>CM057350.1:401021196-402221196 GCA_030015575.1 Agapanthus africanus | reverse complement strand
GTGTCGGTACTTTGAGGGAGGTTCCCCGTGCTTTCGCACGGACCTAATTAAAGTAAACCTCGTTTTCCCAGATGCGTAACCCCGTTGACATCTTTCTAGACACCTACTTGATCGGCTAATTGCAAAGTGCAAAACTCTCCCAGGAGTAACAACTACTCGCAGTGGGTATCGGGATCCAACTATCATATAGAAGGTATGCAATCTCATTGCAAATTTCAACACTTGAAACTCCCGATAAAGGTTTTTACCCCTAGCACTTATGACCTTAACTATGGTCAACAAATCATATGCACTAGTCAACTTCTACCCGTCATTTCGTGATTAATTAGACCCACCCACATGACGCTTAACTAAGGTCAACAAAGTCACGCGACTGTCCTAACTAATCGCATCATATGCGGTGTAGGAAGACATCACTTAGCTACCGTACACTGTGCCTTGACTATGGTCAACAAACACAGCACGAATACTAAGTACTCTACTTCCTAAAATGACAGAGGGTTGCGAATGGTTTTTAATAAAACCTTTAACGCTTTGAACTTGATCTCGTTGCGGAATCAAATGGTTTTTAAATGGAGTGTTTTTGAGGCTTTTCTAGTTTTGCTAAAAAGGTCACTCCTGGTGAAAGGATCGTCGGCCCTTTCCTCATCGAATAAGGTGCAGGATATATCATATATACCGCTATGCAAAGTAAAAACTATAGAAGCAATCAAAAGACAAACCGAGGGTTGTAGCATCTGCCAGTTATTTCTAAAGGAGTCACTTCCAGTGAAGGGATCTCGGTCCTTTCCTTATAGAATAAGGTGCAGGATGTTCTACAAGGAACACCGCGATGCAAAGCAAGAACTGTAGCTACCTGTTTTAATTTGAAATTCGATTCCACAACATCTTTTAGGTTTATTTTCTTTCATTAATCTCATTAATGAATATCCCATCATTTAAGTCCACCTAAATATCACAGATAAATATAACGTACGCTTATGCCATCCGCATTCGCCTCGATGTCCCGTCTGCACCGTTAGGTTAGGTAACTAACGGCAGAGCGGGGCAGGGCTAGCGCGGGTGTAAAACATAAGCAACGTCTATATAATATATCATATATACTATATACAATATCTATCTGAACATATCACATGATCACATCACAGATAACGCAGCAGAAAATATCATATGAAATATTGGATATACTAGGACGTCCGTGTTTTTAATACGAGCCAGTATAAAACACGGATTCCACGGTCGTGATGAATAGCCAATCCCACACCCTTAGACCCCTACGAGAGCGGAAAGCAACCCTACCAATTTTAGAGTTAGGTGACCCGGACTCGACTCCTCGAGATGGTCTCCCACTGGACCCTAGAACCCGGTTACTTGTGCTCCCCTCCTTGGATCTATCCTAATGCGGAAAAAGTAAATAATATACATCAACGGTGACATCTTCCGCAACTTGGAAGTGCCCCAATAATTGAATATTAGATACAAGTTTTTACATGAATGAAAATGAAAAACACTCATCTCACATAAAAACCGCCGTCTATTCAAACACGACGATCCAATATAACATATCCAGCAATACATAACATCACATGTCATCAACGTAAGTAAATATGCCCATCCCAATTGTCGTTGACATATAGCAACGAAACCGGCGATATCACATATTACACTTACGGTCGCAGAAAAGAAAGTGTAAAACTACAACAGTTGGAATCCGCAACCTCTTTAGACATCGCATGCCTAACCAAATGAATTCCTTAGACATCGCATGCCTAACAGTTATAAACCCCGCATTTTAGTCTCAATATCGAAAACACTTTTCAATATAAAGTCGGGCAATTCAACAAGATTCGCGGCATCCAGAACGAATGCTCGTCACAAACTTTAGTGGACGGCCGCACCCCCGATACCGTCGACGAAGTGCACTAAGGCGGAACACCGGTGCCGCGAGCACCCGAACGGATGCTTTTTGGCGACGGGGTTCTCCTATAGTCACTTGGTCGGGGCTATGGAGTGTAGCTGTCTATTAAGTTTACCGGCGAGTATCCGCGTAATCAACGTGATTGCGACGGAGTTTTGATCACATCAAAATCCCGTGGCAACCGATCAAGTGAGAATAAAATGCTATGTTTATAACATCCAAATCAGTTATCTCATAACTACATGTAGATTCCAAATAATGTATCACATTCAAGATAAATAGAAAATGTTAAACTTTCCGATCGAACAATCAAACACCCAAGTTTTCCCGAAACAGCTCAACACATGAAATAAGTTTAAAAACATTCACTTCATGCCTCAGTACCAACGGTCCAGCCGTAGAAGGGTCAAGCCAACGCCTCACATGTGGCACGCCGTACTGCCCCAAACCCTAAGGTTCAAAGGGCAGTTCAAGACGGTCACATAATCGAGTTAAGGTTTGTTGTCTTCTAGAGGGACCATCGCGTTACTTGCACTACTTAGAACGTCATTAAACTACGGAAAAATCCAACAATTGGAAATTTCCCGACAGGGGAAAAAGTGGGTATTTTTGTCCAGTCGAACTTTTTAACATATTCTAAAATTACCCGGAAAAACACATAGACAAAGTTTGACAATCCAATCGAATCTACGAACTCCCAATACAACCTAGAAAACTCAACTCTTGAGTGCAGATTAAAAATTCCCAGAGAACAGAGGAAACAGAAACGGGCATTACTGTATAAAAATGAATCCCTAATCAGTACATACGGCCGCGGAACCGCCGCCAATAGCAGGTTAAGGCCGCGGTTCCATGGTGATCTAGTGGAGTTAGGGGTTTGTTTTCTGTAGTAACTCTTAGAATTTCCTGCTCTATTTTCTGAGCATTTTTAATTTACAAAAATCCACAGTTTTGAAAATTGTCCAGAGAGGGGTGAAATCTAGGGTTTCGGGGTTCGATCGGGTTTCTAACTTCGTCTACTCATCGCCTAAGGCTCTAGCTAGGCTCTGATACCACTGTAGGGTTCCTAAGCACACCCACGATGTTCTACAACAGATCAAACATGGCCAATTCAAAAAATTATATGTGCCAAAGAACCCTAATATAGATCGTTAACTAGAGGTAAAGCGATACATGCAAGAAAACTACTTTGCTATAAAGTGAAAGTGACTACAACCTTTGTAGATCCGGTCTTCCACTTCTCTAGCTCCGTGTTGACGTCCCTCCGCTGCGATCATCGGAATTCTGGACTCTCGCGGTGGTTTCATCGGAGAAAAGATCAGGCTAGGTCGTTGACTTCGATGCCGAAGATGATCTACGTCGAGGCGACTCTAACTCGAGCTCCATCTTCACCAAGTCATGAAACTTGTGAAGAAAACACCCTATACTACATGGCAAGTGGTAGAGGATGAAGAAATAGGAAGTGGGTTCACTTTAGAATTGGATTTCTCACTCTTTTTCCCATGGCACCATTGGAGCTAGAAAGCTTTCATGAAGGATGATGAAGATGAAGATGAAGAAAGAATAAAAAGGATTACCTTAAAAAGAAAATCCAAGTGATTCTTATCATAATGCAACCATGGGTGAGCCTAATAAGTGTAGAGACTAAACTAGGGTTAGGTATAATGGTTAGGTTAAGAAAAGAAACAAAATGGTCATGACTTTTCAAAACATCATGAAGCTTCTAGAAGAAAGAAAAGATTCCACCATTTTATTTCTTGCCCAAAATATAAATGAAAAGAATAAATAAATAAGTTAATCAAACCCTAACCATTAACCTAATCATGGTTTAATCATACACACCCAAGTTTGCATGTATCATCAAACATGATACAAACTAGTGCACAAAACTATATCATATATACAATGTGCACATCAAGTGAGAAAATCCATCTTAAGTGAACAAATACTAGTTAATGTAAAGTAATATATCAAATATATAATTATACATTAAATCATTAAATCAACACTTGATTTAATGATCCGGTCATACTGCATATAACCGACCAATATCAAGTTTATCAATGTATCGAATCAACACTTGATTCGGTAACCCGGCTATATCATATATAACCGTCCAATGATACAAATCGCGAGAATGGAATACAGTATCACATACTGGTATTATTCTCGGTCCCGCACATATCTCATATGCGCTCCTATTTCGTTTTGCTTGAGCCAGGAAACCTCTGTGTAGGACTCTAAAGACTCGTCAATACGCCGGCAGCAGATGATGATCATATCAAGCACCCACAAGCCGCAAGCGGTCTGCTAAACGTAATGGCCACCCGGGTATTGAGCGATTAGAAGATCAACAAGCAAGCCCGCTCACACTCCTGTGAATCCAACCAGTAACACTTACCGTACAGTCCGGTCTGTTCGTCTGATATGTCGCATATCTCGCCTAGGGGTGGTAAACGTCAGACCCCTGTAGCTTGATAAGTCATGCCGATATAAGGTCCATAACAAGTGTGAAACTACTGATAACTCTTACCAGTAAATCACAGCAACCCTGGCCAGGGATTTCCGGTTATGGCCAATCGAGCATAGCGCAACATCAACCCCCAATACCGGGAGAGACGAATCCCCTCCTATCGCTCATTGCCTCCATGTGAATCGGGACTGTACCCAAAAACCATCTGTTTGCACGACTCAGTAGAACCGTGGTAGGATGGAAATCAAAGCACAGTGGGAGACACACAAGACTTTATGACGATCTTGGTTCAACAGACTAAGCTGTACCAGTGTCACCAGAGAACTGCCATCTGACGTAAGGTATAATACCATCTGGGAGTTCTCGGCGAGTCCGTTCAGTGTACCCAGTCACCACTGAGCACCCGCATACCATCTCTGATGTCAAACAGCAATGGATATGGGATCATCCATCGCCCATCACATGGGTCGAGAGGATATACGCTAGTCTACTCTGGAATATCGATGCTCCGTCTCGATATTCCCACGATTAGGAACATTGAGGGATGTACTCATAGACTACCCAGGCCCCACTAGTATGATCTACATCATAGTACTGGAAGTCGTGTACACATCCTAAGGGCTTTATCAACAGTTAGTTGTATGTATGCCTTAGAGGCCAGTATTGTACAGATGATGTATATTATATTGGATGCTTGGACATATATAGAGATGACTTTCTTGCTCGACATGATAGTATGCTATCTGGTTACTCTTTATCTTAACATGTACATTAGTCTCTTTAAACTGTCTTATAGTTACATGTTGGTAAAGCCCTTAGGATGTGTACTTGACTACCTGGACTATGATGCAGATCATACTAGTGGGGATATGGTAGTCCATAAGTACATCCTTCAAGGTCCCTAGTCGTGGGTGTATCGAGACAGGGCATCGATATACCAGAGTAGACTAGCGTATATGCTTCTCGACCCATGAGATGGGCGATGGATGATCCCATATCCATTGGTGTTTGACATCAGAGATGGTATACGGGTGCTCAGTGGAGACTGGGTACACTGGACGGACTCGCCGAGAATTCCCAGATGGTATTATACCTCACGTCAGATGGCAGTTCTCCGGTGACACTTATACAGGTTAGTCTGTAGACCCGAGATCGTCATAGAGCCTTGTGTGATTCCCACTGTACTTTGATCTCCACCTTACCACGTCCATGAGGGCGTGCAAAACGGTGGTCTTTGGGTACAGTCCCGAGTCACATGGAGGCAATGAGCGATAGGAGGGGTTTCGTCTCTCCCGGTATTGGGGGTTGATGTTGCGCTGTGCTCGATTGGCCGTAACAGGGAAGTCCCTGGCCAGGGCTGATCAGAGATTTGCTGGTAAGTGTTACCAGTAGTTTCTCGACCCGTTATGAGCCTCACATCGGCACGACTTATCGGTTATTGGGGTCTGACGTTTACCACCCCTAGACTTGATATGCGACGTATCAGACGAACAGACCGGACTGTACGGTAAGTGTTACTGGTTGGATTCACAGGAGTGTGAGCGGGCTAGCTCGTCGATCTTCTAATCGCTCGATACCCGGGTGGCCGTTACGTTTAGCAGACCGCTTGCGGCTTGTGGATGCTTGATATGATCATCATCTGCTACCGGCGTATTGACGAGTCTTTAGAGTCCTACACAGAGGTTTCCTGGCTCAAGCGAAACGAAATAGGAGCGCATATGAGATATGTGCAGGACCGAGAATAATGCGTGTATGTGATACCGCATTTCATTCTCGCGATATATGTTTCGATTGGTTATATTCGATATGACCTAGTTATCGAATCATTGATTCGATAAATCGATACATTCGATTCTAGTCGGTTATGTGCGACATGACCGGATCATTGAATCAAATGTTGATTTAATGATTTAATGCATAATTATATATTTGATATATTACTTTGCATTAGCTAGTATTGGTTCACTTTATATGGATTTTCTCACTTGATGTGCATGATGTATATGTGATATACTTTTGTGCACTTGTTTGTATCATGTTTGATGATGCATGTTTAAATGGTTAAGGGTAAAGAATAAAACCATGGTTAAGTAGATAATTAGGGTTTTGTTTTTACTCTCTCATTTATTTATCCATTCTTATTTATTTAAATAATTTTATGAAAACAAAATGGTTTTCCTTTTTGTCATGAAGCTTGATGAAGCTTCATGAAGGTTTGACTCAAAGACCATTTTGTCTTCATGCTAAACCCTAACTATTCCCACATACCATGGTTTGCTCTCTACACTTAACCTTAGTTATATTATGATAAGTATTAATTTTATTTCATTATTGAAAGAGACTTATCATAATTCTAGCTCATCTTCTTCTTCATCTTCAAGTTTGAAACCTTGAGGCCATCAATGGCAACTTGAGCTTGAGAGTGAGAAATCCAATTCTAAAGAGAACCCACCTCCAATTTCTTCATCCTCTACCTCTTGCCAAGAAGTAGAGTGTGTTTTCTTCACAAGTTTCATCACTTTGTGAAGTGGGAGCTTGATCTAGCGATGCCTCGACGTAGATCATCTTCGGCATCGTCGTCGATGACCAAGCCCGTTCATTCTCCGATGAAGCCGACGCTAGAGCCCGGGGTTCGACTTGGACAGCGAGGAGACTTCGTTGCGGAGCCATGGAGGTGGACATCCGGATCTACAAAGGTTGTAATTTCCAGATTCTAGTAGTTAAGTGTTAACTAGTTTACTTTTCGCGTAGATTTCTAGCAACGATCCGTTAACCAGGGTTTCTCGGCACCATATTTTTGTAAAATGGCATGGTTGATGCCTTGTGAGACCTCTACTGTGTGCCTAGGAACCTTACAGTGGTATCAGAGCGAGGTTAGAGCCTTAGGCGAAGTCTAGACGGAGTTTGAAACCCGGACGAACCGAAAACCCAACCCCAAAATAGCTCTCTGGAAATTTTTCAAATTTGTGGTTTTTTGTCAATTAAAAATGCTTAAAAAATTCAGCAATAAAATCTAAGAATTACTGTGCAAAACGTTTCCAGTGAACAGTACAAAGTGCGGCGGAACCGCGGCAGAAGCTAGGCTTCTGCGGCGGTTCCGCGGCTAAATAGTGACGTCAGCCCTTGGTTTTTGCACAGTAATTTCTGATTAATTGTTCTGAGTTTTCTGGGAATTTTAATTTGACTCCAGAGTTGAGTATTCTGGGGTTGTATAGGGAATCGACGATTCGATCGGATTATCGAACTTTGTCTAAGTGTTTTCCGGATAATTTTTTTGAATATGTTAAAAAGTTCGACAGGATATAAATACCCAATCTTTCCCCTGCCAAAAATATCCAAGTGTTGGATTATTGTGTGGTTTAAGGACGTTCTGAGTAGTGCAAGTAACGCGATGGTCCCTCTAGAAGACAACAAACCTTAACTCGATTATGTGACCGTCTTGAACTGCCTTTTGAACCTTCGGGTTTGGGGCAGTACGGCGTGCCACATGTGAGGCGTTGGCTTGACCCTTCTACGGCTGGACCGTTGGTACTGAGGCATGAAACGAATGTCTTTGAACCTATTTCATGTGTTGGATGGTTTCGGGAAAACTTGGGTGTTCGAATGTTCGATCGGAAAGTTTAATATATTCTATTTATCTGGAATGGGATACAATAATTGGAATTCACAAACAGTTATGTGATAACTTAATGAATGATATAAATCTAGCGGTTTAGTTTCATTTGATATTGAAAAGAGTTTTCGATAATGAGACTAAAATGCGGGATTTATATCTGTTAGGCATGTGATGTCTAAGTATTTCATTTGATTAGGCATACGATGTCTAAAGAAGTTGCGGATTCCAATTGTTGTAGTTTTACACTTTCTTTTCTGTGACCGTAAGTGTAATATGTGATATCGCCGGTTTCGTTGCTATATTTTAATGACAATTGGGATGCGCATATTTACTTACGTTGATGACATGTGATGTTATGTGTTGCTGGATATGTTATATTGGATCGTCGTGTTCGAATAGCCGGGGTTTTTTATGTGAGATGAGTGTTTTTCTTTTTCGTTCATGTAAAAACTTGTATGTAATATTCTTTCATTTTGGGGCACTTCCAGGTAGCGGAAGTTGTCACCCTTTGTATATTATTTACTTTTCCGCATTAGGATAGACCCAAGGAGGGGAGCACAAGTAACCGGGTTCTGGGGTCCAGTGGGAGACCAACTCGAGGAGTCGAGTCCGGGTCTCCTAACCCTAGAATTGGCAGGGTTGCTTGCCGCTCTCGTAGGGGTCTAGGGGTGTGGGATTGGCTATTCATCACGACCGTGGAATCCGTGTTTTATACTGGCTCGTATTGAAAACACGGACGTCCTAGTATATCCAATATTTCATATGTTTATTCTGCTGCGATATCTGTGATGTGATTCTGTGATGGATATAGTATATAGTATATATGATATATTATATAGACGCTACTTATGTTTTACACCCGCGCTAGCCCTGCCCTGCTCTGTCGTTGTTACCTAACCTAACGGTGCACGAGGGGACATCGAGGCGAATGCGGATAGCATAAGTGTACGTCATATCTATCTGTGATGTTTAGGTATTTAAATGATGGGACTTCATTAATGTGATTTATGAAAGATAAGAAACCTATGATGTTGTGGAATCGAATTTTAAAATAAAACAGGTAGCTATAGTTCTTGCTTTGCATAGCGGTATATATGATATACCCTGCACCTTATTCGATGAGGAAAGGACCGAGATCCCTTCACCGGGAGTGACTCCTTTAACAATAACTGGCAGATGCTACACACTCGGTTTGCTTTTGATTGTTTTTGAGTTTTGCTTTGCACAGTGATATATATGATATATCCCGCACCTCATTCGACGAGGAAAGGGCCGACGATCCCTTCACCGGGAGTGACCCCTTTAGCAAAACTAGAAAAGCCTCGAAATCACTCCATTTCAAAACTTTATTTGATTCTACAACGATATCAAGTTCATTACGCAATAGGTTTTCAGAAAAACCTATCGTAGCCCTCCGTCATTTCAGATAAATTACATATAGTATTCGTGCTACATTTGTTGGCTTTCGTCAAGGTGTAGTGTGCGGTAGCTATGTGCTGTTTATCTGTTGCATATGATGCGACTGGATTAGGGTAGTCGTACGGCTTTGTTGGCTTTCGTCAAGGGTCGTGCGGGTGGGTTTAATTCAGTCAAGAAATGTACGGGTTGAACTTGACTAGCGGGCTGTGGTTTGTTGGCTTTCGTCAAGGTCATAGCACGCTAGGGGCAAAAGCATTATCGGGAATTTCAAGTGTTGAAATTTGCAATGAGATTGTATACCTTCTATGAGATAGTTGGATCCCGATACCCACTGCGAGTAAGAGTTACTTCTGGGAGAGTTTTACACATTACAATTAGCCGATCAAGTAGGTGTCTAGAAAGGTGTTAATGAGGTTACGCCTCTGGGAAAACGAGGTTTACATTAATTAGGTTCGTGCGAAAGCACGGGGGACCTCCCTCAAAGTACCGACACTGGCCTGGCTGAAAGATTGGCGAACTTGTAATGTGTAATTAATCCCGGCTAGTCTTTCCTTTTAGGGTTTGAAGGAAGATTTGATAAAAAGCAGTGGGAGCCATCCTGATTAGATAAGATAATAACCAATCTGATCTTGCACGAGCTTACGCTAAAGTGTTTTCTTCTCTCTCTCTCCAGGTAGCGACCAATTCATGCCTTAATGAAGATAATAATATGGATGTATTGACCGAACCCGCATGTTTTACTGTGCTGGGGAACGTTGGTTCCGTTCTTTCTTATAAGAGTTATAGGAATGAATAGGATATAGGGGAATACCAGGATTCCCATGCCACCCGAATGAAGAAAGTACATGTTGATGCATTTTCTTCGGGTGTGTTCGTTACTGAGAACTGTTTCTCCATTTGCTCTACGTCCTGGGTATTAGATACCGGGTCAGGATCCCATATATGTAATCAGTTACATGGGCTTAGGAAAGGTAGAGAACTTGGAGAAGGTGATAAAGACATTAGAGTTGGAAATGGTGCAATTGTTGCAGCTAAGACTGTCGGGGAATATCACCTTGTATTACCAACAGGTAATACATTGGTTCTGAACGAATGCTATTACATGCCGAACCTGATATGCAACATTATATCGGTTTCTTTGTTGAGTAAAGAGGGATATAATTTTGTATTACAGGACAATATTATGATCATTTTCCGTAACCAAAAGTTGGTTGGATCAGGCACGTTGTGCAATGGCATTTATGTTCTAAACCAATCAACAGTTCTGAGCATAACAAACAAACACAAGAGGAAGAGTTCTGAACTGAACGAATCCTTCTTGTGGCATTGTAGACTGGGTCACATCAATGCGACACGACTGCCTAAGTTGCATAAGGATGGGTATTTGAAACCATTCGAATTTTCATCTTATGACACTTGCCAGTCATGTCTCAAAGGCAAGATGACCAAAACTCCGTTTACGGGACACGGAGAAAGAGTTACTGAACTCTTAGGACTAGTACATAGTGATGTATGCGGTCCAATGTCTACACATGCCAGGTATGGTTCTTCGTACTTCATTACATTCACTGACGATCTCTCAAGATACGGACATGTGTACTTGATAAGACACAAGTCTGAAGCTTTTGAGAAATTTAAAGAATATAAACAAGAAGTCGAAAACCAAACCGGAAAAAGTATTAAAATTCTTCGATCTGATCGAGGAGGTGAATACTTGAGCAATGAATTCCTGGACTTCCTAAAAGAGAATGGGATTCTCTCTCAGCTGACTCCTCCTTATACACCACAGCACAACGGTGTATCAGAACGGAGGAACCGCACCCTATTAGATATGGTGCGCTCTATGATGAGCACAGCTGAGTTACCTATTTCCTTCTGGGGGTATGCGCTTGAGACAGCCATACCTCTATTGAATATGGTCCCCACCAAATCTGTGCCTACCACTCCATATGAGATATGGAAAGGGAAGAGACCATGTCTTAACTATGTTAAGATATGGGGTTGTCCAGCCTATGTCAAACGACAAAATCCGGACAAACTCGAGGCACGGTCTGTTCTATGCAAATTTGTAGGATATCCCAAGAATTCTCAAGGGTATATCTTCTACCACCCTGAGGAACAAAGAGTATTTGTTTCTCGGCATGCCACCTTTTTAGAAAAGGAATTTCTTGAAAAAGAGATTAGTGGTCATGAGGTAGAACTGGAAGAGGTTCCAGCTGCAGAAGCTACAACAGAAGATCTGGTGGAACCAGTGGATTCCGTAGTTCCCGATGAACCCCAGCCACTCCGCCGATCTAGTAGGGTTCCTCGCCAACCTGAGAGATACTACGGTTTTTTCATGGACGGTGGGAGCGAGGATTGCATCATGGAGGATGATGACCCAACTAGCTTCGAGCAGGCCATCACGAGTAGGGACTCAGTGAAATGGCTGGATGCTATGCGGTCCGAGATGGAATCCATGTACACCAACAAAGTATGGACTTTGGAAGTTGCTCCTGAAGGGGTAAAACCCATTGGGAGCAAGTGGATCTTCAAGAAGAAACTTGGTGTAGATGGGAAAATGGAGACTTTCAAAGCTAGACTTGTAGCAAAGGGTTTTCGTCAAAGACCAGGTGTGGACTATGACGAAACCTTTTCTCCAGTGGCTATGCTTAAATCTATCCGGATCATGCTTGCCATTGCTTCCTTTCATGACTACGAAATCTGGCAAATGGATGTTAAGACCGGCTTTCTAAATGGTGATTTAGAAGAGTGCGTGTACATGACTCAGCCAGAGGGCTTCGTAGACAGTGGGAGCAGCGGGAAGGTGTGCAAGCTGCTTAAATCCATTTATGGATTAAAGCAAGCATCGCGGAGTTGGAACATCTGCTTTGATGTCGTTATCAAAGAGTTTAATTTCGTCAAAAATCCAGATGAACCTTGTATCTACAAGAAGGTGGCAGAGAGTAAGGTTGTCTTCCTCGTATTGTACGTGGACGACATACTCTTGATAGGAAATGATATTCCTATGCTGCAAGCGGTCAAGCTCTTCTTATCACAAAGATTCTCAATGAAAGATCTTGGTGATGCCTCCTGCATATTGGGAATTAGGATCTATAGAGATAGATCCAAACGGATTTTGGGATTGTCCCAATCCAGGTACATTAACACCATACTAAAGAGGTTTAGTATGGAAGAGTCCAAGCGTGGGAACTTGCCCATGATCTCTGGAGTCACTCTCTCCAAAGAGATGTCTCCCAAGACTGATTTGGAGAGAGCTCGCATGCAAGGGATACCCTATGCTTCGGCAGTAGGCTCTATCATGTATGCGATGCTATGTACCAGACCCGATGTAGCATACTCACTAAGTGTAGTGAGCAGGTATCAAGCTGATCCTGGAGAGAGTCACTGGACAACTGTGAAGAGCATTCTCAAGTACTTGTGAAAGACTAGAGATATGTTCTTGGTGTATGGTAACGGAGAGCTCTAAGTGGAGTCCTTTACCGATTCGAGCTTCCAGAGTGATAAGGACGACTCTAAGTCGCAGTCGGGCTTTGTCTTTACCCTTTACGGAGGGGCGGTTAGTTGGAAAAGTTCCAAGCAGGAAACCGTGGCAGACTCGACGATGGAGGCTGAATACATCGCTGCCAACGATGCTGCCAAAGAGGCTGTCTGGATCAAGAAGTTCATTACTGAACTTGGAGTGGTTCCATCCATTGAGCGTCCAATACCTTTGTATTGCGATAACAATGGAGCGGTAGCTTTGGCCAAGGAACCCAGGTCCCATCAGCGATCCAGGCATATTCTGAGGCGGTATCACCTGATCCGGGAGATAGTTGATCGCCGGGAGATCGAGGTCAGGAGGGTTGACACGAAGAACAACACGGCGGATCCACTCACGAAGGCCATTCCCCAGATACAGTTTGAGAGACTCTTCGGGATGCTCGGTATGCGATACTACAGCAGCTGGCCCTAGTGCAAGTGGGAGATTGTTAGTTGTATGTATGCCCTAGAGGCCAGTATTGTACAGATGATGTATATTATATTGGATGCTTGGACATATATAGAGATGACTTTCTTGCTCGACATGATAGTATGCTATCTGGTTACTCTTTATCTTAACATGTACACTAGTCTCTTTAAACTGTCTTATAGTTACATGTTGGTAAAGCCCTTAGGATGTGTACTTGACTACCTGGACTATGATACAGATCATACTAGTGGGGACATGGTAGTCCATAAGTACATCCTTCAAGGTCCCTAGTCGTGGGTGTATCGAGACAGGGCATCGATATACCATAGTAGACTAGCGTATATGCTTCTCGACCCATGAGATGGGCGATGGATGATCCCATATCCATTGGTGTTTGACATCAGAGATGGTATACGGGTGCTCAGTGGAGACTAGGTACACTGGACGGACTCGCCGAGAACTCCCAAATGGTATTATACCTCACGTCAGATGGCAGTTCTCAGGTGACACTTGTACAGGTTAGTCTGTAGACCCGAGATCGTCATAGAGCCTTGTGTGATTCCCACTGTACTTTGATCTCCACCTTACCACGTCCATGAGGGCGTGCAAAACGGTGGTCTTTGGGTACAGTCCCGAGTCACATGGAGGCAATGAGCGATAGGAGGGGTTTCGTCTCTCCCGGTATTGGGGGTTGATGTTGCGCTGTGCTCGATTGGCCGTAACAGGGAAGTCCCTGGCCAGGGCTGATCAGAGATTTGCTGGTAAGTGTTACCAGTAGTTTCTCGACCCGTTATGAGCCTCACATCGGCACGACTTATCGGTTATTGGGGTCTGACGTTTACCACCCCTAGACTTGATATGCGACGTATCAGACGAACAGACCGGACTGTACGGTAAGTGTTACTGGTTGGATTCACAGGAGTGTGAGCGGGCTAGCTCGTCGATCTTCTGATCGCTCGATACCCGGGTGGCCGTTACGTTTAGCAGACCGCTTGCGGCTTGTGGATGCTTGATATGATCATCATCTGCTACCGGCGTATTAACGAGTCTTTAGAGTCCTACACAGAGGTTTCCTGGCTCAAGCGAAACGAAATAGGAGCGCATATGAGATATGTGCAGGACCGAGAATAATGCGTGTATATGATACCGCATTTCATTCTCGCGATATATGTTTTGATTGGTTATATTCGATATGACCTAGTTATCGAATCATTGATTCGATAAATCGATACATTCGATTCTAGTCGGTTATGTGCGACATGACCGGATCATTGAATCAAATGTTGATTTAATGATTTAATGCATAATTATATATTTGATATATTACTTTGCATTAGCTAGTATTGGTTCACTTTATATGGATTTTCTCACTTGATGTGCATGATGTATATGTGATATACTTTTGTGCACTTGTTTGTATCATGTTTGATGATGCATGTTTAAATGGTTAAGTGTAAAGAATAAAACCATGGTTAAGTAGATAATTAGGGTTTTGTTTTTACTCTCTCATTTATTTATCCATTCTTATTTATTTAAATAATTTTATGAAAACAAAATGGTTTTCCTTTTTGTCATGAAGCTTGATGAAGCTTCATGAAGGTTTGACTCAAAGACCATTTTGTCTTCATGCTAAACCCTAACTATTCCCACTTACCATGGTTTGCTCTCTACACTTAACCTTAGTTATATTATGATAAGTATTAATTTTATTTCATTATTGAAAGAGACTTATGATAATTCTAGCTCATCTTCTTCTTCATCTTCAAGTTTGAAACCTTGAGGCCATCAATGGCAACTTGAGCTTGAGAGTGAGAAATCCAATTCTAAAGAGAACCCACCTCCTATTTCTTCATCCTCTACCTCTTGCCAAGTAGTAGAGTGTGTTTTCTTCACAAGTTTCATCACTTTGTGAAGTGGGAGCTTGATCTAGCGATGCCTCGACGTAGATCATCTTCGGCATCGTCGTCGATGACCAAGCCCGTTCATTCTCCGATGAAGCCGACGCTAGAGCCCGGGGTTCGACTTGGACAGCGAGGAGACTTCATTGCGGAGCCGTGGAGGTGGACATCCGGATCTACAAAGGTTGTAATTTCCAGATTCTAGTAGTTAAGTGTTAACTAGTTTACTTTTCGCCTAGATTTCTAGCAACGATCCATTAACTAGGGTTTCTCGGCACCATATTTTTGTAAAATGGCATGGTTGATACCTTGTGAGACCTCTACTGTGTGCCTAGGAACCTTACATCAACATGTAACAGAGAGACAGAAAGTATACATGTTAAGATAAAGAGCAACCAGATAGCGTACTATCATGTCGAGCAAGAAAGTCCTACCTATATATGTCCCAGCATCCACTACAATATACATCCAATGTACAGTAATGGCCTCTAGGGAATACATATAACTAACACTTACAGTGTCTCACTCCTGATTGTCAGCTCGAAACTAGTTAGGTCATCATCTCATGATGCAATCCTCGCTCCCACTGTCATCGAGGAACCGAAGTATCTCTCAGGCGGATGAGGAAACCTACCAGATCGGCGGAGAGGCTAAGGTTCATCGGGGACTATTGAATCCTTTGGTTCTGTCAAATCATCAGCTGCAGTTTTGTATAGCTGGAATCTTTCCAGTTCTACAGAACTTACCTTGCCTCGATCTTGTCCGGATTTTGCTTTTGACATAGGCCGGACAACCCCAAATCTTAACTTACTTAAGAGATAGGCTCTTCCCATACCATATCTTATATGGAGTGGTAGGCACTGATTTGATTCGAAACCAATTCAATAGATATGCAGCTTCTCAAGTGTATAACCCCAAAAGGAAATAGGTAACTCAGTAGTACTCATCATAGAGCACACCATATCTAATATGGTGCGATCGCTCCGCCCTGATACACCGATGTGCTGTGGTATATTCAGAGGAGTAATACGGAGAGAGAATCTCATGATCCTTTAGAATAGTCCAGGAACTCTATGCACAAGTATTCTCCTCCCTGATCTTATCATAGGACATAATAGTTATACGCGGTTTTCGGTTCTCTACTTCTAACTTATATTCTGTGAATATCTCAAAAGCTTCGGACTTATGTTTCAACAGGAACATATGGCTGAATCTTGAGAGATCATCAGAGAATGTAATGAAGTACAAAGAACTGGTCCTGGCATGTGTAGACAGGGGACCTTACATACATCATCATGTATCAGTCCCAAGAGTTCACTAACTCATTCTCTGTTTCTAGTAAACGGAGCTATGGTCATCTTATCTTTGTGTCATTACTAGCAAGTTTCATAAGATGTAAATTCAAACTGATTTAGATATGCATCTAAAATGTAACTTAAGCTAGTCGGGTCACATTGATATGACCTAGTCTATAATACCTCAAGAAGAATTCGTTCATTTCTGAACTCTTCCTCTTGTGTGTGTTCTGTAAGTTCAGAACTGTGGTTTGATTTAGAACGTCAATGCTTTTATATAACGTGCCTGAACCGATCAACTTTTGAAATAGGAAATGTACAAAACATTATTCAACAATACAAAATTATATCCTTTCTTTACTAATAAAGAGACTGATATGATTTTGTAAATCAGGTTCGCTATCTAATAGCATTTGTTCAGAATCAATGTATTGGTAATACAGGGTGACAGTGACCAACAGACTTGGCTGCAACACTTGCACCATTTTCTGTCTCATGAAACTTATCACCCGTTCTCAGTTCTCTACCTTTCTGTAGCCCATGTAACGGATTACATTAACGGGATCCTGATCTGGTATCTAATACCCAGGACGCAGAGGATACTGAGAAACAGTTCTTTATAACGAACACACCCGAAGGAGATGCATCATATGCACTTTCTTCGTTTGGGCGGCATAAGAATTCTGGTATTCCCCTATTTCCTGCTCGGTCTTATAACAATTATAAGTTGGAGCGAGACCAACGTTCCCCAGCTCAGTGTAACAAGCGGGTTCGGTCAATACATCAATATTATTATCTAGATTAAGGCGTGATATGGTCGTTACCTGGAGAGAGAGAAGAAAACACTCTGCGTGCGCTCTTGCAAGATTAGATTGGTTATTTATTTTATCTAATGAGGATGGCTCCCACTGTTTTTATCAAATCTTCCTTCAAACCTTAAAAAGAAAGACTAGCCGAGATTAATTACACTCTACAAGTTCGCCAATCTTTCAGCCAAGCCAGTGTCGGTACTTCGAGGAAGGTTCCCCGTGCTTTCGCACGGACCTAATTATAATAAACCTCGTTTTCCCAGAGGCGTAACCCCGTTGACACCTTTGTAGACACCTACTTGATCGGCTAATAGCAAAGTGCAAAACTCTCCCAGGAGTAACAATTACTCGCAGTGGGTTTCGGGATCCAACTATCATATAGAAGGTATGCAATCTCATTGCAAATTTCAACACTTGAAACTCCCGATAAAGGTTTTTACCCCTAGCACTTATGACCTTAACTATGGTCAACAAATCATAAGCACTAGTCAAGTTCTACCCGTCATTTCGTGATTAATTAGACCCACCCACATGACCCTTAACTAAGGTCAACAAAGTCACGCGACTGTCCTAACTAATCGCATCATATGCGGTGTAGGAAAACATCACTTAGCTACCGTACACCGTGCCATGACTAAGGTCAACAAACAAAGCACGAATACTAAGTACTCTACTTCCTAAAATGACGGAGGGTGGCAGATGATTTTTAAGAAAACCTTTAACGCTTCGAACTTGATCTCGTTGCGGAATCAAATAGTTTTTTAAATGGAGTGTTTTTGAGGCTTTTCTAGTTTTGCTATAGAGGTCACTCCCGGTGAAGGGATCGTCGGCCCTTTCCTCATCGAATAAGGTGCAGGATATATCATATATACCGCTGTGCAAAGAAAAAACTATAGAAGCAATCAAAAGACAAACCGAGAGTTGTAGCATCTGCCAGTTATTGCTAAAGGGGTCACTCCCGGTGAAGGCATCTCGGCCCTTTCCTTATCGAATAAGGTGCAGGATGTTCTACAAAGAACACCGCGATGCAAAGCAAGAACTGTAGCTACCTGATTTTATTTTTGAAATTCGATTCCACAACATCTTTTAGGTTTATTTTCTTTCATTAATCACATTAATGAATGTCCCATCATTTAAGTCCACCTAAACATCACAGATAAATATAACATACGCTTATGCCATCCGCATTCGCCTCGATGTCCCGTCTGCACCTTTAGGTTAGGTAACTAAATCCAGAGCGAGGCAGGGCGAGCGCGGGTGTAAAACATAAGCAACGTCTATATAATATATCATATATACAATATACAATATCTATCTGAACAAATCACATTATCACATCATAGAAAACGCAGCAGAAAATATCATATGAAATATTAGATATACTAGGACGTCCGTGTTTTATTTTGAGCCTGAATAAAACACGGATTCCACGGTCATGATGAATAGCAAATCTCACACCCCTAGACCCCTACGAGAGAGGCAAGCAACCCTACCAATTCTAGGGTTAGGAGACCCAGACTCGACTCCTCGATATGGTCTCCCACTGGACCCTAGAACTCGGTTACTTGTGTTCCCCTCCTTGGGTCTATCCTATTGCGGAAAAAGTAAATAATATACATCAACGGTGACATATTTCGCAACCTAGAAGTGCCCCAATAAAAGAATATCAAATACAAGTTTTTACATGAATGAAAAAGAAAAACACTCATCTCACATAAAAAAAACCCAGGCTATTCAAACACGACGATCCAATATAAGATATCCAGCAACACATAACATCAAATGTCATCAACGTAAGTAAATATGCCCATTCCAATTGTCGTTGACATATAGCAACGAAACCGGCGATATCACATATTACACTTACGGTCGTAGAAAAGAAAGTGCAAAGCTACAACAGTTGGAATCCGCAACCTCTTTAGATATCGCATGCCTAATCAAATGAATTCCTTAGACATCGCATGCCTAACCATTATAAACCCCGCATTTTAGTCTCAAAATCGAAAACTCTTTTCAATATCACGTCGGGCAATTCAATAAGATTCCCGACATCCTGATCGAATGCTCATCGCAAACTTTAGTAGACGGCCGCACCCCCGATGCCGTTGACGAAGTGCACTAAGGCGGAACACCGCTGCCATGAGCACCCGAACGGATGCTTTCGGCGACAGGGTTCTCCTACAATCACTTGGTCGGGGCTATGGGGTGTGGCTATCCATTAAGTTTATCCGGCGAGTATTCGCGTACGCTACGTGATTGCGACGAACTTTTGATCACATCAAAATTCCGTGGCAACCGATCAAGTGAGACTAAACTGCTATGTTTATAACATCCATATTAGTTATCTCATAACTACTTGTGAATTCCCAATATTGTATCACATTCCAGATAAATAGAAAATGTCAAACTTTCCGATCGAACAATCAAACACCCAAGTTTTCCCGAAATATCTCAACACTTGAAATAAGTTCAAAAACATCCATTTCATGCCACAGTACCAACGGTCCAGCCGTAGAAGGGTCAAGCCAACGCCTCACATGTGGCACGCCGTACTCCTCCAAACCCTAAGGTTCAAAGGGCAGTTCAAGACGGTCACATAATCGAGTTAAGGTTTGTTGTCTTCTAGAGGGTCCATCGCGTTACTTGCACTAGTTAGAACGTTATTAAACTACGGAAAAAATCCAACAATTGGAAATTTCCCATCAGGGGAAAAAATGGGTATTTATATCCGGTCGAACTTTTTAACATGTTCTAAAATACCCGGAAAAACACATAGACAAAGTTAAACAATCCGATCGAATCATCGAGTCCCCAAAACAACCCAGAAAACTCAACTATTGAGTACCAATTAAAAATTCCCAGAAGAAACAAGAAACACCTACAGAGATAACTGTGGAAAAAACACTTCTCAATCATCACAGACGGCCGCGGAACCGCCGCAACAAGTAGGGTAGGCCGCGGTTCCACGGTGGTACTGTAGAGATAGGGTGTTGTTTTCTGTAGTTTTTCTTAGAATTTCCTGCTCTATTTTCTAAGAATTTTTAATTAGGAAAAATCCACTGTTTTAAAAAATGTACAGAGAAGGGTGAAATCTAGGGTTTCGGGGTTCGATCGGGTTTCTAATTTCGTCTACACTTCGCCTAAGGCTCTAGCTAGGCTCTGATACCACTGTAGGGTTCCTAGGCACACCCATTAGGTTCTACAACTGATCAACCATGCCAAAATCAAAAATTTCCTTGTGCCAAAGAACCCTAATGCTAGATCGTTACTAGAGGTAAGGCGAAACTATGCAAGCAAACAACTTTACTAACAAGTGAATGGGAATACAACCTTTGTAGATCCGATCCTCCACCTCCAAAGCCCCGTGACGACGTCCCTTCGCTGCGATCATCGGGATCCCAGACTCTAGTGATTGTTTCGTCGGAGAAATTATCGGGCTAGGTCATTGACTTCGATGCAGAAGATGATCTGCGTCGAAGCAACTCAAACTCAAGCTCCATCTTCACTAGGTCATGATACTTGTGAAGATAACACACTCTACTATATGACAAGTGGTAGAGGATGAAGAAATAGGAAGTGGGTTCACTTTGGAATTGGATTTCTCACTTGGATTCATCACTTGGAATTTTCTAGCAATGGTTTTCTTCTTCATGAAGAAGATGAAGAAGAAGAAAGAAAATAATGAATGAATAATATCAAAATAGAAAATCAAGTGATGCTTATCATTTAGCAACCATGGGTGAGGTAACTAATGTAGAGAATAAACTAAGGTTTAGGTGAAATGGTTAGGTTAAGGAATAAAAACAAAATGGTTACTTTTTCAAAGATGCATGAAGCATCATGAAGCTTCTAGCAAAGGAACAAAAGCAACGATTTAGTTTTTTCTTTTTAACCAAAATAAATAAAGTAAATGAAACCCTAACCATTAACCTAAACATGGTTTAAAGCATACACACACCCAAGTTTGCATGTATCATCAAACATGATACAAACTAGTGCATAAAAATATATCACATATACAACTTGTGCAAATCAAGTGAGAAAATCCATCTTAAGTGAACAATACTTGTCAATGTAAAGTAATATATCAAATATATAATTATACATTAAATCATTAAGCCAACACTTGATTTAATGATCCGGTCATACTGCATATAACCGACTAATATCAAGTGTATCAATATATCGAATCAACATTTAATTCGGTAACCCGGCTATATCTTATATAACCATCCAATGATACAAATCGCGAGAATAGAATCCAGTATCACATACTGGTATTATTCTCGGTCCCGCACATATCTCATATGCGCTCCTATTTCGTTTCGCTTGAGCCAGGAAACCTCTGTGTAGGACTCTAAAGACTCGTCAATACGCCGGCAGCAGGTGATGATCATATCAAACACCTATAAGCCGCAAGCGGTCTACTAAACGTAACGGCCACCCGGGTATTGAGCGATCAGAAGATCAACGAGCAAGCCCGCTCACACTCCTGTGAATCCAACCAGTAACACTTACCGTACAGTCCGGTCTGTTCGTCTGATATGTCGCATATCTCGCCTAGGGGTGGTAAACGTCAGACCCCAGTAGTTTGATAAGTCATGCCGATGTAAGGTCCATAACAAGCGTGAAACTACTGATAACACTTACCAGTAGATCACTGCAACCCTGGAAAGGGATTTCCAGTTATGGCCAGTCGAGCATAGCGCAACATGAACCCCCAATACCGGGAGAGACGAATCCCCTCCTATCGCTCATTGCCTCCATATGAATCGGGACTGTACCCAAAAACCACCTGTTTGCACGCTCAGTAGAGCCGTGGTAGGGTGGAAATCAAAGAACAGTGGGATACACACAAGACTCTATGACGATCTCGGGTCAACAGACTAAGCTGC
Source organism: Agapanthus africanus (assembly GCA_030015575.1). Taxonomy (NCBI): domain Eukaryota; kingdom Viridiplantae; phylum Streptophyta; class Magnoliopsida; order Asparagales; family Amaryllidaceae; genus Agapanthus; species Agapanthus africanus. The sequence goes on along the minus strand of CM057350.1, from coordinate 402,198,921 downwards.
ACCAGTGTCACCAGAGAACTGCCATCTGACGTGAGGTATAATACCATCTAGGAGTTCTCGGCGAGTCCGTTCAGTGTACCCAGTCTCCACTGAGCACCCGCATACCATCTCTGATGTCAAACACCAATGGATATGGGATCATCCATCGCCCATCACATGGGTCGAGAAGATATACGCTAGTCTACTCTGGAATATCGATGCCCCGTCTCGATATTTCCACGACTAGGAACATTGAAGGATGTACTCATGGACTACGTAGGCCCTACTAGTATGATCTACATCATAGTCCTGCAAGTCGAGTACAGATCCTAAGGGTTTTATCAACATGTAACAGAGAGACAAAAAGTATACATGTTAAGATAAAGAGCAACCAGATAGCGTACTATCATGTCAAGCAAGAAAGTCCTACCTATATATGTCCCAGCATCCACTACAATATACATCCTCTGTACAGTAATGGCCTCTAGGGCATACATATAACTAACAATATAGATACAAGAGTGGGTACGATACAAGTGTCCCACCTACCAATGCAAACATCCGAATGCAACTGTGTGCCAGCGAAGCCGCTACTGATCCAAGCGGTCAACCTGCAAGAACTGTGGTAAAACGGGCGTGAGTTGCCAACTCATGAGTAGAAAAATATCAACAGATAGAAATCGAATAAACAACGACTCCTAGGTCAACTATATCATAAAGGTAATACTATGATATCTAGGGTGACCGGGTCTGTATGTGTGCCAAAAAGGTAGTCAATGTCTATAAGCATGTGTATAACCTCCAATAGTAAATTCGATGTATGTATGTATGTGGATCTTATAGGGTTCCTAGGCACACTCAAGAGGTTACACAATGCATCAACCATGCCAAAATCAAAATTTTATGTGCCGAGAAACCCTAATGAAGATCGTTAACTAGAGGATAGGCGAAAAAAAGCAAGCAAGCAAACTACTTTGCTACAAAGTGAAAGGGATTACAACCTTTGTAGATCCGGTCCTCCACTTCTAAAGCTCCGTGATGACGTCCCTCCGCTGCGATCATCGGAATCCCGGACTCTAGTGATGGTTTCGTCGGAGAAATGATCGGGCTAGGTTGTTGACTTCGATGCCGAAGATGATCTACGTCGAGGCGACTCAAACTCAAGCTCAATCTTCACTAGGTCATGAAACTTGTGAAGATAACACCCTATACAACATGGCAAGTGGTAGAGGATGAAGAAATAGGAAGTGGGTTCAATTTGGATTTGGATTTCTCACTTGATTTCAACACTTGAAATTTTTCAAGATAAGTTTTCTTTTCCTCATGAAGAAGAAGAAGAAGAAGAAAAGAATATCAATAATAATTAACTAAATGAAAAATCAAGTGAAGTCTATCATCTTGCAACCATGGGTGAGTTATCATTTGTAGAGACTAAACTAGGGTTTAGGTAATGGTTAGGTTAAAGAGCAAAACAAAATGGTTAGACTTTTCAAAGATGCATGAAGCATCATAAAGCTTCAAATGAAGACAAAGAGAGCCACCATTTTATTTCACTAAAAATAAAATGAATAAAACCCTAACCATTAACCTAAACATAGTGTTATCCAAACACACACCCAAGTTTGCATGTATCATCAATCATGATACAAACTAGTGCATAAAAATATATCACATATACAATTTGTGCACTTCAAGTGAGAAAATCAATCTTAAGTGAACAAATACTAGTTAATGTAAAGTAATATATCAAATATATAATTATACATTAAATCATTAAATCAACACTTGATTTAATGATCCGGTCATACTGCATATAACCGACTAATATCAAGTGTATCAATATATCGAATCAACATTTGATTTGGTAACCCGGCTATATCTTACATAACCGTCCGATGATACTAATCGCGAGAATAGAATTCAGTATAACATACTGGTATTATTCTCGGTCCCGCACATATCTCATATGCGCTCCTATTTCGTTTTGCTTGAGCCAGGAAACCTCTGTGTAGGACTCTAAAGACTCGTCAATACGCCGACAGTAGCTGATGATCATATCAAACACCCACAAGCCGTAAGCGGTCTGCTAAACGTAACGGCCACCTGGGTATTGAGCGATCAGAATATCAATGAGCAAGCCCGCTCACACACCTATGAATCCAACCAGTAACACTTACCGTACAGTCCGGTCTGTTCGTCTGATATGTCGCATATCTTGCCTAGGGGTGGTAAACGTCAGACCCCAGTAGCTTGATAAGTCGTGTCGATATGTGGTCTATAACAGTTCGAGATACTACTGATAACACTTACCAGTAAATCTCAGCAACCCTGGCCTGGGATTTCCGGTTATAGCCAATCGAACATAGCGCAACATCAACTTCCTATACCGGGAGAGACGAATCCCCTCCTATCGCTCATTGCCTCCATGTGATTCGGGACTGTACCCAAAAACCACCGTTTTGCACGCCCTCTTGGACGTGGTAAGGTGGAAATCAAAGCACAGTGGGAATCACACATGACTCTATGACGATCTCGGGTCTACAGACTAACCTGTACCAGTGTCACCAGAGAACTGTCATCTGACGTAAGGTATAATACCATCTGGGAGTTCTCGGCGAGTCCATCCAGTGTACCCAGTCTTTACTGTGCACCCGTATATCATCTCTGATGTCAAACACCAATGGATATGGGATCATCCATCGCCCATCTGTATGGGTCGAGAAGGTATACGCTAGTCTACTCTGGTATATCGATGCCCTGTCTCGATACACCCACAACTAGGGACCTTGAAGGATGTACTTATGGACTACCATGTCCTCACTAGTATGATCCGCATCATAGTCCAGGTAGTCAAGTACACATCCTAAGGGCTTTACCAACATGTAACAGAGAGACAATCAGTGTAGGTTAAGGTAAAGTGCAACCAGATAGCATACTATCATGTCGGGCAAGAAAGTCCTCCATATATATGTCCCAGCATCCACTACAATATACATCCTATGTACAGTAATGGAATCTAGGGCATACATATAACTAACAATCTCCCACTTGCACTAGGGCCATCTGTAGCAGTGGTTGTAGTATCTCATACTCAACCATCCCATAAAAGTCTCTCTCTGGGAAAAGGCCTTTGTGAGTGGATCCGCCGTGTAGTCCTCTAAGTGTACTCTCCTAATCTCGATCACCCTAGAGATCAACTATCTCCATGATCAGGTGATGCTGCCTCAGAATGCGTCTGGGTCACTGATGGGATCGGGGTTCCTGGGCCAAAGCCTCACTTCCATTGTCACAAATGGTAGGAACCTAGTTCATCTCATGAACCAATATACACCCAAACTGTCTCTTTGGTAGTATCTTTAATAGAGATGTTACCAGCCTTTATCGTCTAGTTTGCCACAATATCTAGCTTGGAACTCTTCCAACATACCGTCCCTTCACTGAGGGTAAAGATAATGCCTGCGACTGACATTCAGTCGTCCTTATCACCCTGGAACCTTTCCAGTGATTCTCCCCAGGATCGATTGATACCATCTCATTACAACTAGTGAGAATCCTAACATCCAATTAGATCTATCTCATAGATCCAAATCCCAGGATTTAGGAGGTATCACCTTGATCCTATTGGAGAATCCATGTGATAAGAGGATATCGACCAATCGTAGTATAGGAAACTCTTTTCCTATCAAGAGTAAGTTGTCCACATACAATACGAGGATGATCACCTTACTCTCTACTACCTTTTTTGTATATACAAGGTTCATCTATCATTTTGATGAAGTCAAACTCTTTGACTACCATATCAAAACAGATGTTCCAACTCCGCGATGCCTGCTTTAATCTGTAAAGCAACTTGCACACGTTTCCGTTGCTTCCACTGTTTACGAAGCCCTCTGGCTGTGTACTTATAGACGTTCTCTTCTAAATCAGAAAACCAGTCATGACACCCAACCACCAGATATCGTAGTCATGGTATGTAGCCGTGGCAAGTAGGATCTGGATGGACTTAAGCATAGCCACTGGAAAAGGTTTCATCATTATCCATGCCTGGTCGATGACGAAAAACCTTTAACACTTCTAGCTTTGAAAGTCTCAACTTTTCCATTTACACTAAGTAATCTTCTCAAGATATACTTGCTACTGATGGGGATTTAACCCTTCAGATATAGCAACCAAAGTCCATACTTTGTTGGTGTACATGGATTCCATCTCAGATTGCTAAGCATCGAGCCATTCTTACAGAGTCCCTACTCTTGATGGCCTGCTCGAAACTAGTTAGGTCATCATCTCATGATGCATTCCTCGTTCCCACTGTCATCGAGAAACCGAAGTGTCTCTCAAGCGGATGAGGAACCCTACCAGATCGGCGGAGAGGCTGAGGTTCGTCGGGGACTATTGAATCCTTTAGTTCTGTCAAATCATCAGCTGCAGTTTTGTATAGCTGGAACCTTTCCAGTTCTACAGAACTGACCTTGCCTCGAGCTTTTCCGGATCTTGCTTTTTAGACATAGGCCGGACAATTCCAAATCTTAACTAACTTAAGATATCGGCTCTTCCCTTTCCATATCTCATATGAAGTGGTAGGCAACTGATTTGATCGGAACCCTATTCAATAGGTATGCAACTACATATGTGCATAACTCCCTAAAAAGAAATAGGAAACTCAGAAGTACTCATCCTAGAGCGCACCATATCATATAGGGTGTGATTGCTCCGCCCCGATACACCGAGGTGCTGTGGTGTATACAGAGGAGTAATGCTGAGAGAGAATCTCATTCTCCTTTAGAAAAGTCCAAGAACTCCGTGCTCAAGTATTCTCCTCCTTGATCACATCGAAGGACATAATACTTATACCCTTTGTTGGTTCTCTACTTCTAAATTATATTCTGTGAATATCTCAAAAGGTTCGGACTTGTGTTTCAACAGGAACATATGTCTGAATCTCGAGAGATCATCAAGGAATTTAATGAAGTACAAAGAACCGGTCTTGGCATGTGTAGACAGGGGACCTTTATACATCAACATGTATCATCCCAAGAGTTCACTAACTCTTTCTCTGCTTCCAATAAACAGAGTTGTGGTCATTTTATCTTTGTGACATGACTGGCAAGTTTCACAAGATGTAAATTCAAACTGAGTTAAATATGCATCTAAATGTAACTTCAGCCAGTCAGGTCGCATTGATATGACCTAGTCTACAATACCTCAAGAAGGATTCGTTCATTTTTGAACTATTCGTCTTGTGTGTGTTCTGTATACTAAGAACTGTAGTTTGATTTAGAACGTCAATGCTTTTAGATAACGTGCCTGAACCGATCAACTTTTGATATAGGAAATGTTCAAAAGATTATCCAACAATACAAATTTTATCATTTCTTTACTAATAAAGAGACTGATATGATTTTGTATATCAGGTTCGGTATCTAATAACATTCATTCAGAATCAATTTACTGGTAATACAGGGTGACAGTGACCAACAGACTTGGCTGCAATACTTGCACCGTTTTCTGTCTCATGAAACTTGTCACCCGTTCTCAGTTCTCTACCTTTTGTAGCCTATGAAACAAATTACATATGCGGGATCCTAATCCGGTATCAAATACCCAGGACGTAGAGGATACTGAGAAACAGTTCTTTATAATGAACACACCCGAAGGAGATGCATCACATGCACTTTCTTCATTTGGGCGGCATGGGAATCCTGGTATTCCCCTATTTCCTGCTCTGTCTTATAACAATTATAAGTTGGAGCGGGACCAACGTTCCCCAGCTCAGTATAACATGCGGATTCGGTCAATATATCCATTTTATTATCTTGATTAAGCCGTGATATGGTCGCTACCTGGAGAGAGAGAGAGAAGAAAACACTCAGCGTTTGCTCTTGCAAGATCAGATTGGTTATTATTTTATCTAATCAGGATGGCTCCCACTGTTTTAATCAAATCTTCCTTCAAACCCTAAAAGGAAAGACTAGCCGGGATTAATTACATGCTACAAGTTCGCCAATCTTTCAGCCAGGCCAGTGTCGGTACTTTGAGGGAGGTCCCCCGTGCTTTCGCATGAACCTAATTAATGTAAACCTCGTTTTCCCAGAGGCATAACCCCGTTAACACCTTTCTAGACACCTACTTGATCGGCTAATTGTAATGTGTAAAACTCTCCCAGGAGTAACTCTTACTCACAGCGGGTATCGGGATCCAACTATCTCATAGAAGGTATGCAATCTCATTGCAAATTTCAACACTTGAAATTCCCGATAATATTTTGCCCCTAGCGTCCCATGACCTTGACGCAGGCCAACAAACCATAGTGCGCTAGTCCAGTTCAACCCGTCATTTCTTGATTGAATTAAACCCACCCGCACGACCCTTGACGCAGGCCCACAAAGTCGCATGACTACCCTAATCTAATCAGCATCATATGCATAAGCAGATAAATACTAGTTAGCTACTGCACACTACGCCTTGACGCAGGCCAACAAACGTAGCACGAATACTAAGTAGGACTTATCTGAAATGACGGAGGGCTACGACAGGTTTTTCTAAAAGCCTATTGCGTAATGAACTTGATATCGTTGTAGAATCAAATGATTTTAAAATGCAGTGTTTTTTAGGCTTTTACTAGTTTTGCTAAAGGGGTCACTCCCGGTGAAGGGATCGTCGGCCCTTTCCTCATCGAATAAGGTGCAGGATATATCATATATACCGCTGTGCAAAGAAAAAACTATAGAAGCAATCAAAAAACAAACCAAGGGTTGTAGCATCTACCAGTTATTACTAAAGGGGTCACTCCCGGTGAAGGGATCGTCGGCCCTTTCCTCATCGAATAAGGTGCAGGATGTTCTACAAGGAACACCGCGATGCAAAGCAAGAACTGTAGCTACCTGTTTTTGAAATCCGATTCCACAACATCTTTTAGGTTTATTTTCTTTCATTAATCACATTAATGAATGTCCCATCATTTAAGTCCACCTAAACATCATAGAAAAATATAACGTACGCTTATGCCATCCGCATTCGCCTCGATGTCCCGTCTGCACCGTTAGGTTAGGTAACTAACGCCAGAGCGAGGCAGGGCTAGCGCGGGTGTAAAACATAAGCAATTTCTATATAATATATCATATATACCATATTCAATATCTATCTGAACATATCACATGATCACATCACAGATAACGCAGCAGAAAATATCATATGAAATATTGGATATACTAGGACGTCTGTGTTTTATTTTGAGCCTATATAAAACACGGATTGCATGGTCGTGATGAATAGCCAATCCCACACCCCTAGACCCCTACGAGAGCGGAAAGCAACCCTACAAATTCTAGGGTTAGGAGTCCCAGACTCGACTCCTCGAGATGGTCTCCCACTGGACCCTAGAACCCGGTTACTTGTGCTCCCCTCCTTGGGTCTATCCTAATGCGGAAAAGTAAATAATATACATCAACGGTGACATCTTCCGCAACCTAGAAGTGCCCCAATAAAAGAATATTACATACAAGTTTTTACATGAATGAAAATGAAAAACACTCATCTCACATAAACCTCCCCAGCAATTCAAACACGAGGATCCAATATAACATATCTAGTAACACATAACAACACATGTCATCAACGTAAGTAAGTATGCATACACCGATTGCCATCGACGTATAGCAATGAAAACCGGTGATACAACTACATACTACACTTACGGTCGCAGAAAAGAAAGTGTAAAACTACAACAGTTGGAATCCATAACCACCCTTAGACATCACATGCCTAACAGTTATAAACCCCGCATTTTAGTCTCATTATCGAAAACTCTTTTCAATATCAATTCGGGCAATTCAACAAGATCCCCGACATCCTGATCGAATGCTCGTCGCAAACTTTAGTAGACGGACGCACCCCCGATGCCGTCGACGAAGTGCACCAAGGCGGAACACCGCTGCCGCGAGCACCCGAACGGATGCTTTCAGCGATGGGGTTCTCCTACAGTCACTTGGTCGGGGGCTATGGGGCGCGACTGTCTATTAAGTTTATCCGGTGAGTATCCGCGTACGCTATGTGATTGCGACGGACTTTTGATCACATCAAAATTCCGTGGCAACCGATCAAGTGAGACTAAACTGCTATGTTTATAACATCCAAATCAGTTATCTCATAACTACTTGTGGATTCCAAATATTGTATCACATTCCAGATAAATAGAAAATGTTAAACTTTCCGATCGAACAATCAAACACCCAAGTTTTCCCGAAACAGTTCAACACATGAAATAAGTTTAAAAACATTAACTTCATGCCACAGTACCAACGGTCCAGCCGTAGAAGGGTCAAGCCAACGCCTCACATGTGGCACGCCGTACTGCCCCAAACCCTAAGGTTCAAAGGGCAGTTCAAGACGGTGACATAATCGAGTTAAGGTTTGTTGTCTTCTAGAGGGTCCATCGCGTTACTTGCACTACTTAGACGTTCTTAAACTACGGGAAAAATACAACACTTGGAAATTTCCCGGCAGGGGAAAAAGTGGGTATTTATATCCGGTCGAACCTTTTAACATATTCTAAAATACCCGGAAAAACATAAACAAAGTTAAATAATCCGATCAAAACATCGAGTCCCCAAGACAACCCACAAAACTCAACTGTTGAGTAGAAATTAAAAATTCCCAGAGAACATAAAAAACAGATACGGGCATTACTGTGTGAAAAAGAATCCATAACCTTTACATACGGCCGCGGAACCGCCGCCAAAAGCAGGGTATGGCCGCGGTTCCGCGGCGCTACAGTAGTGTTAGGGCCTCGTTTTGTACAGTTTTCCTTAGAATTTCCTGCTCTATTTTCTGAGCATTTTTAATTCGCAAAAATCCACAATTTTAGAAATTGTACAGAAAGGGGTCTTGTTTAGGGTTTCGGGGCTCGATCGGGTTTCTAACTTCGTCTACGATTCGCCTAAAGCTCTAGCTAGGCTCTGATACTACTGTAGGGTTCCTAGGCACACTCAAGAGGTTACACAATGCATCAACCGTGCCAAAATCAAAATTTTATGTGCCGAGAAACACTAATGAAGATCGTTAACTAGAGGATAGGCGAAAAAAAAACAAGCAAGCAAACTACTTTGCTAAAAGTGAAAGGGATTACAACCTTTGTAGATCCGGTCCTCCACTTCTAAAGCTCCGTGATGACGTCCTTCCGCTGCGATCATCGGAATCCCGGACTCTAGTGATGGTTTCGTCGGAGAAATGATCGGGTTAGGTCGTTGACTTCGATGCCGAAGATGATCTACGTCGAGGCGACTCAAACTCAAGCCCAATCTTCACTAGGTCATGAAACATGTGAAGATAACACCCTATACAACATGGCAAGTGGTAGAGGATGAAGAAATAGGAAGTGGGTTCACTTTGGATTTGTATTTCTCACTTGATTTCAACAGTTGAAATTTTTCAAGAAAAGTTTTCTTATTTTCATGAAGTAGAAGAAGAAGAAGAAAAGAATATCAATAATAATTAACTAAATGAAAAATCAAGTGTAGTCTATCATCTTGCAACCATGGGTGAGTTAACCTTTGTAGAGACTAAACTAAAGTTTAGGTAATGGTTAGGTTAAAGAGCAAAACAAAATGGTTAGACTTTTCAAAGATGCATGAAGCATCATGAAGCTTCAAATGAAGACAAAGATAGCCACCATTTTATTTCACTATAAATAAATAAATAAAATGAATAAAACCCTAACCATTAACCTAAACATAGTGTTATCCAAACACACACCCAAGTTTGCATGTATCATCAATCATGATACAAGCTAGTGCACAAAAATATATCACATATACAACTTGTGCACTTCAAGTGAGAAAATCAATCTTAAGTGAACAAATACTAGTTAATGTAAAGTAATATATCAAATACATAATTATATATTAAATCATTAAATCAACACTTGATTTAATGATCCGGTCATACTGCATATAACCGACTAATATCAAGTGTATCAATATATCGAATCAACATTTGATTCGGTAACCCGACTATATCTTATATAACCGTCCGATGATACTAATCGCGAGAATAGAATTCAGTATCACATACTGGTATTATTCTCGGTCCCGCACATATCTCATATGCGCTCCTATTTCGTTTCGCTTGAGCCAGGAAACCTCTGTGTAGGACTCTAAAGACTCGTCAATATGCCGGCATTAGGTGATGATCATATCAAACACCCACAAGCCGCAAGCGGTCTGCTAAACGTAACGGCCATCCGGGTATTGAGCGATCAGAAGATCAACGAGCAAGCCCGCTCACACTCCTGTGAATCCAACCAGCAACACTTATCGTACAGTCCGGTCTGTTCGTCTGATATGTCGCATATCTTGCCTAGGGGTGGTAAACGTCAGACCCCAGTAGCTTGATAAGTCATGTCGATATGTGGTCTATAACAGTTCGAGATACTACTGATAACACTTACCAGTAAATCTCAGCAACCCTGACCAGGAATTTCCGGTTATAGCCAATCGAACATAGCGCAACATCAACTCCCTATACCGGGAGAGACGAATCCCCTCCTATCGCTCATTGCCTCCATGTGATTCAGGACTGTACCCAAAAAACACCGTTTTGCACGCCCTCTTGGACATGGTAAGATGGAAATCAAAGCACAGTGGGAATCACACAAGACTCTATGACGATCTCGGGTCTACAGACTAGCCTGTACCAGTGTCACCAGAGAACTGCCATCTGACGTAAGGTATAATACCATCTGGGAGTTCTCGGCGAGTCCGTCTAGTATACCCAATCTCTACTGAGCACCAGTATATCATCTCTGATGTCAAACACCAATGGATATGGGATCATCCATCGCCAATCTGTATGGGTCGAGAAGGTATACGCTAGTCTACTCTGGTATATCGATGCCCTGTCTCGATACACCCACAACTAGGGACCTTGAAGGATGTACTTATGAACTACCATGTCCCCACAAGTATTATCCGCATCATAGTCCAGGTAGTCAAGTACACATCCTAAGAGCTTTACCAATATGTAACAGAGAGACAATCAGTGTACACGTTAAGGTAAAGAGCAACCAGATAGCATACTATCATATCGAGCAAGAAAGTCCTCCCTATATATATCCCAGCATCCACTACAATATACATCCTATGTACAGTAATGGCCTCTAGGGCATACATATAACTAACAGATTTAGTCCACGCGTTAACCACTGACGCAACAACATCATGCATGTAAATATCATAAAAGCATATGCATGAAAATATGAGGATATAAATCAACATGTGTCCCTCGCGACACCTCAAAATCATGGAACCTGAGTGTCCAGTATCGACACTCGAAACATCATGAAAACCGTGTCGAGCATCGACACGTAAAACCTCACATATCTTAGGCGCCGCATCCTCAGATCGGCCCTCAGGCCCCACACACCCTGGTCGGCCCTCATATCCATCTCGCTACTCCGGTCGGTATCCTCCGGATAACCGCCGAGTCTAAATACTATCACCGGTAGGTTGTGATCCCCTGCCAGGCTCACCGTATAACATATACGAGTCTTCTTGCCCCGGGGTACCTCACCGAGTCCACCATCTACCCACAAACGATGCCTACCGCTCCTCGAATCGGGTTTCACATGCCACTCTCAGAACCGAGAAAACACATGGTAGACGCACTGAAATATCATATTAAGAGAAACCGGGTTTTTAAAACAATACATACTTTCTTTTAAAATGACCACGGTTCTCAAATCCAGAAATCTCATGAAAATAGCATATCTCAATGCGTAAAATCATAAAGCATGATGTATGGACATATGATGAAATGTAAGCATGTCCGTATATCATACAATATGGAACAGTGATATATCATATTAAGGGAAAACTGCTCCTTTAAATAATTCCAGTTTTGAAAATATGTCTTACGGTTCCCAATATCTCCAAAGTCAAATGCAACATCGTATAAAAGTGCACAGGTAACTATAGCAAGTAAATTATGCAAAGAGTCATATCATGATGCAGCAATCCTACTGTGTAGTGACATGACAATTATCGATGAAGTGTGTGAGCGGGCAAATCTGTGTATGTGTAACATACGCATCATCGATACTGGTGTAAGTGTACTAGCACAGGTATATGCAATGCAATAATAATATCATGAAGGCAGCATAAGGTAAATCGCATAAGGTAAATCATCAGCTAAAAGTTATAAGGTATACGTAACTATCATACGTCTGAGTCGGTGAATCTATCAATCGGCATCTAGCCGAAACAATATCGCATACGGTATAATCCATCGTACGACAAGCTCTAGTCAAGGGTAAGGATCAATCATCAAGTCAACTCATCACGCACGGAAAATAATCATACGTCGGCATTAAGCTATCAGGGATCCTATCATCCTATAAGACGAGGAGGGTACGGACCTAAAGTCTCATACGGCTATCACTCACGATTCACAACATATATAAATGTCTCTATATACATATGTCTCAGGTCGCATCCGCAATAATCTCATATCAGGGGACCGATAGGATATAATTCATCTCAATCGACTCGCATCCGTATACCATCATACCATCAACTCATCATATCATCATATCAAGTCTTTACATAAACATTTTATCTCTACTAAGTATAAGTATCTAATCTAACATACACGTCCGAACCATACAAGCAGATTTTGAAAAGAAGCGAATCGTAGTTTTGAAAATAGGGGTTATGATGTTTTTAAGGAAAAGATATCGTTTTGAAAATCCGTAACGTTCCTCAAGATAACGGTTTAAAAGATGCATATGATTCTTCAGTTTAGAAATATGTATGGTTCGGATGACACGTCTACGTCGACTATCTAGTCCTATAGTACCATAAACGGCTGTGTCATCAAATATCATCCTCAATTCCCGTCATTTCATATCAGCCGTATCTTATCACTTCTAATTGTCTTTTTGCTTCTAATATAGTTTCACTAAATATCTTTTAACTCTAACCCTAGTTCCCTAATATAGTTTCCCTTAACCATATTCTATAAATCAGTCTCCATCAAAAGTTTGCGGGGGTGATATACGCCATCCACCCGACTTCCCCCGTGAATATAGATCCACTCACCATGGTCTTCGCTTGTCGAAGTCGTTGATGCCACGCTCCGTCGTCTCGAAATCTATATGAAGGTACCTATAATAACAACACATATCATAATGCTATTAACATCAAGTTCTAAAATCCAAAACGGCACGCGCCTTGCTCGTAGGTTAGAACTTATAGCGTACGCGTACAAAATCAACCAAACAACCCTTGTTGTCGATGTATAAACATGCGACAACCAAAAACGAATCCAAATATAAAAACACATCATTCCAAATACGGAAACCATAGCCAAAATCACACACAAGTGTTCACAGATTTTGACTCAGGTGAAAAAGGGTTGCACAAACAAGTCTAAGGTGTAACAGAAGGTGTATAAGACATACTGGACCAACCTAGACCCCAACTCCCACTACAAAACTGGCCACTGCCCATAAAATTCCAGCCAGGCCGGTTTTACTGGCTCCTCTGGGCTTTGTCTTCGTAGGGTGGTCTCCTGGTGGTGTATCTAGGCCCCTGGTATTGTTTGGTTGTCTCAGAAATTCCAAAGGACATCCAAGATTCACATTAGGCACACTAAAAGTCACAAAACCAATACGGAACAAATCCTAAGTTCGTGCATCGGGTTCACCTCTATGGCTCAGGTCAGGAATCGTGTCACCATGGTCAAGTAAGCACTCACAACAGCTCCCAGATTACATAAAAATCCAGTAGTACCAAACACTCTTAAACCTCTACATAGACATACCCTCCAAACCACAACCCTGAACTCCCTCCTTTGGCCGAGGTCGCCGGTTATGTCCCCAAAGTCGCCGGCCAAAACCGGTGGGAAAGGGTTAGGGTCCTAGGTGAACACTCAGAGTCTCGAGTACAATACTACCACATTGTTTGTTTTTACAGTGAACACACGGGATTACAGTAGGTTAGCGACATCACAAAACTACATTTAAAACACGATATCTCACAAAACTAATCTAAAGGGAAGAAGTTATACCTCATCTGGGCAACCCAAGAAAAACCCTAGCTCCTCAAGGTTGTCAAAATCTAACTTTTCTTGGTCCAATGTGTAAAGGAGAAGGAGGTGATCAATTTTAATGAAAGGGGTTTAGGGTTTTGATGGAGTTTTTGAGGTGGATCTTGGGGTTGATAGTGGAGGGAAAAGAGGAAGAAGGAGAAGAAAATTATTGGGGAGGTGAAATGAGGCAGCCCCTCTCTCTCTCTCCTCTCTTATTCTCGCCCACTCTCTCTCAATATTACCCTTTTACCCTTTCTCTTTTTACCCTTTTCTTTTTATTTAAACCCAAGTCACAAAATACCCAAAATAACACAAGAACAAAACATGTAATCGCCACATAACATGACATGGTGCACTGGCCACAAAAAACTGTAGAAACGCGTATTTGGCTTAATCGCGATTAGCAGTGCACTAATCGGATTTTTATCAAAACTGCATATAATAAATTTTAAAAATGCCAAATCCTTTAATTATATTATTAAATTAATAAATCCTTTAAATTTCCATTTATTTAACAATTATTGGTATATATATTTATACCTTTTTTCGAAAACCACAATTTCGCAAATCGGGCAGTTTTCGGGAAAAATATTATTTTAATATTAAATTCCAAAAATAATATTTTATATTTTTTTGAAATGTTACACATGGTATTTATGAAATCTGGCTTATTGACCCTTGTCTGTCCGTTCTTGTCCCTTGTTTTCGCCTCCGTCCAAACCGAACGCAACCGGTCACGGTTTGGAATCACCGATACCTTGGTTGGGTAGGGTGCCTAACGGAGCGCTTGCGTAAAATTTGGGCGGAGTTCAATGGAAAATATCGGGAAAAGGAAATGAGAAAGGAAATCTTAACTTACAATATCGTTTTCTTTCCTAACAAAAACCACAAAAAGGGAGTAAAAATGAAAAGATTAAAGAAAGGAATAAACTATATTGCAAGTAAGTAAATGGCAAGGTAATAAAAGAGAAAGTAAGTAAATGGCAAGAATGTAAATGCAAGTAAGTAAAAGAGACAAATAATACTAAGAACCAAGAGAAAAAAAGAAAGCTTTATTATGTACAAGTGATACAAACCTTGAGTTCAATAACCAAAACTCAAACTTGGAATCTCAATAAAGAGGTTGCAAGAAGATAATGAAAAGAGCTCAAGGGGAACTAGCTATGTACAAGAACAAAATGAAAAGAGAAAAAAAGTATGAAGTGTATGAGACTATGTGAGAGCCTTCCTTTGCATACTGATCTGGCTTTTATAGGCACCAAAAAAGATTAAACAAGTAATAAAAATAAGGTGATGTGACAACAAGGGATGGGCTGAAGAAAATTGGAGCACTTTGGCCACAGTAAAACCGGTAGGGCCGGTTTTTGGAGGCATGTTGCCGGTTTTTGTCCGAGCAACTTGGCTCGTCTTGGTGTGGTAGTCTTGTGTTCTCTCGACAATTCCACTGGTATTGCTTGATTTCTTTTATAGAAGCCTGGATTGTACTCAGCAGAATGGAAGGGAACTTGATGCTTTTTAAATCACATCAAAACTTTTAGCATTTATCACACATCACTTCTCATGTGCCCACTTGTGCCCCTTACATCATGGCAGCCCCACCTAGGTCCAAGCATCCAAGAGTTGTGTGCACACTTGCTATGTGTTGGACCGAAATTGTGTACACCTTATTTGTTGCAAAATAACTCTTTGGATATCAATCGGTTTGCAGTTCTGGTTGCAGTGTCGGCTCATAAACGTTATATCTGTTATTTTGAGTGTGTTTCCAGTATTGTGTCACGGTTACTTGTAATCCGTATTTACTGTGCAGACACTTGTTAATAGAACTGATCTATAACAAAAAAGATAATGAATGGGTGGTATTAAAATGCAGTTTTCTGTGATAAACAGATACCCCCAAACTTATCTTTTGATCGCCCCGATCAGAACAAAAAATCCTAACCTCACTTTTGCAGGGTACGCGATTGCACTGAGCTCATGCAACAAGCCGTTAAACCTCTAGGTGTCCCTAGTAGGAGGAGTGTTATCTCCTGAGGGTTTTCAGTAGATACTACCCATTAAATCCCGTCAACCTAGTTTCACAAGTTAACGTCGATTCTACTCCTACAGTTTAGTATCTAAGTTAGAAATTCTATCATCCTAAGTTAGAAATATCCAACACTTATGTTTCACGCCTCGTATTTATTCAACCTCAGATCCTATACGATTTTACAGTTTAGAAAGATCTCTGTTTCTCTTGAGTATTCCTTCAAAAGTGCGGTCTCCAATCGGGGATTTTTATCATCTTAACGGAAAAAATAAGTCTTATTCTTTATTCCTATTTTTCCTCCAAACATCGAGTGTATACCCCTACGTGTGTGTATAATTTCACCCTTACATATAAGAATTCAATTCAAGCTATAGTACCCTTGCCCTAATACCTAATATTACTTCATTTCGTTAATGATGGACGGTTTTGCTTAAGCACCTTTCATGCGACTATTAATGCTTCTTGAGGCACTAACAGCCGATTACTGAATGTGTAAGATTAAAACGTAAATAGCAGTTTCCAGGTCTTGACTTTGTTTATTTTTTACTTTATTTTTCTTTTTCAATACCGGATATATTTTTCAATGATGCTCTTTTGTTGGTTTACTTTAAATACCGTTTTTTCATACTAGATTTTCAGGCAAGAGTATTTCTAGGTATCCTCTACTATCCCAAGTTTCAAGGTGCGTGTATGTGCAGTTTGTAGGGTATATACTTTCTAAATTTGGACTCAAGAATAGAAACTATTTTTCAGACGTATCCTTTAGTAAAGCCTTCAATACTTTCCCATCATCTCGACTTAACTCAAGAACTGAACTCAAGATTACCTACTTCTATAAAAAAAAACTGCAAGGACGTAGAATTACCAAGTTTAAACAGAAGGAGGGTTATTTTTAGGGTTTTCAATTCCAAAGCCCAGGATTTAGTTATTTCTCACGTATCAACTAAACTTTCAGAATAAAAATCTAAGTTACTCTATTAGCTAACTTAACAAAAAAGTTTTTATACTTTTGTAAAAAATTTCAATTTTTATTGGTTTTTTAAATAAGTATGTAAATGCAAAATATACACATGAATGCGAAGGTAGAAAGCTTACCGAGCACACCCCCAAACTTAAACTTGACAGTGCCCTCACTGTCATGCTACACTAAGAGGGTCAAAATTGTCGGCGCTCCCCTATTTTTTTTTATATACATAAAAGAAAAGGCAAAAAATATATATATACACAAAAAGGACCCCCCCCCAAACTTAAGTGAAACGATGTTTCTACTGTTAAGCGTTGAAGTTCGGGATTAGAGGGGAGAGAACAGTATTAATCTATACAAGGCCTTACACATGCCAAAAGTTAGTACCAACCATTCAAAAATTTTATCACAATAAAGCAGCGGTTGGTGAAAGAATGCGGAAAGGAAGGAAATGGAGAATACGCGGACCGTATGGGGATAGAAATGGTATACGGTCTCGGTGGAGGAGAAGAATGGCGGAAGGGAGAAAGAAATGGAGTACGAACTTGAGGGTGGAAATGGAGAGTATAAATTAGTACAATTTGTAATGACTGATGTGTAAAGAGCGATTGTACTAATCTATCAACCTGTTGAGAAATGGGGTCAAACCTCTTAAGACTCGTGAGAGAACATGGGTGGACCGAACTTGGTAAACCAGTGAAAGGGATACGGTGTCTTGCATGGTCGGAACGATGGAAAGGATGGAGGGGAGTGATTGAGGAAGGGTATCAGTTAAAGGTTCAGGAGGGTGTACACAATCAGTGAAAGGGACAGGATGAATTGGAAAATCCGACTCATCAACTAAAACTGGTTCATCCTAAAAAATATCCTCAAAAATACCCTTAAAAATTAGTGCATCCATGCATTTATCATCATCAAAATCAAGACGCAAATGGAGTTCGGAAATAACAGTTAATGACTCGGGATGATGTCCACACGGAAGTGAAAGGACATGATGAATTGGTGAGAAAAACTCATCCAAAACAGTGGGTTCATCATCCAAAATATTCCCAGCGTCGATATCCTCAATCAAGTGAAAATTAATTTTCTCAGATGCCTCATCAAAAGCATGGATTTCAATCAATTGTGGTTCTACGATGGAGGTGTAGAGGTCAAAGGGTTTGGGTGTGGTTTCACTTGACAGAGTCCTTTCACATTCCGATAAATCAAACACTACAAAGTCGCAGAACTCATTAAACATTCTATCTTCAATTGGTGAATCATTTGGGATGCTCGATAGACATTCAAAACTGGAGTTTGGAATTCAATTTTCAATTGGTAGGATTGATTTGGAAGGGTGTACAGCGCACTCCCACCATTCAAATTCTCAATCTGTCCTATCGCCGCATCATACATTGGAAAATTTGGAGCTAGTTGGAAACTAGCTATCGGTTCGTTAGGTTGTATGAGGACGGCCATAGACGCATTCAAATCCATCATCCGTTGGCATGACGCCACTCGAAAGTCTTCCAATGACTGTTCCAGACTAGACATGGGCTGTGAAGGGATTTCAGTAAAAGATTCAAAGTTGTTTGGATACTAGAAACTCCCAAAAGGCTGTTCAGAAGTAATGTCTAGGGAAGGTGTAAAAGTCGGGTAAGATTGATAAGAATAGAATGGTTGGAAAGGAGTATGATCAACATTCGGATAAGAAGGTGATTGGAATTGTTGATCAAAAGAATTGGCAGTGGTGAAAGGAGTGAAGGATCGGCTACGAGATTGTTTAATTCTGTCGGCAATGGACATGGGTTTTGGAGTTGCAACAGGACTCTCAAAAGGGGTATCAATGTAAGAAGGTGGTGGAGGTTGAAACAGTTGATACAAGGTGGATGGCGGAGTCCAGTTGTTTGTCCTAGACGCGTCTATCCGATCTTTCAAAGAAATTTTGGGCATGGAGGGATCGTTCGACGTTCGACTAAAGCAAGAACCGTATGAAGTAATATCTGGTTGTGGGTATCAAAATTCGGCAAGAGTTCTTCTATGTGGGGTACCCATGATATGCAGAGAAGAAGAAAAGAAAAGGAGAGGAAAAGAATGTGGGTTTTTTTATTTTTTATTTTATTTTTTATATGTTAGTTATTAACAAAAGAATGAAATATACACAAAAAATAATCACGACACACAATACCACACACCTAATCTGGGTCTAGGGTTCACCTAGGTCAACTAGACCTTCTCAAGAACTTGATTGTTGAAGTAAAACTGTGTCGAGAAACGGGCTCAAGTTGTACTGATCACGAGGTCAGTTAAGTGCAGAGATAAGTGGACGTTTTCCAGCGCTTTCGCTAAGGTCCTTAATTAGATAACCCTTTTTCATTTGACGGTATCGCCGTGAACACTTTCCTAGACACCTCGTGAACGATATACTGTTAAGCGGTGTTCTAAACATAGTTAATTTCTCCTAATGAGCGTGAAGTCCTTAAAGGCTTAATGCAGGGTTCCCTTGGCGTCCGCTGGGTTTCGGGAGGCATCGTCCATGCCATTTTCCGGAAGAAAAAAAATGTTGCGCTAAAGAACCCTAACGCTAGAATCTAAACGAGAGAATTAAACGAACAAGCATGTAAACATATTTACATCTAAGTGAACAAGGAATAAAACCTTTGTAGACCGGTCCTTCACTTCAATAGCTCCGTGTAGTAGTCCTTTCGCTCTAAGTAGTGATCTCCCGGATTCTAGAGAGGCTCTACAAGGTGAAATGAACAAGCTTGCTTGGAGTTTTCGAGGCCGAAGATGATCTACATCGAGGAGACACTAACTCAAGCTACCACTTCACTAAGTGATGAACTAGTGAAGAAACAAACCAATCTAAATGGCTAGTAGGGAAGAGGTTGATGAAGTAGGAAATTTGCTCACTTTAGAAATTATTTTCTCACTATTTTTCTTCACCTCTCATGAAGCTAAAAAGCTTGAGAAAGGAGATGAAGAAAGCTCTCATGGAATGAAGCAAGTGAAAAATGAATCAAGTGGTGAGAATAGCAACCATAGGTGAGTTAGTATCATATACTAACCCATGTAGAGACTAAACCATGGCTAACAATAATGGTAAGGTTAATAAATATCTACAAGTAAAACAAAGCTAGTGGACTAAGTCAAAGATGCTTTAAGCTTCTCCAAGCTTCTAAGCATGAAAATTTCCAACTAATATTGAATTACTTAAATAAATAAAAGATCACATTATTATAAGCATGGTGTAAGTCCCATACACCCATGTAGCATGTGGCATCTAGCATGACACAAAAGATGCACATTAATATATATCACATATATACTAAGTGTACACTAGTGAGAAAAAGAAATTTTAAGTGAGCTAATATTAGTTAATGTAAGATAATATATCAAATATATAATTATACATTAAATTATTAAATCAATATTTGATTTAATAATCCAGCTATATCGCATACAACCGGCTAATATCAAATGTATCAACTTGTCGAATCAACACTTGATTCGACAGCCTGACTATATTACATTTAACCGACCGATATCACATATCGCGAGAATAGAATGCGGTATCTCATACTCGCATTAATCTCATTCCCGCACATATCTCATATGTGCTCCTACTTCGTTTCGCTTGAGCCAGGAAACCTCTGTGTAAGACTCTAAAGACTCGTCAATACGCCGATAGTAGGTGGTGATCATATCAGTCACCCACAAGCCGCAAGCGGTTTGCTAAACGTAACGGCCACCCGGGTATTGAGCGATCAGAAAATCAACAAGCAAGCCTGCTCTTACTCCTGCGAATCCAATCAGCAAGACTACCGTACAGTCCGGTCTCTTCGTCAGATATGTCACATATAACAGCCTGGGGGTGGAAAAACGTCAGACCCCAATAGCCTGATAAGTCATGCCGAAGCAAGGTCCATAACTGTTCGAGAAACTACTAATAAAAATTACCAGTAGATCTTAGCAACCCTTACCAGGGATTTCCTGTTGTGGCTAATCAAGCATAGCGCAACATCAACCCCCAATACTGGGAGAGACGAATCCTCTCCTATCGCTCATTGCCTCCATATGACTCGGGACTGTACCGAAAAACCACCGTTTTGCACGATCTCTTGAACGTGGTAAGGTAGAAATCAAAGCACAGTGGGAATCACACAAGACTCTATGACGATCTCAGGTCGACAGACTAACCTGTACCAGTGTCACCAGAGAACTGCTATCTGACGACAGGTATAATACCATCTAGGAGTTCTCGACAAGTCTGTTCAGTGTACCCAGTCTCCACTGAGCACCCATATACCTTCTCTGATGTCAAACACAAATAGATGTGGGATCATCCATCGCCCATCATATGGGTCGAGAAGCGTATACGCTAGTCTACTCTGGAGTATCGATGCCCTGTCTCGATACTCCCACGACTAGGAACATTTGAAGGATGTACATTCCGACTACCCTGGTCCCCATTAGTATGATCTGCATCATAATCCTGGTAGTCAAGTACTCATCCTAAGGGCTTTATCAACATGTAATGGAGAGACAATAAGTGTACATGTTAAGATAAAGTGCAACCAGATAGCATACTATCATGTCGAGCAAGAAAGTCGTCCCTATATATGTCCAAGCATCCACTACAATATACATCGCATGTACAGTAATGGCCTTTAGGGCATACATATAATTAACAATCTCCCACTTGCACTAAGGCCATTTGTTGTAGTATCTCATACTCAACGTCATATAGAAGTCTCTCTAGGGAAAGGCCTTTGTGAGTGGATCCTCCGTGTTATCCTTCATGTCAACTCTCATGACCTCGATCCCTTGGAGATAACCATCTCCCTGATCAGGTGATACTTGCCTCAGAATATGTCAGGATCGCTGATGGGTACCGGTGTTCCTAGGCTAAAGCCACCACTCCATTGTTGTCACAATAACAGTTATTGGACGCTCAATGGTCGGAACTTTGTTAATCTCATGAACAAGAAATTCCCAGACAGCCACTTTGGAAGCATCGTTGGTAGCGATGTATTCAGCCTTTATCGTGAAGTATGCCACGGTATCTAGCCTGGAACTTTTCCAACACACCGTCCCTCCACTGAGGGTAAAGACAAAGCCTGTGACTGACTTTCAGTCGTCCTTATCACTCTGGGAGCTGGAATTGGTAAAGGACTCTCACTGGAGTTCACCGTTACAAAAACCCCAAGAACATCTCTTTAGTGCTTCTCAAGTACTTTAGAATGTCCTTCTCAGCTGTCCATTGATTCTCCCAAGATCCGATTGATTCCCGATCACTACACTTAGTGAGTTAGTTACATCTGGTCTGGTATATAACATCGCGTACATAACAGAGCCTACTGCCAAAGCATAGGGTATCCCTTGCACACGAGCTCTCTCCAAATCAGTCTTGGAAGACATCTTTTTGGAGTGAGTGATTGTCACGACCCAAATATGGCACGTGACCGGCACTTAAATAACGTGACATCTAAAAACGTCGACGCGGTATAAGTAAGCCGAAACCCGGAATCTAAACCCTTTTTTGAAAATATTGGAGGTGAGGTTTAAAACAATCATCAGATGGGATCAGTTTAAAATAAACATTTAAATTTAACTAAGTATGTTTGAAAAGCATCAATGACGTTTTGAAATTCGACATCATCTCCTTCATAATTTTATATAAAACCCGATACAACATAATAATATAAATAGCATCCCAACGGGAGCCAGCTTCTACGCCCAAACGGTGGAGCAACCAAGAAAACAATATACGACGTACAATGGCGAAGAAAAGAAAAGCGAAACAAAATCAATAATGTAAAATCGTCGACTCCAATGAGTGCGACATCACAATACACAAACTCTAAGTCTTACTTCTAAGTCCACAATATACCCTTTCTAAGTTGATGGAGTTTTACTAGATGCTAAAAGATAAGAATATACAAATATGAGCACGATACGACAGTAACCCACCTGCCAATAGCAATCAACGAAAGGAATGTGTTCCCCAAGCCGCTGATAATCCAAGCGGTAACACTTGCAAGAAACTGCGGCACAACGGGGGTGAGTTGCCAACTCAGTGAATAAAAGTACATCACAAGGTAGAAATCGAATGCACAACGATACCAAGGTCATAAATATAATACTATCATATCATGTACTAATATAATATATGGTATGCATATGTATCGTAAATGCAACACTATCTATCATGCGGTCCCAAAGTAGAACATATCAAATGCAAATGACCGGTATCTAGGTATAAGCTCAAAGGTAGCCGAATATATATATATAAACCTCTTCTTTAAAATAGCCGCGGAATACATATATCACGGCGTAATAGCAGACGCGATAGTATGAAATATAATAAGTATCTTATTTAAGATGTACGTCCTGCTGTTTTAATGAATAGAGTTAAGAGGTTTACAATTTAAAAGATTTCAATGGCATATCAGACACGTCAAAATAATTAGACTATAGCTCGATTTTTGAATTCCTTTTTGTATGCAACTACTCGAAAAAATGTATGCAGGTACTGTCCCCCGGATCAGTCCTGGTCGGCTACAACAACTATAATATAACTGGGTACCTCATGATAGCAACATATCAATTTATATGGCTGTCCAGCATCGACACCTGATTGATACGAAAAAGTGTTTGTTTGTAGTTAACTGCAATCAATAACGGTGTCGCGTGTAGCTAGACCGAGATGAGTACGGGTGGTCCTCTGGAAAACGTGGAACCTTTTACTTTTACTTTAGATGTGTTGAGAAAGAGAGGAGGGATAAAGAATTTTTATAGAATGGTTTCTAGATCTACGTTAAACAAGAATGTAAAATATAGATCTAGATTATTTTAGAGATGTAGTTAATATAATAAGAAGGCTTGTAGGGTTCGTTAGGATTTAGTAGTTATGGACGATTAATTAAAAGTTACCATTTTTATCCATTAATAGATTTAGAACTAGAACGACGGTGATGCGTGTAGATTAGGGTTTCTGGAGGGAAAAAGAATCCCACTCTTAACCCTTATCTCGACACGGAACTCCGTTCATTATCTAGCCTTTACCAAAACAATCATTAATCTATCTCTAATCGCGGTCGGAACTAGCAAAGAATTGCTAGCGCGCCCGATTAGGATGTTAATGATTCTTTTGATAAAGTGCCTAAACTTTATAGGACTTAAAAAGGGTTTAGTTATTTTCATCGTCCATTAGCCTACCCTAATCCTACGAACCCTAACAAGCGGAGAATTACTCGCGCATGTTGGGAGAAGAAGATGAAAAGAAAGAGAGAGAAAACATAATGTAAAAAAACAATTAAATAAAAAAAACTACCTTTATTAATCAACTCCTTCAACTACACTTTTAATCCATAGAAAATGATTACAAAACTTGATTTGCTTCTCGATCTTTCCTAGGGAGGTAGTCGAACAGTCGATGATCAGCCTGGATGCGTGAGCGTCGGGAGCTTCGTGATCTCTTCGGCTTGATAGCTTTTCCAAGAGGCCCTCGGTGCCTTTATATAGTGCAAACCCAGAATATTATTATTGAAAAGTTGGTAAAATTTATCAACCATCAATCTCCCAAAATATTGCCTTCTAACCTCTTCAAACTGCGGCGGATCCGCGGCAAATGGGGGCTAAGGCCGCGGATCCGCGGCCCTTTAATCTCCATCGTTGATAATTTTTCTGGGGCTCTCTGATGGTGACATTTGTCAATCCTAGGCATCTTCAGAATCTGAAAATATTTTCTCGGTTGCTTCCAGACTTAGTCTCCAAGTTTGCTTCTTAATTTGGCAAGTTTTCTTCAACAAATTGATTTGTTTGTTAAATCCTTCATAACAACTTGGAAATATTCTGCACAACAACTCAAATAAGATTTTAGTAGACTTTGTTCTACTAGGATTAGACCAATAATATTATTTGCATACATTTTCCTACCAAATGATAATTAAATATATTAACACATGGAAAATAATGTTTTTACACATAAACCCTCATATGTATAATATATTATAATAAAGTCCTTTTTTAATATAAAAATGGTAGGAAAAATGTACTACAACTGTGCAGTTTTATCGACTGAACAAATACCCCTAAACTTATCTTTGATCGTCCCGAGCAAACTAGTTTATTTAAGAGGAGAAAAAGAAAGGAGAAAACTAAGCACACTTTCGTATGCAGACACGATTGCACTGAGCACGTGCAACAAGCCGTTAAACCTCTAGGTGTCCCTAGTAGGAGGAGTGTTGTCTCCTGAGGGTTTTCAGCGGATTACACCCACAAAATCCAATAACAAAAGAAAGATGGTGAAATTTACATATAAAGATAAGAACCATAAAAGAAATACTTTGAAAAGAAGAGTTTCCAACTATACTAGCTTTTCAGTTGTCATGAGCCCTATCTTAATAGTCAGGAAAAAAAATGTTAGAAATCACATCATCCCTCAATAAAACATCGTCTTTATTCTTCATTCCTACCTTTTATCCAAACATTGATCATATAACCCCACGTGTGTGTAAAGAACATCCCTACACTCGGAGAATTCAATTCAAGCTATCATACTCTTGTCCATCTACCTCAGTACTTTTTAATTTTTTGAATACTTAGGTTTGCTCACACCTTTTCATGCGACCGTTAATACTTCTTGAGGTACTAACCGACCGATTACTCAAGTGCTTGCTGATTTGGTGATAGTATTTTCCTCGTCTTGCACCACCTAAGTCTTAGCAGTGACTCCCAGACCAGTTGGCCTTAGGGCACTAGGTGAAGAGGCACCCTCGCTATATTTTTTTATTGCTGCCTTGGCGATAACAAAACCAGTGTTCATTTTTTTTTCTTTTCACCATTTTTATATTTTCTTCAATTTTTCATTTCCTTCATACTTTGGCTTTTAGACAAGAGCATTTCAAGGTATCCTCTACTATCCCAAGTTTCAAGACGTGTGTAAGTGCATATTGTAGGGTATCAACATTCAAATATTTGGCTTCCAGAATAGAAACTATTTTTCAGACATATTTTTATCCTCAGATTAGTGACTTCCTTCATTTTACTAACCCTTGGGACAACAGCTCATAACTACTTATTACTAGTTTGTTTAAGAAAACTTCTAATTTTCTTGGTTTTCTTAAACTATTCTTATCTTTTGGATGTAATTTTTCACTTTCTACTCTTTTGTTATAAAAGAATTTTTTTTTTAATTTTTGAAAATGTTGCGCTTATGCAAAATATGATGCAAATTGATGTGTAAATAAGCACAAACCTCCCCCAAACCTGTTTACAGCAGTGTCCTCACTGATATCATCTGTTAAGCTCAAAAACCTGTAGACTTGGGAGGAAGTTATTAATGGGGGCAAGAATATATGAAAGTGAAAATCCTCCCCCAAACTTATTTTAGGCTCACAATTTTGTAAAAATCATTTTCTTTCAAGAGCCAAAATATACCACCCCTCCCCCAAACTTGAGTTAAACAATTTTAATCTTTTAAAAATCATATGAGGGGGTCAAGGTTATTGGTCAATGCCAAGCTTTGCAAAGACCGAAGGTTAATACCAACCATTCAAAAATTTTATCAATGAAGTACCAAGGTTGGTGGAAGAATATGTCACCTTTCGACAAGAGGAAGTGGGGAGGTGACAAGAGGTATAATGGAAAAGGATTGCGTCTCAATTTGGAGAGACGACACAGTGATAGTAATGATGGATTACTCGCATTGTCATGATTGTCCAAAAGAGGGGGTGGAGGTCCAATTTCTTCATCTTGGAGTTGATTCATCTCAACACCCGTGTCTTGTAAAAATGCGAGTTCATCGGCGAAAATTTCCTCAAAGTTTTCATCGATACCCCGAAAAATAATGTCATCAGAAAAAATGGGGTGATCGTCAGACTCTATAAAAAGTTCCTCATTAGTGTTAGATGTTGACCCGGACAACTCGGTGGAAGAGTCCGTATCAAGCAACAACATATGAAAAGAGTCAGTATCATGAGGTTGATCAAATTCGCTGCTGTCGACATCCATTAATTCGACAGAACACACATGAGCATAGGGTTCGGAGGGTTCACTTCCCAACTTGTAAATGTTAAGCTCAATTGACTTCTTTCCAAAGGATAGGGTCATAGAGCCGTTTCTACAATTGATTACTGCGTTGGAAGTGGCCAAAAAGGGTCGACCGAGTATCACCGGGATTTGATTGTGTGGGTTCGCTACAGGTTGTGTATCTATAACGATAAAGTCCACAGGGAATATGAATTCCCCGACTTTGATTAACACATCCTCTAGCTCACCCCTAGGCTGGGTGATAGATCGATCGGCCATCTGAAGAGTGCAATGCGCAGGTTTTAACTCTCCGATTCCTAATTGCTCATAAACCGAATACGGAAGCAAGTTAACACTAGCACCTAGATCGAGTAGAGCACGATTAATATTTTTACCCCCAATAGAAATTGAAATTGTAGGACTTCCGGGGTCCTTTCGTTTCTTGGGAAGTTGTTGTGTAAAAGCAGTGCTCACATTACTCGCAAGGAAAACTTTTTTAGGTACTTGAACTTTTCTCTTCCTAGTGCACAAGTCCTTTAAGATTTTTGCATATGACGGAACTTGTTGAATAGCATCTAGGAGAGGAATGTTTATGTTAACTTGCTTAAAAATTTCCACAATCTTCTCCATTTGTGGACTTGGTCTGTTGCCCCTCAACCTGTTTGGATAAGGTGCTTGATTAATAAGTTTTGGGTCCAATGTTTGTGGAGAAGACTGTGGGGATGGATTCGATCCCAAAACTGGAGTGGGAATCGACTTAGATAGATTTGGCGAAATGGGCGAAGGGTTCGAGCCTTGGGGAAAACGGAGAATAGGCTCGGGTGAAGGTGGGAGACTAGACGAGTTAGGGGAAGAAGAAGAAGAAGGGGTATCAAATGTGTCACTATCATCAACTTGCTCACCCATTTGGTTGTTCAGCACTCTCCCCGATCTCAACGTAGTGACGGCATTCACATTATAACTTTGTGAGTGGCCAGGATTAGGTATGGGTTGAGATGGGAGTTTCCCTTTCTCTCTCGCACTCATTGCGGCGTTTAACTGTGCGATTTAGTTTTCTATTGATTTGATACTCTCACCATGGGAGGAGGAGTTTTTCGTTAGGGCATCAATAGAAGACCTCATCTCAGCCGAATTTTGCATGGATTGTTTCATGAACATATCCAAAGTTTGTGCAAGTGAGTTGTCAATACCGGCCACTTGTGGTGTAGAAATGTTGGCCGGATTTTGGAAATTCTGTGACTGAAAGGGGGGCTGATTCTGTGGTTGTGGTTGCTGTGGAGGAGGTTTTTGATAATTGCTTTGTTGGTTTTGGTTCCAAGCAAAGTTAGGATGATTCCTCCATCCTTGATTGTACGTGGAAGAATAAGGGTCGTTTCTAGGTCGCTGCTGATAAGCAGCATTAGCTTGAAACGATGCATTCATAGGACATTCTTCCGTTAAGTGTGAAGGATCCGAACAGCAACCACAGACGGTCTTAGGAAGCGTGACCTGATTTAGGGAGAAATATGAGAACTTGTTTTCAATAGCGTCGAGTTTCTTTTGTATCGCTGCCATTTCGGCTTTTACTGCGATGGAAACGTCAAGCTGGTGAATACCTCCCTTAGTTGAAGGTGGTCTTACGCTTTCCCACTGCAAAGTGCTTTCTGCGAGATCTTCCAGATATTTCCAAGCTTCACCGTCATCTTTAGACATGAAATTGCATTGACACATTGTTTCAAGCATCTGCTTTGTCGCTGGATTAATGCCCTCATATATAATCCGACATAAATCCCATCTTTGTATTCCGTGATGGGGGTATTGGACAAGCAGATCTTTGAAACGTTCAAAGCACTTCCAAAATGGTTCGTTGGGAAGCTGGGTGAACTGGTTGATCTCGCTCCTAATATGTGCAGTCTTATGATTTGGGTAAAACTTCTTAAGAAATGCTACGACGAATTCATCCCAATTAGTGATAGAGTGTGCGGCAGTATTATAAAGCCATTTTTCTGCCAAGTCGCACAGTGTGAATGGGAGAAGACGTAAGCGCATAGCATCTAAAGTCAATTGTGAAGTACCCATCATTGCGCATACGTTCTCGAATTTGGTGATGAAAACATACGCGTCTTCCGACTCAAGCCCGTGAAATTTGGGCAGCAGGTTGATGTAGTGGGGTCTAATTTCGAAATTATCCCCGTTAGGTGGTGGAAGAGATAGACAAGTAGGAAGGGGACCACGAATAGGATAGCATCTCTCTTGGAGAGAGATGCGCGGTGGATTCTGCGCACCTTCGGGCGGTGGCAGCGTGGTGTTATAATTAGATAGAGTGCCGTCCATCACGGTCGATGTGGTGTGTGGTGGGGGAAAAGAAGATGAAGAAGTACCGACTTCGGCGTCGATAGCAGGAACGCGGACAAGACGGGCACTAGGATCCCGTGTCCAGCCGAGCATGCACTAAGCGGGTTTAGTGCAAGTGGCAGCGTGTGTGTGATTTTAAAATTGGCTTGTTTTGAAAAAGTGGGACTCAACAACACAAATCACCCTATGATGCACAAGCAACCCTAGAACTAAGGTCGCCTAGGTCAGTCTCTAGACAGCTCCTAACTAAGGCTAGAAATAGACCTCAAACCGCCTCTTCACGGACAAGTACGACCAGGTAAGTGGGAAGGAACCACCACTACAGTGGGCCTAATTAAAAACCACTAGCCTAGACACCGCAATGTCAGTTAGGATAAACGGCCGATGCCTATACTAGTCTTTTTCCTATTGAGCTCGACAGTCCTTAGAGTCTGGTCTAGATATTTTTTTAAATTAATGAAGGGTTGATCTATATGCTCGGATTGTGATTTGTGGGGCTTAGGAAAGGTGATGAAATCCCCACCTAATCTTGATTTGGTCTTTTCCCCTTAAAGTCCGTATTAAATATGCAAAACAAAACCAATCACAAAACTTTTGCAAAAAGATTTTTTAGCGGCGCTATTTTGCAAAGAATCCTGCAGAAGATAGATTTTATTGGATTTGAGAGGAGAGAGAAGGAGTTAAGAAAGATACCAGAGAAGTGTGAAACCCTAGATCTCCCGTTTCCTCAAGTCCGTGACTCCATATTCCCTCGCAAAATTCACACACAAATCGTTAAATATGCAATTTGCAGTTTTGTGTTAATAATGATATGACCTGTCTAAGAATTCAACACAAATAGTAAAAATAAAAAATTACGCACGTTTCCCCGGCAACGGCGCCATTTGATTGATACGAAAAAGTGTTTGTTTGTAGTTAACTGCAATCAATAACGGTGTCGCGTGTAGCTAGACCGAGATGAGTACGGGTCGTCCTCTGGAAAACGTGGAACCTTTTACTTTTACTTTAGATGTGTTGAGAAAGAGAGGAGGGATAAAGAATTTTTATAGAATGGTTTCTAGATCTACGTTAAACAAGAATGTAAAATATAGATCTAGATTATTTTAGAGATGTAGTTAATATAATAAGAAGGCTTGTAGGGTTCGTTAGGATTTAGTAGTTATGGACGATTAATTAAAAATTACCCTTTTTATCCATTAATAGATTTAGAACTAGAACGACGGTGATGCGTGTAGATTAGGGTTTCTGGAGGGAAAAGGAATGCCACTCTTAACCCTTATCTCGACACGGAACTCCGTTCATTATCTAGCCTTTACCAAAACAATCATTAATCTAATCTCTAATCGCGGTCGGAACTAGCAAAGAATTGCTAGCGCGCCCGATTAGGATGTTAATGATTCTTTTGATAAAGTTCCTAAACTTTATAGGACTTAAAAAGGGTTTAGTTATTTTCATCGTCCATTAGCCTACCCTAATCCTACGAACCCTAACAAGCGGAGAATTACTCGCGCATGTTGGGAGAAGAAGATGAAAAGAAAGAGAGAGAAAACATAATGTAAAAAAACAATTAAATAAAAAAAACTACCTTTATTAATCAACTCCTTCAACTACACTTTTAATCCATAGAAAATGATTACAAAACTTGATTTGCTTCTCGATCTTTCCTAGGGAGGTACTCGAACAGTCGATGATCAGCCTGGATGCGTGAGCGTCGGGAGCTTCGTGATCTCTTCGGCTTGATAGCTTTTCCAAGAGGCCCTCGGTGCCTTTATATAGTGCAAACCCAGAATATTATTGTTGAAAAGTTGGTAAAATTTATCAACCATCAATCTCCCAAAATATTGCCTTCTAACCTCTTCAAACTGCGGCGGATCCGCGGCAAATGGGGGCTAAGGCCGCGGATCCGCGGCCCTTTACTCTCCATCGTTGATAATTTTTCTGGGGCTCTCTGATGGTGACATTTGTCAATCCTAGGCATCTTCAGAATCTGAAAATATTTTCTCGGTTGCTTCCAAACTTAGTCTCCAAGTTTGCTTCTTAATTTGGCAAGTTTTCTTCAACAAATTGATTTGTTTGTTAAATCCTTCATAACAACTTGGAAATATTCTGCACAACAACTCAAATAAGATTTTAGTAGACTTTGTTCTACTAGGATTAGACCAATAATATTATTTGCATACATTTTCCTACCAAATGATAATTAAATATATTAACACATGGAAAATAATGTTTTTACACATAAACCCTCATATGTATAATATATTATAATAAAGTCCTTTTTTAATATAAAAATGGTAGGAAAAATGTACTACAACTGTGCAGTTTTATCGACTGAACAACACCCAAAATCAGAAATCCCTCGTGTCCGTCACCGACACGCAAATCCTCAAATATTTCGTATCCATCACCGACATGCAAATGCAGATACCATCGACACCATCTCAACAGATGATCGCCACCCGATATCCCTGGCCCCGGTCGGTATCTCCTGGATATCCGCCATGCCCAAATCGAGCTCCGGTCAATATCCCTTAGATATCTGTCGTGCTCATCTCTATCTCCGGTATCGAGTATCCTCGCTAGGCTCCCCGCCTCAAGTGCGGCTATCCTTCCCCTCAGTCTCGACTGGGTCTACCATGTATCCGACTGTATATCCCCCCACTCAATCTAAAAAACATAGAAATTCGTAACCGTATAGCCCCCCACTCGGTTCGGAGTAAAACAAAACATAAAAACGACTCATGGTGGACATTAACTCATCATATCCAATTATATCAAGTAAAGAATAAGAAAAATCTCATAGGCCCTCCTGATGATATATTATATATATACATATATAACAGCGTCCCATACCACTGATATATATCATCAAAAGTAAAACATCAAGAAATTTATAAGAATCAAATATGAATACCCATAGTACTGGTATTCGAAATGTTTAACATGTAATACAAGTAAAGCACGTAAATAAACTCATACAAGTAATAAAGGTTACAATCCTACTGTGTCATGGCAATACTAATGATGTGTAGTGCGGCATATGCTTCTGTGCTCGTGCAGCATGACAATCATTAGTATTTATGCTAGTGTTTTATAAGTGTAATAGCATACTCATATCAATATCCACATATGCATTACAAAGTATAACGGTTTTACAGTGACATGGGAGTACCAATGAGGTGTAGTGTAACATGTGCATACGTGCTCATGCAACATAATACTCATTGGTAGTTGTGTAGTGTTCTATCAGAGTGTTCGTATCACAGAAATGTACAACATCGAAAATTATAACGCGAACATATAATGTAAATCTAAGCGCAACTAATAAATGTAACTACTTGCTATGAGTTATACCATTATCTTTGAAAATGGAACGAAACGTTGGTTTTGAAATAAGGAAGCTGCCTTGGGTTAAAATAGATATTCGTTTTGAAAATTGGCATCGCATCTTTGTCCTTATCATTAAAAAGGGAAACAAATCGTTAGTTTTTAAAAGAGTATAGCTCACTCAAGTATAACGTTCTAAAATAAAATAAAACATTATTTTACGAGTCTAAAGGAAACTTGGCCGTTATTCGGCATACGAATCTCATTATCACAAGTACGGTATGATTCTTCGTACCAATCCACCAAACCATTAATACCAATTTATGCACATGAATATACACTAAATGCAACATGATTTCAATATCATTAACTTAAATAAACACAAAAGAACTAACTATATATCATAGTATCATATGTATAAGGTTGAGGGGGTGCTATACGTCATCCACCCAACTTCCCCCGTAGATGTAAATCTACTCACCAACGTGTTGAGCTCGCTGAAATCCATGCTGCTATGTCCGCCAACTCCGTCTCGAAACCTTCGCGATCGTACCTATAATCGTAGTTATAAAATATCGGCGTAAATATCATATCCAAAGCAAAACAACGAGCTAAGTATCCATAGGTTAGAACCTATAGCTTACTTACTCCAGAAACGATCAATTGCCCCCGAATTTAACGGTCGAACGTCAACGTTTCAGTTGCAATACAAAAATATGAAAACCCGTATCGGAATATCGGAAACTTAATTAACAACCAAACTAAACATTCCCAGATTTCTCTGTATGCATATTGGGACAAATCAAACAATACTATAGATCATAAAATACCCAAACAAAGCCACAGAAGAAAATACAACGTCAAACCTCACCAAAAATCCGGCGAGATCGGGAATTTGGGAATTCTCGCTGGTCAAAAATTGAGATGGGGTCTCGGGCTTTGAGTGATGTCTTATAGTGGTCTCATGATACTTATAGTATTATTAGTTTTTCTAATGATTACACCTAGTGGTTCCAGATTCAAATTCAGTAGGCTAAATATCACAAAACAAATTGTTTTCCTATACTGCACATGAAAACAGATATTGAACAATACTGAATATGCAAGGAGGGAAGGAATTATACCCATAGAGATTGTGTATAATGGAACACCAGAACATGAAGTGCTTGTGGAAGCATCTAGGGATTGTAGTGGCTTCTAGGTTGATGGTATGCACAAATTGATGAAGGGATTAAGGTTTCCTTCATTAGGATTGAGGAAGACTTGAGAATATTAGTTTGGAGCTGAAGAATTTGTTGTGTTTAGTTGAGAAAACTATGGGATTCCTATGTGTTGTGTTGTGTAGAGAGAGCATGAGGTGGAGGGTTGAGAGGTGGAGGTGTCATGGTGTAAGGAGGAGGTGTCAATGCAGAAGATGGAGGTGTGAAGTTGAGTAGAAGGAGGTAGAGGATTGTGAGCATGGGTGAGGTGTGTTGAGGGTGAGGGTTTAGCCTAGGATAAGATATACCAACCATAATTTAAAAGAATTCAATAATTAAAGAAAACTCTTTTCCCCTTAATTAAACCCTTCATGTCAAAAATCTAAATCCATGTTTTTAAAAGAAACACAATACTTTTTATAACACTTAATTACCATTATCTTATAATAACATCTCATGTCATGTTTAGAACAACCAAAATATCATTTTTATGATATCACACCTTTCCTTCATATTTACCAAAATAATTGAAATTTTACGGGTATAATTCCGATACCAAAAATTGTATGTGATATCACTTTTATAAACTCATTAAATTCATTATTTTTATATTTAAAATTATAATTAAATATTTACAATTTTCCAAAGTGTTACAGCGATTCCTGAGTAAGTAGGCGAACCACCACGCTTAGAATCATCTATATTAAACCCCTTTAGTATGGTGTTTAATGTACCTGGATTTGGGACACTCCCAACAACCACTTAGATCTATCACTATAGATCATAATCTACAAGATGCAGTAGGTATCATCCAGTTCTTCCTTTGAGAATCCTCGTGATAAGAGGAGCTTGACCGAGCATAGGAAACCCTTTCCTATCAAGAGTATGTTATCTACGTATAATACGTGGAAGACAACCATACTCTCTACAGCCTTCTTGTATATACAAGGTTCATATACCTTTTCTATAAAGTCAAACACTTTGACTGCCACATCAAAACAGATGTTCCAACTTCGCGATGCGTACTTTAATCCTGATGGACTTAAGCATAGGTTTGAAAGTCTCAACTTTTCCATTTACACTAAGAATCTTCTCAAGATCCATTTTCTCCCGATGGGTTTTACCCCTTTAAGTGCAACATTCAAAGTCATACTTTGTTGGTGTATATGGATTCCATCTATGATCACATAGCATCCAGCCATTTCACAGAGTCTCTACTCGTTATGGCCTGCCTGAACCTGGTTGGGTCATCATCTACCATGATGCAATCCTCGCTCCCACCGTCACCGAAGAAACCTTACTATCTCTCGGGTGGATGACGAACCCTACCAGATTCGCGGAGAGGCTAAGATTCGTTGGAGACTATTGAATCCTTTGGTTCCATTAAATCATCAGTCCTAGTTTGTATAGCTGGATCTCCTTCCAGTTCTACCTCATGACCACAAATTTCTTCTTTAAGAAATTCCTTTTCTAAAAAGGTGGCATGCTGAGAAACAAAACACCTTTTGCTCCTCAGAATGGTAGAAGATATACCTTCGCGAATGTTCGGGATATCCAACAAACTTACGGAACTGACCTTGCCTCGTACTTGTCCGGATTTTGCTTTTCAACATAAGCTGGACAATCCTATATCTTAACTCGTTTAAGACATGGTCCCTTCCCATTCCATATCTCATATGGAGTGGTAGATACTGATTTGGATGGAACTTCATTCAATAGGTACGCAACTTCTCATGTGCATAACTCCAAAAGGAAATAGGCAACTTAGCAGTACTCATCATAGAGCGCACTATATCTAATAGAGTGCGATACCTCCGCCCCGATACACCGTTGTGATGTAGTGTACTCGAAGGAGTAAGCTGAGAGAGAATCACATTCTCCTTTTAGAAACTCCAGGAACTCCATGCGCAAGTATTCTCTGTAAGGTTACGCCAGCGTCCCGGCCATAAATCCGTAGCCAAACACGGAACAAAAAACTTTTTAAAACCCGGCGCTAACGGAACCCGATTCCTGGATCGAACCATTAACCCTATACTAGTTAACTATAAAAGGAGTTTAGAGAGGTTATACCGATCGATCCGTGTCCTTCGGTCTTCAACCTGTGTCCCAAGCTCCTCGCGGCTTCCTCGATCAAGTTCAGTCTCCGGTCTCCCTCGTCGAAGACGATCCACGTCGAGGATCAGTAATACGGGCTCCCGCTTCACGACCGAAGCAACTCGGGCATCCAGTTTGCTAGCCAAGATAGCCAAGATGAAGTAAAGAGAGTGTGTGAATACTTTGCCTCAATGCACTCAAGGATTTGGGTGGTGGTGAAGAGTTGCCAAGAGGTGAAAATTTGAGCTTAATAATTTTGGCCAAGTGAAGAATTGTTTTTTTTTTTGGCTTAGGAAAAAAATGGGCTCTGCAATCTCATTCTTTGTTCTTTTGTGGGTGTAAGGAATTAGTGATTAATTAATTAACTTATGAAAACCTCTATCAACAGCCACCCACAAAATATCTTACACAAGAAAAAATATCTAAAGCAAAACAAAAGCCATTAATGCATGAGATGAGTCATCCAAAGCCTACAAAATTTCCCAGCCAATGCTTTGCCAAAAATCTATGACTCACACAATTCACATTAAACATTAAAATAAATGTTTAAAACCAAAACAAGAAATGGCAACCTCAAAAGTAAACTCGTAAAGAATTACAAGAATACCCTTCATCCGTATATACATACCCGCGTCTGTATTCCGAATGAATATGAATACAATGAGACAAAAATAATTCAACAATATAATTCTAGGATCCAGCTTAAATCAAAGCCCACTAGTATTATCCGTCCGATCATGATCCGCACACAAGTGCACGAATATGATCGAACCATGCCATAAAACCATACGGCCTCTATAAAGTTTCGCCCGAACTAGGGAAACCCTCTGTGTGGGACTCTAAAGACTCGTCAATACAATGGCAGTGAGTTTAACCACAAACACGTCAGTGGCACTAGCTATACGTAACGGCTAACCAGGTATTGAGCAAAAGGGAGGCCGTCGAGCAAACTCATCTTGAAACCCTACTGAGCCTGACAGTGACAATATCCGTACAGTTCAGTCCGTTCGTCTATGAGTATCGCATATCGAGTCTAGGGGGTGGATAAAGTCAGACCCCTAATAACGCGACATTTAGTGTCGGCATGAAACCTATCACCAACTGAGAAACTACCGATCCTAGATCGGTAATTCTTGCCTACCCCTGCAGAGGATTTCTGGTGATGGCCTTCCGTGCACTCCGCGATATCAACCTCCAATACCGGGAGAGAAGAATCCCCTGACGATCCGCTCACTGCCTCCATGTGGCTCGGGACTGTACCCAACTAAAACCTGTTTGCATGACTCCTTTGAGCCATGGTAGGATAGTAATCAAAGCATAGTGGAAACTCACATGAGACAAATGGCGATCTCAGGTCGATAGACTAACCTGTACACATGTTACCTGGGAACTGCTATCTGAAAATAGGTATAATACCAACTAGCATGTTCCCGACGAGTCTGTCCGGTGTACTCATAACCCAATGAGCACCTGTATACATCTTAGGTGAACCAACTGACACCGATGGCTTGTGAGACCGGCCACCGCCCCTCGTCGGGGTCTCGATCTGTATATACTAGTCTACTCTTGGAGTATCGATGCCTAGTCTCGAAACTCCCACGACTAAGGACACTTTAACGATGTGCTTATAGACCACCCAACTCCCACATATATGATCGCCATCATACTGCTGGTAGTCAAGCATGAATCCTATGGGCTCTATCAACATGTAATAGTGATCTGTAAAGTCACCTAAAGCATGTACACGATGATAAAGACAAACAAGATAGCATACTATCATCTTGAGTAAGACTGTTCTACCGGTATAGGTCCTCCCTCAATCATTGCAATCATATGCCTGCGATCCAATAATTGACTTGAGGGCACTATAGCCAACAATCTCCCACATGCAGTTAAGGCTAATTATTGCGGTGTCACATACTCACAGCCCGTGTGATACCGAACATCGAACTTCTCTACTAATCAGTTTCACAAAGCACATTTGTGAATTTATTGCATTCGAGAAATAGCCTCAGTGAGTGGATCCGCTCCAATGTTTCTTTTTATGTCTCTTTTTATCTCATGTTCGCGGAGAAAGCCATCTCCCGAAATGAGCAATACATGTCTTAGAAAATGCCTGGATATCTGATGGGACCCAGTTCACAAATAAACTCCAAATCCAGTAAACTTCTTAGACTATATCGTCAATTGAATTTAATCAGTATCTTGTTCCATGCCACCCTTAGTATCCGTTTGGACCACCTGTCCAAACTACTGCCCCTCGTTAAGAAGGAAAACTATAACTCTGACAGTCACTATGTCATCCAGGTCACCTTGGAAGCCTGGAATAATAACCTTCTCCCGAAGAAGGCTGTCGTTACCAAATCCCTAGAACATCCACTTATGTTCATAAACTGATTTCGAACGTTTCTCCAGAATTGGATTAATATATCAACTTATTGCATCTAGTGCAAAAACAACATCTGGTGTGGTACTTGACATCTCATGATTGACTCAATTGCCTAAGCAAGTGATATGCCAATCATGCACATCCCTCTCCCCTTTAGTATATAAGACATCTTTAGAGAGGGTGACTCCATCACTTGCAGGTACACTACCATACCAGGAGTCGTCCATTCTAAAAAACCTTTAGAATACTGTCAAAATACCCAGATTCTGAAACTACCCAAATCTAGCTCTAAAACCATAGATCTAGTAACCAGAATGCCAGATATAATATCTAAATCCTATGTGGAGAAACCACTGTGTGACAACCACAGTATAACCGACTGTAGTATAGGAATATTATTTCCTACAAGTTTATGTCATCCATATGCCAGGACATAACACCTTACTACATTCTTAACAGATTCATCTCTTATTCTGATGAAATCAAACCCCATGACTGCTACATCAAAAATAGATGATCTATCTCCGCTATACATGCTTTAGTCTATAAATAGACATAAGCTATTTGTCCACTATGCTTCCGCTGCTCCCACTGACTACAACAACCCTCTGGCAGAGTCATATACATGTGCACTTCTAAAGCTAGTTTAGAACGATTCTATACTCATCCTCATGCCGGGTCTCATGGTCTAGAACAACAGTAATGGTAAGTCTGGGTAAACAAGAACCTCCCTGTCACCGTCTTTTAGGATACCGAAGTACCTCTCGGCCACCTGAGGTTACCCACCATATCTGCGGAGTGGCTAATGGAATGTCCAACCCGATTGAATTTTTAGGTTCTATTTAAATTTTCAGTAATCGTTTGTAGTTCTGGAATCACTTCCAGTTCTACCATACTCCTACTACTGTTTCTGAAAAAGTCCATTTTACTATAATTGTGGAGAGTCAAGAACAATACCACTATTGATCTTCCAGATGGTAGAAAGTTAACCCTCGTCATAGCGCGGCATAACCCACAAACTACCATTACAGAAACGTGCCTTGAGTTATCCCGAGTCTGGTTTTAAGCATAAACCGGATTTTCATATCAGATTTTTGTATTTTTATACCGCCCATTTTTTATCACATTGCTTATAGGTAGATACTCTTGATCCGTGTTTAGCTAGATAATTGCAGGTTACAGGTTCTCAGCACTAAGCAGTGAAATTCATGGAAAAGCGCGACAAATTCTGGATTACTACCAACCACAGAAAAATACGGGTCTCCGCTCTCTATCCGTATGTTGTTGCACACCAGTTTAAGGGACAAAATGGCAAATCGATGGTCATTTTCATGCACAAAGCACAATGGCAACACAAAATCCAAGATATCTACGCAGAGCTCAAGGAAATCATGGCAAAAGAGCCACATCAAATAACCTTTTGATCTGCTGAAAATATGGAAGAAATGTGACGAGCTTTTGAGAAACCACATATACCACACTGAAGATAACATCAAAACAGGGAAACCCACAAAAACTGAAGAGCCAATTCCCCTAAATGGCCGCGGATCCGTGGCCAATATGGTGAAGATCCGCGGCCGAGTTGACTCGGCAGGTTATTAAATTTTGGGGGCATTTTGGTAACATCATTCAAAGCCTGATTGTTGCCCTAGGGTTTCAGTTTCCTGCCTATAAATAACCCAGAACAGAGCCAAGTGAAGGGTGCTTAATTCTTGTGTTAGATTTTAGGATATATGTTGTTATTCTTCTTCCTCTTTTCATCTTTTCTCCATTAAAACTTTGTAGTGAGCTTTTATGAGTGAAGTGATGAATAAAAGAGTTCTTTTCTTTATCATGCTTGTCTTGTTATGTTGTTAATTATAATTGCTTGTAATTTTCATTCGCTAATTTAGTTGTTGTTATTTATTTTTTGTTTGTTTCTTGTTCGTTTCTTGTTCTATTTTTCTTTATCCTTAACAACAATGCTTCTTGAGCTTGATCGTTGCCAAGGTGAGGTCTTAAATAGCTATTTGTAAACTTCTAACCTCTTTCTTTCTATCTTCCTCCTTTTGTTGTATTTTCTTTTTCTTTGTAATGGGTGAGTAGTTTCTCACTTATTAGGGTAGGACAAGGAAAGTTTGATAGAAGGAAATCTCTCTCACTTTTTTCTTGCCCAACATCTTAATTCGGACTCCCGTTAATTGAACCACAATCCGCTCCCTACGGCACCCTATCCTACATGATAGCGGTGATTCCTTAGTGAGACCGGTTGTGGTTGAATTAACTGGAGGTTAAGGCTAAGAGCCAAGAACGGACGGACAAGGAACAAAAAGAAGGAACTAAGCGTTGGAAAGCCTAGCTTATACTCGTAAGTTCCTTCCTAGTCATGCTAATCTCCGTTGTTGCCGATTACCGTAACACCGATATTAAGAGTGGCAACGAAAGAAGTGAGCGACTCCTATCTCAAACTAACCTAATCCTAACCCTAACAAGCTCTCTTTATATACATTTTAGCACATAGTTAATCTCAAACAAACCTGGACATTTGGACATAACTCGTTAAAGCACAAAGAAAAAGATTCCTATCTCCCTGCGGACGACCCGTACTCAACCGGCTAGTTACAAGCGAAACCGTCTTGATTGCGGTAATTAAACTTGAAGACGCAAAAACTCTAACAATCAAATGGCGCCGTTGCTGGGGAGACGGTAGTTTATTTCTTTGTGTAATTTCGGGTTAATTTGTGAATATAACCGAAAAACAAAACAAAAAAAATAATTTGTAAAAATCATCTTGTTATTTTTGATTAGTTTTTGTGCAAGTGTGCAAGAAAAAAAAAAGGTTGAGTTCAGTTCCAAAGACGCGGGAAGTTAGACCCATAACTCGCGGCTACACTGCGGGTGATCGAGACGAAACCAACAGTCTAATGCAAAATTCTGGAGCAAACCCAGTGAGCAAATCAAGATTCAGAGGCTCCAAACAAGAAGAGAACAACCAAGTAAACACAGGCAAGGAAACTGAAGGTTCAATTCCACCTTCTTGCCGCGGAACCGCGGCCAGAGTTCTTGTTTGACCGTGGTTCCTCGGTCAAACTTTGACATCAGGGTTTCAATTTTTTTGTGAGTCTTTCTGTCTTCTTCCCCACTCCTCTGAACTCCACCGAACTGTGTTTTCTGCAGCATTCTTTGCGGAAACTCTCTTCCACCTTTCAATAAATTGTTTTTGTGCAGGATTCTTTGCGCCGCGCTAAAAAATAAAAAAAAATTGATTGCAGTTGATTGTTACTTCTTTGCATATTTTAATCGGACTTAAGGGGCTTGAAACCAATCCAGATTGAGTGGGGATTTCATCACCCTTCCCAGGACCCGAGAAATCACAAAAAGCATATGCATTAACCATTATTTAATTAAAAAATTCTAGACTCTACCCTAAGGACGTCGTGCTCAATAGGACAGAGGACTGGTTGTA
Source organism: Agapanthus africanus (assembly GCA_030015575.1). NCBI lineage: Eukaryota > Viridiplantae > Streptophyta > Magnoliopsida > Asparagales > Amaryllidaceae > Agapanthus > Agapanthus africanus. Next base: position 402,157,068 of record CM057350.1, on the reverse strand, counting down.
GGCATTGGCCGTATATCCTATCCTGACTTTGCGGTGTCTAGGAAAGTGTGTCTAAGGCAAGTGGTTACTTAATTAGGACCACTACTTACGTAGTGGCTTACCTGGCACTTACCTGGCCGCAATTGGCGGAGAAGAGGCGGTTTGTGGTCCTATTTCTAGCCCTTTGGAACAGTTTGGAGCTGTCTAGCTGGCCATGGTGACCCTAGATCTAGGTGTTATTGTGCATATTTTGTCTGTGAATGGTTGAGGCCGTAAGTTCGTACATATTTTTATAAAAACTTTCCCTTTGTCGCCAGAATCCCATTTTTTCACCCACCTCCCATCGTATTTCTCCATTGACGTTTTCTTACCCTCACCATCTCCGCTTTGACTACATTAAACTCATTTAGTGTATGTCCGCTTGGACTCGGGACACTAGTGCCCGTCTAGTCCGCGTTACGTTAGTCGCTACCGACTACGCGATCGACTCAGACGTCGAAACTCCTTCCACGCCTCTTTCACCCTTACCTTTGCCGGCCAACTCCAACGTTGACCGGGATTCTGTTCCTACTTCCTCACCTTCACTATCACCAACTTCTTCTTCTGCGATGTCAGGATTTAATCCAAACATCCCTTTGACTCCACCGGGATAGATTCCACCTCCTATGGATGCGAATAACCCACAACCACCGCCTGTTGTAGCGCCACCGCGAATCGCGCTCCAGGATCGTTTCTATCCCACCCGCTCCGCACTTCGGACCTGTCTTTCCCTTCCACCGGCCAATGGGGATAATTTCAAAATTAAGCCCCACTTCATTAACATGCTTCCGAAATTTCATGGGCTTGAATCTGAAGATGCCTATATCTGTTGGAGATAGTGCCCTCAGAGTCAATTATTGGATCACAGGCACGTGATTGCAATGATTGAAGGAGGACCTATCCCGGTAGGACAGTCTTACTCGAGATGATAGTATGATATCTGGTTTATCTTTATCATCGTGTACTTCTTTAGGTGACCTGACATGTCGCTATTACACGTTGATAGAGCCCCTAGGATTCTTGCTTGACCACCAGCAGTATGAGGGCGATCATATACGTGGGAGCTGGTAGTCTATAAGCACATCCTTAAAAGGTCCCTAGTCGTGGGAGTTTCGAGACAGGGCATCGATACTCCAGAGTAGACTAGTGTATACAGTCAAGACCCCGACGAGGGGCGGTGGCCGGTCTCACAAGCCACTGGTGTCAGTTGGTTCACCTAAGATGTATACAGGTGCTCATTGGGTTATGAGTACACCAGACAGGACTCGCCGGGAACATGCTAGTTGGTCTTATACCTGACATCAGATGGCAGTTCCCTGGTGACATGTGTACAGGTTAGTTCATCGACCTGAGGATCGTTATTTGTCTCATGCGAGTTCCAACTGTACTTTGATTACTACCCTACCACCCTCAAAGGAGACATGCAAACAGGTTTTAGTTGGGTACAGTCCCGAGCCACATAGAGGCAGTGAGCGGATCTTCAGGGGTTCGTCTCTCCCGGTATTGGGGGTGAGGTCGCGCTGTGTCTAGGAGAGCCATTACACAAAGCCCTCGGCCGAGGCAGGAGATTTACTGGTAGGTATTCCAGTAGTATCTCATGGTGTTCTGGGCTACACTCCGACACGACTTGTACCGCTTCTGGGGGTCTGACTTTACCAACCCCCTAGGCCCGCCATGCGATGCTCATAGACGAACGAACCGGACTGTACGGATATTGTCACTGACAGGCTCAGTAGGGTGTCAGGATGAGTTCGCTCATCGACGTCCCTTTTGGTCAATACCTAGTAGCCCGTTACGTATTGGTTTATACCTCTGACGTGCTAGTGGTTAAATCCACAACTAAGGTGTTGACGAGTCTTTAGAGTCCCCCACATTCAGTTGCTCAAGTTTTCGGGCGAAACGCTGTAGAGGCCGTATGGAGATATGGCAGGGTTCGATCAGATACGTACGGTATTGCACGGATCAGGATCGGACGGATAATACTAGCCGGCTTTGGTTTAAGCCGGATCCTAGTATAGTACAGTGTAGATTTTGTCTCATTGCATTTATATTTCGGTTGGAATACAAATGCGGGTGTGTATACACAGTAGCGGGGTTTTCCTGTAATTTATTATGGGACCAGTTTTCTGGAGTTGCCAGTTTGCTTTCCGTTTCGGCCATATTTCATTTGTATCTTTCAATGGCCGAAGTTTGGTGGAGGAGGGCTTATTTGCATTTGTGCAAATAAGCATTTGTGGAGGGTGTTCTTTGCATTATTATTGTATCATGATGGTGCACCATCCATTGACCTTTCTTGACTTCTTGAATTCATGATGGTTCATGATGGTTGGACTTTGTTTTGTGATGAGTGTTTGTTGAGTGAGGATCTTGGTTTATGATCATTGCTTTTTTCTCTTGCATCATTAGTGTGGCTCCATGATTTCATTCACCTAACACTCATTCTCACTCTCCCCTCACTTTGCATGGCCGGCCACTTCCTCAAAGGGGCTGTCCCAATTTTTGGGTAAGGGAATTACACTCATTTGGCTTCACAAAATCCCATTTGTTCCACCTAAAAAGTATAGTTCATTCTCCTCCACAAAAGGGCAACCTCCATGAACCCCAAAATGAGACATGGTTCTATACACATTCTACAGCAAATCTTGGGCACGTCGACTCGCCAACTTCGTGCCCGAGTTGCCTCGGTATAGAGGCGGGAGCCCGTAAAAGAAGCCGGCGACGTGGTGCCCTTCCGGCGACGAGGTGGAGACCAGAGATTCCGCGGGAGATCGGGACGATGACGAGAAGACCGGAGGACACGGATCACTCGGTATATCTCTCTTCCCATCTTGTAGTTAGCTAGGACTAGTTAATGGTACGATCCGGGTTTTAGTGCGCGGTGGTGCCGGTTTGAAAAATTAAAGTTAACCATCGCTTCCGCATTTGGCCTCGGGATGGAGGCCGGGGCGCCGCCGTGCACTTACAGTGGTATCAGAGCCTCGCCGTTAACACAGTCTAGCTTTGTCTAATGTGTTTTACATCTCCGATCGAACAATTTTCCAAAAAAAGTATTTTTCTTCACATCAGTTTCTGTCGAAATGTTTTGAAGTCCAAAAATTTTTCAGGATGTTTCAGAATGATGTGTAGGACATTCTAAGAGTTCTGTGAAAATTTGGGCTCGTGAACAGTCCAAACCACCGCGGAACCTCGGCCAAACCCATGCTTGGGCCGCGGTTCCGCCGCGACTTGAACTGTTCAGTCCCCCAAAATTCTACAGAATGCTCCTGAGTGGAAAATAGGTTTTCTGGAATGTTATTTTTTTGGGCCCAGATTTCTTGATGTGCTACAGTAGTACTTAGAGGCCCACTTGGTAAATTTGATCGATCGGATATTTTAAACACATTAGTTCACAGTATTTACATTATATCTGCGACCGTGAATGTCACTTGATCGGTAAATCCAGTCTAACTGCTATAGCCCGGTTAGATGGATTTGCGAACGTGACTTTCACGTTGATGTTCTGTGATTTTGCTATGGTGTTGCGGATCGGTCGTGGGGGATAGCCTGGTTGCAGTGGTAGTACAGTTTTGTTGTATTATGTACATTTGATATTGCGGGTCGAGCGTCCGACATGTGGACTGCCGTCACTACTTGTTTGTATTATTATTTTGGGGCACGACCAGGTTGCGGTCGATGTACCCGTTGTATATATATTTTACTTTCTGTACTAGGATTACCCCAAGGTGGGGTGCACGGATGGCCGGATTCTAGAAGGCAACAAGCCCGCATCTCATGGCATTGGGACGGAGGGGGCTTCACTCTAGAATTGGCGGGCTATTCGCCGCACTCATAGAGGGTACAGGTTGACCCAGGAAGGGTGCCCAAGTTACCGGATTCTGTGAAGTGTTGGATGGTCCATTCACGTTGCTGAAGGGGGCTGCCTCGCTTCAGGTTTTGGCAGGTAACTTGCCGCGCCGGTAGGGGTCTAGGATTTCATTGCACAGGCTATCCACACGACCAGGGGAACGTCGGGTTTCAGTAGTGGCTCTGTGAAACCCGGGGATCCCAGATATCTGTATTGTTCTGTGATGTTGTACATTTCTGTGATTTTGCATTTTTATCATGCCTTGAGAGAAATATTATATATTGGTATATATATATTAGTAGATGTTGTATATGTTTTGCATCCGCGCTAGTACAGTCCCCGCTCTGTCGTTAGTTTGCTAACCAAACGGGTAATGACAGGACCCAGTGGCGAATGCGGATGGCATATACGTACATCAGTATATTTTCGTTCTTTGTGGTGTGATCAATTGATGGGACTGCGTTGATTCGGATCAATGCAAGTTAAAAAAAAACCTTATCTGATGTTGTTGGAACACTTTTCAAAAAGCTGTTATTTGCAAGGAAGTTCACTTTTGTTTTGCATCGTGGTATTCAGTTGGAATATCCTGCTCCTCAGTCGACGAGGCAAGGGCCGAGATCCCTTCACCGGGAGTGACCCCTCGGACAAAAGTTTGCGTCGGGGCAATAACTTCACTATAGCCGATTACTTTTTCTTTGCATCGTGGTATTCAGTTGGAATATCCTGCACCTCATTCTATGGGGAAAGAGCCGAGATCCCTTCACCGGGAGTGGCCTCTTTAGCAAAGGTTTTCGTTACTATATTTTTCTAAAAAGCTATCCGTTCCTTCAACGATATCAAGTTCATTACATTAAAGGTTTTCGCCAGAAACCATTCGTAGCCCTCCGTCGTTTCATATGGATAGTCAATAGTATTCAAGCTGTGTTTGTTGGCCAAAGTCAAGGCACAGTGTTTGGTAGCTGTTGGTTATTCATATGCAGTATAGATAGATGCGTTGGTTTGGAACAGTCGTACTGCCTTGTTGGCCAAAGTCAAGGGTAGGTACGGGTGGATTCAAATTAACCTGGAGAATGACGGGTAGAACTTGACATGTGACTTATGATTTGTTGGCCTAAGTCAAGGTCATAAGAGCATGGGGGTAAAAATCGCATCGGGAGTTTCTAAAGAAACTGAAACTTGCCAGATAAGCGCATACTTTCTGGAGTGTGATGACGTGAGCGGATTCCGTCACGTTATCATGCGATGATAGTTGGATCCCGATTCCCACTGATGAGTTAGGTTACTCCTCGGGTGACCCCGACTAATTCTTCTTTCAGGCTTGGAGGAGAATTTGAGGTGACAGTGGGAGGTTTCCAGATTAGATAAATTGGTAACCATTCTGATCTAGGTTAGAGTGCACGCTGAGTTTTTCTTTTCTCTCTCTTTGGCAGCGACCATTGACCTGACCCTAAGACTATGACTCAGTGACCAAGTTGACCGAACCTTCTTAAACACTGGCTTTTGGATTGTCAGAGTTGCAAACCTCATTGCCACTCCTACTTTTACCCTTTTCTCCAGGACACCCCGTATTACTACGAACGTCCACTTCCATTAGACAAAACCATCGTATGGTTAGATACGAACTCGAAGGAATTTATTCGAGGATGGTTTCCGGTTCTGGAGAAAACGAATAGGACTATTCAGTTGTCTTTTCCTTTTACCTTCTCTCTCAGATTGCGAGTACTCCTTGGCTTAGGAGATAGTACACCTATTACGCAAATTGGATAGTCTTCTTCCAAACCTTAGGCTGGTGCCGACCGGTAGGGAATGAAGAAAACCAATTAGCCTAACGATGGTGTACAGAAGGTATTAAGTTAAGACAAAGAAAGGGATTAGTAAGAGGGCAAAGTAAATTGCGACTGCTATTCACGACCATACCAAGTATTTCTTCGCCAATCCTAAATCACCTTTGTATTTCTCCAGGACACTCCGTATCACTACGAAGATCCACAGTTTATTGGATACTCCATCGTATGGTTATATACGAACTCGAAAGGAACTTGTTCCAGTTCGAGGATGGATTCTGGTTCAGGAGAAATAGGAATAAGGTTTATTCAGGTGTCTTTTATCTTCACCTTCTCTCGCATTGCGAGTGCTCCTAGAATTAGGACAGTACACCCATTATGCTTATTGGATAGTTTTCTTCCAAACCATAGGCTGGTGCCGAACGGTAGGGAAGGAAGAAAACCATTTGGCCTAAAGGGGTGTACAGAAGGTAATGACTAAAGACATATGAAGGGATTTAGAGAGGTGGCAGAGATTTATATGGTTACAGTTGTGAATCTGGAAGAGGCATTACTAGGAATACCCGGATACCCCATCGAAACATTTCAAGGTTTCAGTTTCACTGTGTACTGTTAAAGGAAAACTGATTTCCCGATTAGATACTTACTCCAGCGTATGTATTTCAGGTATGATTCTCACATCTGTATGATTTTACAGATGATGAGTGGGAGTATGTTATTAGGAATTAGGTGATCATCCTCAATATATCGGGATTCGTTGTAATCGGTGATATTTGAGGAAGTCACCTGGGTTGTTTGCCGGACGGCAAATATTTGGTTTTGAATATCCGCTGTTATGCACCAATTTCAAATTGATATATCTGTACGTCTATTTTCATAGAGTGAGATGTACCTTTTTGAAATTATGTCTGTGACATTTACCTATATCAGTGGATGGTTAGGTAAGGAGCATTAAACAGCGGTGTAATTCTTCTTAACCATAAGTACAGTTTTCAACCTACGACACACAGTGATGAGTTATCAGACTCAAGGGACTTATACAGAGTATTGTATGTTGTCCAGGGTTCATCAGGACAAAGGGGTTGGTCCTCGTACTATATTCGATTCACTTATGACTTCTCTAGTTTTTAGACAGGTGTTTCGTGGAAACACAGGGTCCGAATTTTGAGAAGTTATAGGTATTTGAATAAAGTAGAGAACCAGGTGTTGCAAGTATCAGGATTCTTCAAGTTGATCGAAGATGTAGATACTTGAGTATGGTATTCAGTTGATAGTAATAGTTAAGAGAACTTTCTTCTCTTTCAGGTTACTCATAATTGGAAGCATTCCTAAGTTGAGTAACGCTAATCGGCCTCTTTCCATTTTGTTAACATGCACTGGAGACAGCTGCATGATTTGAATCTGGTTCAATTAAATCAGTGTCTCTGGTTCTATATTGGATATAGAACAGTTCATATCTTAACGATGATAAGGTACGGGGAGTTGTCCGTCTTATGATTAGAACCAGACTCTGGATAACTCAAGGCACGTTTCTGTAATGGCTATTTGTGGGTTGACCCAGGCTATGACGAGGGTTGAATTTCTACCATCTGGAAGATCAATAGTGATATTGTTCTAGACTCGCCACAGTTTTAAATAAAATGGATTTTTTCAGAAAACAGTAGTGGGAGTATGGTAGAACTGGAAGTGATTCCAGATCCACAAACGATTACTGAAGATTTCATAGGAACCTAAATATTCAATCTGGCTTGACATTCCATTGGCCACTCCGCAGATGTGGTGGGTAACTTCAGGCACCCGAGAGGTACTCCGGTAGCTTCAAGGACGGTGACAGGGAGGTTCTTGTTTACCCATACTTGCCATTGCTATTGTTCCAGACTGTGAGACCCGGCAGGAGGATGAGTATAGCGTCGTTCTAAACTTGCTTTAGAAGTGTACGTGTGTATGACTCTGCCAGAGGGTTGTCGGAGTCAGTGGGAGCAGCGGAAGCATTGGTGGACAGGCAGCTTATGTCTATTTATAGACTAAAGCAGATATAGCGGAGATAGATCATCAATTTCTGATGTGACAGTCATAGGCTTGACTTCATCAAAATAGGGGATGGATCTGTTGAGAAGGTAGTAGGGTGTGTTGTCATGGTATTTGGATGACATACACAGAGTAAGAAGTGATATTCCTATACTACGATCGGTTATACTTTGGTCGTCACACAGTGGTTTCTCCACACAGGACTTGGACATTATATCAGACATACTGGTTACTAGATCTATGATTTTAGATCTAGATTTGGGTGGTTTCCCAATCAGGGTAGTTAGACAGCATTCTAAGAGTATTTAGAATGGACGACTCCTGGCACGGTAGTGTACCTGCAGGTGATGGAGTCACCCACTCTAAAGGTGTCTCACAGACTAAAGGGGAGAGGGATGTGCATGATTGGCAGATCACTTGCTCAGGCAATTGAATCAATCATGAGATGTCAAGTACCACACCAGATGTTGTTCTTGCACTAGATGCAATAAGTTGACATTGATCCAATCCTGGAGAAACAGTCGGAAGTAGTTTTAGAACATAAGTGGATGTTCTAGGGATATGATAACGACAGCCTCTTTCGGGAGACAGTTATCATTCCAGGCTTCCAAGGTGACCTAGACAACAAGGAGGTTGTCAGAGTTATAGTTTTCCTTCTGACGAGGGGCAGTATTTTGGACGGGTGGTCTAAGGAAATACTGAGGGTGGCATGGCGCAAGATACTGATTGAGTTCGGTTGACGATACAGTCTAAGAAGTTTGGATTTGGAGTTCATTTTTGAGCTAGGTCCCATCAGACATCCAGACACATTCTAAGACAGGTATTGCTCATTTCGGGAGATGGCTTTCTCCGCGAACTTGAGATATAGAGAGACATAGAAAGAAACATCAAAGCGGATCCACTCACTGAGGCTATTCCTCGAACGCAATAGTTTCGCAAACGAGCTTTGTGAGACTGACTAGTAGAGGAGTTGGGTGTTCGGTATCACATGGGCTGTGAGTATGCGACATCGCAATAATTAGCCTTGAGTGCAAGTGGGAGATTGTTGGAGATAGTGCTCTCAGAGTCAATTATTGGATCACAGGCACGTGATTGCAATGATTGAGGGAGGACCTATTCCGGTAGGACAGTCTTACTCGAGATGATAGTATGCTATCTGGTTTATTTTTATCATCGTGTACTGCTTTAGGTGACCTGACATGTCGCTATTACACGTTGATAGAGCCCCTAGGATTCTTGCTTGACCACCAGCAGTATGAGGGCGATCATATACGTGGGAGCTGGTAGTCTATAAGCACATCCTTAAAAGGTCCCTAGTCGTGGGAGTTTCGAGACAGGGCATCGATACTCCAGAGTAGACTAGTGTATACAGTCGAGACCCCGACGAGGGGCGGTGGCCGGTCTCATAAGCCACTGGTGTCAGTTGGTTCAACTAATATGTATACAGGTGCTCATTGGGTTATGAGTACACCGGACAGGACTCGCCGGGAACATGCTAGTTGGTCTTATACCTGACGTCAAATGGCAGTTCCCTGGTGACATGTGTACAGGTTAGTTCATCGACCTGAGGATCGTCATTTGTCTCGTGTGAGTTCCCACTGTACTTTGATTACTACCCTACCACGCTCAAAGGAGACGTGCAAACAGGTTTTAGTTGGGTACAGTCCCGAGCCACATGGAGGCAGTGAGCGGATCTTCAGGGGTTCGTCTCTCCCGGTATTAGGGGTGAGGTCGCGCTGTGTCTAGGAGAGCCATTATATAAAGCCCTCGGCCGAGGCAGGAGATTTACTGGTAGGTATTCCAGAAGTATCTCAGGGTGTTCTGGGCTACACTCCGACACGACTTGTACCGCTTTTGGGGGTCTGACTTTACCAACCCCCTAGGCCCGCCATGCGATGCTCATAGACGAACGAACCGGACTGTACGGATATTGTCACTGACAGGCTCAGTAGGGTGTCAGGATGAGTTCGCTCATCAACGTCCCTTTTGGTTAATACCTAGTAGCCCATTACGTATTGGCTTATACCTCTGACGTGCTAGTGGTTAAATCCACAACCAAGGTGTTGACGAGTCTTTAGAGTTCCCCACATTCAGTTGCTCAAGTTTTCGGGCGAAACGCTGTAGAGGCCGTATGGGGATATGGCAGGGTTCGATCAGATACGTACGGTATTGCACGGATCAGGATCGGACGGATAATACTAGCCGGCTTTGGTTTAAGCCGGATCCTAGTATAGTACAGTATAGATTTTGTCTCATTGCATTTGTATTTCGGTTGGAATACAAATACGGGTGTGTATACACAGTAGCGGGGTTTTCCAGTAATTTATTACGGGACCAGTTTTCTGGAGTTGCCAGTTTGCTTTCCGTTTCGGCCATATTTCATTTGTATCTTTCAATGGCCGAAGTTTGGTGGAGGAGGGATTATTTGCATTTGTGCAAATAAGCATTTGTGGAGGGTGTTCTTTGCATTATTATTATATCATGATGGTGCACCATCCATTGACCTTGCTTGACTTCTTGACTTCATGATGGTTCATGATGGTTGGACTTTGTTTTGTGATGAGTGTTTGTTGAGTGAGGATCTTGGTTTATGATCATTGCTTTTTTCTCTTGCATCATGTGTGTGGCTCCATGATTTCATTCACCTAACACTCATTCTCCCTCTCCCCTCACTTTGCATGGCCGGCCACTTCCTCAAAGGGGCTGTCCCAATTTTTGGGCAAGGGAATTACACCATTTGGCTTCACAAAATCCCATTTGTTCCACCTAAAAAGTATAGTTCATTCTCCTCCACAAAAGGGCAACCTCCATGAACCCCAAAATGAGACATGGTTCTATACACATTCTACAGCAAATCTTGGGCACGTCGACTCGCCAACTTCGTGCCCGAGTTGCCTCGGTATAGAGGCGGGAGCCCGTAAAAGAAGCCGGCGACGTGGTGCCCTTCCGGCGACGAGGTGGAGACCGGAGATTCCGCGGGAGATCGGGACGACGACGAGAATACCGGAGGACACGGATCACTCGGTATATCTCTCTTCCCATCTTGTAGTTAGTTAGGACTAGTTAATGGTACGATCCGGATTTTAGTGCGTGGTGGTGCCGGTTTGAAAAATTAAAGTTAACCATCGCTTCCGCATTTGGCCTCGGGATAGAGGCCGGGGCGCCGCCGTGCACTTACAATATCTTCATCAACAAGTTCCAGAATGTTTGTACCATGATGAAAACGACCCAGCTGTCAGACGATGCTATACGGCTACGGGTCTTTCAGTTCACTTTGTGCGATCTTGCTGAAAAGTGGCTGTATAGCACTGCTTCCCACTCAATAATCAGTTGGGACGAGTTTGTGAAAGCGTTTCTCAAGAAATTCTATCCAAATCATAAACCGCGAGGATCCGTAACGAAAGCAACCAATTTTCCCAGCTTCCTACTGAACCTTTTTGGAAGTGCTTTGACCGATATAAAGACCTTCTTGTTCAGTGCCCTCACCACGGTATTGAGAAATGGCAACTTTGCCAAACCTTATACGAGGGCCTGAACCCAGCAACCAAGCAGTTGTTGGAAACCATTTGTCAAGGCCACTTCCTATCCAAATCTGACGAGGAAGCATGGCAATTCTTCGACGACCATGCGGAACAATCTCTTCAATGAGAGAGCACCAGACCAAGTACTTCTTCTTTTTCCTCTACTTCTACTAGTCAGTCTAGGGTAGGCATTCACCAACTCGATGACTCTATTGCAATGAAAGACGAAATGGCTGTAATAACGAAAAAACTTGAAGCGATAGAGAGCAAATTTTCATCTTCTGCTCCTGCCCCTGTTCTTCCCCTTCGTACCATTTATGCTTGTTGTTCCGATCCATCTCACCTAACCGAAGAGTGTCCTTACAATCCACCATCTCAAGGACAGGATCAGGTTAATGCTGCATTTCAGTAAAGACCAAGAAACGATCCATACTCTTCCACCTACAATCCCGGTTGGAGGAACCACCCCAATTTCGCTTGGAATTAGAACCAGCATCAATTCCAAGGCAACAATTTCCAAAGGCCCCCTCCTCCGCAACAACAAGCACAACAACAAACTCAATATCAATTTCAGCAACCCTTCCAACCCCAACCTTTTCAAAATCAGACGAACAATTTTGCACCCAACAATTCTTTTCCTCAAAACAACTTTGTTCCGTCAAACAACGATAAGGTTTCCTCGCTAGAACGGAGTCTGGAGGCGTTTGTAAAGCAATCGACTCAATCCACCGCCAACATCCAGTCTTCCATTCAGTCTTTGGTGCAACACACTGCCGCTCACGGGCAAAGCATCAAAACCATCAAAGCCCAGATTGCACAACTGAATGCGGCCTTAAGCGAGCGAGAGAAAGTGAAGCTTCCATCTCAACCATTCCCAAATCCTGGTCGCCCACATAATGTACATGTTGCTCATGAACAACAAAACCATAATGTGAGTGCCGTGACTACATTGAGATATGGAAGGATGCTGCAAAACAACGTTGGGACACGGATAGATGATGACACCCCGGCCGCTTCTTCTTCTTCTTCTTCTTCATCTTCTGAGCCTATTCTCCATTCTTCAAAAGGCTCTTCCTCTTCTTCTGCTCTAAATGGACCCACTTCTCACTCCACGAAAACTCCAGCTCTGGGATCCGTTCCAACTCCACAATCTCCTCCACAAGCATTGGACTCAACCAATTTTAAAAACGTTCCATTTCCAAACCGATTGAGGTCCAATAAACAAAATCCATAAATGGAGAAGATTCTGGAGTTGTTTAAGCAGGTTAACATTAACATTCCGCTTTTAGATGTTGTCCAATAAGTCCCTTCCTATGCAAAAATCTTAAAGGACTTGTGCACGAAAAAGAGGAAATCTCAGGTACCCAAGAAAGTTTTCTTAGCTAGTGCTATGAGTGATGCTCTTACCCAATATTTACCTCAAAAACGGAAGGACCCTGGCTGCCCTACGATTTCTATTATCATTGGGGATAAGAATATCAACCGCACACTTTTGGATCTTGGTGCCAGTGTTAACCTGCTTCCGTACTCAGTATATGAGCAACTAGGTGTAGGAGAGCTGAAACCCACACACTGTACTCTCGAAATGGCCGACCGATCGATCACCCATCCTAGTGCTGAGCTAGAAGATGTGTTAATCAAGGTTGGGGACTTCATATTCCCCGTTGACTTCATTGTTTTAGACACACAGCCTGTAGCTAACCCCGGGAATCAAATTCCGGTGATACTCGGCCGGCCATTCCTTGCAACCTCAAATGCTGCGATCAATTGTCGAAATGGTTCGATGAACCTATCTTTTGGAAACATGACAATTGAACTCAACATTTTTAGGTTGGGGAATCAGCCTTCCGAACCTAATGCTCATATACTAGACGTTTGTTCAATCCAGGAGATCACCCCGGAGGAGTGTCAATTCGAGGAGTTTCTGTTCGATCACGACAACCTTAACGCCACTAGTGCGTTCCTCTTCGAACCTGCTGCTGCTTCTGCGCCCGACAATGATTACGAGTGTTTCACTTTCTCGAACGATCTTATCCAGTCACCACCCGAGTTGGAATCCTTTGAATTTCCGGATGAGTTACTTGAACCATCCAACTCGGTCGCTTACACTCATTTTCAACCTCTGCTAGAATCCTTTCAGTTCGAGACCTTTTCACCAATCTTGCCTTCAATCGTTTCACCTCGAACGCTCGAACTCAAGCCATTGCCGTCTCACCTTAAGTATGCTTACTTTTGTGAGAACGAGACCCTTCCTGTAATCATCTCGGCTTCTCTCGCTCCAGAGCAAGAGAAAGCCCTTCTTATGGTCTTGCACGGCAATAGGCAAGCCTTTGGCTGGTCAATGGTGGACATCAAGGGGATTAGTCTCCTGATCGTTGAACATCACATTCATCTGATGGATGATGCCGAACCAGCCAGAGATCCACAAAGGCGACTCAACCCAGTCATGAAGGAGGCTGTAAAAAAGGAAATCGTAAAGTGTCTGGATAGTGGTATCATTTACCCTATCTCTGATAGCCAGTGGGTTAGCCACATTCATGTTGTCCTCAAGAAGTCGGGCATAACGGTCATAACCAATGAGGCGAACGAGTTAATCCCTACTCGCACCCAGACTGGATGGCGAGTATGCATCGATTACAGAAAACTCAACGCCGCAACGCGGAAGGACCACTTTCCGCTACCTTTCATTGACCAGATGCTTGGACGATTGGCTGGACACGTATACTACTGCTTTCTTGATGGCTACTCCGGCTATAATAAGATTCCCATCGCCGAAAAAGACCAGGACAAGACCATATTCACTTGTCCTTTTAGCACGTTTGCATATCGTCGCATGCCCTTTGGGTTATGCAATGCGCTCGCTACCTTTCAGCGGTGTATGATGGGAATCATCTCAGACATGGTGGAAAAATTCTTGGAGATTTTTATGGATGATTTCTCCATTTTCGGCGATTCCTTTCATGAGTGTTTGCTGCATCTCGACGCTGTCCTTACCCGGTGTAAGGACAAGAACCTCACTTTGAATTGGGAGAAGTGCCACTTCATGGTGCGCGAAGGTATTGTCTTAAGACATATCATCTCGCAAAATGGCATTGATGTAGATAAAGCGAAGATTAAAGTCATTTCCAATCTCCCCCCTCCTAGATGCGTCAGAGACATCTGAGCCTTCCTTGGCCATGCCGGTTTCTATAGACGGTTCATTAAGGACTTTATCAAGATTTCTAGGCCCTTGACTCTTTTGCTGGCCAAGGACGCGACATTCGACTTCAACTCGAGCTGTGTGACTGCGTTCGAGTCATCAAAAAGCTCACTCACTTCTGCTCCCGTTCTTTCTTCTCCTGACTGGACGCACCCATTTGAGATTATGTGCGATGCATCCGACTTTGCTATCGGTGCTGTCCTTGGACAACACATCAATAAGATGCCGCACGTAATCTATTATGCTAGCCGAACCCTGAACGGCGCCCAACTGAACTATACAACAACTGAAAATGAATTCTTGGCTGTTGTATTTGCCTTAGAAAAGTTCAGGCCCTACCACATCGGCTCTCCAGTCATCGTGCACACGGACCATTCTGCTCTGCGCCATCTTTTTGCGAAGAAAGGTGCAAAATCTCGGCTGATATGTTGGATCCTCTTGCTTCAAGAGTTTGACCTTGTCATCCAGGACAAAAGAGGATGTGAAAATGTAGTCGCCGACCATCTCTCACGACTTCCTTCTTCGCGGTCGTTTCAAATTCCGATCAACGACGTTTTTCCGGATGAACAGCTCTTGACAGTATCTTGCGAACCCTGGTTCGCAGATATTGTGAATTATTTGGCCATAGGATTACTGCCGACTGAATGGTCTAGTCAGGACAGACTTCGATTCTTATCCCAAGTAAAACACTTTTACTGGGATGAACCCTATCTATTCAAGTACTGTCCCGACCAGATTATTCGTCGGTGTGTCCCTGACGATGAATTCAAGAGTGTGCTGTCATTTTGCCACGATCAAGCATGTGGCGGGCAATTTTGCCCCAGAAAGACAGCCGAGAAGATCTTTTAGTGTGGTTTCTACTGGCCACAACTCTTCAAATACGCTCATCACTACTGCCAGACTTGCTCCCAGTGCCAACACTTGGACCGGATATCCAGGAGAAACGAGATGCCCTCCAACCAATCTTGGTTGTGGAGATTTTCGATGTTTGGGGGATTGATTTCATGGGGCCGTTTCCCAGCTCTTTTAGGAACTTGTACATCCTTCTCGCTGTTGATTATGTCTCTAAGTGGGTCGAGGCTGTGCCCAGCCGGACTAACAACAACAAGGTTACCGTTAGATTTCTTGAGGAAAACATTTTCTCCCGGTTTGGGCACCCCCGAGCGATCATTAGCGACAATGGAACTCATTTCTGCAATAAGACTTTCGAGGACTTGATGCGGAAATATTCCATTAATCATAAGCTATCTACGCCCTACCACCGCCAAACCTATAGGCTAGCCGAAGTTTCAAATCGGCAAATAAAGCAGATACTGGAGAAGACGGTTTCCAAGAACCGTAAAGATTGGTCGTTAAAACTCACTGATGCCCTTTGGGCATTTCGAACTGCTTATAAGACCGATCTTGGCATGTCTTCCTATCGGCTTGTGTACGGAAAGGCTTTCCAGCGTCCTGTGGAAATAGAGCATCGCCCATTTTGGGCGATAAAGGAGCTGAATCTGTCTCTCGAAGATGCGGGCAGCCATCGGAAGCTGCAGTTGAATGAATTGAGCGAGCTTCGGGATGAGGCTTACGAAAACGCGGTTGTCGTTAAGAACTGAACGAAAGTGTTTCACGATAAACACCTTTTGCGCAAAACATTCGCACCTGGTCAACAGGTACTGCTTTATGACACCCGGCTACATTTTCATCCAGGTAAGCTCAGATCTCGCTGGAAAGGGCCATATTTTGTGCGGAATGTGTATCCGCATGGCACTGTGGATTTGAAGAATCCAAAGAATGGTTCATTTTTCAAAGTAAACGGACACAGACTAAAACCGTACCTTAGCGCCGAACCAACAGAGGCGCTCCTGGTCTTACAGGAGCGGGTTTACCCTGCATAATCTTCCTCTGCCTACCATCAAACTTCGGTCATCCAGCCAAAACAGTGGACACTATTTCAAATAAGTTTGGGGGTATGTATATACCATTTTGTATATATATACGGATATTCTTGTCCGGTGCATATCCATTTTTAACAATTTTCTTTTAAAAATAAATAAATATAAATATAAATAAAATGTGTATATCTAACCGACAATTTTGACCCTTCAATGATTTCTTCATCCAATGACAGTGAGGACACTGTCCAGTTTAAGTTTGGGGGTACACTCGGTACACATTTCTAACCTTTGCATTCATATGTATATTTTGCATCTGCATACTAAAATCCATAAAATCCATAAAAATCTGAAAATTTTCTAAAAACATAAAAAAAAAATTTGTCAAGTTAGCTAGTGAGAGAACTCAGATTCAACATTTCGACGGTTTTGTTTGATAAGATAAGAATAACTAAATCTTATTTTTAGATTTTGAAAACCTGAAAGATAACTCTCCTTTGAAGTTAACTATAGCTGATATACGTCTTTACATCACACTACACGTGTCATGAGTTTTGAAAATTTGATGACAAGTCTATTATGTCTGAAAAACTTTTAAATGGATAAATTATTTTCTGAGGATCAAATAGGTTTGTTCTGAAATAAGTAATATCAAGAATAGTTTATGAAGTGAAGCGGATATGAAAGGTTGTTATTGATGCCTTAATTAGAACTAATTCTGAAAAATAACCCATCTGAAACTTGATTGGAATGATTACACACCTAACCCACTAAACACGTCTTTTATCCAAAAAATGATTGAACTGCCGGTTATATCTCCGTTCGCATTAAATCGTCATGATTTTCACACTAAATTGTCTTTTGTTTTTAGGCATAGGTAACTTGAGTAATTAAGTCCGCTGAGGTGTCTCTACACCTAATGCCCTAAACCTAACTGGTTTGGGTGCATTGGCCTAAAGCTCGTTAAGAAGCCTAGAAATTCCAGATTAAAACAATGTCAAGCAAGTGTTCTCTCTGAGTTAAAATTCCTAACGTTTCTTTATGTGAGAATAATCTTGACAAAAGACAGGTTTTTATAAAAAAGTATTTCTAGCGGAGATATGAAGGTTTTATTCTATGATAAAAACTATTGCACGTTCACGGAGGTGTGTATGAAATGAAAACAAGAAAAAGGTGGAGTGAAAAATAAGACCTAGTCTCCTGTTAAGAAAGATAGAAATTCTAAAATTGAAATCTTACTGGAAAACGAAACTTGAAAAATGCTTAACTCTTTATAAAACTTATGTAATCGTTTTTAAATGTTTATCTGGGGCTTTATTTTGTGATATGATGACTTTAATCGATCATTCTGAAACTTAACGACACTATTTGCGCTGCACGTAAAGACATATAAAATCTTAAGTTAAATAAGAAGCGAGGTGTGAAAAATAAAGGTTCGATAGTCTAGAATTAGGATAATAGAATTGTTATTTTTAAAACAAAACCTTAGGATTTGAATCATAGTTATTTTGCAAAGCTAGCTTGACGGGATTTTGTGGGTAGTATCCGCTGAAAACCCTCAGGAGACAACACTCTTCTAGGGACACCTAGAGGTTTAACGGCTTGTTGCACATGCTCAGTGCAATCGCGTTCCCTACGAAAGTGAGGTTAGGATTTTTTGTGAATAAACTGGCTTTGCTCGGGACGAGCAAACGATAAGTTTGGGGCTATTTGTTCATATCAGATTTTTGTATTTTTATACCGCCCATTTTTTATCACATTGCTTATAGGTAGGTACTCGTGATCCGTGTTTTGCTAGATAATTGCAGGTTACAGGTTCTCAGCACTAAGCAGTGAAATTCATGGAAAAGCGTGACAAATTCTGGATTACTGCCAACCATAGATAAAATACGGGTCTCCGCTCTCTATCCGTATGTTGCTGCACACCAGTTTAAAGGACAAAATGGCAAATCGATGGTCATTTTCATGCACAAAGCATAATGGCAACACAAAATCCAAGATATCTACACGGAGCTCAAGGAAATCATGGCAAAAGATCCACATCAAATCACCTTTTGATCTGCTGAAAATCTGGAAGAAATGTGAGGAGCTTCTGAGAAACCACATATACCACACTGAAGATAACATCAAAACTGGGAAACCCACAAAAACTGAAGAGCCAATTCCCCTAAATGGCCACGGATCCGCGGCCAATATGGTGACTCGGCCGCGGATCCGCGGCCGAGTTGACTCGGCAGGTGATTAAATTTTTGGGGCATTTTGGTAACATCATTCAGAGCCTGATTGTTTCCCTAGGGTTTCAGTTTCCTGCCTATAAATAACCCTGAACAGAGCCAAGTGAAGGGTGCTTAATTCTTGTGTTAGATTTTAGGATATATGTTGTTGTTCTTCTTCCTCTTTTCATCTTTTCTCCATTAAAACTTTGTAGTGAGTTTTTATGAGTGAAGTGATGAATAAAAGAGTTCTTTTCTTTATCATGCTTATCTTGTTATGTTGTTAATTATAATTGCTTGTAATTTTCATTCGCTAATTTAGTTGTTGTTATTTATTGTTTGTTTCTTTCTTGTTCTATTTTTCTTTATCCTTAACAACAATGATGCTTGAGCTTCATCCTTGCCAATGTGAGGTCTGAAATAGCTAGTTGTAAACTTCTAATCTCTTTCTTTCTATCTTCCTCCTTTTGTTGTATTTTCTTTTTCTTTGTAATGGGTGAGTAGTTTCCCAGTTGTTAGGGTAGGATAAGGAAAGTTTGAGAGAAGGAAATCTCTCACTCTTTTCTTGCCCAACATCTTAATTCGGACTCCCGTTAACTGAACCACAATCCGCTCCCTACGGCACCCTATCCTACATGATAGTGGTGATTTCTTAGTGAGACCGGTTGTGGTTGAATTAACCAGAGGTTAAAGCTAAGAGCCAAGAACGGACGGACAAGGACCAAAAGGAAGGAACTAAGCGTTGGAAAGCCTAGCTTATACTCGCAAGTTCCTTCCTAGTCGTGGTAATCCCCGTTGTTGCCGATTACCGTAACACCGATACTAAGACTGGCAACGAAAGAAGTGAGCCACTCCTATCTCAAACTAACCTAATCCTAACCCTAATAAGCTCTCTTTATATACATTTTAGCACATAGTTAATCTCGAACAAACCTGGACATTTGGACTTAACTCGTTAAAGCACACAGAAAAGGATTCCCATCTCCCTGTGGACGACCCGTACTCAACCGGCTAGCTACAAGCGAAACCGTCTTGATTGCGGTAATTAAACTTGATCACTCAAAAACTCCAACAATCACCGGACAACTCCGTATACCTTAACATCATTAAGATATGAACCATTCTATATACTATATAGAAACAGAGGCACTGATTTAATTGGAACCAGATTCAAATCATGCAGTTGTCACCAGTGCATGTCAACTAAATAGAGAGGCCAATCAGCATTACTCAATTTACAAGTGCATCAGATATGAGTAACCTGAAAGAGAAGCAAGTTCTCAAAACCATTATTATCAACTGAATACCAAACACAATTATCTACATCTTCGATTACCTTGAAAAATCCTGATACTTGCATCACGTGGTTCTCTACTTTATTCTTGTACCTATAACTTTTCAAAACTTGGATCTTGTATTTCAACGAAATGCTTATCTAAAACTTGAGAAGTCGCAAGTAAACAAAATATAGTACGAGTACCAACCCCTCTGTCCTAATGGATACATGACAACATACAATACTTTGTATAAGTCCCCTGAGTTTAATAACTCATATCCTGTGCGTCGTAGGTTGAAAATTGCACTATGGTTAAGAAGAATTACACCGCTATTTAATACTCCTTAACCAATCATCAACTGATATAGGTAAATGTCATGGACATAATTTCAAAAAGTTATATCTCACTTTATATAATAAACGTACAGATATTTCAGTTTGAAATTGGTGCATAACAGCGGATATTCAAAACCAAATATTTGTCGTCGGGCAAAACCCTAGGTGATTTCCTCAAATATCACCAATTATAACAAATTCCGATATAATGAGAATATAATCACCTAATTCCCAATAATTTACTCCCACTCATCATCTGTAAAATCATACAGATGTAAGAATCAAACCTGGTATTCATACACTGGAGTTAGGATCTAATTGGGAAATCAGTGTTCAATTAACAATGCATAGTAAAACTGAAACATGAAAATATTTCAAAGGGGTATCCGGGTATTCCTAGTAATGCCTTTTCCATTATCCAGATTCATGACTGTAACCGTATTTCTTTACCATCTCTCAAAATCCCTTTATTTGTCTTTACTCATTACCTTCTGTACACCATCCTTAGGCTAAATGGTTTTCTTCCTTCCCTACCGTTCGGCACCATCCTATGGTTTGTAAGAAGAATATCCAATAAGCGTAATAGGTGTACTCTCCTAATCCTAGGAGTACTCGCAACTTGAGAGAAGGTAAAGATAAAAGACAACCTGAATAATCCTATTCATTTTCTCCCGAACCGGAGAAATGCAACGGTGAAGTAGGAGCGGCGATGAAATACGCGGTTTGGTCATGGATAATAGCAGTCGCAATTTACTTTGCCCTCTTTCTAATCCATTTATTTGTCTTTACTTATTAACTTCTGTACACCTCACTTAGGCTAATTGGTTTTCTTCCTTCCCTACCTTTCGGCACCTGCCGATGGTTTGGAAGAAGACTATCCAATAAGCGCAATAGATGTACCCTCTCCTAATACTAGGAGCCCTCACAACCTGAGAGAAGGTAAAAAGGAAAAACAACTGAATAGTCCTATTCTATTTCTCCAGAACCAGAAACCATCCTCGAATCTGAAACAAGTTTCTTTGAGTTCTTATGTAACTATACGATGGTCACATCCAAATAAATTTGGATCTTTGTAGTGATACGGAATGTTCCGGAGAAAAAGCAAAGGGTAAAAGTAGGAGTGGCAATGAAGTATGCAACTCTGACAATCCAAAAGTCAATGTCTTTTAAGAAGGTTCGGTTAACTTGGTTACTGAGTTATAGTCTACGATCGGGTCATGGACGCTGCTAAAGAGAGAGAGAAAGAAAAGAAACACTCAGCGTGCACTCTAACATAGATCAGAATAGGCAATCACTTTATCTAATCAGGATGTCTCCCACTATATCCTTAAATTCTCCTCCAAATCTGAAAGAAGAATTAGTCGGGATTATCTAAAATCACCCGAGGAGTAAACCAACTCATCAGTAGGAATCGAGATCCAACTATCATCGCATGATAACCTGATGGAATCCACTCACGTTATCACACTCAAGAAGGTATGCGCATGCCTGGCAAGTTTCCTGTATGTTTGAAACACCCGATGTGATTTTTACCTCATGCTCTTATGACCTTGACAAAGGCCAACATAACATAAGTCACATGTCAAGTTCTACTCGTCATTGTTTAGGTTAATTTGAACCCACCCATACATACCCTTGATGAAGGCCAAAATAGTAGTACGACTGTCCCAAACTAACGCATCTATCTATGCAACAGAAAAGTAACAAATAGCTACCATACACTATGCCATGACGAAGGCCAACAAACATAGCATGAATACTAAGTGCTACCCGTCTGAAATGACGGAGGGCTACGAATGGTTTTTGGCGAAAAACCTTTAACGTAATGAACTTGATATCGTTGAAGGAACTGGATAGATTTTTATAAATATATAGTGGCAAAAACCTTTGCTAAAGAGGTCACTCTTGGTGAAGGGATCTCGGCACTTTCCTCGTCGAATGAGGTGCGGGATAATCTCACTGAATATCGCGGTGCAAAGCAAAAAGTAATCGGCTATAGTGAAGTAATTACCCTGACGCAAAATTCTGCCCAAGGGGTAACTCCCGGTGAAGGGATCTCGGCCCTTGCCTCGTCGAATGAGGTGCTGGATATTCATAACCGAATACCTCTGTGCAAAACAATAGAAAATGCCCTTGTAAGAACAGCTTTTTAAAATTGTTCCAACAACATCAGTTATTTCT
Organism: Agapanthus africanus; assembly: GCA_030015575.1. Taxonomy (NCBI): domain Eukaryota; kingdom Viridiplantae; phylum Streptophyta; class Magnoliopsida; order Asparagales; family Amaryllidaceae; genus Agapanthus; species Agapanthus africanus. Next base: position 402,134,788 of record CM057350.1, on the reverse strand, counting down.
GTTTTCCTTGCATTGTTCCGAATCAATGCATTCCCATTAATTAATCACACCAAAAAAGAACAAAAATATGATGTACGTATATGCCATCCGCATTTGCCACTGGGTCCTGTCATCACTCGTTAGGTTACTTAACTAACGTCAGAGCGGGGACTGGAGTAGCGTGGGTGTAAAACATATACAACATCTACTAGTATATATAACAATATATAATAATCACTCCAGGTGTGATAAATGCAACATCATAAATAAGTAATAAGCATCACAGAACAATACAGATAATCTGGGAGCCCCGGGTTTCCATTGAGCAATAAGTGAAACCCGATGTTTCCCTGGTCGTGTGGATAGCTTATGTAATGAAAACCTAGACCCCTACGAGCACTGCAAGATACCCGCCAAAACCAAAAGCGAGGCAGCCACCTTCAACAAAGTGAATGGGCCACCCAGCACTTCACGAAATCTTATAACTTGAGCACCCTTCCATGGGTCAACCTGTACCTCCTACGAGTGCGACGAATAGCCCGTCAATTCTAGAGTGAGGCCCCCTCCTTCTCAATTTGATGAGATGCGGGCCTGTTGCCCTCCAGAACCTGGCTATCCGTACACTCCATCGCGGGGTAATCCTTGTACAGAAAAGAAAATATGTACAACGGTGTCATCGACCTCAACCCGGTCGTGCCCTAAAACAAATAATATAAAAACAGGCAGTGACGGCAGTCCACATGTCGGATGCTCGCCGTGCGATATCAAATGTACAAATTAAACTAAACTGCACTATCATTGCAACCAAGCTATCCACCATGACAAATCCACAACAAACACAGCACAACACAGAACATCAACGTTAATGTCATGTTCGCAAACCCGTCTAAAAAGAACTATAGCATTTAGACAAGTTGTACTACTCTAATGACATTCACGGTCGCAAATAATAATGTATGTACTATAAAACTCTAAACAATGTTAGAAATATCGAATTCGAAATAACCCCGAATAGCCCCAAACAACTAGATAAAACCATATCCAAACCGGGGTAAACTAGCAATACCACTGAACCAATATTCCAGAGACTAAATGCCATTGGAGTGAAGAAAATGTGAAGCAACTGGTTTTTGGCCAAGTCTAGAAAACAGAAGGAAGTGGCTCTGTGAAATGAAGTGGCTATTGTTGTGAATAGGGCCGTTGTTTTTGATGTGGCCTTTGCAATTTAAGAAAAATCCCTGCACCCAAAAAAGAAGGTTATGAATTTGCCTCTCACCCAAAATTGGCAGCCACTCAAATTTCCTTCACACTCAAAAAAAAAAACAACAGCCACCTCAATTAAAAAAAGCCGCTTCATCACACAAATCAACAGCCACCTTTTTCACAAATATCTTTGGTACTGTTTCGGGCTTGTTTTGGTTTCGATATTTTAACATTGTCTAAACAACTAGAATGTAGTTAATGAGTTGGCTCTGATACCATGTAAAGTTACGCCAGTGCCCCGGCCATCAATCTGTGGCCAAACGGGGAACAATAACTTTTTAAAACCCAGCGCTAACGGAACCCGATTCCCGGATCGAACCATTAACCCTATACTAATTAACTATAAAAAAAGTTTAGAGAGGTTATACCGATCGATCCGTGTCCTTCGGTCTTCAACCTCTTTCCCAAGCTCCTCACGGCTTCCTCGATTAAGTTCGGTCTTCGGTCTCCCTCGTCGAAGACGATCCACGTCGTGGATTGGTAATACGGGCTCTCGCTTCAAAACCGAAGCAACTCGGGCAACCAGTTTACTAGCCTAAATACCCAAGATGAAGTAAAAAGAGTGTGTGAATATTTTGTCTCAATGCACCCAAGGGTCTGGGTGGAGGTGAAGAGTTGCCAAAAGGTGAAAATGTGAGCTTAATAATTTTGGCCAAGTGAAGATTTTTTTTTTGGCTTTGGAAAAAAATAGGCTCTGCAATTTCGTTCTCTGTTCTTTTGTGGGTGTGAGGAATTAGTGATTAATTAATTAACTTAAGAAAACCTCACACCAACAAATATCAACAGACACCCACAAAATATCTTACATAAGAAAAAATATCTAAAGCAAAACAAAAGCCATTAATGCAGGAGATGAGTCATCCAAAGCCAACGAAATTTCCCAGCCAATGCTTTTCCAAAAATCTATGACTCACACATTTCACATTAAACATTAAAACAAATGTTTAAAACCAAAACATGAAATGGAAACCTCAAAAGTAAACTCATAACGAATTACAAGAATACCCCTCATCTGTATATACATACCCGCATCCGTATTCCGAATGAATACGAATACAACGAGACGAAAATAATCCAACAATATAATACTAGGATCCGGCTTAAACCAAAGCCCACTAGTATTATCTGTCTGATCATGATCCATTCATAAGTGCACGAGTATAATTGAACCCTGCCATAAAACCATACGACCTCTGCAACGTTTCGCCCGAACTAAGGAAACCCTCTGCGTGGGACTCTAAAGACTCGTCAATACGCTGGCAATGGGTTTAACCACAAGCACGTCGGTGGCACCAGCTGTATGTAACGGCTACCCAGGTATTGAGCGAAAAGGAGGCCGATGAGCAAACGCATCTTGAAACCTTACTGAGCCTGACAGTGACAATATCCGTACAGTCCGGTCCGTTCGTCTATGAGTATCGCATATCGAGTCTAGGGGGGTGGCTAAAGTCAGACCCCTAATAACGCAGCATTTAGTGTCGGCATGAAACCTATCACCAACTGAGAAACTACCGATCCTTGATCAGTAATTCTCGTCTACCGTGGCCGAGGATTTCTGGTGATGGCCATCCGTGCACTCTGCGACATCAACACCTAATACCGGGAGAGATGAATCCCCTGACAATCCGCTCACTGCCTCCATGTGGCTCCGGACTGTACCCAACTAAAACCTATTTGCACGACTCCTTTGAGCCGTGGTAGGGTAGTAATCAAAGCACGGTGGGAACTCACATGAGAAAAATGACGATCTCATATCGATAGACTAGCCTGTACACATGTCACCTGGGAACTGCTATCTAACAATATGTATAATACCAACTAGAATGTTCCCGGCGAGTCCGTCCGGTGTACTCATAACCCAATGAGCACCTGTATACATCTTAGGTGAACTAACTTACACCAATGGCTTGTGAGACCGGCCACCGCCCCTCATCGGGGTCTCGATCTGTATACACTAGTGTACTCTTGGAGTATCGATGCCCAATCTCGAAACTTCCATGACTAGGGACACTTTAAGGATGTGCTTATAGACCACCCAACTCCCACATATATGATCGCCATCATACTGCTGGTAGTCAAGCATGAATCCTATGAGCTCTATCAACATGTAATAGTGATCTGTAATGTCACCTAAAGCATGTACACGATGATAAAGACAAACCAGATAGCATACTATCATCTTGAGTAAGACTGTTCTACCGGTATAGCTCCTCCCTTAATCATTGCAATCATATGCCTGAGATCCAATAATTGACTTGAGGGCACTATAGCCAAGATTCACCTCCTCGATCACAATGTAGGACTTAATACTTCTACCCTTCCGGTTCTCAACTTCAAGCTTATATTTTTTGAATTTCTCAAAAGTTTCAGACTCGTGTTTCAACAGGAACACATGTCAGAATCTTGAGAGATCGTCGATGAATGTAATGAAGTACAAAGAACCAATCCTGGTATTTGTAGACATAGGACCATATACATCATCAAGTATATGTCCCAAGAGTTCACTAACTCTTTCTCTGTTTCCAGTAAACGGTGTTTTGGTCATTTTACCTTTGAGACGTGACTGGCAAGTATCATAAGATGAAAATTCGAACATATTCTCATATTCATCCTTATGTAACTTAGCTAGCCGTGTCGCATTGATATGACCTAGTCTACAATGCCACAAGAAGGATTCGTTGATTTCTGAACTACTCCTCTTGTGTGTGTTCTATATACTTTGAACCGTGGTTTGATTTAGAACATATATGCTATTACATAACGTGCCTGATCCAATTAACTCTTGATTAAGGAAAATGTTCACAACATTATCCATCAATACAAAATTATATCCTTCTTTAACTTAATAAAGAAACTGATGTAATGTTGTATATCAGATTTGGCATGTAATATCATTTGTTCAGAATCAATGTATTTACCTTTTGGTAATACAAGGTGATATTTGCTAACTGGTTTGGCTGCAACGCTTGCACCATTCTCTAACACTTAGAGACATATCACCTAATCACATTCCTCTACTTTTCTGTAGCCCATGTAACAGTTTACATATATGGGATCCTGATCCGGTATCTCTTACCTAGGACGTAGAGGATACTGAGAAACAATTCTTGGTAACGAACACACCCGAAGAATACGCATCAACATGCTTATTCCTCAATCGGGTGGCATAGGAATCCTGGTATCCCCTATTTCCTGCTCGAACTTATAACAATTATAAGATAGAGCGGAACCAACGTTCCCCAGCTCAGTATAATAAACAGGTTCGGTCAATGCGTCCATATTATTATCTTGATTAAGGCATGTTAAGGTCGCTACCAGGAGAGAGAGAAGAAAACGCTCTGCGTATGCTCTTGCAAGATCAGATTGGTTATTATTTTATCTAATCGGGATGGCTCCCACTGTTTTTATCAAATCTTCCATCAAACCCTAAAAGGTAAGACTAGCCGGGATTAATTACACCATACAAGTTCTCCAATCTTTCGGCCAGGCCAGTGTCGGTACTTTGAAGGAGGTTCTCCGTGCTTTCGCATGGACCTAATTAAAATAAACCTCGTTTTCCCAGGGGCATTACCCCGTTAACACCTTTCTAGACACCTACTTGATCGGCTAATTGTAATGTGCAAAAATCTCCCAGGAGTAACTCTTACTCCCAGTAGGTATCGGGATCCAACTATCTCATAGAAGATATACAATCTCATTACAAATTTCAACACTTGAAATTCCCGATAATAATCTGCCCCTAGCTTCCTATAACCTGGACGATGGCCAACAAACCATATGCCGCTAGTCAAGTTCAACCCGTACATTTCATGATTGAATTAAACCCACCAGCACGACCCTTGACGAAGGCCAACAAAGTCGCACGACTACCCTAATCCAATCGCATCACATGCATTAGCAGATAAGCACTAGCTAGCTACCGCACACTACGCCTTGACGAAGGACAACAAACGTAGCACGAATACTAAGTAGCACTTATCTGAAATGACGGAGGGCTACACAGGTTTTTAAGAAAACCTTTTGCGTAATGAACTTGATCTCGTTGTAGAATCGAGTGATTTTGAAAAGGAGTGTTTTTTAGGCTTTTACTAGTTTTGCTAAAGTGGTCACTCCGGATGAAGGGATCTCGGCTCTTTCCTCATCGAATGAGGTACTGGATATTCATGAATATCACTGTGCAAAGCATGGAATAAAAAAGCAATCAAAAACAAAACCCAGTCGGCTGTAGCATCTGCTAGTTTTGCTAAAGAGGTCACTCCCGGTGAAGGGATCTCGGCTCTTTTCTTATCGAATAAGGTGTTGGATATTCTACAAGGAATACCGCTATGCAAAGAAAGAACTAGAGCTACCAGTTTGTAAAACAAGGTTCTGCAACATCTTTAGCTTTCTTTTATTTCATTAATCTCATTAATGAAATCCTATAAATTTGTTAGATATGTATGCCCTAGAGGCCATTATTGTACAGTACTAGTTTGTATAGTATATTTTGGAGGCTTGGAATATATATATATACGGGTTTACGACAGTCTTGCTCGACATAGTAGTATGCTACTTGGTTTGTTTCTATCTTAATATGTGTATATGTTTCTTCTAACATATCGCTCATACATATTGATGGAGCCCTTAGGATCTTTGCTTGACTACCGGCGTTGTGATGGCGATCACACTAGTGGGGGCTGGGTAGTCTATAAGCACATCCTTATTTTGGTCCCTAGTCATAGGATTATCGAGACAGGGCATGGATACTCCAGAGTAGACAGGTGCAAACGCTTCTCTTCCCAGCAGAGGAGATGGTCTGTCCCACAGCCATCAGTACGTTGTACTGGAGATAGTATGCAGGTGCTCGTTAGGTTACGAGTACACTGGACAGGACTCGTCGGGAACTGTTGGTTAGTATTATACCTATCGTCAGTTAACAGTTCCCAGGTGACATGAGTACAGCTTAGTCCACTGACTTGACACTGTCACTTCGCCTCGAGTGTGTTCCCACTGTTCTTTGATTACTACCCTACCACGGCTCTACTGAATCGTGCAAACAGGTAGTAGTTGGGTGCTGTCCCGAAGCACTTGGAGGTAGTGACGGTTAGACAGGATTCGTCTCTCCCGGTATTAGGAGTTGATATCGCGCTGTGTCTAGGAGAGCCATTACACATAGTCATCCCAGGCCAGGGCAAGCGAGATTTGCTGGTAGTGTTTCCAGTAGTTTCTCAAGGTGTTTTGGGCTACACTCCGACATGACTTGTACTGCTATTAGGGGACTGACGTTTACCGCCCCCCTAGGCCCGCCATGCAATACTCTCAGACGAACAGACCGAACTGTACGGAGATTGTCACATTCAGGCTCAGTAGGAGTTAGGATGGGTTCACCTCATCAGTCTTCTTGTCGGCACCTACCTGGGGACCGTTACGTACAGCTAGTACCGCTTGCGGCCTGTGGTTAAACCCACTACCAGCGTAGTGTCGAGCCTTTAGAGTCCCACACAGAGGGTTACTCACCTTTGGGCAAAACAGAGTAGAGATTGCATGGTTTTGCGATGGGGTTCGTTCACATCCGCGCACTTGTGCACGTTTGGTGTCCGGACAGTAGTTACTAGCGGGCTTTGGTTTAAGCCAGATCCTAGTAATTGTTTTAGGATTGGTTTTGTCTCAGTGTATTCGTGTTCCATGGAGCACGGATGCGGGTGTGTATGCACAGTTGACAGAGGCAGAGGATTCTCATTATGGTTGTTGACCATTTGCCTTTGGTTGACTTGTTGACCGTTGACTTTTCTTTAAACCCTAATGAGAGTATGTTATATGATTAATAATATTAATTAAGTATTATTGTGTCATGGTTGAGTTGAAATTTTGACTTTTGTTGACTTGTTGACTTTGTTGACCGATTGACCATTTTGGACTTGTTGACCATCATCATTTCATGGCTATCATTTCATGGGTATGACTTTTGCTTGCTTGTTGTTTGCAAAATGCAATTATAACATGAAATGATAATGGTCATTGAAACTAACCATCACCATATACTTAATTATTATTATTATTATCATTATTCTCACTTTTGTGAGAAGGGTTGGATGATGAGAGCTCATTCTATCATTCTCTTTCTCTCTCCTAGAAAGAAAGCTCTCCCTCTTTCTCTTCCTCTTTCAAGGTTCAAGTGTTCCATGAGTTGGAAATCTTGAATCTTTGAGACAAAACCACCATCACTCTTCTCTACTCAATCTAAGGTATTAGGTTTAGCAAACCAAACACTTTAGTCATCTCTAGGTTGAGATAGGAGCTCTATTTCGAGACCCTTGGGTGGATCCATCTTTGGCAAAGAGGAGACGACAAGGAGGATCCATTCAAGCAACTACGAGGAGCAAGCAAGAGGAAGAACCACAACAAGAAGAGAAGGAGTTCAAGACTCAGGTATAGCCATTCTACATAGTAGTTCGAACTTGTAGAATTTTTGTTAGTTTTTGTTTAGCAACGATCCTTCTTGAAACGGTCCATGTTACCTAGCTATGGAAATTTTTTGTTTTACCTATTCCGCCTGTAAGTCGATGTGCAACACCCCACGAGTTGCGGGGAGGCGGAAATATGAAAAACAATCTTGTTTGGTAACATACATCGACTAACCGAAGATCTTTTCTAAACAATACTTAACGATAAACATAGAGTTCTAAGCTACTATGTGAAGAGATTATACCAAACGATTCTAGTCCTTCGTCTTTGTGATCTCTATGTCCTCCTCGGCCTTCTATCCGTGATAGATGATCCACCCGAGTACCCTAATCCAAGCTACAATCAAGACTTGAGGTAACTTTGTTTCTCTAGTTGCTAACCAAAGTAACTAAGATGATGTAGAGTTAGGTTATGGAGTGTTTAGTCCTTACTAATCCTTGTACTCAACTCATGAGTGGTAGGATTAGGGTTTGGAGAAGGAGAGAGAGCTTGAGGAGAGAGAAGGTGGAGAGAATAATGAGAATAAAATCCTTCTCACTTGAATATATGGTACATAATAAATTATCAAATAATATCAATTAAATGATTATTCACCATGCTTCATTTATTCAAAGAGAGTGATTCATTATGTGAGTCATTAGATCATTAATGAAGCATTAATGATATGATGAATCATATAAATGAGTCACACAAAGCAATTAATGAAAATGCCACCTTAACCTCCTTAGTCACCCTCCTTCTAGAAGCTTCTCGAATAATTACGAGAACGCCCTTCGCATCCGTGAAAACACGGAAAAACTAAAGACTGTATAAATCCAATAACCTGATACTAGAATCTGGCTTAAACCAAAGCCGTCTAGTAAAAACTGTCCGAATGTCGTACGTGCGTTTAAACACGTATTCGTCCGAACCCTTGTCGTAAAACCGTACGACCTCTATATCATTTCGCCTGGAGTTGGGAAAACTCTATGTGGGACTCTAAAGGCTCGACTACTACGCTGGCAGTGGGTTTAACCACAGACCGCAAGCGGCACTAGCTGTACGTAACGGTCCCCAGGTAGATGTCGATAAGAAGGCCGGTGAGGATACCCATCCGAACTCCTACTGAGCCTGTGCGTGACAATATCCGTGCAGTCCGGTCTGTTTGTCTAACAGTATCGCATGTATGGTCTAGGGAGGTGGTGAACATCAGATCCCTAATAACCGTACAAGTCATGTCGGTATGGCTCCATCACCATCCGAGAATCTACTGATCAATCTATCAGTAATTCTCAATCAGCCCTGGCCAGGGACTTATGGTAATGACCAACCGATCACTGTACGATATCAACTCCCTATACCGGGAGAGACGAATCCCTAACAGTCACTCACTACCTCCACGTGGCTCGGGACAGTGCCCAACTAAAACCTGTTTGCACGACTCCTTTGAACCGTGGTAGTGTAGTAATCAAAGCACAGTGGGAACTCACACGAGACAAATGACGACTTTAACTCAACGGACTATCTGCACACATGTCACCTGAGAACTGCTATCTGACATTAGGTATAAATACCATCCAGTCAGTTCTCGGCGAGTCCTGTCCGGTGTACTCACATCTGGTGAGCATCTGTATACAATCTTAGGTGCACTCCACCAATGGCTGCGGGACCAATCCATCGCCCCTCCTCGGGGTCTAGATATGTATACACCAGTCTACTCCGGAGTATCGATGCCCAGTCTCGATACTCCTGCGACCAGGGACATCTAAGGATGTGCCTATTGACTATCCAGCTCCCACTAATATGACTGCCATCATAATGCCGGAAGTCAGTCAAACATCCTAACGGCTTTATCAATATGTATATATATATGAATACTACGCAAAATATATCATACGTTAAGATAAAGACAAACCAAATAGCGTACTATCATATTAAGCAAGACTTTTATGTACATACATATCCCAGTATCCTATACAATGAAGGCCTCTAGGGCATATATATCCAACAATCTCCCACTTGCACTAGGGCCTATAATTGGCGCAATGAGTACCCACTGTCTTCACTATATCCAGTTGCTGCAATACCGCATGCCCAACATCTCAAACAGCCTCTCGAACTGAACTTGAGGAATGGCCTTTGTGAATGGATCTGCCGTGTTGTCTTTTGTATCCACTCTCCGTACCTCGATCTCCCGACGATCAACGATCTCCCTGATCAGGTGAAAACGCCTTAAGATATGCCTGGATTTCTGATGGGACCTGGGTTCCTTTGCCAGTGCTACGGCCCCATTGTTATCACAATACAAAGGAATTGGATTTGCAATGGACGGAACCACCTGAAGTTCAGAAATGAACTTTCTCATCCAGACAGCCTCTTTTGCGGCTTCACTAGCAGCTATATACTCAGCCTCCATAGTTGAGTCTGCGACGGTATCCTGTTTGGAACTCTTCCAACATACCGTCCCTCCATTAAAGGTAAACACAAAACCCGAAATGGATTTAGAATCATCTTTGTCACTTTGGAAGCCGGAGTCGGTAAAAGCCTCTACCTGGAGGTCTCCATTACCGTAAATCAAGAACATCTCCTTAGTCCTTCTCAGGTACTTGAGAATATTCTTTACCGCTATCCAATGTTTCTCACCTGGGTCAGACTGATACCTGCTTACCACACCAAGTGCGTAAGCTACATCCGGTCTTGTACATAACATCGCATACATTATAGATCCTACCGTCGAAGCGTAGGGTAAAATGCTCATGCGATCCCTCCCTTCATCAGGCTTGGGAGACATCTCTTTGGTGAGGGTGATCCCGTGACAAGCGGGCATGATACCGCGCTTAGAATCTTCCATACTAAATCTCTTTAGTATAGTGTCAATATACCTGGATTGTGAAAGTCCCAACATTCTATTAGATCTGTCACGATAGATCTTAATGCCCAAAATGTAGGTTGCATCACCCAAGTCTTTCATGGAGAATTTCTGTGACAAGAAGAGTTTTACTGATTGTAGCATAGGGATATCATTCCTTATCAGTAGTATGTCGTCGACGTACAAAACGAGGAAGACTACTGCTCCTTCTACAATCTTCCTATAAATACATGGTTCATCTACATTTTTGATAAAGTCAAACTCTTTGACTGTCTTATCAAAGCAGATGTTCCAACTTCGCGATGCTTGCTTTAATCCATAAATGGTTTTAAGCAACCTGCACACCCTTCCGTTGCTCCCACTGTCTAAGAAACCTTCTGGTTGATCCATGTAAACACTCTCTTCTAAATGTCCATTTAGAAAAGCTGTTTTTACGTCCATCTGCCAGATTTAATAGTCATGGAAGGCAGTAATGGCAAGCAGAATCCGAATGGATTTAAGCATAGCTACAGGTGAAAAGGTTTCATCATAGTCCAGTCCTGGTCTTTGACGAAAACCTTTTGCAACGAGTCTAGCTTTGTAGGTTTCCACATATCCAAGTGCACCAATCTTCTTTTTGAAGATCCATTTGCCTCCAATTGGTTTAACCCCAGGAGGAGCAACTTCTAAAGTCCATACTTTATTGGTGTACATGGATTCCATTTCGGATCTCATAGCATCCAGCCACTTCATCGAGTCAATACTCGTGATAGCCTGCTGAAAACTAGTAGGCTCATCATCGTCGATGATGCAATCCTCTCGATCCCCATCTAGAAGAAAACCATAGTATCTCTCTGGAGGATGAGAAAGCCTACTAGATCTGCGGAGTGGCGTTGGTTCGTCATGTTCTATTGAAATCTGAGGTTCTTCTAAGTCCTCGGTAGCAGTTTGAGGTTCTGGAATTTCTTCCAGCTCTACCGCGCTCCCACTAATTTTTTTTGCAAGAAATTCGCTCTCTAAGAAGACAATGTGGCGAGCGACAAACACCTTTTGTTCTTCAGTGTGGTAGACCATGTACCCCCTTGAATGTTTGGGGTATCCTACAAACTTGCACAAAACCGATCGTGACTCGAGCTTGTCCGGTTTATGCTTTTTAACATATGCCGGGCACCCCCATATCTTAATATACTTGAGATATGGTCTCTTCCCGCTCCACATTTCATATGGAGTGGTAGGCACAGACTTAGTTGGAACTCTATTCAATAAGTATGCCGCTGATTCTAGAGCAAATCCCCAGAAGAAAAGTGGTAACTCAGCACTACTCATCATTGAACGCACCATATCTAATAGCGTGTGATTCCTCCTTTCTGATACACCATTATGCTGAGGTGTATAAGGCGGAGTAAGCTGAAAGAGAATTCCATTCTCTTTTAATTATTCAAGGAAACTGGTACTTAAGTATTCTCCACCTCGATCAGATCGAAGTGTCTTGATGCTTTTACCAGTTTGTTTCTCTACTTCATTTTTATACTCTTTAAACTTCTCAAAGGTCTCTGATTTATGTTTCATTAAGAACACATGTCCATACCTAGAGAAGTCATCAGTAAAAGTGATGAAGTAGGAGTGACCGATTCGTGCATGCGTAGACATTGGACCACATACATCACTGTGTATAAGTCCCAAGAGTTCAGTAGCTCTTGCTCCGTGTCCGGAGAACGGAGATTTGGTCATTTTTCCTTTGATACATGATTGACAAGTTGCATATGATGAATATTCAAACGGATCTAGATATTCATCTTTATGTAACTTAGTCAACCTTATTTCGTTTATATGACCAAGTCTACAATGCCATAAGAAGGCTTGATTTGAATCTGGAGCCTTTCTTTTATGTGTGTTTTGAATATTGAAAATTCGAGGTTGATTAAGTATGTATATGCCGTTTTCCAGTGTGCCATAACTAATCATTTCTTGATTTAGGAGAATGTTCATGACATTACTTTCAAGAGAAAAATTATATCCTTTATTAGACAACAAAGATACTGATATAATATTACACAGTATACTGGGAATACAAAAACAGTTGTACAACACCAAAACGTGTCCACTAGTCAACCCTAGGTGATACTCCCCTATTGCAACAGCATCTACATGCATTCCATTGCCCATCCGGAGAGTCATATCACCTGCCCCCAGTACTCTACTATTTCTCAGATCCTGCAATGAATTACAGATGTGAGAACCAGAACCGGTATCAAGTACCCATGAAGTAGAGTTTACTGAAAGACAATATTCGATTACGAACATATCTGAAGCAAAAGCAACAGCTTGCTTCGTGTCCGTTGCCTTGAAGGCCATACAGTCCTTCTTCCAGTGCCCTTGCTTGTGACAATAATGGCATTCGTTTATATCCGCTTTCACCCTTCCAGCCTTGTTCTTTCCCTGCACGTTCTTGACCCCACCCTTCAGTTTGGTGGCTTTCATCTTCTTCTTCCCTTTAGCTTTCGCTTAGATTTAGAAGAGGATGATTGGCCAACATACAGAACGGGGGTCTTCTCCTTTTTCAAGGAGGTCTCTGCTACCCTCAACATGTTGAGGAGCTTTGGAAGATCAGCTTCCATTTCGTGCATGTTGAAGCTAAGCACGAACTGAGAGAAGGTGTGGGGAAGGGAATGCAAAATCAAGTCGATATACAAATCATTCTCTAGCACGCATCCCAGGTTTGCAAGTTCCTCAATGAGGCTAATCATTTTGAGGATGTGCTCTCCTACAGGCGATCCTGGAGCCAACCTCATCTGGAAGAGTTTCCTTGAGGTCTCGTACCTTGCGATACGGGAATTTTCTTATAATTCCTTTACATGGAGGAAGATGGATACAATATCCATACTCTCGTGCTGTTTCTGGAGTTCATTGTTCATGGACGCCAGCACGATACACTTAGCTCGCTCACAATCCAGATCCCAAGTTTTGCGAACTTCCTGGTCCACAACTGAGGAATCTGGTCCAGGGATAAGGGGAGGAACAGTGGTGGTAACATATGCTACTTTGTCATAAGTCAGCGCAATGTTGACGTTCCTTAGCCAATCTTTATAGTTCTGTCCGGTCAGTATATTTTTCTCAAGTAATAGTTTTAATCCTGTCATGTTCGCTGCTAGAGAGAGAGAAAAGAAAACACTCAGCATATGCTTCTTGCAAGTTTAGATTGGTTATTAGTTTATCTAAACATGATGGCTCCCACTGTTCCCTCAAATCCTTCTTCAAAACCTAAAAGAAGAACTAGTCAGGATTTAATCACTCGTCACAATACTTGCTTAACCTTTCAGCCAGGCTAGTGTTGGTACTTTGAGGGAGGTTTTCCAACATTTCGCGAAGTTCCTTAATTAAATAACCTCTTTTCCCTGGAGGCGTAGCCCCTCTAACACCTTTCTGGACACCTACTTGGTTTATAGCATTGATTGTTAAGTGAGAATGTTTCCCGAGAGTAATCCTACTCATCAGTGGGATCGGGATCCAACAATCTTTGCATGATGCACTAGATGGAAGCCACTTTAGTCATCGCACTCCAGAAGGTATGCTTAATCTGCAAGTTTCCATTATGTTTGAAACTCCCGATATGATTTTTACCCCAAGCTCTTATAGACCTTGACATAGGCCAACAAGTCATAAAACGCAAGTCAAGTTCTACCCGTCGTTGTCCTGATCAATCTAAGTACATCGTACAAGCCCTTGACGTAGGACAACAAGGTGTACGTCTGTCTTAAACTAATGCATCTATCTATGCAACAAATAGCCACACACACTGCTACCATACACTATGCCTTGACGTAGGCCAACAAGCATAGCATGAATACGATACGCTGTCTATTTGAAACGACGGAGGGTTACGGCTGGTTTTTGGCAAAAAACCGTTAACGTAGTGAACTTGATTTGATCGAAGGAACTAAGATAGCTTTTATTAAAAGGAGTGGTTTAAGCTCCGCATTTAAAGTTTTGCTTTTTCAAGAAAACCGAGTGGTTTTTAGAAATTGTTCCAACGATTCAGTTTAGGTTTTATTTTCTTTGCATTAAAAAATAATGCGTCCCATCTTTAACCTATCATTACAGATAACAACGAAAATACAACGTCCTCTTATGCCATCCGCATTCGCCACGGGGTCCCGTCATCACCCGTTAGGTTACTTAACTAACGGCAGAGCGGGGGCTGGGCTAGCGCGGGTGTAAAACATAAGTGACGTCTAAATAGCTATCATATATAGATATTGTACATTCGTCAGACGCAATAATAGGCATTCCAGTTCACAGATAAACAATATTGGATTTGCAAGCAATCCGCGTTTCTTTTGAGCCTGCAACGAAATACGGAATACACAGTTGTTATGAATAGCCATTACCCCACCCAAGACCCCTACGGGTACGGCAAACTACCCGCCAAGTACCCGAATTGAAGCGGTCTCCCTCAACGATGTGAGTTGGCCACTAAACACTTCGAAATACCCGGTAGTTTGTGCACCCCACCTTGGGTCTATCCTAGGAGCAAAAACAGTAAAAAGAAATAATACAACGGTGGCTACAACCGCAACCGGGATGTGCCCCGCAAAATAATATTACAACTTATTACATTTACATCGAATGAATTAATACAATAACCCATCACAAAACCCGGCTAATCACCACAACAGTCCAATACAGTTTATATATACAAACAGTTATAAATAACATCACAGATATGTGCAACCCCCTGCCAACCGACATACTAGCAGTCAGGGGAGGTTTACGAACACATAATACAAAACAGATATAATCAAACAAACAAACATCGTATAATTTCGATCGATTAAACACATTTAATTTTGCTCCAATACTTCTCTGTAAATCTGAAACCTGAGCAAAAATAAATCATACCAGAAAACCCTAAATATCACAAAGAAGGCACAGAAGAAAACTGGGCTGAATCGGCCCCAACTCGGCGGCGGAACCGCGGCGGATCGGTGGGATCGGCCGCGGTTCCGCTGCGCTTTGGCCGATTCAGGAGCCCATTTTTCTTGGGTGTTCTTATATTCTCATGCTGGTCATTCTGGAGGTCCCTGAAAAATTTTTGGACCTCATTTAAAATTCGACAGAAACTACAAGATATTGGGGTTTTTCCGGTTTGTTTTTCCGTTCGAAATTCATACAACTTTGCAAGTGTGTTAATTATTGTTTAGTGAGGCTCTGATACCACTGTAAGTCGATGTGCAACACCCCACGAGTTGCGGGGAGGCGGAAATATGAAAAACAATCTTGTTTGGTAGCATACATCGACTAACCGAAGATCTTTTCTAAACAATACTTAACGATAAACATAGAGTTCTAAGCTACTATGTGAAGAGATTATACCAAACGATTCTAGTCCTTCGTCTTTGTGATCTCTATGTCCTCCTCAGCCTTCTATCCGTGATAGATGATCTACCCGAGTACCCTAATCCAAGCTACACCTCAAGACTTGAGGTAACTTTGTTTCTCTAGTTGCTAACCAAAGTAACTAAGATGATATAGAGTTAGGTTATGGAGTGTTTAGTCTTTACTAATCCTTGTACTCAACTCATGAGTGGTAGGATTAGGGTTTGGAGAAGGAGAGAGGGCTTGAGGAGAGAGAAGGTGGAGAGAATAATGAGAATAAAATCCTTCTCACTTGAATATATGATACATAATAAATTATTAAATTATATCAATTAAATGATTATTCACCATGCTTCATTTATTCAAAGAGAGTGATTCATTATGTGAGTCATTAGATCATTAATGAAGCATTAATGATATGATGAATCATATAAATGAGTCACACGAAGCAATTAATGAAAATGATACCTTAACCTCTTTAGTCACCCTCTTTCTAGAAGCTTCTCGAATAATTACGAGAACGCCCTTCGCATCCGTGAAAACATGGAAAAACTAAAGACTGTATAAATCCAATAACCTGATACTAGAATCTGGCTTAAACCAAATCCGTCTAGTAAAAACTGTCCGAATGTCGTACGTGCGTTTAAACACGTATTCGTCCGAACCCTTGTCGTAAAACCGTACGACCTCTATATCATTTCGCCTGGAGTTGGGAAAACTCTGTGTGGGACTCTAAAGACTTGACTACTACGCTGGCAGTGGGTTTAACCACAGACCGCAAGCGGCACTAGCTGTACGTAATGGTCCCCAGGTAGATGTCGATAAGAAGGCCGGTGAGGATACCCATCCGAACTCCTACTGAGCCTGTGCGTGATAATATCCGTGCAGTCCGGTCTGTTCGTCTAAGAGTATCGCATGTATGGTCTAGGGAGGTGGTGAATGTCAGACCCCTAATAACCGTACAAGTCATGTCGGCATGGCTCTATCACCATCCGAGAATCTACTGATCAATCTATCAGTAATTGTCAATCAGCCCTGTCCAGGGACTTATGGTAATGACCAACCGATCACTGTGCGATATCAACTCCCTATACCGGGAGAGACGAATCCCTAACAGTCACTCACTGCCTCCACGTGGCTCGGGACTGTGCCCAACTAAAACCTGTTTGCATGACTCCTTAGAACCGTGGTAGGATAGTAATCAAAGCACAGTGGGAACTCACACGAGACAAATGACGACTTTAAGTCAACGGACTATCTGAACACATGTCACCTGAGAACTGCTATCTGACGTTAGGTATAAATACCATCCAGTCAGTTCTCGGCGAGTCCTGTCCGGTGTACTCACATCTGGTGAGCATCTGTATGCAATCTTAGGTGCACTCCACCAATGGCTGCGGGACCAATCCATCGCCCCTCCTCGAGGTCTAGATATGTATACACCAGTCTACTCCGGAGTATCGATGCCCAGTCTCGATACTCCTGCGACTAGGGACATCTAAGGATATGCCTATTGACTATCCAGCTCCCACTAGTATGACTGCCATCATAACGCCGGAAGTCAGTCAAACATCCTAAGGGCTTTATCAATATGTATATATATATATATATATATATATGAATACTACGCAAAATATAACATACGTTAAGATAAAGACAAACCAAATAGCGTACTATCATATTAAGCAAGACTGTTATGTACATACATATCCCAGTATCCTATACAATAAAGGCCTCTAGGGCATATATATCCAACACCGCCTCCCCGAAAGGACCGGGGTGGGTAACGTGGACCCAACAGTGGTATCAGAGCCTAACTAAACAACAACTAACAGTTAGCAAGGTTTTTAGAACTTCGATCCGGCAAAAATCCCAAAACGATGTCCGAAACCCATGCTCTCTGCCGTTTTTAAAACCTGCTCTAAAAATTATTTAACATGTCTGAAAAATACAAGCAGGGTTTTATAGGAATAACCAAGAAATTTGAGGCCATGATTCGTCCAACTCGCCGCTGATCCGCGGCCGAGTTGACTCGACCGCGGCTCAAATTTGTTGCAGAATTCTTATTTTTGTGTTTTGGGATTTTTGAGATATTTTGTTTCTGCCCAGGTTGTCCAGAGAAAAATGTTATTTTTTTGGGGTAGTTACAAATTCGTATTTTGATCGGATTCTACAAACTTTGGCTAAATGGTTATATCTGTGATGTGATATATGTATTGAACGTCTGCTAATCGCTATACGTCAATTAGTGGGGGTTATACATATCTGTGATCTATAATGTTGATGGTATGTGTATATGAATTCATTGGATCGTCGCGGATGAATAGCCGGGGGTTGTAAGATGAGAGTTTTCTTTATCTTTCAGTTCATGTAATATGTAAATTTATGTAATATTATTTGTTTGGCCGCACATCCGGGAAGAGGTTGTAGCCGCCATTGTATAATTTCTTTTTACTGTTTTTGCTCCTAGGATAGACCCAAGGAGGGGTGCACAAACTACCAGGTATCTCGAAGTGCCGAGTGGCCTACTCACGTCGTTGAGGGAGGTTGCTTCACTTCGGGTATTTGGAGGGTAGTTTGCCGCACCCGTAGGGGTCTAGGTTGGGGTATTGGCTATTCATCACGACCGTGTAATCCGCTTTTCGTTACTGGCTCGTACGGAATGCGGATTCCTAGTATATCCAATGTGTTCATCTATGATCTGGAATGGCTATCATTGCATCTGATGAATGTGTATATATATCTATATGATATCTATTTAGGCGTTGCTTATGTTTTGCATCCGCGCTAGTCCAGCCCCCGCTCTGTCGTTAGTTAAGTAACCTAACGGGTAATGACGGGGCCCCGTGGCGAATGCGGATGGCATAAGCGTACATCATATTTTCGTTGTTTTCTGCAATGGTAGGATTAATTGATGGGACGCATTAAATTAATGCAAGAAAACAAACCTAAAAAGAACCTTGTTGGAACAATTTTTCAAAAAGCTGTTATTGCAAAGACGCTCTCTTTTGTTTTGCATAGAGGTATTCAGTTATGAATGCCCAGCACCTCATTCGACGAGGCAAGGGCCGAGATCCCTTCATCGGGAGTGACCCCTTGGACAAAAAGTTTGCATCAGGGTAATAACTTCACTATAGTCGATTATTCTTGCTTTCCATCAAGGTATTCAGTTTGGAATATCCTGCACCTCATTCGACGAGGAAAGAGCCGAGATCCCTTCACAGGGAGTGACCTCTTTAGCAAGAGTTTTTCTCCACTATATTTTCAAAAAGGACTATCATGTTCCTTCAACTACATCAAGTTCATTACGTTAACGGGTTTTGCGCCAAAAACCCGGCCATAGCCCTCCGTCGTTTCAGATAATTAATACTTAGTATTCGTGCTGCGTTTGTTGATTATTCGTCAAGGCACAGTGAATGGTAGCTAAGTAATAATTCTCTGTTGCACTGATAGATGCGATTGGTTAGGACGGTCACATGATTTTGTTGATTATTCATCAAGGATCATGCGGGCGGGTCTAATGCAATCCTGGATAACGACGGGTTGAACTTGACTAGGACCTTTTGATTTGTTGATTATTCGTCAAGGTCACTTGGGTCCTAGGGGCAAAAACCACATCGGGAGTTTCTAAAGAAACTGAAACTTGCAGAATTAGCATACCTTCTGGAGTTTGGTGACTAGAGTGGATTCCATCTAGGTCATCGCACAATGATAGTTGGATCCCGATCCCACTGTTGAGTTGGATTACTCTCGGAAGAATATTTCACTTAACAATCAATGCTGTAAACCAAGAATGTGTCAAGAAAGTTGTTAGCGGGGCTACGCCTCCAGGGAAAAGAAGTTATTTAATTAAGGAACTTCGCGAAAGCGTTGGAAAACCTCCCTCGAAGTACCAACACCAGCCTGGCTGAAAGGTTAAGCAAGTATTATGACATGCGATTAATCCTGACTAGTTCTTCTTTTAGGGTTTGAAGAAGAATTTGAGGAAACAGTGGGAGCCATCCTGGTTAGATAAATCAATAAACCAATCTAATCTTGCAAGAGCGCAAGCTGAGTGTTTCTTTTCTCTCCCTCCAGGTAGCAACCATTTCACGCCCAAATCAAGATAATAAAATGTATCGCTTGACCGATCCGAATTCTTATTCAGGGCTGGGGAACGTTGGTTCGGCTCTAACTTGTGACAATAGTCATAAGTATGAGCGAGAAAAAGAGGATTGTATGGATTCCAAGGATACCCAGTTGAAGAAGAAGCATTGTTTTGCATCTACTTCAGGTGTTCTTGTAATTGAGAACTGTTTTACGGTCAGCCCTACCTCCTGGGTACTTGATACCGGATCAGGATCTCATGTCTGTAATTTATTTCACGGACTGAGAAAAAGTAGGAGAGTTGTACCTGGTGATATGTCGCTCAGAGTAGCAAACGGAGCACAAGTTAATGCTGCAGCCGTCGGTGAATATCACCTAGTGTTGCCAAATGGCAATACTATGATTTTGAACGATTGCTACTATGTACCTTCCATGGTTTGCAACATCATATCAGTTTCTTTACTCGATAAAGATAGATATAACATTGTTCTTGATAGAAATATCATGAACATCTACCTTCACAAGGTACTGGTTGCAGAAGGTACACTGTGTAATGGTATCTACGTTCTAAATCAGAATACAGTTCTCAATGTACAAAACACACGCAAGAGGAAAAGTTCAGCTACGAACGAATCTTACTTGTGGCATTGTAGACTTGGTCATATCGGAGAGAAAAGACTAAGTAAGTTTCATAAAGATGGACTCTTGGATACGTTTGAGTTTTCATCTTATGAAACTTGTCAGTCTTGTCTCAAAGGAAAGATGACCAAATCTCCGTTCACCGGACATGGAGAAAGGACAGCGGAGCTCTTAGGACTCATACACAGTGATGTATGTGGTCCGATGTCTATACATGCAAGGGGTGGATTCTCGTACTTCATCACATTCACTGACGATCTCTCTAGGTTCGGATATGTGTATCTAATGAAACACAAATCTGAAGCTTTTGAGAAATTCAAGGAATTCAGAAACGAAGTAGAGAACCAGATTGGTAAAAGTATCAGGATCCTCCGGTCTGATAGAGGAGGGGAGTACTTAAGCACGGAATTCCTGGATTACTTAAAAGAGAATGGTATTCTCTCTCAGCTTACTCCTCCTTATAAACCACAGCACAACGGTGCATCGAAGCGGAGGAATCGTACCCTACTGGATATGGTTCACTCCATGATGAGTAATGCCGAGTTGCCTCTTTCATTTTGGGGACATGCGCTTAAGACAGCGGCATACCTTTTGAATCAAGTTCCATCCAAATCTGTGCCTAAAACTCCATTTGAAATATGGAGCAGTAAGAAGCCATGTCTTAAATTTATTAAGATATGGGGTTGTCCGGCCTATGTGAAAACACAGAAACCAGACAAGCTAGAGGCACGGTCAGTTCTATGTAAATTTGTGGGATATCCTAACGACTCACTAGGATATCTGTTCTACCACACTGAAGAACAAAAGGTGTTTGTATCTCGTCACGCTACCTTTTTAGAAAGGGAGTTTCTTGCAAAAGAAACTAGTGAGAATTTGGTAGAACTGGAAGAAATTCAGCGACCACAAAATATAACTGAAAATTTGGAGGGACCACTGGATTCAATAACCCATGACGAACCTCAGCCACTGCGCAGATCTGGTAGGATTTCTTATCCGCCCGAGAGATACTACGTTTTTCTCTTAGACGGGGATCAAGAGGATTGCATCTTGGAAGAAGATGACCCTACCAGTTTCAGGCAGGCCATTATTAGTAGGGACTCTGATAAGTGGCTGGAAGCAATGCAATCCGAAATGGAGTCCATGTACACCAATAAAGTGTGGACCTTGGATATTGCTCCACCTGGGGTAAAACCCGTTGGATGCAAATGGATCTACAAAAGGAAACTTGGTGTAGATGGGAAGGTGGAAACCTATAAAGCTAGACTCGTTGCAAAAGGTTTTCGTCAAAGACCTGGTGTGGACTATGACGAAACCTTTTCTCCGGTGGCTATGCTCAAATCCATTCGGATCCTACTTGCCATTGCTGCCTTCCATGACTATGAAATCTGGCAGATGGACGTTAGAACGGCTTTTCTAAACGGCTGTTTGGAAGAGTGCGTTTACATGGATCAGCCAGAAGGTTTCGTAGACAGTAGGAGCAGTGGGAAGGTGTGCAAGTTGCTTAAATCCATTTATGGATTACAGCAGGCATCACGGAGTTGGAACATCTGTTTTGATGAGGCAATCAAGGAATTTGATTTCATCAAGAACGAAAATGAACCTTGTGTCTATAAGAACATTGTAGGACGAACAGTTGTGTTCCTAGTCTTGTACATGGACGACATTCTTTTGATAGGAAATGACATTCCTATGCTACAGTCGGTCAAGCTGTTTTTGTCACAACGGTTCTCCATGAAGGACCTGGGTGATGCCTCATACATTCTCGGGATCAAGATCTACAGAGATAGATCCAAGAGACTACTGGGACTTTCGCAGTCCAGGTACATAGAGACCGTACTAAAGAGATTTAGTATGGAGGATTCCAAGCGCAGTAACATACCCGCATTGCACGGAATTACCCTCTCCAAGAAGATGTCTCCTGAGACCGACGAGGAGAGGGTTCGCATGAACACTATATCCTACGCTTCGGCGGTAGGATCTATAATGTATGCGATGCTATGTACAAGACCAGATGTAGCTTACGCACTGAGCGTGGTGAGCCGGTATCAGTCAGACCCAGGTGAGGACCACTGGACGGCGGTGAAGAACATTCTCATGTACCTGAGAAGGATTAACGAGATGTTCCTGGTTTACGGTAGTGGAGATCTCAGGGTCGAGTCCTTCACCGATTCAACCTTCCAAAGTGACAAAGATGACAGCAAGTCTGTCTCGGGTTTTGTATTTACCCTCAACGGAGGGGCGGTGTGTTGGAGGAGTTCCAAACAGGATACCATCGCAGACTCGATGATGGAGGCTGAATACATTGCTGCAAGCGATGCCGCAAAAGAGGCGGTCTGGATGAAGAAGTTCATTAGTGAACTTCAGGTGGTTCCGTCCATTGTTGACCCAATACCTTTGTATTGCGATAACAATGGGGCTATAGCTTTAGCAAAGGAACCAAGGTCCCATCAGAAATCCAGACACATCTTGAGGCGGTATCACCTGATCAGGGAGATCATTGATCGCCAGAAGATCGAGGTGCGGAGAGTGGACACAAAAGACAACACGGCGGATCCATTCACAAAGGACCTCCCTCAAACATAGTTCGAGCGACTTTTTGAGCTATTGGGTATGCGGTACGCCAGCAGCTGGCCTTAGTGCAGATGTTAGGTATGCGGTACACCAATTACTGGCCTTTAGTGCAAGTGGGAGATTGTTAGATATGTATGCCCTAGACGCCATTATTGTATAGTACTAGTTTGTATAATACATTTTGGAGGCTTGGGATATATATATACGGGTTTACGACAGTCTTGCTCGACATAGTAGTATGCTACTTGCTTTGTTTCTATCTTAATATGTGTATATGTTTCTTTAAACATATCGCTGATACATATTGATGGAGCCCTTAGGATCTTTGCTTGACTACCAGCGTTGTGATGGCGATCACACTAGTGGGAGCTGGGTAGTCAATAAGCACATCCTTATTTTGGTCCCTAGTCGTAGGATCATCGAGACAGGGCATCGATACTCCAAAGTAGACTGGTGCATACACTTCTCTTGGCAGCAGGGGAGATGGTTTGTCCCACAGCCATCAGTACATCGTACTGGAGATAGTATGCAGGTGCTCGTTAGGTTACGAGTACACTGGACAGGACTCGTCGGGAACTGTTGATTGGTATTATACCTATCGTCAGTTAACAGTTCCCAGGTGACATGAGTACAGCTTAGTCCGCTGACTTGACACTGTCACTTCGCCTCGAGTGTGTTCCCACTGTTCTTTGATTATTGTTAGTTATATGTATGCCCTAGAGGCCATTACTGTACATAGGATGTATATTGTAGTGGATGCTGGGACATATATAGGGAGGACTTTCTTGCTCGACATGATAGTATGCTATCTGATTACCCTTTACCTTAACGTGTATGCTGATTGTCTCTCTGTTACATGTTGGTAAAGCCCTTAGGATCTGTACTTGACTACCTGGACTATGATGCGGATCATACTAGTGGGGACATGGTAGTCCATAAGTACATCCTTCAAAGTCCCTAGTCGTGGGTGTATCGAGACGGGGCATCGATATACCAGAGTAGACTAGCGTATACCTTCTCGACCCATACAGATGGGCGATGGATGATCCCATATCCATTGGTGTTTAACATCAGAGATGATATACGGGTGCTCAGTAGAGACTGGGTACACTGGACGGACTCGCCGAGAACTCCCAGATGGTATTATACCTCACGTCAGATGGCAGTTCTCTGGTGACACTGGTACAGAGTAGTCTGTTGACCCGAGATCGTCATAGAGTCTTGTATGGTTCCCACTGTGCTTTGATTTCCATCTTACCACGTCCAAGAGGGCGTGCAAAACGGTGGTTTTTGGGTACAGTCCCGAGTCACATGGAGGCAATGAGCGATAGGAGGGGATTCGTCTCTCCCGGTATAAGGGGGTTGATGTTGCGCTGTGTTCGATTGGCTATAACAGGAAATCCCTGGCCAGGGTTGCTGAGATTTACTGGTAAGTGTTACTAGTAGTTTCTCGAATAGTTATAGACCTCATATCGACACGACTTATCGAGCTATTGGGGTCTGACGTTTACCACCCCTAGGCGAGATATGCGACATATCAGACGATCAGACCGGACTGTACGGTATTGTTACTGGTTGGATTCACAGGAGTGTGAGCGGGCTTGCTCGTCGATCTTCTGATCGCTCAATACCCGGGTGGCCGTTACATTTAGCAGACCGCTTGCGGCTTGTGGATGTTTGATATGATCATCATCCGCTGCCGGCGTATTGACGAGTCTTTAGAGTCCTACACAGAGGTTTCCTGGCTCAAGCGAAACGAAATAGGAGCGCATATGAGATATGTGCGGGACCGAGAATAATACCAGTATGTGATACTGTATTCGATTCTCGCGATGTGACATTGATCGGTTATATGCGATATAGCCGGGTTATCGGATCAAGTGTTGATTCGATAAGTTGTTACTAATGATACTAGTCGGTTATATGCGATATGACCGGATCGTTAAATCAAGTGTTGATTTAATGATTTATTGCATAATAATATATTTGATATATTACTTTGCATTAACTAGTATCGGTTCACTTTAAATGGATTTTCTCGCTCGGGTGTGCACATTGTATATTCGATATAGTTTTGTGCACTTGCTTGTATCATGTTTGATGATACATGCCTTATGGTTAAGTGTTAAGAATTAAACTATAGTTAAGTGGGTGATTAGGGTTTTTGATTTCATTTTATTCATTTATCTTTTTGGAAAAAGAAAAGGCAAAATGAGGAAAATGGTTGCTTTCTTTTGTTCATTCATGAACCTTCATGAAGACTTTGACCAAATGACCATTTTGTCTCATGCTTAACCCTAACCACTCACTTAAACCTTAGTTAACTCTCTACATCTAACCATGGTTCAATATATGATAAGGATTGGTTTTTCTTTTCTTTTCTAATTAATCTTATCATATTATTCTTCTTCTTCTTCCTTGCTTCAAGTGAAGAAAGCTTGCCTCCATCAATGGCAAGTGATGAATTTGAGTGAGAAATCCAAAACTAAAGTCTACCCACTTCCTATTTCTTCATCCTCTACCTCTTGCCAAGTAGTAGAGTGTGTTTCCTTCACAAGTTTCTTGACTTGGTGAAGTGATAACTTGATCTTGCGATGCTTCGACGTAGATCATCTTCGGCATGGACATCGACGGCCTAGCTTGCCCATTCTCCGACGAAGCCGACGCTAGAGCCCGGATTTGATTTGGACAGCGGAGAGGACTTCGTTGCGGAGCTATGGAGGTGGAACACCGGATCTACGAAGGTTGTATTTCCGTATTCCCTTAGTTAAGTGTTAACCAGTTAGCTTTTTCGCCTAGTTTTCTAGCAAACGATCCGTAGTCGGGTCTCTCGGCACCCGTAAAATTTTATAATGGGATGTTCGATGCCTTGTGAGACCTCTTGAGAGTGCTTAGGAACCCTACAGTGGTATCAGAGCCTAGCTAGAGCCTTAGGCGAAGTCCAGACGAAGTTTGAAACCCGAACGAACCCGAAACCCCAACTCAAATGTGCTCTCTGTACTTTTTCTAAAAACAGGGATTTTTCCAAATTAAAAATTACTAAAAAATTCAGCAGGGAAATCTAAGAATTACGGTGCAAAATTTATTTCATGAACAGTAATTTTCGCGGCGGATCCGCGGCATAAGCAAGGCTTCTGCGGCGGATCAGCGGCCCCTTGATGACGTCAGCCTTGTTCCTTTGCACAGTAATTCCTAGTTCAAAGAGCTGAGTTTTCTGGGAATTTTTAATATTTATTCAAGAGTTGAATTTTCTGGGGTTGTTTTGGGGATTCGGTGTTTCGATCGAAGTATCAGATTTTGTCTATTTGGCTTTCCGGATAGTTTTTAGAATATGTTAAAAAGTTCGACCGGATATAAATACCCAATTTTTCCCCTGTCGGGAAATTTCCAAGTGTTGGATTTTTCCATAGTTTAACTACGTTCTAAGTAGTGCAAGTAACGCGATGGTCCCTCTAGAAGACAACAAACCTTAACTCGATTATGTGACCGTCTTTAACTGCCCTTTGAACCTTCGGGTTTGGGGCAGTACGGTGTGCCACATGTGAGGCGTTGGCTTGACCCTTCTACGGCTGGACCGTTGGTACTGAGGCACGAACGGAATGTTGTTATACTTGTTTCATGTGTTGATCAGTTTCGGGAAAACTTGGGTGTTCGATTGTTCGATCGGAAAGTTTGACATTTTCTATTTATCCGGAATGGGATACAATAATTGGAATTCACAAGAAGTTATGAGATAACTGAATGAATGTTATAAACATAGCAGTTTAGTCTCACTTGATCGGTTGCCACGGAATTTTGATGTGATCAAAAGTCCGTCGCAATCACGTAGCGTACGCGGATACTCGCCGGGTAAACTTAATAGACAGCCTCACTCCATAGCCCCGACCAAGTGACTGTAGGAGAACCCCGTCGCCGAAAGCATCCGTTCGGGTGCTCGCGGTAGCGGTGTTCCGCCTTGGTGCACTTTGTCGACGGTATCGGGGGTGCAGCCGCCTACTGAAGTTTGCGACGAGCATTCGATCAGGATGTCGGGAATCTTGTTGAATTGCCCGACTTGATATTGAAAAGTGTTTTCGATTTTGAGACTAAAATGCGGGGTTTATAATTGTTAAGCATGCGATGTCTAAGTAATTCATTTGGTCAGGCATGCGATGTCTGAGGTGGTTGCGGATTCCAACTGTTGTAGTTTTACACTTTCTTTTCTGTGACCGTAAGTGTAATATGTGATATCGCCGGTTTCGTTGCTATATGTCAACGACAATTGGGATGGACATATTTACTTACGTTGATGACATGTGATGTTATGTGTTGCTGGATATGTTATATTGGATCGTCGTGTTTGAATAGCCGGGGGTTTTTATGTGAGATGAGTGTTTTTCATTTTCATTCATGTAAAAACTTGTATGTAATATTCTTTTATTGGGGCACTTCCAGGTTGCGGAAGTTGTCACCCTTTGTATATTATTTACTTTTCCGCACTAGGATAGACCCAAGGAGGAGGGCACAAGTAACCGGGTTCTGGAGTCTAGTGGGAGACCAACTCGAGGAGTCGAGTCCGGGTCTCCTAACTCTAGAATTGGTAGGGTTGCTTGCCGATCTCGTAGGGGTCTTGGGGTGTGGGTTTGGCTATTCATCACGACCGTGGAATCCGTGTTTTATACTGGCTCGTATTGAAAACACGGACGTCCTAGTATATCCAATATTTCATATGATTCTTCTGCTGCGATATCTGTGATGTGATCATGTGATGTTCTTTGATAGATACAGTATATAGTATATATGATATATTATATAGATGTTACTTATGTTTTACACCCGTGCTAGCCCTGCCCTGCTCTGCCGTTAGTTACCTAACCTAACGGTGCATGAGGGGACATCGAGGCGAATGCGGATGGCATAAGTGTACGTCGTATTTATCTGTGATGTTTAGGTACATTAAATGATGGGACTTCTTTAATGTGATTAATGAAATAAAAGAAACCTAAGATGTTGTAGAATCGAATTTCAAAATAAAACAGGTAGCTACAGTTCTTGCTTTGCACAGCGGTATATGTGATATATCCTGCACCTTATTCGATGAGGAAAGGAACGAGATCCCTTCACCGGGAGTGACTCCTTTAGCAATAACTGGCAGATGCTACACACTCGGTTTGTCTTTTGATTGCTTTTAAGTGTTTTTGCTCTGCACAGCGATATATATGATATATCCCGCACCTCATTCGACGAGGAAAGGACCGACGATCCCTTCACCGGGAGTGACTCCTTTAGCAAAACTAGAAAAGCCTCAAAAACACTCCATTTCAAAAATTCATTTGATTCTACAACGATATCAAGTTCATTACGCAATAGGTTTTCAGAAAAACCTGTCGTAGCCCTCCGTCATTTCAGATAAGTAGTAGTTAGTATTCGTGCTACGTTTGTTGGCCTGCGTCAAGGCGTAGTGTGCGGTAGCTAACTGGTGCTTATCTGTATAAGCATATGATGTGATTGGATTAGGGTAGTCGTGCGACTTTGTTGGCCTGCGTCAAGGGTCGTGCGGGTGAGTTTAATTCAATCAGGAAATGACGGGTTGAACTTGACTAGCGGACTATGGTTTGTTGGCCTGCGTCAAGGTCATAGGACTCTAGGGGCAAAAGATTATCGGGAATTTCAAGTGTTGAAATTTGCAATGAGATTGCATACCTTCTATGAGATAGTTGGATCCCGATACCCGCTGCGAGTAAGAGTTACTCCTGAGAGAGTTTTATACATTACAATTAGCCGATCAAGTAGGTGTCTAGAAAGGTGTCAACGGGGTTACGCCTCTGGGAAAACGAGGTTTACATTAATTAGGTTCGTGCGAAAGCACGGGGGACCTCCCTCAAAGTACCGATACTGGCCTGGCTGAAAGATTGGCGAACTTGTAGTGTGTAATTAATCCCGGCTAGTCTTTTCTTTTAGGGTTTGAAGGAAGATTTGATAAAAAGCAGTGGGAGCCATCCTGATTAGATAAAATAATAACCAATCTATTCTTGACAGAGCGCACGCTGAGTGTTTTCTTCTCTCTCTCTCCTGGTAGCGACCATATCACGCCTTAATCAAGATAATAATACGGATTATTGACCGAACCCGCTTGTTATACTGAGCTGGGGAACATTGGTCCCGCTCCAACTTATAAATGTTATAAGACAGAGCAGGAAATTGGGGATTACCAGAATTCCCGTGCCGCCCAAACGAAGAGAGTGCATGCTGATGCATCATCTTCGGGTGTGTTCTTTATACAGAACTGTTTCTCAGTATCCTTTACGTCCTGGGTATGTGATACCAGATCAGGATCCCAGATATGTAAAATGTTACATAGGGCTACAGAAAGGTAGAGAACTGAGAACGGGTGATAAGTTTCATGAGGCAGAAAACGGGGCAAATGTTGCAGCCAAGTCTGTTGGTCACTGTCACCCTGTATTACAATACATTGATTCTGAACGAATGTTATTAGATACCGAACCTGTTATGCAAAATCATATCTGTCTCTTTATTAGTAAAGAAACGATAAAATTTTGTATTGTTGGACAATGTTTTGAACATTTCCTATATCAAAAGTTGATCGGTTCAGGCACGTTATCTAAAAGCATTAATGTTCTAAATCAAACTACAGTTCTTAGTATACAGAACACATGGAAGAAGAAAAGTTCAGAAATGAACGAATTCTTCTTGAGGTATTGTAGACTAGGTCAGATCAATGTGACCCGACTAGCTAGAGTTACATAAAGATGCATATTTAAATCAGTTTGAATTTACATCTTGTGAAACTCGCCAGTCATGTCACAAAGATAAGATGACCATAGCTCCGTTACTGGAAACAGAGAAAGAGTTAGTAAACTCTTGGGATGATACATGTTGATGTATGTAGGTCCCCAGTCTATACATGCCAAGACCGGTTCTTTGTACTTCATTACATTCTCTGATAAATCTCTCAAGATTCAGACATATGTTCCTGTTGAAACACAAGTCCGAACCTTTTGAGATATTCACAGAATATAAGTTAGAAGTAGAGAACCAAAATACGGGTATAAGTATTATGTCCTTTGATGTGATCAAGGAGGAGAATACTTGAGCACGAAATTCCTGGACTTTTCTAAAGGAGAATGAGATTCTCTCTCAGCATTACTCCTCCGCATACACCATAGCACGATGGTATATCGGGGTGGAGCAATTACACCCTATGTGATAAGGTGTGCTCTATGATTAGTAATACTGAGCTACCTATTTTCTTTTGGGTGTTATGCACTTGAGAAGTTGCATACCTACTGAATAGGGTTCCAATCAAATCAAATTGCCTACCATTTCATATGTGATATGGAATGGGAAGGGCCCATGTCTTAAGTTAGTTAAGATTTGGAGTTGACCGGCCTATGTCTGAAAGCAAAATCCGGACAAGCTCGAGGCAAAGTCTGTATTGTAGAACTGGAAAGGTTCCAACTATACGAACTACAGCAGATGATTTGATAGAACCAAGGGATTCAGTAGATACCAACGAACCTCAGCCTCTCCGCCGATCTAGTAGGGTTCCTCACCCACCTGAGAGATACTTCGGTTTCTCTATGACAGTGGGAGCGAGGATTGCATCATGAGATGATGACCCAACTAGTTTCGAGCAGGCCATCGAGAGTAAGACTCTGTAAGAATGGCTGGATGTTTAGTGATCTGAGATAGAATCCTTATACACCAACAAAGTATGGACTTTGGTTGCTATATCTGAAGGGTTAAATCCCCATCAGGAGCAAGTATATCTTGAGAAGATTACTTGGTGTACATGGAAAAGTTGAGACTTTCAAAGCTAGACTTGTTAAGGGTTTTCGTCATCGACCAGGCGTGGATAATGATGAAACCTTTTCCCGTACCTATGCTTAAGTCCATCCAGATACTACTTGCCACGGCTACATACCATGACTACGATATCTGGCGGTTGGGTGTCATGACTGCTTTTCTAAATGATATTTTAGAAGAATGCGTCTATAAGTACACAGCCAGAGGGCCTCGTAGACAGTGGGAGCAGCGGAAACGTGTGCAAGATGCTTTATAGGATAAAGCAGGCATCGCGGAGTTGGAACGTCTATTTTGATGTGTTAGTCAAAGAAGTTGACATCATCAAAATGGTAGATGAACCTTGTATAAACAAAAAGGGTAGTAGGGAGCATGGTGACGATCCTCGTAGAGTACGTGGATGACATACTCTTGATAGGGAAGGAGTTTCCTATGCTACGCTCGATCAATCTCCGCTTATCACAATGATTCTCCATATAGTATCAAAGTGATACCTCCTAAATCCTGGATTTGCATCTATGAGATAGATCTAATTGGATGTTAGGATACTCACTAGTTGTAGTGAGATGGTATCAATCGATCCTGGGGAGAATCACTGGAAGGGTTCCAGGGTGATAAGAATGACTGAAAGTCAGTCACAGGCATTGTCTTTACCCTCAGTAAAGGGACGATATGTTGGAAGAGTTCCGAGCTAGATACCGTGGCATACTAGAAGATAAAGGCAGGATACATCGCTACTTAAGATGCTACCAAGGAGGATGTTTGGGTTTTTATATTGGTTCATGAGATGAACTATGTTCCTCCCATTGTGTGACAATGGAGTTGTGGCTTATGCCAAGGAACGCCGGTCTCATCAGTGATCCAGACATATTCTAAGGCAGTATCACCTGATCATGGAGATGGTTGATCTCCAGGCAGATCGAGGTTAGGAGAATAGACTCAGAGGACAACACAGCGGATCCACTCACAAAGGCCTGTTCCCAGAGAGAGACTTTTATGGGATGGTTGAGTATGAGATACTGCAACCACTGCTACAGATGGCCCTAGTGCAAGTGGGAGATTGTTAGTTATATGTATGCCCTAGAGGCCATTACTGTACATAGGATGTATATTGTAGTGGATGCTGGGACATATATAGGGAGGACTTTCTTGCTCGACATGATAGTATGCTATCTGATTACCCTTTACCTTAACGTGTATGCTGATTGTCTCTCTGTTACATGTTGGTAAAGCCCTTAAGATCTGTACTTGACTACCTGGACTATGATGCGGATCATACTAGTGGGGACATGGTAGTCCATAAGTACATCCTTCAAAGTCCCTAGTCGTGGGTGTATCGAGACGGGGCATCGATATACCAGAGTAGACTAGCGTATACCTTCTCGACCCATACAGATGGGCGATGGATGATCCCATATCCATTGGTGTTTGACATCAGAGATGATATACGGGTGCTCAGTAGAGACTGGGTACACTGGACGGACTCGCCGAGAACTCCCAGATGGTATTATACCTCACGTCAGATGGCAGTTCTCTGGTGACACTGGTACAGAGTAGTCTGTTGACCTGAGATCGTCATAGAGTCTTGTGTGGTTCCCACTGTGCTTTGATTTCCATCTTACCACGTCCAAGAGGGCGTGCAAAACGGTGGTTTTTGGGTACAGTCCCGAGTCACATGGAGGCAATGAGCGATAGGAGGGGATTCGTCTCTCCCGGTATAAGGGGGTTGATGTTGCGCTGTGTTCGATTGGCTATAACAGGAAATCCCTGGCCAGGGTTGCTGAGATTTACTGGTAAGTGTTACCAGTAGTTTCTCGAATAGTTATAGACCTCATATCGACACGACTTATCGAGCTATTGGGGTCTGACGTTTACCACCCCTAGGCGAGATATGCGACATATCAGACGATCAGACCGGATTGTACGGTATTGTTACTGGTTGGATTCACAGGAGTGTGAGCGGGCTTGCTCGTCGATCTTCTGATCGCTCAATACCCGGGTGGCCATTACGTTTAGCAGACCGCTTACGGCTTGTGGATGTTTGATATGATCATCATCCGCTGCCGGCGTATTGACGAGTCTTTAGAGTCCTACACAGAGGTTTCCTGGCTCAAGCGAAACGAAATAGGAGCGCATATGAGATATGTGCGGGACCGAGAATAATACCAGTATGTGATACTGTATTCGATTCTCGCGATGTGACATTGATCGGTTATATGCGATATAGCCGGGTTATCGGATCAAGTGTTGATTCGATAAGTTGTTACTAATGATACTAGTCGGTTATATGCGATATGACCGGATCGTTAAATCAAGTGTTGATTTAATGATTTAATGCATAATAATATATTTGATATATTACTTTGCATTAACTAGTATCGGTTCACTTTAAATGGATTTTCTCGCTCGGGTGTGCACATTGTATATTCGATATAGTTTTGTGCACTTGCTTGTATCATGTTTGATGATACATGACTTATGGTTAAGTGTTAAGAATTAAACTATAGTTAAGTGGGTGATTAGGGTTTTTGATTTCATTTTATTCATTTATCTTTTTGGAAAAAGAAAAGGCAAAATGAGGAAAATGGTTGCTTTCTTTTGTTCATTCATGAACCTTCATGAAGACTTTGACCAAATGACCATTTTGTCTCATGCTTAACCCTAACCACTCACTTAAACCTTAGTTAACTCTCTACATCTAACCATGGTTGAATATATGATAAGGATTGGTTTTTCTTTTCTTTTCTAATTAATCTTATCATATTCTTCTTCTTCTTCTTCCTTGTTTCAAGTGAAGAAAGCTTGCCTCCATCAATGGCAAGTGATGAATTTGAGTGAGAAATCCAAAACTAAAGTCTACCCACTTCCTATTTCTTCATCCTCTACCTCTTGCCAAGTAGTAGAGTGTGTTTCCTTCACAAGTTTCTTGACTTGGTGAAGTGAGAGCTTGATCTTGCGATGCTTCGACGTAGATCATCTTCGGCATGGACATCGACGACCTAGCTTGCCCATTCTCCGACGAAGCCGACGCTAGAACCCGGATTTGATTTGGACAGCGGAGAGGACTTCGTTGCGGAGCTATGGAGGTGGAGCACCGGATCTACAAAGGTTGTATTTCCGTATTCCCTTAGTTAAGTGTTAACCAGTTAGCTTTTTCGCCTAGTTTTCTAGCAAACGATCCGTAGTCGGGTCTCTCGGCACCCGTAAAATTTTATAATGGCATGTTCGATGCCTTGTGAGACCTCTTGAGAGTGCCTAGGAACCCTACAATTACTACCCTACCACGGCTCTACTGAGTCGTGCAAACAGGTAGTAGTTGGGTGCAGTCCCGAAGCACTTGGAGGCAGTAACGGTTAGACCGGATTTGTCTCTCCCGGTATTGGGAGTTGATATCGCGCTGTGTTTAGGAGAGCCATTACACATAGTCGTCCCTGGCCAGGGCAAGCGAGATTTGCTGGTAGTGTTACCAGTAGTTTCTCAGGGTGTTTTGGGCTACACTCCGACACGACTTGTACCGCTATTAGGGGACTGACGTTTACCGCCCCCTAGGCCCGCCATGCGATCTCTCAGACAAACAGACCGGACTATACGGAGATTGCCACATTCAGGCTCAGTAGGAGTTAGGATGGGTTCACCTCATCAATCTTCTTATCGGCACCTACCTGGGGACCGTTACGTACAGCTAGTACCGCTAGCGGCCTGTTGTTAAACCCACTGTCAGCGTAGTCTCGAGCCTTTAGAGTCCCACACAGAGGGTTACTCGCCTTTGGGCAAAACAGAGTAGAGGTTGCATGGTTTTGAGACGGGGTTCGTTCACATCCGCGCACTTGTGCACGTTTGGTGTCCGGACAGTAGTTACTAGCGGGCTTTGGTTTAAGCCAGATCCTAGTAATTGTTTTAGGATTGGTTTTGTCTCAGTGTATTCATGTTCCATGGAGCACGGATGCGGGTGTGTATGCACAGTTGACAGAGGCAGAGAATTCTCATTAGGGTTGTTGACCATTTGGCTTTGGTTGACTTGTTGACCGTTGAATTTTCTTTAAACCCTAATGAGAATATGATATATGATTAATAATATTAATTAAGTATTATTGTGCCATGGTTGAGTTGAAAGTTTGACTTTTGTTGACTTGTTGACTTTGTTGACCGGTTGAACATTTTGGACTTGTTGACCATCATCATTTCATGGCTATCATTTCATGGGTATGACTTTTGCTTGCTTGTTGTTTGCAAAATGCAATTATAGCATGAAATTATAATGGTCATTGAAACTAACCATCACCATATACTTAATTATTATTATTATTATTATCATCATTATTCTCACTTTTGTGAGAAGGGTTGGATGATGAGAGCTCATTCTATCATTCTCTTTCTCTCTCCTAGAAAGAAAGCTCTCCCTCTTCCTCTTCCTCTTCCTCTCTCAAGGTTCAAGTGTTCCATAAGTTGGAAATCTTGAACCTTTGAGACAAAACCACCATCACTCTTCTCTACTCAATCTAAGGTATTAGGTTTAACAAACCAAACACCTTAGTCATCTCTAGGTTGAGATATGAGCTCAATTTCGAGACCCTCGGGTGGATCCATCTTTGGCAAAGAGGAGACGACAAGGAGGATCCGTTCAAGCAACTACGAGGAGCAAGCAAAAGGAAGAACCACAACAAGAAGAGAAGGAGTTCAAGTCTAAGGAATAGCCATTCTACATAGTAGTTAGAACTTATAGAATTTTTGTTAGTTATTGTTTAGCAACGATCCTTCTTGAAATGGTCAATGTTACCTAGCTAGGGAAAATTTTTGTTTTATCTATTCCTCCTCACCGAAAGGACCGGGGAAGGTAACGTGGACCCAACACAATTATGCTTCCTGAGCATCACAGAAGAAACGAAAGCAGTATTATTAATTATATATCATATATATAATGTAAGCATTCTTCTCAACATATCAAGTGATCACATCATAGAATATCAGCAGCAGAAGAACACATATGAAATATTGGATATACTAGGAATTCTATGTTTTAAATTAAACCAGTAAAAAACACGGATTCCATGGTCGCGATGAATAACCAAACCCACATCCCTAGACACCTACGAGAGCAGCAAGAAACCCTACCAATTCTATAGTTAGGAGTCCCGGTCTCGACTCCTCGAGATGGTCTCCCACTGGACCCTATAACTCGGTTACTTGTACTCTCCACCTTGGGTATATCCTAATGCGGAAAAGTAAATAATATACATCAATGGTGACATCATCCTAAACCCGGAAGTGCCCCAATAAAAGAATATTACATACAAGTTTTTTACATGAATGAAAAATAAAAACTCTCATCTCACATAAAAAAAAACCCGGCTATTCAAAATACGACGATCCAATATAACATATCACAGCAACACATAACATCACATGACATCAACGTAAGTAAATATGTGTATCCCAATTGTCGTTGACATATAGCAACGAAACCGGCGATACACCACATATTACACTTACGGTCGTAGAAAAGAAAGTGAAAAACTACAACAATTGGAATCCGCAACCACCTTAGACATCATAAACCCAATGTATCACATACTTTGGATTTCATGCCTAAGCAAATGAATTCCTTTGACATCGCATGCCTAACAATTATAATCCCCGCATTTTAGTCTCGTTATTGAAAACACTTTTCATTAACCAGTCTGGTAATTCATCAAGATTCCCGACAACCTGATCGAATGCTCATCGCAAACTTTAGTAGACGGCCGTACCCCCGATGCCGTCGACGAAGTGCACTTAGGCGAAACACCGCGGCCGCGATTATCCGAACGGATGTTCTTGGCAACGGGGTTCTCCTACAGTCACTTGATCGGGGCTATGGGGCATGGGTATCTAGTAAGGTTACCCGGCGAGTATACGCGCACACTACGTAATTGCGATGGAATTTTGATCCACATCAAAATCCTGTGGCAACCGATTAAATGAGACTAAACTGCTAGATTTATAAAATTAAAATTAGTTATCACATAACTAATTATTGTGGATTCCAAATATTGTATCACAATCATAGATAGCTAGACGATGTTAAACTTTTCGATCGAATAAACAAACATCCAAAATTTCCCAAAGAGCTCAACACTTGAGCGGAGTTCAAAAAGTATCCAGAACATGCCACAGCACCTATGGACCAACCGTAGAAGGGTCAACCCTTGCCTCACCTATGGCACCGCGGAACTACCACAAACCCTAGGGTTTGGTGGCTGTTCCGGCGGTCACAAAATCGAGTTAGGGTTTCGTTCTTCTAGAGAGTCTATAGAAAAACCCGGCACGATTTTCTGAAGATTTCAAACTTCGAAAGAATCCAACTCTTGGAAAATTTCCGGCAAGGGAAAAATGGGTTATTGATATCCGTATGAACTTTTTAACGTCGTTTAAATAACCCGAAATGATGTTAGAATTATGATTATGAAACACTCTGAATTGCCTTTGCACAAAGATAACATCACATGTATTGA
The DNA here is from genome assembly GCA_030015575.1 of Agapanthus africanus. Taxonomy (NCBI): domain Eukaryota; kingdom Viridiplantae; phylum Streptophyta; class Magnoliopsida; order Asparagales; family Amaryllidaceae; genus Agapanthus; species Agapanthus africanus. Next base: position 402,097,309 of record CM057350.1, on the reverse strand, counting down.
AAACTCACGGTGTCATGCTTTTGTCGAGTTTACTATAATTAAGATATGTCGGTTTTGTTTGATAAAAATAGGGCATGATGTGAGTCTCGAGTTTTAAAAATACCGCAAGTGTACGGTGCGTTGAGGCAAGCCAACAAGTCCGGGTCGAACCACAAGGAGTGGGTATCACGACATCATTTTGAGTTATGAAACAATGGGTTGGAAAAGGATGTTTGTCACGTTTTTACAACAATTAAATGAAGAAAGGTTTAGGATTATTTAGAGAAAACATAGGCTAAGGTTTGGTATGTTTGAAATACGGGTTTTACCCCCAACTCCCTGTTTTGATTCAAGGCTCATTTTTAGAATAAAATGAATGCGGAATTAGTTAAATGAAGTTAGCAAACTTAGAACATATGCTTGTATGCTATATGTCCTATCTACCTAGTTTGCAACACTTAACGTAATTTCTATTCCATTCAACTTCAAATCATAATATAGCAATAATAAAATGCAAAGAAGGAATATGATATATGTTAAAGGTTGATTTGCAACCATTCAAAACAATATATTTTATCAAGAAAAACATAATACAATTGAATAATTAAGAAAGGAAGTGTAAAATGCAAGAATCAAAAAGGGAGGGGTTGGAAGAAAAATCATTCCACAACCTACCTCACCATAGCCCAAGAACACACTACTCACACATCATAAATTGAAATAACAATAAAGAATAAAAAGCAAAAAGTGAAGAGAACAAGAATCAACTTGATATAAATGAAACCTTTATTGCAATTGTTCTAAGTACAAACAACTGAATTCAAATACCAAAATCTAATCTTGCAAGCTCAAGAAAAGAGGTTGCAAGACTAGAGGAAGGCAAGGAATTCACACTGATGGGTTACAAGATCACAAGTTACAATTTTTACAAACTTTTCTCTCACAAAAAGTAGTGCCCTCTAAATTGCCCAAAGGCCTGGTATTTATAGGCCCAAAACAAAATTAAACAAATAATAAAAATGAGATGATGTGACTGCAAGGGGGACAGAGAAAATATGGGGACAAGAAGGGCAAAGAGGGCCGGCGAGCTCGGACTATATGGGAGTGTGGCCGGCCAAAATCCGAGATTAGAGGCTCGTTTTGGTGCTGTGGTCTTGTGCTCCCTCTACAAGTCCACTGGTTCTGCTTGATTTGCCTATGTAAACCAGGTTTGCACTCAGGGATTTGGAGGGAAAACTTGGTGCTTCATATCACATCACATCTTTTAGCATTAAATGCACATCACCCTCATTTGTGCTCCTTTTGTGCCAAGGCAGACCCCCCCTCCATCATGGTCTTGTGCACATGCATTGTGTAGGACCAAAAATTGTGTATGAAATATTGGTTACACAAGATCTCATTGGATATCGATCGGTTTTCTGTTCCGTTTGCAGTGTCGGCTCCCAAACGTTATATTCATGATTTTGAGTGTGTTTCTAGTCTTTTATCACGAACACATGTAATCTGTAATTACTGAGCAGACACTGGTTAATAGTACCGATATATACAAAAATAGATAACGAACGAGTTGTATTAAAATGCTGTTTTCTATGATGAACAAATACTCCTAAACATATCTTTTGCATGTCGCAAGCAAAACAAAAAATCCTATCCTCACTTTCACAGGGAACGCGATTGCACTGAGCATGTGCAATAAGCCGTTAAACCACTAGGTGTCCCTAGTAGGAGGAGTGTTGTCTTCTAAGGGTTTTCAGCGGATACTACCCACAAAATCCCGTCAAGTTAGTTTCATAAGTTAACATCGAATTTTACTCCTACGGTTTAGTATCTACATTAGAAATTCTATTATCCTAAGTCAGAAGTTTTCAACCCTTATGTTTCACGCCTCCTATTTATTCAATCTCGGATCCTATTTGTTTTGACAGTTTAAGAAAGATCTCGGTTTCTCATGAGTTGTCCTTCTAAAGCGCAGTCTCCAATCCAGAATTTTTATCACCTTTACGGAAAACATAAGTCCTATTCTTTATTCCTATCTTTCTTCCAAACATCGATCGTATACCCCTACGTGTGTGTAAATTTTCACCCCTACACTCAAGAATTCAATTCAAGCTATAGTACCCTTGCCTTAATACCTAATACTACTTCTTTTCATTTATGATGGACGGATTTGCTCACACACCTTTCATGCGACTATTAATGCTTCTTGAGGCACTAATAGCCGATTACTGAAAGTGTGAGTTTAAAGCGTAAATAGCAGTTTTCAGGTCTTGACTTTTTCTTATTGTATTTGATTTTATTTTCAAGACTGGATATATTTTACAATGATGCTCGTTTGGTGGTTAACTTTAAATACCGTTTTTTCTTTCATACAAGGCTTTCAGGCAAGAGTACTTCTAGGTATCCTCTACTATCTCAAGTTTCAAGGTGCGTGTTAGTGCGATTTGTAGGGTATATACTTTCTTAATTTTTACTCAAGAATAGGAACTATTTTTTCAGACTTATCCTTCAATAAAGTTTTCAATACTTTTCCTTCATCTCGACTTAACTTAAGAACTAAACTCATGATTACCTACTTCTTACAAAACTGTAAGGATGTATATTTACCAAGGTTAAACAGAAGGATGGTTATCTTTAGCGTTTTCAACTTCTAAGCCTTGGATTTAGTTATTTCTAAAGTATCAACTAAATTTTCGGAAAAAAATCTAAGTTACCCTACTAGGTAATTTGACGACAAAGTTTTTATATTTTTGAATTTTTTTTCGATTTTTGTTTGTTTTTAATAAGTGTGCAAATGCAAAAATATAGACATGAATGTGAAGGTAGAAGGTAGATGCAAAAATATACACATGAATGTGAAGGTAGAAGGTAGAAAGCTTACCGAGCAAAAATATACCCCCAAACTTAAACTTGACAGTGTCCTTATTGTCATGCTATATAACAAGAGCCAAAATAGTTAAGGGTTAAAAATAATAAACAATGATTAAGAAAAGAAAAATCCAAAATGTATATACAAGTTTTAGGGGAAGTGATTCAATCAAGATAATGTGGCTCATGTAAAAACATGAGCTCCCCTATTTCCGCAGGTAATTCTAAGAATGGCTTCATATGTTGGCCATTGACGTTGAAAGTATTACCCGAGTGCTGATCCTCAATGTTGACTACACCGTACGAAAAGACGATGCGCACAATAAACGGACCTGTCCAACGTGACTTCAATTTCCCAGGGAACAGATGAAGCCTGGAGTCGTAAAGCAGAACCTTTTGTCCCACAATGAATGTTTTTCGAAGAACGCCTTGTCGTGAAAGACTTTTGTTTTTTCTTTGTACATTTTAGCATTCTCATATGCGTCATTGCGTATCTCGTCGAGCTTATTCAATTGAAGTTTTCGAGCCTCACCGGCCTTTTCTGAGTCGACATTGAGCTGTTTGATTGCCCAGAACGTGAGTTCAATAGGAAAATGACACGCTTTTCCAAAGATGAGTCGGTATGAGGACATACCAAGATTTGTTTTGAAGGCGGTGCGAAATGACCAAAGCACGTCATTTAACTTCAATGACCAATCCTTGCGGTGGCGGCTGACAGTCTTTTCCAGAATCTGTTTAATCTGTCTATTGGAGACTTCGACCTGATCGCAAGTTTGAGGATGGTAGGGTGTTGACAGTTTGTGGCTAATAGAGTACTTCTTCATAAGTGCTTCAAAAGATCGGTTGCAAAAATATGTTCCATTATCATTGATGATGGTGCGAGGCGTACCAAAACGAGAAAAGATATTCTCTTTTAAAATTTTTACGACAACCTTGTTATCGTTGGTTCGACAAGGGACAACCTCCACCCATTTGGACACATAATCCACAACCAGCAAAATATACAAATTCCGAAAAGAGTTTGGGAATGGCCCTATGAAATCGATACCCCAGACGTCGAAAATTTCTACAATCAGGATGGATTGTAGGGGCATCTGATTACGTTTTCCAATCTTTCCCATGTGTTGGCAGAGGCTACATGTTTTGCAATATTCGAAAGCATCCTTAAAAAGCTTCGGCCAGTAGAAGCCGCTTTGCAAAACCTTTTCAGCTGTATTTCTGGGTCCAAAATGGCCCCCACAAGCTTGATCATGACAGAAGGACAGAACACTTCTCGTTTCAGAGTTAGAGATGCACCGTCTAATAATCTGATCTGGACAGTACTTCAACAAGTATGGTTCATCCCAATAAAAGAATTTGACTTGGGAGAGAAATTTTGACTTGTCCTGATTAGACCAAAAGGAAGGTGTTTCTCCGGTGACAAGAAAGTTAACAATATCAGCAAAGCAGGGTTCGACTGATACAGAGAGAAGTTGTTCGTCAGGGAATTGCTCGTTGATTGGAATTTCCTCAGTTGGTGCATTTGTTAAGCGAGACAAATGATCGGCAACAACATTGTCGGTTCCCTTCTTATCCTTGATGGTTAAGTCAAATTCTTGAAGAAGGAGAATCCAACATATCAATCTGGCTTTGGCATCCTTTTTTGTAAAGAGGTGCCTAAGTGCAGAATGATCAGTGTAAATCATGACATGGGTCCCGATCAAGTAAGGACGGAATTTTTCATGTGCGTACACAACAGCTATGAATTCTTTTTCAGTGGTGGTGTAATTCAGCTGTGCATCATTCAACGTCCTGCTCGCATAATGGATTGTAAGTCCACGTTGCGACCCCCGGTTCTTACGGGGAGGCGGAAACGGTATAAAAATCAAATTTTTAGCGCAAGGGGCAACATGGACTAAGCAAAGTCGGGATCTTTGACTAAACTAAAACTAGCATACTTAGCTAAAGAGAGTTAGCTACTCGAATGGAGATGGTTATACCTAGCTTGACTTGAACTCCTTCTCTTCAAGCTCCGATGGTGGTCCGATGGCTCCTTCTCGTCGTCTCCGTACGCCGAAGATAGATCCACTTGAAAGCTCCAACCTTTAGCTCCTTCTTCGTTCTTTGAAGAAACTAGTTCACTTGGTTTGCTAAACCTAGTGAACTAGAATGAGTAGAGAGGAAATAGAATGGGATTTTATCTATGGTTCTTGATTCTCAACTCATGAGACAAGAGAACCATAGATCAAGAGAGGGAGCAAGAGGTTGAGGGTGAGAGCAAGAGGAGAGCTCAAGAACAAGAGAGAGAATGAGCAAGAAAGAATGAGCAAGTATTTTGTCTCTCACCCTCTCATAATCCAAAGCAATGATAACTCATCATATTAACAAAAGTCTTATGTGATGGTTGAAGCAACCATAACCTTATCATGTCATGCACTCATTTTACTCAAATGAACAAGCAAGTAAAAGTCTTTGGCATGAAATGATAACCATGGTTATCATGATGGTCAACTAGTCAAGCCTAGTCAACCGGTCAACAAAGTCAACAAGTCAACAAAAGTCAACAAGTCAACAAGGTCAACAAAAGTCAACAACCAAGTCACCATAATACTTAATTAATATAATAGTTAATCGCATATCATATTCTCATTAGGGTTGAGCAAAAAGTCAAAAAGTCAACGGTCAACTGTCAACAACCCTAATGAGAATCCGCTGCCTCTGCCTCCCTGTCAACTGTGCATACACACCCGCATCCGCGTTCCGAGGAACACGAATGCAAATTGGATAAATCCAATCCCATAAGGTACACTAGGATCTGGCTTAAACCAAAGCCCGCTAGTGTAAACTGTCCGGACACTGTACGTGCACAAGTGCATGGATGTGACCGAACCCTGTCGCAAAACCATGCGACCTGTCGCAATACCATGCGACCTCTACTCTTTTGCCTAAAGGCGAAAAGCTTTCTGTGTGGGACTCTAAAGACTCGACACTACGCTGGCAGTGGGTTTAACCACAGACCGCAAGCGGCACTAGCTGTGCGTAACGGTCCCCAGGTAATGCCGACAAGAAGACCGACGAGGCGAAACCCATCTGAACTCCTACTGAGCCTGAGTATGACATTCTCCGTACAGTCCGGTCTGTTCATCTGATACATCGCATGGCGGGCCTAGGGGGCGGTAAACGTCAGTCCCCCAATAGCGGTACAAGTCGTGCCGGAGCGAAGCCCAAAACACCCTGAGATAACACTGGAAACCTACTAGTATATCTCGTTTGCCCTGGCCAGGGACTACTCGTGTAATGGCTCTCCTAGACACAGCGCGATGTCAACCCCCAATACCGGGAGAGACGAATCCTGTCTAACCGTCACTGCCTCCAAGTGCTTCGGGACTGCACCCAACCACCACCTGTTTGCACGACTCCTTTGAGCCGTTGTAGGGTAGTGATCAAAGTACAGTGGGAACACACCCGAGGCGAAGTGACAGTGTCAAGTCAGCGGACTAAGCTTTACTCATGTCACCTGGGAACTGATAACTAACGATAGGTATAATACCAACTAGTCAGTTCCCGACGAGTCCTGTCCAGTGTACCCGTAACCTAACGAGCACCCGCATACTATCTCAAGTACGACGTACTGACGGCTGTGGGACAGACCGTCTCCCACACTGGGATGAGAAGCGCATGCGCTGGTCTACTCCGGAGTATCGATGCCCTGTCTCGATAGTCCTGCGACCAGGGACCTGCATAAGGATGTGCTTATAGATTACCCAGCCCCACTAGTGTGACGGCCATCACATCGCTGGTAATCAAGCAAAGATCCTAAGGGCTCCACTAATGTGTATAGGCGATATACAAAATATAAACACATGTACACATTGAAGTAGAAACAAACCAAGTAGCATACTACTATTTTGAGCAAGATTGTATATACAAGGTGAATATCCCAAGCATCCATTAAGTAATATACAAACCAGTATGATACAGTAATGGCCTCTAGGGCATATACACTAACAATCTCCCACTTGCACTAAGGCCATGTACTGGCGTATCGAAGACCTATCATCTCGATCAGCCGCTCGAACTGAGTCTGGGGCAGGGCCTTGGTGAATGGATCTGCAGTGTTATCTTCTGAAGCGACTCTCCGAACCTCGATCTCCTGGCGATCCACGATCTCCCTGATCAGGTGATACCGCCTCAAGATGTGCCTGGATCTCTGATGGGACCTGGGTTCCTTCACTAAAGCTATAGCCCCGTTGTTGTCGCAATACAGAGGTATTGGATCAACAATGGACGGAACCACCTGAAGTTCTTTCAAGAACTTCCTCATCCAGACAGCTTCTTTTGCGGCATCAGATGCAGCGATGTATTCCGCTTCCATCGTCGAGTTTGCAACGGTTTCTTGTTTGGAACTCTTCCAACACACCGCCCCTCCATTGAGGGTAAAGACAAAGCCCGACATGGACTTGGAATCATCCTTGTCACTTTGGAAGCTGGAGTCAGCAAAGGCCTCGATCTGGAGGTCTTTTCCGCCATACACCAAGAACATCTCCTTAGTCCTTCTCAGGTACTTGAGAATGTTCTTTACCGCTATCCAGTGTTTCTCCCCAGGGTTTGACTGATACCGGCTTACCACACTCAGTGCATAAGCTACATCCGGTCTGGTACACAACATCGCATACATTATAGAGCCTACTGCAGAAGCGTAGGGTATAATAGACATGCGATCCCTCTCCAAATCAGTCTTGGGAGACATCTCTTTAGAGAGGGTGATCCCGTGACAAGCCGGTAGGTTACCGCGCTTGGAATCTTCCATACTGAATCTCTTCAGTATGGTGTCGATGTACCTGGACTGTGATAGTCCTAATATCCTCTTGGATCTGTCACGGTAGATCCGGATACCCAGAATGTACGAGGCATCACCCAGGTCTTTCATGGAGAACCTGTGTGACAAGAACCCCTTGACAGATTGTAGCATAGGAATGTCATTTCCTATTAAGAGAATGTCATCCACGTATAAAACGAGGAATACTACAGTTCTCGCTACAAATCTACTATAGATGCATGGTTCATCTGGATTTTTGATAAAGCCAAATTCTTTGACCGTTTCATCAAAGCAGATGTTCCAACTCCGCGACGCCAGCTTTAGTCCATAGATGGACTTAAGCAACTTGCACACCTTTCCGCTGCTCCCACTCTGAATGAAACCCTCTGGTTGGTCCATATAGACACACTCCTCTAAATATCCATTTAGAAAAGCTGTCTTTACGTCCATTTGCCAGATCTCATAATCGTGGAAGGCAGCAATGGCAAGAAGGATCCGAATGGATTTCAGCATGGATACTGGAGAAAAGGTTTCGTCATAGTCCAAGCCAGGTCTTTGACGGAAACCCTTTGCAACCAGCCTAGCTTTATAGGTCTCAACCTGTCCATCTACACCAATCTTCCTTTTGAAGATCCACTTGCATCCTACGGGTTTTACCCCGTCTGGAGCAATGTCCAACGTCCATACCTTGTTGGTGTACATAGACTCCATTTCGGTCCGCATTGCATCCAGCCATTTCACTGAGTCAACGCTCTGAACGGCCTGCTGGAAGCTAGTAGGCTCATCATAGTCTATGATGCAATCCTCTCTATCCCCGTCTACGAGAAAACCGTAGTATCTCTCGGGCGGATGAGTCTGCCTACTACTCCTGCGGAGCGGCGTAGGAATGTCCTGTTCTTCCGAACCCTCTGGTTCCACTAAACTTTCAGTAATAGTCCGTGGTTCTGGAATTTCTTCCAGTTCTACTGCGCTCCCACTTATTTCTTTTTCTATGAACTGGTGTTCTAGAAAGTGGGCATGACGAGAAACAAGAACTTTTTGTTCCTCTTCAAAGTAGAAGAAATATCCCTTGGAATTCTTTGGATATCCCACAAACTTGCACAGTACTGAGCGTGCCTCGAGCTTGTCCGCATGCTGCTTTTTGACAAAAGCTGGACTTCCCCATATCTTAATGTGATTAAGATGGGGTCTCTTCCCACACCACATCTCAAATGGCGTAGTAGGCACAGTCTTAGTGGGAACTCGGTTCAAAAGGTATGCGGCTGATTCTAGCGCATATCCCCAGAATGATCGCGGCAACTCAGCGTTACTCATCATGGACCGCACCATATCCAATAGGGTGCGGTTCCGTCTCTCCGATACACCGTTATGTTGCGGGGTTTATGGAGGAGTAAGCTGAGAGAGAATTCCATTCTCTTTTAAATAGTCCAGGAACTCGGCACTTAAGTATTCTCCACCTCGATCCGATCTTAGAATCTTAATACTTTTGCCGGTCTGTTTCTCCACTTCATTCTTATACTCCTGGAATTTTCCAAAGGCCTCGGACTTATGTTTCATTAAGAAGACATAACCGTACCTTGAGAAGTCATCCGTAAAAGTAATGAAGTAAGAATGTCCGCTTCGGGCATGTGTAGACATTGGACCGCACACGTCACTGTGTACGAGTCCCAAGAGCTCGCTCGCTCTTACTCCATGTCCAGTAAACGGAGTCTTTGTCATCTTTCCTTTGAGACAGGATTGACAAGTGGCATACGACTGATATTCGAACGCATTCAAATACCCTTCTGTATGTAACTTCGTCAACCTTCTCTCATTGATGTGACCCAATCTACAATGCCATAAGAAAGTCTGATTTATTTCTGGAGACTTTCTTTTGTGTGTATTCTGGACATTAAAAATCTGTGGTTGGTTTAACACGTATATACCATTACTCAAAGTACCTGACCCAATCAAAACTTGATTAAGGTGAATGTTTACAACATTACTTACAAACGCAAATTCATAACCTTCTTTAGAAACTAAAGATACAGAAATGATATTACAAGTTGCGTTGGGTACAAAAAAGCAATTACGCAAAACCAAAACATGTCCATCTGACATTCCCAGGTGATAGTCCCCCACGGCTTTAGCATCCATGCTAGCTCCGTTCGCAACTCTGAGGGTCATGTCACCTGCCTTCAAAACCCTACGGTTTCTCAACGCCTGCAAAGAATTACAGATATGAGATCCTGATCCGGTATCCAATACCCAGGAAGTAGAGTTTATTGAAAGACAGTTTTCAATAACATACACACCTGAAGCTGAAGCTGCAACCTGCTTCAATTCCTGTGTTCTGGCCTTCCAGGCCCTGCAATCATTCTTCCAGTGTCCTCTCTTATGACAATAGAAGCATTCTTCCTTATCCACAAGCTTCCCCGCTATCTTTGTTGCTTTACCTTTTCCCTTCGTATCCACTTTACTAACACCGCCCCTTGGTTTGGCGGGGGCCTTCTTCTTCTTTCCCTTGGCTTTCGCCTTGGACCTAGAAGAAGATGATCCTCCTACAAACAAAGTGGATGTTTCCCTACCTTTCTGTAGGGTGCCCTCTGCGCTCCTCAGCATGTTGAGGAGCTCTGAAAGTTCAACCTCTTTTTCTTGTAGGTTGAAGTTCAGTATGAACTGGGCGTAAGTGGAAGGAAGGGACTGGAGAACTATATCCGTATATAGCTCACTCTCCAATGTGATCCCTAGGTCAGCGAGCTCCTCAATGTAGCCGATCATCTTTAGCACGTGCTCGGCTACTGATGATCCGACGGCCATTCTTGTCGAAAATAACTTTTTCGACGCTTCGTATCTTGCGATACGAGACTGCTCTCCATACAGTTCTTTTGTATGAAGCAATATGGACTCCATGTCCATATTCTCATGCCTCCTCTGATGTTCGTTGTCCATCGAGGCAAGCAGGAGGCACTTGGCCTTCACGCTATCAATCTCCCAAGTCTTGCGGATTTCCTTATCCGCGACGCTGGAAGTTGGACCAGGGACAGGGGGAGCTTTGGTGGTAAGAAGATACCCCAGCTTGTCATAAGTGGTTGCTATCTTGACATTCCTGAGCCAATCTTTGTAGTTTGGCCCTGTCAGTTTGTTTTTATCTAGGAGTAACTTAAGTCCAGTCATGTTGATTGGTCGCTGCAATTAGGAGAGAGAAGAAGAAACACTCAGCATGATGCTCTTGCAAGTTTAGAGTGGTTTTTAGTTTGTCTAAACAGGATGGCTCCCACTGTTTCTCGAATCCCTCCTCAAACCATAAAGGAAGAATTAGTCGGGATCAATCCCACCGCACAATACTTGCTTAACCGTTCATCCAGGCCGGTGTTGGTACTTCGAGGGAGGTTTTCCAACGCTTTCGCGAAGTTCCTTAATTATAGAACCTCTTTTCCCTGGGGGCGTAGCCCCGCTAACACCTTTCTAGGCACCTGCTAGGTTTGTAGCATTGATCGATTAGTGAGAAATTTCCCGAGGAGTAGCATATACTCACAGTAGGATCGGGATCCAAATATCATCGCGTGACGAAACTGAAGGAATCCTACCAGAATCATCACACTCCAAATGGTATGCAAATCTAGCAAGTTTCAGTACTTATGAAACTCCCGATGTGGATTTTTTTTTTTGCCCCATGCTCTTATGACCTTGACTTTGGCCAAAATATCATAAGTCACATGTCAAGTTCTACCCGTCATTATCCAGGTTAATTTGGATCCATCCGTACCTACCCTTGACTTTGGCCAAAATGGCAGTACGACTGTCCCAAACCAACGCATCTATCTATGCTACACATGAACACCCAATAGCTACCAATCACTGTGCCTTGACTTTGGCCAACATACACAGCTTGAATACTATTGACTATTCATGTGAAACGACGGAGGGCTACGGATGGTTTTGGCAAAACCGTGAACGTAGTGAACTTGATTTGGTCGATGGAACGAGATAGCTTTTAAAAGGAGTGGCTCAAGCTCCGCATTTAAAAGTTGTTTTTGAAAAGAACCGAGTGGTTTTTCGAAAGTGTTCCAACGACTTTAACTTGGTTTATTATCTTGCATTAGTTCTTTTAATGCGTGATATTCTTGCATTAGTTCTTTTAATGCGTCCCATCATTTAATCCTACCATTGCAGAAAACAACCAAAATATGACGTACGCTTATGCCATTCGCATTCGCCACTGGGCCCCGTCATTACCCGTTAGGTTACTTAACTAACGACAGAGCGGGGGCTGGGCTAGCGCGTCTGTAAAACATAAGCAACGCCTAAATAATATCATATATAGATAGACTGCAATGATAAACATTTCAGATCACAGATAAATACATTAGATATACTAGGAATCTGTAATTTGTACGAGCCTGTAACAAAAACAGATTACACGGTCGCGGTGAATAGCCAAAACCCCACCCAAGACCCCTACGGGTGCGGCAAACTACCCGCCCAGTACCCGAAGAGTAGCAACCTCCCTCATCTCCATGAGTAGGCCACTCGACACTTCGGCATACCCGGTAGTTTGTGCACCCCTCCATGGGTCTATCCTAGGAGCAAAAACAGTAAAAAGAAATTATACAATGACGGCTACAACCCTGACCCGGTTGTGCGGCCATACAAATAATTATTACATCAATTTACAAATTTACATGAATTGCAAGAAAAGAAAACTCTCGTCTCACAACCCCCGGCTATTCACCCGCGACAATCCAACATATTTATATACACATTTCAGCACATTACAGATCATGTATAACCCCGACCAATCGACTTATAGCGATTAGCCGACGTTCAATACATGCAAACATCACAGATATAACCATCATAGTCAAAGTGCAGTGAAGTTCGGAAAAAATACGGAATTATAGGACCCCAAAAGGAAATTTCTTTTCTGGAAAATCTGGGCACATATAATATATTCCAAAAATCCCAAAACCAACACAGACACACACTGCACGAAAAACGATGCATAGAAGACGACAAACCGCGGCGCTTCCGCGGCACATGCCTACCTCGTGCGGCGGAAGCGCGGCGGTTTGAACGAAACAGTGGACCGTTTTTCATGGGTGTTCACACAAAACCCTGAGCCGAATTTAGGAGTATAAAGTTTTTCATTTTGACCAGAAAAAATTTCAACAGAAACTCAGGTTTTGTAAAAGTTAGGTTTTTGGATTTTTTCCGATTCCGAACTTCGTTACACTTTACTACCAAGCTAGTTTAAGTTTAGTTAGGCTCTGATACCACTGTAAGTCCACGTTGCGACCCCCGGTTCTTACGGGGAGGCGGAAACGGTATAAAAATCAAATTTTTAGCGCAAGGGGCAACATGGACTAAGCAAAGTCGGGATCTTTGACTAAACTAAAACTAGCATACTTAGCTAAAGAGAGTTAGCTACTCGGATGGAGATGGTTATACCTAGCTTGACTTGAACTCCTTCTCTTCAAGCTCCGATGGTGGTCCGATGGCTCCTTCTCGTCGTCTCCGTACGCCGAAGATAGATCCACTTGAAAGCTCCAACCTTTAGCTCCTTCTTCGTTCTTTGGAGAAACTAGTTCACTTGGTTTGCTAAACCTAGTGAACTAGAATGAGTAGAGAGGAAATAGAATGGGATTTTATCTATGGTTCTTGATTCTCAACTCATGAGACAAGAGAACCATAGATCAAGAGAGGGAACAAGAGGTTGAGGGTGAGAGCAAGAGGAGAGCTCAAGAACAAGAGAGAGAATGAGCAAGAAAGAATGAGCAAGTATTTTGTCTCTCACCCTCTCATAATCCAAAGCAATGATAACTCATCATATTAACAAAAGTCTTATGTGATGGTTGAAGCAACCATAACCTTATCATGTCATGCACTCATTTTACTCAAATGAACAAGCAAGTAAAAGTCTTTGGCATGAAATGATAACCATGGTTATCATGATGGTCAACTAGTCAAGCCTAGTCAACCGGTCAACAAAGTCAACAAGTCAACAAAAGTCAACAAGTCAACAAGGTCAACAAAAGTCAACAACCAAGTCACCATAATACTTAATTAATATAATAGTTAATCGCATATCATATTCTCATTAGGGTTGAGCAAAAAGTCAAAAAGTCAACTGTCAACAACCCTAATGAGAATCCGCTGCCTCTGCCTCCCTGTCAACTGTGCATACACACCCGCATCCGCGTTCCGAGGAACACGAAAGCAAATTGGATAAATCCAATCCCATAAGGTACACTAGGATCTGGCTTAAACCAAAGCCCGCTAGTGTAAACTGTCCGGACACTGTACGTGCACAAGTGCACGGATGTGACCGAACCCTGTCGCAAAACCATGCGACCTGTCGCAATACCATGCGACCTCTACTCTTTTGCCTAAAGGCGAAAAGCTTTCTGTGTGGGACTCTATAGACTCGACACTACGCTGGTAGTGGGTTTAACTACAGACCGCAAGCGGCACTAGCTGTGCGTAACGGTCCCCAGGTAATGCCGACAAGAAGACCGACGAGGCGAAACCCATCTGAACTCCTACTGAGCCTGAGTGTGACATTCTCCGTACAGTCCGGTCTGTTCGTCTGATACATCGCATGGTGGGCCTAGGGGGCTGTAAACGTCAGTCCCCCAATAGCGGTACAAGTCGTGCCGGAGCGAAGCCCAAAACACCCTGAGATAACACTGGAAACCTACCAGTATATCTCGTTTGCCCTGGCCAGGGACTACTCGTGTAATGGATCTCCTAGACACAGCGCGATGTTAACCCCCAATACCGGGAGAGACGAATCCTGTCTAACCATCACTGCCTCCAAGTGCTTCGGGATTGCACCCAACCATCTGTTTGCACGACTCCTTTGAGCCGTGGTAGGGTAGTGATCAAAGTACAGTGGGAACACACCCGAGGCGAAGTGACAGTGTCAAGTCAGCGGACTAAGCTGTACTCATGTCACCTGGGAACTGATAACTGACGATAGGTATAATACCAACTAGTCAGTTCCCGACGAGTCCTGTCCAGTGTACCCGTAACCTAACGAGCACCCGCATACTATCTCAAGTACGACGTACTGACGGCTGTGGGACAGACCGTCTCCCACACTGGGATGAGAAGCGCATGCGCTGGTCTACTCCGGAGTATCGATGCCCTGTCTCGATAGTCCTGCGACCAGGGACCTGCATAAGGATGTGCTTATAGATTACCCAGCCCCACTAGTGTGACGGCCATCACATCGCTGGTAATCAAGCAAAGATCCTAAGGGCTCCACTAATGTGTATAGGCGATATACAAAATATAAACACATGTACACATTGAAGTAGAAACAAACCAAGTAGCATACTACTATTTTGAGCAAGATTGTATATACAAGGTGAATATCCCAAGCATCCATTAAGTAATATACAAACCAGTATGATACAGTAATGGCCTCTAGGGCATATACACTAACATGGATAACATGCGGCTTCTTTTCAAATCGTTGTCCAAAGACAGCGCCTATCGCAAAGTCAAAAGCATCGCACATTAGCTCAAAAGGTTCATTCCAGTCTGGTGCAGTAAACATCGGAGCAGAAGTGAGTTCCGATTTTAAAAGCTTGAACGCATGAAAGCACTCAGAATTGAAATCAAAGGGAGTATCCTTAGCCAGCAAGGAAGTCAAGGGTCTAGCCAGTTTGCTAAAATCCTTGATGAAACGCCTGTAAAAACCGGCGTAGCCTAAGAATGCCCTGTTGTCACGGACAGTCCGTGGAGGTGGGAGGCTTGAAATGACATCGATCTTTGCCTTATCAACTTCAATGGAATTTTCAGAAATGATATGGCCTAACACAATGCCGTGTTTGACCATGAAATGACACTTCTCCCAATTGAGTGTGAGGTGTTTCTCCTTGCATCGTAACATGACCAGTTTAAGATGCCTCAAACACTCAGAAAATGAATCTCCAAATACGGAGAAATTATCCATAAATACTTCCAAGAATCGCTCTACTATGTTAGAAAAGATGCTCATCATGCACCGCTGAAATGCTGCAGGTGTATTACATAGCCCAAAAGGCATGCGACGGTAGACGAATGTGCCAAAAGGACAATTAAAAGTCGTTTTGTCCTGATCCTCCGGATAGATCGGGATTTGATTGTATCCGGAATACCAATCTAAGAAACAATAGTAGGCATGTCAGGCTAGGTGTTCAAGCATTTGATCAATGATGGGCAGCGAGAAATGATCCTTGCGAGTGGCTGCGTTGAGCTTTCTGTAATCAATACAGACTCTCCATACCGTTTGTGCGCGGGTAGGGACTAGCTCGTTTGCTTCATTCATGATTACAGTGATACCCGATTTTTTTGGCACATTGTGAATGGGGCTTACCCACTTGCTATCTGAGATGGAATAGATGATCCCATTGTCAAGACACTTTAACATTTCATTCCGCACCGCTTCTTTCATCACCGGGTTAAGCCAGCGTTGAGGATCCTTGAAGGGTTTGGAATCATCAGTTATATGGATTCTGTGTTGACAGATAGCAAGGATGATTCCTTTGATATCAGCCATTGACCACCCAATTGCTTCCATGTTCTTTCTCAGAACGTCCATGAGGGCCAACTCTTGCTCAGGCGCAAGGTCGGTTGCGATTATAACTGGAAGCGTTTCATTATTTCCCAAGTACGCATACTTGAGGTGGTCAGGAAGAACTTTGAGGTTGAGTTTTGGTGGCTCCTCCAAAGATGGTCGCACTTCAGGGGCCGAAAGTGGTTCAAATTTGGGGCCCCAGTGTGCGTAGGAAGCCTGTTCAAAACTTAGCTTCTCAAAGAAAAGAAGCTCCTCAGAAAACAGTTCTTCAAATGTTTCTTCAAGACACTCATTTTTTAAGTCAAATGTCCCCTCCTCAGACATATCGTATACAGCGTTGACTTCGAAAGTGTCGCCGTATTTCTCGCTCGCTTGGTTTCCTAGTGTGAGGATGTTGAGGTAAACTGTCATGTTTCCAAATGAGAGTTTCATGGATCCATTTCAACAATTGATCAACGCGTTGGATGTGGCTAGGAAAGGCCGCCCCGGTATGACTGGAATTTAACCGCTGGGGTTAGTGACGGGCTCAGTCTCCATCACAATGAAATCTACGAGGAATATGAATTCCCCGACCTTGATTAGAACATCATCGATTTCTCCCCTCGGTACCTTTGTCGATCGATCTGCCAGTTGCAGAGTCACTCTGGTCGGCTTGAGTTCTTCCAATTCCAGTTGTTTGTAAACTGAGTATGGGAGAAGGTTCACACTTGCCCTTAAGTTTAACAAGGCACGATTGATTTGCTTGTCCTAGTTAGTGCAAGAAATAGTAGGACATCCAGGGTCCTTATATTTTACCGGAATGGATTTGGACAAGACATAGCATAGAGTGGCATCAAAGAAGACTGTTTTAGGCACATTCGTGCGTCGTTTTTGCGTGCACAAATCCTTCAGGATTTTTTCATACGCCGGAACTTGCTGGACCACGTCCAACAACGGAATGTTAACCTCACAGCGTTTGAAAACCTCTAACACCTTTTCATACTTATAGAAGGCTTCTTTGATTTCAACCTATTGGGATAGGGAGCCTTAGGCCGAAACACGAAGATTGGAGAAGTTGCAGATGGAACAGGTGCAGACGGCGGGAGTGTTCTTGCTGGATCATCAGGGTGGACATGCGGTGAATTCTCAAGCTGCTTTAAAGGATGTGCAGCAGACGACGACAAAGAAGGAGAAGAAGAAGAAGGTAATGAAGATGATGACAGATCATAATGAGGAACAGAAGATGAGATACGTGCTGGTAAACTGACAACCGCGCGTTAAGATGAGTCGTTAGGGTTGACAACCTTGTTGTCAATCGTACGTCCTGATCTGAGGACGGTGACAGTGTTCGCATTCTCAATACTGTTCTGCTGAACAATATGAGCGTTGTTGTTTCTCTGCTCTCTTGGATTCATCACGGTTTGAGAGGGAAATGTTCCCTTTTCACGTTCATTAACTGCAGCAGCAAGTTGACTGATTTGGATTTCTAGTCTGGCTATCGCTTGAGTGTTAGCGCTATGCAACTGACCAGATGTTTGCATAAAAGTAGCCAGACTAGATGAAGTCTGAGCAGAAGTTTTAATCAAATCATCCAACCCTTTTTCAATGGATGACACCCTCTTCTCGTCTTGGGCGAACCCACGGGGTGTAAAGGTTGGGTTGGGCTGATTCGGGTGTTGGGACTGGTTGGTTGAGTATCCCAATTTATGGTTTTGAAAATTTGAATTTTGAAATTGTTGGAAAGGCGGGTTTGAATTGTTGTTTCGAAAAGGTGCCTGATTCCAAGCAAAATTGGGATGATTCTTCCAACTAGGGTTGTACGTCTATACGAAGGGATCGTTCCTGGGACGCTGGTTTTGATATAGCGCATTAACGTTTTCAGGTCCCTCGGACCCAACGAGAAACGGACATTTTTCCGTTATGTGGCTAGGATGCTGATAGTTAGCGCACAAAGTTTGAGAAATTTGATTGACCGGTAGCGGTGAATTTTTGCCCTCTAAAACTTCCATTCGCCATACAAGAGCGGCGATTTTTGCTTCGGCAGCTATAGAGGTGTCAACTATGTGTGCATCGCTCCTAGTTATAGATGGTTTCTCACTCACACTCTCCCATTGAATGGTCTTGTCAGCCAGTTCTTCCAAAAAGTTCCATGCGTCCTTAGCACCATAGCTCAGAAATTTGCACTGACACATGAACTCTAACATCATACGTGAACTGGAGTCTTAACCTTCATAGACAATCTGACACAACCTCCACTGTTCTAACCTGTGATGAGGACATTTGATTAAGATGTCTTTGAATCTTTCTAAGCATTTCCAAAAAATTTCACCCTTTTTTTGTTTGAAATTGTGCATTTCATTCCGAATTCGCACGGTTTTATGAATATGGTAAAATTTCTTTAGAAAAACTTTCACAAATTCGTCCCATGTCGGGATTGACCGAGCTGGCAAACTGTTTAACAAACTTTTCGCATTGTCCTTAAGCGCAAAGGGAATGAATTTGAGCTTAACGATATCCTCAACCACTCCGTGAATTTTCATCATAGCACACACTCCTTCAAATTCCCTGATTAGAAGGTAAGCATCCTCTGACTCGATCCCATGGAATTTCGGAAGTAGTGGTATGAATTGCGGCTTGATTTCATAGTTGTTTTCCGCAATGGTAGGCAATACTATATATGAAGGTAAAGATGAACGGTGTGGGTAGCATCTGTCCTGTAACGCTGCCTCTTGCTGTTCCACGATTGTTTGTTCCGTCATTGTCGGTGGTGTAGGAGAAGAAGGTGAAGGTGAAAGAAGTGTAGGATCGGACGGCTCCGATAAAGCAGAAGGTAAGAAGGTCTCGAAAGGTTCCGAGGAATCAGAAGGTGTAGAAGAGTCGGAAGATACAGTCACAAACCGGACTAATCGAGATTGTGAATCTCTAGTTCAAGATGTTATGCACTATCCGGAAGTGGTAGGGAAAGACTGAGGAAATGGAGGAAAAAGTGTTGTTAACCAAAATATTCACAACAACAAATATCACACAAAAAGGTATAACAAGAACACAAACAAGACACACTGCACACACTTAAACAGTCTAGGGGTTAACTAGGTCAACTAGACCTGCTCAAAAAACTTGCTTTGTGAAGTAAAAATGTACCGCGAAACGAGCCAAAGATAGACTGATCGAGAAGCTAGGTAAGTGCAGAGAAGAAGGGATGTTGTCCCTCGCTTTAGCGAGGTTCCTTAATTAGAATAACCTTCTCTCTTTCGGCGGTTGCTCCTTTTACACTTTCCTAGACACTTCTTGAACAATGTACCGATGAGCGGTGTTCGAAATACACTAACAATACCTAGTGAGCGTGATGTCCTTAAAGGCTGAAAGTCTATTTTCTTTTAATTTTAATGGGGGTGTGAAAAATATGCTCGTTCTTTGTGGTTTGTGGGCCACGGAGAAGGGTGATGAAATGCCTTACCGTATCTTATTGGGGTTCTTTTGCCCTTAAGTCCGTATTAAAGTTACGTAATGCGTAATTCAATGAAAAAGTTGTTCAACACATCAAACAATCATTTTTTTATGTTTAAAAGCGGCGCTGCAACAAAATACGGGTTTGTTCCTTTTGGCGTTTGGCAATGTGCTTGCAAAGAATCCTGCAAAGATAGAGTAGTGGACGCGTCGGATTTGAGAAGAAGGTATTATAAGGAATACGTCCCGATGGATTTTTGGGTTAAGAAACCCCCGTTTGACTTGAATCCATTCGGCTCGAAAGGTTCGCTTGACCGGGTCAATCTACCCGGATCTTTGGCATTGTATCCTGTTATCACCTTGGCTTTGAGCACACCCCTTTCTTCGCACAATCGCTATTCGCAAATTCCCCGTATCTGAAAATTTCGTAAAAACGGCGATTTTAGTACGAAAAGCGATATGCTTGGCTAAATCCGTGCATACTAAAAATAATAGAAATCAAACAATACAATTGAGACAATAATTGAGAAATAGAGAACAGGAGAAAATTTGGATGAAATAGGAAATGTTTAGGCCGGGGACCTCGGATAATTCAATGATGTCGCCAGTCCAATCAATGAGATTGGGCTCCAATTTCCTTCTGTGGTCTCCAATTCAAGGAAGTGTTTGATTTTTCTAAATATTTTCGTGGTGTTAGCAGGTCCAAAGAACAGAGAGCACAATGTCAAAAAATTTGATTTTTATGTTTTGGTTTTAAAGGTATATACAGAAATAACTCAAAATGGCTTAGTGATGTTGCCACTCTCCGGCAACGGCGCCAAAAACTTATTGAAAACTCACGGTGTCATGCTTTTGACGAGTTTAGTTTAATTAAGATATGTCGGTTTTGTTTGATGAAAATAGGGCATGATGTGAGTCTCGAGTTTTAAAAATACCGCAAGTGCACGGTGCGTTGATGCAAGCCTGCAAGTACGGGTCAAACCACAAGAAGTGTGTATCACGACATCATTTTGAGTTATGAAACAATGGGTTGGAAAAGGATGATTGTCACGTTTTTACAACAATTAAATGAAGAAAGGTTTAAGATTATTTAGAGAAAACATAGGCTAAGGCTTGCTATGTTTGAAATACGGCTTTTACGTTTTGATTCAAGGCTCATTTTTAGAATGAAATGAATGCAGAATTAGTTAAATGAAGTTAGCAAGCTTAGAACATATGCTTGTATGCTATATGTGTAGGGTTCCTAGGCACACAAATGAGGTCTCACAAGGCATCAACCATGCCAAATTCAAAATTTTCCGGTGCCGAGAAACCCTAAACTAGATCGTTAACTAGAGAATAGGCGAAATTACAAGCCAGTAAACAACTTTAATGCTAAGTGAAAGAGACTACAACCTTTGTAGATCCGCTCCTCCACTTCCTTAGCTCCATGATGATGTCCCTCCGCTGCGATCATCGGATCCCGGACTCTAGCGATGGTTTCGTCGAAGAAATGATCGGGCTAGGTCGTCGACTTCGATGCCGAAGATGATCTACGTCGAGGCAACTCAAGATCGAGCTCCAACTTCACCAAGTCATGAAACTTGTGAAGAAAACACCCTATACTACTTGGCAAGTGGTAGAGGATGAAGAAATAGAAAGTGGGTTCACTTTGGATTTTGATTTCTCACTTGGAATCATCACTTGATCATTTCTAGCAAGGGTTTTCTTTCTTCTTCAAGAAGAAGAAGAAGAAAGTAAATGGAAAAATGAATTAACTAAAATAGAAAATCAAGTGACCCTTATCATATTGCAACCATGGTTAAGTGTAAAGAATAAACTAGCGTTAGGTGAATGGTTAGGTTAAGCAAAAGGAACAAAAATGGTCAAAGCTTCTTGAAGCTTCAAAGATAAAAAAAACAAGCCACCATTTTATTTTCTTTTGCCAAAAAGAATAAAGTAAATAAATGAGTAAATGAAAACCCTAACCATTAACCTAATCATAGTTTAAACCAAACATACACCCAAGTTTGCATGTATCATCAAACATGATACAATCAAGTGCACAAAAATATATCACATATACAATGTGCACATTAAGTGAGAAAAATAATCTTAAGTGAACCAATACAAGTTAATGTAAAGTAATATATCAAATATATAATTATACATTAAATTATTGAATGACACTTGATTTAACGATCCGGTCATATCGCATATGACCGACAAATATCCATTGTATCGACTTAACTAATCAATCCCCGATTCGATAACTAGGTTATATCGCATACAACCAATCGATACATTCATCGCGAGAATAGAATACGGTATCACATACACGCATTATTCTCGGTCCCGCACATATCTCATATGCGCTCCTATTTCGTTTCGCTTGAGCCAGGAAACCTCTGTGTAGGACTCTAAAGACTCGTCAATACGCCGGCAGCAGGTGATGATCATATCAAACACCCACAAGCCGCAAGCGGTCTGCTAAACGTAACGGCCACCCGGGTATTGAGCGATCTGAAGATCAACGAGCAAACCTGCTCACACTCCTGTGAATCCAACCAGTAACACTACCGTACAGTCCGGTCTGTTCGTCTGATATGTCGCATATCTCGCGTAGGGGTGGTAAACGTCAGACCCCAGTAGCTTGATAAGTCGTGTCGATATGAGGTCTATAACAGTTCGAGAAACTACTGGTAACACTTACCAATAAATCTCAGCAACCCTGGCCAGGGATTTCCGGTTATAGCCAATCGAACACAGCGCAACATCAACTCCCTATACCGGGAGAGACGAATCCCCTCCTATCGCTCATTGCCTCCATGTGATTCGGGACTGTACCCAAAAACCAACGTTTTGCACGCCCTCTTGGACATGGTAAGGTGGAAATCAAAGCACAGTGGGAATCACACAAGTCTCTTTGACGATCTCGGGTCTACAGACTAACCTGTACCAGTGTCACCAGAGAACTGCCATCTGACGTAAGGTATAATACCATCTGGGAGTTCTCGTCGAGTCCGTCCAGTGTACCCAGTCTCCACTGAGCACCCGTATATCATCTCTGATGTCAAACACCAATGGATATGGGATCATCCATCGCCCATCTGTATGGGTCGAGAAGGTATACGCTAGTCTACTCTGGTATATCGATGCCCCGTCTCGATACACCCACGACTAGGGACCTTGAAAGATGTACTTATAGACTACCATGTCCCCACTAGTATGATCCGCATCATAGTCTAGGTAGTCAAGTACACATCCTAAGGGCTTTACCAACATGTAACAGAGAGACATTCAGTGTACACGTTAAGATAAAGAGCAACCAGATAGCATACTATCATGTCGAGCAAGAAAGTCCTCCCTATATATGTCCCAGCATCCACTACAATATACATCCTATGTATAGTAATGGCCTCTAGGGCATACATATAACTAACAATCTCCCACTTGCACTAGGGCCATCTGTAGCTGTGGTTGCAGTATCTCATACTCAACCATCCCATAATAGTCTCTCTCTGGGAAAAGGCCTTTGTGAGTAGATCCGCAGTGTTGTCCTCTGAGTCTACTCTCCTAACCTCGATCCCCTGGAGATCAACAATCTCCATGATCAGGTAATACTACCTTAGAATATGTCTGGATCACTGACGGGACGGGCGTTCCTTGGCATAAGCTACAACTCCATTGTCACACAATGGGAGGAACGAAGTTCATCTCATGAACTAATATACATCCAGACTGCCTCTTTGGTAGCATCTTTAAATAGCGATGTCACCAGCCTTTATCATCTAGTTTGCCACGGTATCTAGCTTGCTTCCAACATACCGTCCCTTCACTGAGGGTAAAGACAATGCCTGTGACTGACATTCAGTCGTCCTTATCACCCTGGAACATTTCCAGTGATTCTCCCCAGGATCGATTGATACCATCTCACTATAACCAATGAGAGTCCTAACATCCAATTACATCTATCTCATAGATGAAAACTTAGGATTTAGGAGGTATCACTTTGATCCTATATGGAGAATCCTTGTGATAAGCAGAGATTGACCGAGCGTAGCATAGGAAACTCCTTCCCTATCAAGATTATGTCATCCACGTACTCTACGAGAATCGTCACCATACTCCTTACTACCTTCTTGTTTATACAAGGTTCATCTACCATTTTGATGATGTCAAACTCGTTGACTAACACATCAAAACGGACGTTCCAACTCCGCGATGCCTACTTTATCACATAAAACATCTTGCTCGTGTTTCCGCTGCTCCCACTGTCTACGAGGCCCTCTGGCTGTGTACTTATAGACGTACTCTTCTAAAACATCACTTAGAAAAGCAGTCATGGCACCCAACCGCCAGATATCGTAGTCATGGTATGTAGCCGTGGCAAGTAGGATCTGGATGGACTTAAGCATAGCTACTTAGAAAAGGTTTCTTCATAATCCATACCTGGTCAATGATGCAAAGTTTTAACAAGTCTAGCTTTGAAAGTCTCAACTTTTCTATGTACACCAAGTAATCTTCTCAAGATATACTTGCACCTGATGGGGATTTAACCCTTCAGATAAAGCAACTAAAGTCCATACTTTGTTGGTGTATAAGGATTCCATCTCAGATCGCTAAGCATCCAGCCATTCTTACAGAGTGCCACTCCTGATGGCCAGCTCGAAACTAGTTGGGTCATCATCTCATGATGCAATACTCGCTCCCACTGTCATAGAGAAACCAAAGTATCTCCCAGGTGGGTGAGGAACCTAACTAGATCGGCGGAGAGGCTGAGGTTCGTTGGAATCTACTGAATCCTTTGGTTCTACCAAATCATAAACTGCAGTTTGTATAGCTAGAACCTTTCCAGTTCTACAGAACTGACCTTGCCTCGAGCTTGTCCGGATTTTTCTTTTAGACATAGGCCAGACAACCCCAAATCTTAACCAACTTAAGATATGGGCTCTTTCCTTTCCATATCACATATGAAGTGGTAGGCATCTGATTTGATTGAAGCCCTATTCAATAGGCATGCAACTTTTCAAGTGCATAACTCCCAAAAAGGAAATAGGAAACTCAGTAGTACTCATCATAGAGCACACCATATCAAATAGGGTGCTATTGCTCCGCCCCGATATACCATCGTGTTATGGTGTATTCGGAGGAGTAATGATGAGAGAGAATCTCATTCTCCTTTAGAATAGTCCAGGAATTCTATGCACAAGTATTCTCCTCCTTGATCTCATCAAAGGACATAATACTTATACCCGTATTGGTTCTCTACTTCTAACTTATATTCTGTGAATATCTCAAAAGGTTCGGACGTATGTTTCAATAGGAACATATGACTGAATCTTGAGAGTTTATCAGAGAATGTAATGAAATACAAATAACCGGTCTTAGCATGTGTAGACAGGGGACCTACATACATCAACATGTATCATCCCAAGAGTTCACTAACTCTTTCTCTGTTTCCAATAAACAGAGCTATGGTCATCTAATCTTTGTGACTTGACTGGCAAGTTTCACAAGATGTAAATTCAAACTTATTTAAATATACATCGAAATGTAACTTCAGCCAGTCGGGTCGCATTGATATGACCTAGTCTACAATACCTCAAGAAGGATTCGTTCAAATGTGAACTCTTCCTCTTGTGTGTGTTCCGTATACAAAGAACTGTAGTTTGATTTAGAACATCAATGCTTTTAGATAACGTGCCTGAACCGATCAACTTTTGATATAGGAAATGTTCAAAACATTATCCAACAATACAAAATTTTATCATTTCTTTACTAATAAAGAGACTGATATGATTTTGTATATCAGGTTCGGTATCTAATAATATTCGTTCTGAATCAATGTATTTGGAATACAGGGTGACAGTGACCAACAGACTTGGCTGCAACACTTGTACCGTTTTCTGTCTCATGAAACTTATCACTCGTTCTCAGTTCTCTACCTTTCCATAGCCCTATGTAACAGATTACATATCTGGGATCCTGATCCGGTATCAAATACCCAGGACGCAGAGGATACTGAGAAACAGTTCTTTGTAATGAACACACCCGAAGAAGATGCATCATCATGCACTTTCTTCGTTTGGGCGGCACGGGAAATCTGGTATTCCCCAATTTCCTGCTTTGTCTTATAACAATTATAAGTTGGAGCGGGACCAACGTTCCCCAGCTCAGTATAACAAACGGGATTGGTCAATACATCAGTATTATTTTCTTGATTATGGCGTGATATGGTCGCTACCTGGAGAGAGAGAGAAGAAAACACTCAGCGTATGCTCTTGCAAGATCAGATTGGTTATTATTTTATCTAATCAGGATGGCTCCCACTGTTTTTATCAAATCTTCCTTCAAACCCTAAAAGGAAAGACTAGCCGGGATTAATTACACAATACAAGTTCGCCAATCTTTCAGCCAGTCCGGTGTTGGTACTTTGAGGAAGGTCCCCCGTGCTTTCGCACGAACCTAATTAATGTAAACTTCCTTTTCCCAGAGGCGTAACCTCGTTAACACCTTTCTAGACACCTACTTAATCGGCTAATTGTAATGTGTAAAACTCTCCCAGGAGTAACTCTTATTTGCAGCGGGTATCGAGATCCAACTATCTCATAGAAGGTATGCAATCTCATTGCAAATTTCAACGCTTGAAATTCCCGATAATTTTGCCCCTAACGTTCTATGACCTTGACGAAAGCCAACAAACCATAGCCCGCTAGTCAAGTTCAACCCGAACATTTCTTGATTGAATTAAACTCACCCGCACGACTCTTGACGAAAACCAACAAAGCCGCATGACTACCCTAATCCAATCGCATCGTATGCAGCAGAGAAGCAGCATATAGCTACCGCACACTACACCTTGACGAAAGCCAACAAATGTAGCACGAATACTATATACAACTTATCTGAAATGACGGAGGGCTACAACAGGTTTTTCTGAAAAGCTATTGCGTAATGAACTTGATAACGTTGTAGAATCAAATGATTTTAAAATGGAGTGTTTTTTAGGCTTTTCTAGTTTTGCTAAAGGGGTCACTCCCGGTGAAGGGATCGTCGGCCCTTTCCTCGTCGAATAAGGTGCGGGATATATCATATATATCACTGTGCAAAGCAAAAACTATAGAAGCACTCAAAAGACAAACCGAGGGTTGTAGCATCTGCCAGTTATTGCTAAAGGAGTCACTCCCGGTGAAGGGATCTCGGTCCTTTCCTTATCGAATAAGGTGCAGGATGTTCTACAAGGAACACCGTGATGCAAAGCAAGAACTGTAGCTACCTGTTTTTATTTTGAAGTTCGATTCCACAACATCTTTTAGGTTTCTTTTTCTTTCATTAATCATATTAATGAAGTCCCATCATTTAAGTCACCTAAACATCACAGATAAATACGACGTACACTTATGCCATCCGCGTTCGCCTCGATGTCCCATCGTGCACCGTTAGGTTAGGTGACTAACGGCAGAGCGGGGCAGGGCTAGCGCGGGTGTAAAACATAAGTAACATCTATATAATATATCATATATACTATATACTGTATCTATCACAGAACATCACATGTTCACATCACAGATAACGCAGCAGAAAACATCATATGAAATATTGGATATACTAGGGCGTCCGTGTTTTTAATACGAGCCAGTATAAAACACGGATTCCACGGTCGTGATGAATAGCCAAACCCACACCCCTAGACCCCTACGAGAGCGGCAAGCAACTCTACCAATTCTAGAGTTAGGAGACCCGGACTCGACTCTTCGAGTTGGTCTCCCACTGGACTCCAAAACCCGGTTACTTGTGCCCTCCTCCTTGGGTCTATCCTAGTGCGGAAAAGTAAATAATATACAAATGGTGACATCATCCGCAACCTGGAAGTGCCACAATAAAAGAATATTACATACAATTTTTTACATGAATGAAAATGAAAAACACCCATCTCACATAAAAAAAACCCCGGCTATTCAAACACGACGATCCAATATAACATAACCAGCAACACATAACATCACATGTCATCAACGTAAGTAAATATGCGCATCCCAATTGTCGTTGACATATAGCAACGAAACCGGCGATATCACATATTATACTTACGGTCGCAGAAAAGAAATTGTAAAACTACAACAGTTGGAATCCGCAACCTGCATAGACATCGCATGCCTAATCAAATGAATTCCTTAGACATCACATGCCTAACAATTATAAACCCTGCATTTTAGTCTCATTATCGAAAACACTTTTCAATATCAAGTCGGGCAATTCAGCAAGATTCCCGACATCCTGATCGAATGTTCGTCGCAAACTTTAGTAGATGGCCGCACCCCCGATGCCATCGACGAAGTGCACTAAGGCAGAACAACGCTGCCACGAGCACCTGAACGGATGCTTCGGCGATGGGGTTCTCCTACAGTCACTTGGTTGGGGCTATGGGGTGTAGCTGTCTATTAAGTTTACCCGGCGAGTATCCGCGTACGCTACGTGATTGCGACGGACTTTTGATCGCATCAAAATTCCATGGCAACGATCAAGTGAGACTAAACTACTATGTTTATAACATTCATTCAGTTATCTCATAACTGCTTGTGGATTCCAAATATTGTATCCCATTCCAGATAAATAGAAAATGTTAAACTTTCCGATCGAACATTCAAACACCCAAGTTTTCCCGAAATAGCTCAACACATGAAATAAGTTTAAAAACATCCAGTTCATGCCTCAGTACCAATGGTCCAGGTGTAGAAGGGTCAAGCCAACGCCTCACATGTACCGTACTGCCCCAAACCCGAAGGTTCAAAGGGCAGTTCAAGACGGTCACATAATCGAGTTAAGGTTTGTTGTCTTCTAGAGGGACCATCGCGTTACTTGCACTACTTAGAACGTTCTTAAACCACGGAAAAATCCAACACTTGGAAATTTTCCGGCAGGGGAAAAAGTGGGTATTTATATCCGGTCAAACTTTTTAACATATTCTAAATTACCCGGAAAAACATAAACGAGGTTAAAAATATTCGATCGAATCAATGAGTCCCCAATTCACCCCAGAAAACTCAACTGTTGAGTATAATTAAAAGTGCCCAGAAACATAACGAATCACATACGGAGGAAACTGTATAAAATTGAAACCCTAACTCATCAATGTAGCCGCGGAACCGCCGCCAATGGCATGTCATTGCCGCGGTTCCGCCGCCGTTTAAGTGAGTTACAGTCTCGTTTTTTACAGTTAATCTTATATTTCCCTGCACTATTTTCTGAGCATTTTTAATTGGGAAAAATCAACAGTTTTGAAAATTGTATAGAGAGGGAGTAAACTTGAACGTATCGGGTTCGATCGGGTTTCTAATATCGTCTACACATCGCCTAAGGCTCTAGCTAGGCTCTGATACCACTGTAGGGTTCCTAGGCACACAAATGAGGTCTCACAAGGCATCAACCATGCCAAATTCAAAATTTTCCGGTGCCGAGAAACCCTAAACTAGATCGTTAACTAGAGAATAGGCGAAACTACAAGCTACTAAACAACTTTACTGCTAAGTGAAAGAGACTACAACCATTGTAGATCCGCTCCTCCACTTCCTTAGCTCCATGATGATGTCCCTCCGCTGCGATCATCGGATCCCGGACTCTAGCGATGGTTTCGTCGAAGAAATGATTGGGCTAGGTCGTCGACTTCGATGCCGAAGATGATCTACGTCGAGGCAACTCAAGATCAAGCTCCAACTTCACCAAGTCATGAAACATGTGAAGAAAACACCCTATACTACTTGGCAAGTGGTAGAGGATGAAGAAATAGGAAGTGGGTTCACTTTGGATTTTGATTTCTCACTTGGAATCATCACTTGATCATTTCTAGCAAGGGTTTTCTTTCTTCTTCAAGAAGAAGAAGAAGAAAGAAAATGGAAAAATGAATTAACTAAAATAGAAAATCAAGTGACCCTTATCATATTGCAACCATGGTTAAGTGTAGAGAATAAACTAGGGTTAGGTGAATGGTTAGGTTAAGCAAAAGAAACAAAAATGGTCAAAGCTTCTTGAAGCTTCAAAGATAAAACAAACAAGCCACCATTTTATTTTCTTTTGCCAAAAAGAATAAAGTAAATAAATGAGTAAATGAAAACCCTAACCATTAACCTAATCATAATTTAAACCAAACATACACCCAAGTTTGCATGTATCATCAAACATGATACAATCAAGTGCACAAAAATATTTCACATATACAATGCGCACATTAAGTGAGAAAAATAAGCTTAAGTGAACCAATACTAGTTAATGTAAAGTAATATATCAAATATATAATTATACATTAAATCATTAAATCAACACTTGATTTAACGATCCAGTCATATCGCATATGACCGACTAATATCCGATGTATCGACTTATCGAATCAATCCCCGATTCGATAACTAGGTTATATCACATACAACCAATCGATACATTCATCGCGAGAATAGAATACGGTATCACATAAACGCATTATTCTCGGTCCCGCACATATCTCATATGCGCTCCTATTTCGTTTCGCTTGAGCCAGGAAACCTCTGTGTAGGACTCTAATGACTCGTCAATACGCCGGCAGCAGGTGATGATCATATCAAACACCCACAAGCCGCAAGCGGTCTGCTAAACGTAACGGCCACCCGGGTATTGAGCGATCAGAAGATCAACGAGCAAACCCGCTCACACTCCTGTGAATCCAACCAGTAACACTACCGTACAGTCTGGTCTGTTCGTCTGATATGTCCCATATCTCGCCTAGGGGTGGTAAACGTCAGACCCCGGTAGCTCGATAAGTCGTGTCGATATGAGGTCTATAACAGTTCGAGAAACTACTGGTAACACTTACCAGTAAATCTCAGCAACCCTGGCCAGAGATTTCCGGTTATTGCCAATCAAACTCGGCGCAACTTCAACTCCCTATACCGGGAGAGACGAATCCCCTCCTATCGCTCATTGCCTCCATGTGATTCGGGACTGTACCCAAAAACCACCGTTTTGCACGCCCTCTTGGACGTGGTAAGGTGGAAATCAAAGCACAGTGGGAATCACACAAGACTCTATGACGATCTCGGGTCTACAGACTAACCTGTACCAGTGTCACCAGAGAACTGCCATCTGACGTAAGGTATAATACCATCTGGGAGTTCTCGGCGAGTCCGTCCAGTGTACCCAGTCTCCACTGAGCACCCGTATATCATCTCTGATGTCAAACACCAATGGATATAGGATCATCCATCGCCCATCTGTATGGGTCGAGATGGTATACGCTAGTCTACTCTGGTATATCGATGCCCCGTCTCGATACACCCATGACTAGGGACCTTGAAGGATGTACTTATAGACTACCATGTCCCCACTAGTATGATCCGCATCATAGTCCAGGTAGTCAAGTACACATCCTAAGGGCTTTACCAACATGTAACATAGAGACATTCAGTGTACACGTTAAGATAAAGAGCAACCAGATAGCATACTATCATGTCGAACAAGAAAGTCCTCCCTATATATGTCCCAGCATCCACTACAATATACATCCTATGTATAGTAATGGCCTCTAAGGCATACATATAACTAACAATCTCCCACTTGCACAAGGGCCATCTGTAGCAGTGGTTGCAGTATCTCATACTCAACCATCCCATAATAGTCTCTCTGTGGGAAAAGGCCTTTGTGAGTGGATCCGCCGTGTTGTCCTCTGAGTCTTCTCTCCTAACCTCGATCCCTTGGAGATCAGCCATCTCCATGATCAGATGATACTACCTTAGAATATTTCTGGATCACTGACAGGACGGGCATTCCTTGGCATAAGCCAAAACTCCATTGTCACACAATGGGAGGAACGAAGTTCATCTCATGAACTAATATACATCCAGACTGTCTCTTTGGTAGCATCTTTAAATAGCGATGTCACCAGCCTTTATCATCTAGTTTGCCATGGTATCTAGCTTGGAACTCTTCCAACATACCGTCCCTTCACTGAGGGTAAAGACAATGCCTGTGACCGACATTCAGTCGTCCTTATCACCCTGGAACCTTTCCAGTGATTCTCCCCAGGATCGATTGATACCATCTCACTATAACTAGTGAGAGTCCTAACATCCAATTACATCTATCTCATAGATGAAAACTTAGGATTTAGGAGGTATCACTTTGATCCTATATGGAGAATCCTTGTGATAAGCAGAGATTGACCGAGCGTAGCATAGGAAACTCCTTCCCTATCAAGAGTATGTCATCCACGTACTCTACGAGCATCGTCACCATACTCCCTACTACCTTCTTGTTTATACAAGGTTCATCTACCATTTTGATGATGTCAAACTTGTTGACTAACACATCAAAACGGACGTTCCAACTCCGCGATGCCTACTTTATCACATAAAACATCTTGCTCGCGTTTCCGCTGATCCCACTGTCTACGAGGCCCTCTGGCTGTGTACTTATAGACGTACTCTTCTAAAACATCACTTAGAAAAGTAGTCATGGCACCCAACCGCCAGATATCGTAGTCATGGTATGTAGCCGTGGCAAGTAGGATCTGGATGGACTTAAGCATAGCTACTTAGAAAAGGTTTCATCATAATCCATACCTGGTCAATGATGCAAACTTTTAACAAAGTCTAGATTTCAAAGTCTCAACTTTTCCATGTACACCAAGTAATCTTCTCAAGATATACTTGCTCCTGATGGGGATTTAACCCTTCACATAAAGCAACTAAAGTCCATACTTTGTTGGTGTATAAGGATTCCATCTCAGATCGCTAAGCATCCAGCCATTCTTACAGAGTCCCACTCCTGATGGCCAGCTCGAAACTAGTTGGGTCATCATCTCATGATGCAATACAAGCTCCCACTGTCATAGAGAAATCGAAGTATCTCACAGGTGGGTGAGGAACCCAACTAGATCATCGGAGAGGCTGAGGTTCGTTGGAATCTACTGAATCCTTTGTTTCTACCAAATCATCAGCTGCAGTTTGTATAGCTAGAACCTTTCCAGTTCTACAGAACTGACCTTGCCTCGAGCTTGTCCGGATTTTTCTTTTAGACATAGGCCAGACAACCCCAAATCTTAACCAACTTAAGATATGGGCTCTTTCCTTTCCATATCACATATGAAGTCGTAGGCATCTGATTTGATTGAAGCCCTATTCAATAGGCATGCAACTTTTCAAGTGCATAACTCCCAAAAAGGAAATAGGAAACTCAGTAGTACTCATCATAGAGCACACCATATCAAATAGGGTGCTATTGCTCCGCCCTGATATACCATCGTGCTATGGTGTATTCGGAGGAGTAAAGATGAGAGAGAATCTCATTCTCCTTTAGAATAGTCCAGGAATTCTATGCAAAAGTATTCTCCTCCTTGATCTCATCAAAGGACATAATACTTATACCCGTATTGGTTCTCTACTTCTAACTTATATTCTGTGAATATCTCAAAAGGTTCGGACGTATGTTTCAACGGGAACATATGACTGAATCTTGAGAGTTTATCAGAGAATGTAATGAAATACAAATAACCGGTCTTAGCATGTGTAGACAGGGGACCTACATACATCAACATGTATCATCCCAAGAGTTCACTAACTCTTTCTCTGTTTCCAATAAACAGAGCTATGGTCATCTAATCTTTGTGACTTGACTGGCAAGTTTCACAAGATGTAAATTCAAACTGATTTAAATATACATCTAAATGTAACTTCAGCCAGTCGGTCGCATTAATATGACCTAGTCTACAATACCTCAAGAAGGATTCGTTCAAATGTGAACTCTTCCTCTTGTGTGTGTTCCGTATACAAAGAACTGTAGTTTGATTTAGAACATCAATGCTTTTAGATAACGTGCCTGAACCGATCAACTTTTGATATAGGAAATGTTCAAAACATTATCCAACAATACAAAATTTTTTCATTTCTTTACTAATAAAGAGACTGATATGATTTTGTATATCAGGTTCGGTATCTAATAACATTCATTCAGAATCAATGTATTTGGAATACAGGATGACAGTGACCAACAGACTTGGCTGCAACACTTGCACCGTTTTCTGTCTCATGAAACTTATCACCCGTTCTCAGTTCTCTACCTTTCCATAGCCCTATGTAACAGATTACATATCTGAGATCCTGATCCGGTATCAAATACCCAGGACGCAAAGGATACTGAGAAACAGTTCTTTGTAATGAACACACCCGAAGAAGATGCATCATCATGCACTTTCTTCGTTTGGGTGGCACGAGAAATCTTGTATTCCCGAATTTCCTGCTCTATCTTATAACAATTATAAGTTGGAGCGGGACCAACGTTCCCCAGCTCAATATAACAAGCGGGATCGGTCAATAAATCCGTATTATTTTCTTGATTAAGGCGTGATATGGTCGCTACCTGGAGAGAGAGAGAAGAAAACACTCAGCGTATGCTCTTGCAAGATCAGATTGGTTATTATTTTATCTAATCAGGATGGCTCCCACTGTTTTTATCAAATCTTCCTTCAAACCCTAAAAGGAAAGACTAGCCGGGATTAATTACACACTACAAGTTCGCCAATCTTTCAGGCAGGCCAGTGTCGGTACTTTGAGGGAGGTCCCCCGTGCTTTCGCACGAACCTAATTAATGTAAACCTCGTTTTCCCAGAGGCGTAACCTCGTTAACACCTTTCTAGACACCTACTTGATCGGCTAATTGTAATGTGTAAAACTCTCCCAGGAGTAACTCTTATTTGCAGTGGGTATCGGGATCCAACTTCCTCATAGAAGGTATGCAATCTCATTGCAAATTTCAACGCTTGAAATTCCCGATAATTTTGCCCCTAACGTTCTATGACCTTGACGAAAGCCAACAAACCATAGCCTGCTAGTCAATTTCAACCCGTACATTTCTTGATTGAATTAAACCCACCCGCACGACCCTTGACGAAAGCCAAAAAAGCCGCATGACTACGCTAATCCAATCGCATCGTATGCAGCAGATAAGCAGCATATAGCTACCGCACACTACACCTTGACGAAAGCCAACAAATGTAGCACGAATACTATATACAACTTATCTGAAATGACGAAGGGCTACGACAGGTTTTTCTGAAAACCTATTGCGTAATGAACTTGAAATCGTTGTAGAATCTAATGATTTTAAAATGGAGTGTTTTTTGGCTTTTCTAGTTTTGCTAAAGGGGTCACTCCCGGTGAAGGGATCGTCGGCCCTTTCCTCGTCGAATGAGGTGTCGGATATATCATACATATCACTGTGCAAAGCAAAAACTATAGAAGCAATCAAAAGACAAACCGAGGGTTGTAGCATCTGCTAGTTATTGCTAAAGGAGTCACTCCCGGTGAAGGGATCTCGGTCCTTTCCTTATCGAATAAGGTGCAGGATGTTCTACAAGGAACACCGCGATACAAAGTAAGAACTGTAGCTACCTGTTTTTATTTTGAAGTTTGATTCCACAACATCTTTTAGGTTTCTTTTTCTTTCATTAATCATATTAATGAAGTCCCATCATTTAAGTCACCTAAACATCACAGATAAATACGACGTACACTTATGCCATCCGTGTTCGCCTCGATGTCCCCTCGTGTACCGTTAGGTTAGGTGACTAACGGCAGAGCGGGGCAGGGCGAGCGCGGGTGTAAAATATAAGTAACATCTATATAATATATCATATATACTATATACTGTATCTATCACAGAACATCACATGATCACATCACAGATAACGCAGCAGAAAACATCATATGAAATATTGGATATACTAGAACGTCCGTGGTTTTAATACGAGCCAGTATAAAACACGGATTCCACGGTCGTGATGAATAGCCAAACCTACATCCCTAGACCCCTACGAGAGCGGCAAGCAACTCTACCAATTCTAGAGTTAGGAGATCCGGACTCGACTCCTCGAGTTGGTCTCCCACTGGACTCCAGAACCCGGTTACTTGTGCCTTCCTCCTTGGGTCTATCCTAGTGCGGAAAAAGTAAATAATATACAAATGGTGACATCATCCGCAACCTGGAAGTGCCCCAATAAAATAATATTACATACAAGTTTTTACATGAATGAAAATGAAAAACACTCATCTCACATAAAAAAAAACCGGCTATTCAAACACGACGATCCAATATAACATATCCAGCAACACATAACATCACATGTTATCAACTTTAGTAAATATGCGCATCCCAATTGTCGTTGACATATAGCAACGAAACCGGCGATATCACATATTACACTTACGGTCGCAGAAAAGAAAGTGTAAAACTACAACAGTTGGAATCCGCAACCTGCATAGACATCGCATGCCTAATCAAATGAATTTCTTAGACATCGCATGCCTAACAATTATAAACCCCGCATTTTAGTCTCATTATCGAAAACACTTTTCAATATCAAGTCGGGCAATTCAGCAAGATTCCGGACATCCTGATCGAATGCTCGTCGCAAACTTTAGTAGATGGCCGCACCCCCGATGCCGTCGACGAAGTGCACTAAGGCAGAACACAGCTGCCACGAGCACCCGAACGGATGCTTTCGGCGATGGGGATCTCCTACAGTCACTTGGTCGGGGATATGGGGTGTAGCTGTCTATTAAGTTTACCCGGCGAGTATCCGCGTACGCTACGTGATTGCGACGGACTTTTGATCGCATCAAAATTCCGTGGCAACCGATCAAGTGAGACTAAACTGCAATGTTTATAACATTCATTCAGTTATCTCATAACTGCTTGTGGATTCCAAATATTGTATCCCATTCCAGATAAATAGAAAATGTTAAACTTTCCGATCGAACATTCAAACACCCAAGTTTTCCCGAAACAGCTCAACACATGAAATAAGTTTAAAAACATCCAGTTCATGCCTCAGTACCAACGGTCCAGCCGTAGAAGGGTCAAGCCAACGCCTCACATGTGGCACGCCGTACTGCCCCAAACCCGAAGGTTCAAAGGGCAGTTCAAGACGGTCACATAATCGAGTTAAGGTTTGTTGTCTTTTAGAGGGACCATCACGTTACTTGCACTACTTAGAACGTTCTTAAACCACGGAAAAATCCAACACTTGGAAATTTTCCGGCAGGGGAAAAAGTGGGTATTTATATC
Source organism: Agapanthus africanus (assembly GCA_030015575.1). Classification (NCBI taxonomy): domain Eukaryota; kingdom Viridiplantae; phylum Streptophyta; class Magnoliopsida; order Asparagales; family Amaryllidaceae; genus Agapanthus; species Agapanthus africanus. The sequence goes on along the minus strand of CM057350.1, from coordinate 402,060,626 downwards.
CGGTCAAACTTTTTAACATATTCTAAATTACCCAGAAAAACATAAACGAGGTTAAAAATATCCGATCAAATCAATGAGTCCCCAATTCACCCCAGAAAACTCAAATGTTCAGTATAATTAAAAGTGCCCAGAAACATAAGGAATCACATACGGGGGAAACTGTATAAAATTGAAACCCTAACTCATCAATGTAGCCGCGGAACCGCCGCCAATGGCATGTCATTGCCACAGTTCCGCCGCCGTTTAAATGAGTTACAGTCTCGTTTTTACAGTTAATCTTATATTTCCCTGCACTATTTTCTGAGCATTTTTAATTGGGAAAAATCCATAGTTTTGAAAATTGTACAGAGAGGGGGTAAACTTGGACGTATCGGGTTCGATCGGGTTTCTAACATCGTCTACACATCGCCTAAGGCTCTAGCTAGGCTCTGATACCACTGTAGGGTTCTTAGGCACACAAATGAGGTCTCACAAGGCATCAACCATGCTAAATTCAAAATTTTCCGGTGCCGAGAAACCCTAAACTAGATCGTTAACTAGAGAATAGGCGAAACTACAAGCTAGTAAACAACTTTACTGCTAAGTGAAAGAGACTACAACCTTTGAAGATCCACTCCTCCACTTCCTTAGCTCCATGATGATGTCCCTCCGCTGCCATCAACGGATCCCGGACTCTAGCGATGGTTTCGTCGAAGAAATGATCGGGCTAGGTCGTCGACTTCGATGCCGGAGATGATCTACGTCGAGGCAACTCAAGATCAACCTCCAACTTCACCAAGTCATGAAACTTGTGAAGAAAACACCCTATACTACTTAGCAAGTGGTAGAGGATGAAGAAATAGAAAGTGGGTTCACTTTGGATTTTGATTTCTCACTTGGAATCATCATTTGATCATTTCTAGCAAGGCTTTTCTTTCTTCTTCAAGAAGAAGAAGAAGAAAGAAAATGGAAAAATGAATTAACTAAAATAGAAAATCAAGTGACCCTTATCATATTGCAACCATGGTTAAGTGTAGAGAATAAATTAGGGTTAGGTGAATGGTTAGGTTAAGCAAAAGAAACAAAAATGGTCAAAGCTTCTTGAAGCTTCAAAGATAAAACAAACAAGCCACCATTTTATTTTCTTTTGCCAAAAAGAATAAAGTAAATAAATGAGTAAATGAAAACTCTAACCATTAACCTAATCATAGTTTAAACCAAACATACACCCAAGTTTGCATGTATCGTCAAACATGATACAATCAAGTGCACAAAAATATATCACATATACAATGTGCACATTAAGTGAGAAAAATAATCTTAAGTGAACCAATACTAGTTAATGTAAAGTAATATATCAAATATATAATTATACATTAAATCATTAAATCAACACTTGATTTAACGATCCGGTCATATCGCATATGACCGACTAATATCCAATGTATCGACTTATCGAATCAATCCCCGATTCGATAACTAGGTTATATCGCATACGACCAATCGATACATTCATCGCGAGAATAGAATATGGTATCACATACACACATTATTCTCGGTCCCACACATATCTCATATGCGCTCCTATTTCGTTTCGCTTGAGCCAGGTGTCACGTCCCGAAAGTACGGAACATGACCGGCACTTAAACTACGAAACGTCTCGAGGCGTACGTAATCTAAGTAAACCGAAAACCCAGAAATCCAAACCAAGAAAAGTAGTAGAGTGAAGGAAAACCAATTTAAAACAAGTAGTATTAATAGCATAAGCCGAATTATGCGGTTTTTAAGAACATCAAAATTTACTGAAAATTTCGGCAGAGTCTCCTTTGTAGATACTGGCCCCCAAATGGGATACAACATGAATAGTATACGAAATCAATAAAAAGGCATCCCCAAGCGGGAGCTAGCTCTTCGTCAATCGACGGTCACAACCACACAAGCAATATGATATACAACGCCAACGGCGAGGATCAAAATTCAAAAGGAAACTCAAAACCACAAGAAAACCGCAGAAATATAACGCGCGACTCTAAGATCGAAGGAATAACATCACTGGTCTCTATCTTAAAATAAATACATGTTTGGTTGATGGAACTTCTAGATACAACAGAATAATAATATACAAGATATATAATGGGGGTACGATACAAGTAAACCCACCTACTAGCAAATCACCCGAAGGAAACTATGCCCGCAAGCCGTAATGAAATCTGTACGGCAAACCTGCAAGAAACTGGGGCACAACGGGGGTGAGTTGCCAACTCGTGAATAGAAAAACATCTACAAATAGAAATCGCATAAATAACGCAACCTAGGTCAATGATCATAATATATCCTCAATATATATAACATGCAACCTATAACAAGACTAGGGTAAATATCTAACACGAGTGTAATCTCATGTGCCCGTGTCAGTGCCTCAGGTAGCAATATATCATATGAATGACGTATGAATGCATGAAAACAGAATACATGTAAATGAAGAACTGTTTTCATAATTTAGTGAGATTTCCTTTGTATTTTTAAAATGAGGTATCATAATGAAATCAGCATAAAACAGTGCCTAGCATCGGCACAAAACGTAATCCCAATATCTCGATATCTCTGTATCACAGTCTCTGTACCTCAATATCTCGAAATCTCAATGTCTCAATCACAATATCTAGGGCGCCGTCAGTCCAGACCGGCCCCTACCATCCATCTCAAGACCACGACGGTATCCTCCGGATATCCGACGCGTCGGGTAAAATCACCGGTAGGTAGTGCTCCCCTGCCAGGCTCACATCGTCATCATCACGCGCTTCTTGCCCTGGGGTACCTTACCGGGTCCACCATGTACCCGAAACGGTTCATCCGTCTTCTCGAATCGGGTCTCGAAATCCATCAGCAAACTCATGGTGGACGACTCATACATCATGGGAAAAACCACACTTTTTATTTTAAAAGAGAGAAAAGGGTTATTTATATTTTTGCGGTTTTCCTCCAAATCCAGAAAATCTCATAAAATCTAAATCCGACTCCTACCCATTTTCTCTCATCTCCTTTAGCATGGATCTTGGTGCAAGGATTTCAAATTAGAGGTCTAGATCTCAAGTTTCATCCATGGTTCATGAGGTATAAATCTTGGCCTTTTGTTTAAATTGTTGCTAAATACTTTAGTCTAGCCTAATTATACGTTTAATTATGGGTTAATTTAAAGATGTGGGTTTTCAAGAGGAGATTTAGATTAGGGTTTTGTTGTGAAATTGTGTTGTGATATATTGTGCATGGTTTGGTGATATTGATTAACATCTTAAGTTTAGTAGAAAGCTAATCTAGTTGTTAATTACAAACCATTATTTATAAAATGCCCTAATTAAGTTATTTTGCTAACTAGGGTTTTGGAAAATTATTAAACGCTTTAGATTAAATTATAATTATGGTTTCATGTCATTATAGATAATATATTGAGTGGTTTAATGCCTTTAGTTCATGAAAATCCTAGCAAAATTGTTGTTTGTGCATTTTTGCTATAAATTGTTAAAAATTGGGTATTTTGTAAACTAGAATTTTGGGGTTAATGGAATTTAATGAAATTAAATTGTGGAAATTGTTTTTATGACGTATTTAAGATATTTAGTGAATATTGTGGCCGCTAGATTCGTTCATACATCGAGTTTTATACTAAAGCGGTGATTTGTGCTTGCTAGATTTTCGGAAAAATGACTTTTTAAGTGAAATTGGGGTTTTTATGAGTTTTAACCTATTTTATATTAAAATTAGTGTTCGTGAATGTGAAAATGAGTGTGTTTGGTGTTTTTCTTGATCAATCGACGTTTGTACGCCGATGTCGAGGGTTTTTAGGTCGATTTGTGAAAGCAACCATAGGTTTTGACCTATGTGGGATTCGTGAGTCGTTTTGGTCATGAGTCGGATTTTAATGCGATACGATGCGTTATGATATGTAGGTACCCCATGTGGACTTCGAGACGACAAGCAAGCGCGTGGCGACGTCGGCACCGGCGAGCGAGGACCAGGTGAGTAGATTTATATCTACGGGGAGAAGTCGGGTGGATGGCGTATAGCACCCCTGCAGTCCGTGGTGGTGTATACGGATGCGTATACACACCAGCAATTATTATTTGTTATTTGAGATTAATAACGATGTTTAGGATGGATATTGGTGTGTTGGATTATTTTAGTGTTGCAAACCCTAGGGTAGTGTTGCACTACACATACACGCATACATACTTGCATACATTCCTATTTATATGTGCTCATGGGATTCTTTATAGTTATATGATCACATGGGTATGGGACTATGTGTTCACATACGGATTTGAGGATGATACTTATGATTGAGCTGAGTCGATGAGATTTGTTTTGTGGTTGTGATAGCGTGATATGGCAGGATTCGTACTTGAGGTACGTCCTGGTGTTATAGCGGATCTTGGGACGACGATATGGGTGAATAGTGTTATAAATAAATGGTCGTCATGTGATTGTGGTATGAGGCATGATATGCTAGGATATTGATATTAGGCCGTATAGGGCGATGTATACCCCCCTTGATGATGATATGTGCTGACGATATCGGTTTGTACGAGATTGTCGATCAGTAGTCAGATCATGAGTATATTGAAGATATTAGTATTGTACTAGACATAGGTCAGTACCCTAGACTATGATCTTGAATAAAGAGGATACCAGAGGAATGGTGTGAGGAATATGATATTGACCCGTATCCAGATTTTGGGATGCCGTACGACGGATTTACGTACGAGCTATATCTTGATGATTGATCCGCACTCTTGACTTGGGATGTCTGATTGTAGATATAGTATCGGATATGATATTATTGAGGCGGGATCACCGACTAATATATATACAGGTATGTATATGGATCGACTCAGATGTTAGGCGGTTTCCTTACCTGTAGTCCAGCTTGTTAGCTTAGCCCTTTAGTTTAGTTTAGTTGTTAGATTAGATTCGATTCTTACCTATTTCAAAAACTAACGAATCGTGGGTATTTTAAAAGACAGCCCAAGGGATCCTACGGATATTTCAAAAGACGTATCTTTTCATAAAAACACCGTAGCCCCTATTTTCAAAACCCCATGATTCGTGTTATTTCAAAAGGCACCATTTGTAGGACTTATATTAGATTAATGCAGGTTAGTTACAGTTGCGTCTAGTATTCAGCTCCCGCGTGTTATTGTGGTTCGCTTCGCATCGCATACTTATGTTATAATTTCTTATTGCAATGTTGATATCATATTGTTAGGACACCAGCACCATTACCGATGATGCGTATGTACCACGTACACTTACTTGCCGGCTCACACACATCTTCATCGGTAATTGCCATGTCACGTACACCTTAGAAAATATTATTGCTTGACATAGCGTACTTGCCTTATATGTTAGTTTAGACATTGTAGTTATTACCTTCTACTTCATGCATACTGTTATTCATTGTTATGCCGCATTCATGGATTCTCATGCATATATTCACTATTTTAAGTGTTATTGAGGTTTTGGATTCGGATTTCCATGAGATTTTCTGGATTTGGAGGAAAACCGCAAAAACATAAATAACCCTTTTCTCTCTTTTAAAATAAAAAGTGTGGTTTTTCCCATGATGTATGAGTCGTCCACCATGAGTTTACTGATGGATTTCGAGACCCGATTCGAGGAGACGGATGAACCGTTTCGGGTACATGGTGGACCCGGTAAGGTACCCCGGGGCAAGAAGCGCGTGATGATGACGATGTGAGCCTGGCAGGGGAGCACTACCTACCGGTGATTTTACCCGACACGTCGGATATCCGGAGGATACCGTCGTGGTCTTGAGATGGATGGTAGGGGCCGGTCTGGACTGACGGCGCCCTAGATATTGTGATTGAGACATTGAGATTTCGAGATATTGAGGTACAGAGACTGTGATACAGAGATATCGAGATATTGGGATTACGTTTTGTGCCGATGCTAGGCACTGTTTTATGCTGATTTCATTATGATACCTCATTTTAAAAATACAAAGGAAATCTCACTAAATTATGAAAACAGTTCTTCATTTACATGTATTCTGTTTTCATGCATTCATACCTCATTCATATGATATATTGCTACCTGAGGCACTGACACGGGCACATGAGATTACACTCGAGTTAGATATTTACCCTAGCCTTGTTATAGGTTGCATGTTATATATATTGAGGATATATTATGATCATTGACCTAGATTGCGTTATTTATGCGATTTCTATTCGTAGATGTTTTTCTATTCACGAGTTGGCAACTCACCCCCGTTGTGCCCCAGTTTCTTGCAGGTTTGCCGTATAGATTTCATTACGGCTTGCGGGCATAGTTTCCTTCGGGTGATTTGCTAGTAGGTGGGTTTACTTGTATCGTACCCCCATTATATATCTTGTATATTATTATTCTGTTGTATCTAGAAGTTCCATCAACCAAACATGTATTTATTTTGAGATAGAGACCCGTGATGTTATTCCTTCGACTTTAGAGTCGCGCGTTATATTTCTGCGGTTTTCTTGTGGTTTTGAGTTTCCTTTTGAATTTTGATCCTCGCCGTTGGCGTTGTATATCATATTGCTTGTGTGGTTGTGACCGTCGATTGACGAAGAGCTAGCTCCCGCTTGGGGATGCCTTTTTATTGATTTCGTATACTATTCATGTTGTATCCCGTTTGGGGGCCAGTATTTACAAAGGAGCCTCTGCCGAAATTTTCAGTAAATTTTGATGTTCTTAAAAACCGCATAATTCGGCTTATGCTATTAATACTACTTGTTTTAAATTGGTTTTCCTTCACTCTACTACTTTTCTTGGTTTGGATTTCTGGGTTTTCGGTTTACTTAGATTACGTACGCCTTGAGACGTTTCGTAGTTTAAGTGCCGGTCATGTTCCGTACTTTCGGGACGTGACAAAGTTGGTATCAGAGCGTTAGGTTTTACCTTCGGAGCGTAGGATGACCCTTGGTTGATGGAATAGGTGACTAAAGTAGAGTGACGTACTGTGGGTATGTTCCGCGGCATATTTACGATACGCTACTCCACTTAAGAAGCCTTAGGATGTACATTTCTTTGCTCAGTATTATATTCATTCCGATCTAGCCTCATCAGTACCAGTTATGGTTTTGCTGCCACGATTACGGGCAGGGAGAGCTGCGGCTAGAGTTGCGGTCAGCATGAGCTCGTCAAGAACGAGGACTGACCAGGGCATGATTCCGGCGACACACGATTGCAGAGATGTGTTTTTTCATTGTGTCTTCGCACCACGAGCGTTGGGTGGATTGCTGTATGAGATTACTCGGATGTACCGATTTGCACTAGAGGATTGAGCCACTGATAGAGGCCAGCCAGATTTTGATTACCATTGAAGTATTGCTTACTCCTGATGATTGAGGCACCGTTCAGCGTGCAGACGAGCGAGCCAGTTATTGCTGTGAACGACGAGATATTGCCCCAGATGCTGGAGTTAGTGCAGAATGAGTTGTACTAAGAGATGATAGAAGGTCGCTAGTCATCGAGGATGAATGACTAGGACATGTGGATCGTTCGCCTACCCCGATGCGAGGTCATCAGATAGATTGATTCCAGCTAGAGACGACTTCACGCGGAGACGTTGGGAGTCAACAGAGACGATCGAATGTCAGAAACCTATTATTCCAAGTTTAAAGTAGTCGGAAAGACATGCAGGCAGTTCTATGGTCCCTCTAAAAGAATGAAACCCTAACTTGACTTAATGACCGTGTGAAAGCCTTTGAACCTACGGGTTTGCGGCAGTTCTACGGCGCCATTGGTGAGGCTTGGGTTTACCCTTCTACGGATGGACCACCGATGTTGTGGTATGTACTCGATACTATTAAACTGTGCCCAAGATGTTGAGCTCTTGGGGGATTATGAGGTTTTGACGACTCGATCGGATGGCTCGACTTAATTCGGATGCTAGGTGGTGAGATGCATTTCTTGGGAGACTCCCGATACGAGGATAGCCTTAGGAGCTCAGTCCATGCAGCCGCGACGAGACGAGTCCAAAGCAGACGACATTAGAGAAAAGTGAAGTAAGAGGTTCGTACCAGATCTAGATGAGATGACGTTCCACTCCGCCGACATCAGAGATGCGATACGTATGCCGAGGCATTGTACTTGGATATACCTTCCAGAAGGAGTCGCGTTGAGTATGCAGCCGTTCCAGAACGAGAACAGATCTAGTAAGGGACGATGACTTCCGGACAGTTCGGCAGAAACGAGATTTGGGAGAGATCTCGATAGGACCTTTCTGGAATAAATTACGAGAAGACTTGTACCCAGTAGTGGTCATGTTATACACACCGGCAGGCCAAAGTTCAGGATCGTCGACGAGACATGCTATGAGTGACCACGGCAGTTGGCCAGAGATTCTTGGAGGATGTGATTGAGCGGAACTATTCCTCCATACTTGATTTTGGTATTTTGAGCGATCTATTTGCATGCTTGATTTTGATGATGGAGTTTCGTGATATTTGTTTCCATGGACCATGGTTGCACCTACGGAGTATTCACGATTTTTGCACAGTTGTTGCACTTGAGATAGTTTTCGTGCCTTGGTTCTCATGTTTGTGATTATATGGATTTCATACAGTTGAGTTGATTTGTGCGAATATACGCACACGATTTGGTTTTTGCACTCGGTATAGTTCTTATATGCTTGCAGTGCAGTGTTACGTATGTTGTGCATTTAGATGCCCTGGACTTCGACATCGATGGTGATATTCGATATTTATTTTGTGCACCTTGTGCACCTGATTGGATTTTGCGTATATTCGGCACTTGATATTGGATTTCATGATTTCGTGCAAGATGGATACACCTAATTTGGATTTTCGCGCATGTTGGGCGCATGTTTTGAAGTGTGATTTTGGTGCACACCAGATGCACTAAATCGAGATTTTTCGTGCATGTCAGATGCACCTGATTTTGCTGTCAGGCACACATGTTGCCTACGACAGATGTTTCGTGCACACCCGATGCACTTAGATGTTGTTTCTGTGCATATGTATGGCACATATTTGGATTTTGATTTCCGTGAGCACCAGACGCATGTAGTATTCATACGCGTATTTTGGGATTGATTTTTCTTATAGAGCAGTACGTTTTTATGATATTGCTATGTGTTTTCGTACTGAGCAGGACTAGTCAGAGGACAGTACCTGAATATATTTTGCATGCATTGATAGTTATTGAAGGGATTTTCAAAAAGCAAGCTATAGCCTCAGCATTTACCTACGTGTCTGATATGACACGAAATGTTTAAAACAAGAAGACCCTTCTAAATTGTTTCCAAAACGGCGGAACGTACATTTCAAAAAAAGGTATATATGTATATAGTTATTTTCTTATGATAGACATCCGCCATTGTGCAGTGTTATACGCGTTGCACAGCGACTTAAAGAGATTTGGCATGCATTTGCTTCAGATACTTACATATATAGATTCGATATTTACATGTATAGTTTTGAGTTATATGCTCATTTTTCATGCGCATGCGCTGCGCTACGATTTGTTTTATGTATTTACAATTTCGGAGCCCCGACGACTTGATGGTTTTGGTTTAGATGTTTGAGTATTTGGGGGGAGTTTTACTTTAAATTCGGGGACCGAATTTTTTTAAGGGAGGAAGATTGTAGCGTTTTGAAAATCGTTTCGGTGAAATTTCGGAAAATCGGTAAAATAAGGGGGTTTTCTGTAAAAAGTCAAAATGCAAATATCTTGTTATAAAAATTAAATATACATATTCTAACTATATAATTGCTAGTAATTGGTGTTTATTGAGCCACTGGTGAAATTTCAAATTTTCTGAAAAAAATTTATTTTATTATTATTTTAAGCCGTCACTAATACATTTAATTAGGGAAAATTACAAATTGGAATGAGTTGAAACAAATTTTGTGCATCATAAAACTTTAAATAAAATTTTATCATGTGGTTTTTGAAACGAAATCGTTTGCCAAAACGGTTTAGAAATTATCGAAGAAAAAGGCTTAAATAGTGAATTTAGTGTTAATGGATGTTTGGGGGTATAGTATTTATCATTTTCCATCACCCCACACCCATACCCACACTCACACACCCCCATTTTCCCTCCCCCCTGGCTGAATTCAGCAGCCCCCCTCTCTTGTCCTCACTTGTTTTGCAAAAGAAAAGAAAAGAAAAAAGGAAATGTAGAAATGAGAGTGGACTTTGACTAGGTTGACTAGATGTTATCTTTCCCCACCTCACTCTCTCTCCTCTTCCCTCAATTTCAGCCGAGCCCTCCCATTTCCTGCACCACCAATAGCCCCTCTCTCTCCCTCTCTCATTTTGCATCAAAAATTCATCAAAATACCTCAAAAATCAAGCTAAAATCAAAATAACCTCAATAAACACCAATTACTAGCAATTATATAGCTAGAATATGTATATTTAATTTTTATAACAAGATATTTGCATTTTGACTTTTTACAGAAAACCCCCTTATTTTACCGATTTTCCGAAATTTCACCGAAACGATTTTCAAAACGCTACACCAGGAAACCTCTGTATTGGACTTTAAAGACTCGTCAATACGCCGGCAGCAGGTGATGATCATATCAAACACCCACAAGCCGCAAGCGGTTTGCTAAACATAACGGCCACCCGGGTATTGAGCGATCAGAAGATCAATGAGCAAACCCGCTCACACTCCTGTGAATCCAACCAGTAACACTACCGTACAGTCCGGTCTGTTCGTCTGATATGTCGCATATCTCGCCTAGGGGTGGTAAACGTCAGACCCCAGTAGCTCGATAAGTCGTGTCGATATGAGGTCTATAACAGTTCGAGAAACTACTGGTAACACTTACTAGTAAATCTCAGCAACCCTGGCCTGGGATTTCCAGTTATAGCCAATCGAACACAACGCAACATCAACTCCCTATACCGGGAGAGACGAATCTCCTCCTATCGCTCATTGCCTCCATGTGATTCGGGACTGTACCCAAAAACCACCGTTTTGCACGCCCTCTTGGACGTGGTAAGATGGAAATCAAAGCACAGTGGGAATCACACAAGACTCTATGACGATCTCGGGTCTACAGACTAACCTGTACCGGTGTCACCAGAGAACTGCCATCTGACGTAAGGTATAATACCATCTGGGAGTTCTCGGCGAGTCCGTCCAGTGTATCCAGTCTCCACTGAGCACCCGTATATCATCTCTGATGTCAAACACCAATGGATATGGGATCTTCCATCGCCCATCTGTATGGGTCGAGAAGGTATACGCTAGTCTACTCTGGTATATCGATGCCCCGTCTCGATACACCCACGACTAGGGACCTTGAAGGATGTACTTATAGACTACCATGTCCCCACTAGTATGATCCGCATCATAGTCCAGGTAGTCAAGTACACATCCTAAGGGCTTTACCAACATGTAACAGAGAGACATTCACTGTACACGTTAAGATAAAGATCATCCAGATAGCATACTATCATGTCGAGCAAGAAAGTCCTCCCTATATATGTCCCAGCATCCACTACAATATACATCCTATGTATAGTAATGGCCTCTAGGGCATACATATAACTAACAATATGTCCTATCTAGCTAGTTTGCAACACTTAACTTAATTTTGTATTCCTTTCAACTTCAAATCATAATATAGCAACAATAAAATGCAAAGAAGGAATGAGATATATGTTAAAAGTTGATTTGCAACCATTCAAAACAATATATCTTATCAAGCAAAAAATAATATAGTTGCATAATTAAGAAAGGAAGTGTAAAATGCAAGAATCAAAAAGGGAGAGGTTGGAAGAAAAACCATTCCACAACATACCTCACCATAGCCCAAATTGAAATAACAATAAAGAAGAATAAGCAAAAAGAGAAGAGAACAAGAATCAACTTGATATAAATGAAAAATTTATTGCAATTGTTCCAAGTACAAACAAGTGAATTCAAATACCAAAATCTAATTTTGCAAGCTCAAGAAAAGAGGTTGCAAGACTAGAGGAAGGCAAGGAATTCACACTAAGGGGTTACAAGATCACTAGTTTCAATTTTTACAAACTTTTCTCTCACAAAAAGTTGTGCCCTCTAACTTGCCCAAAGGCCTGGTATTTATAGTCTCAAAACAAAATTAAACAAATTATAAAAATGAGATGATGTGACTGCAAAGGGGGACAGAGAAAATATGGGGACAAGAAGGGCAAGGGGGGCCGGCGAGCTCGGACTATATAGGAGTGTGGCCGGCCAAAATCCGAGATTAGAGGCTCGTTTTGGTGCTATGGTCTTGTGCTCCCTCTACAAGTCCACTGGTTCTGCTTGATTTGCCTATATAAACATGGTTTGCACTCAGGGATTTGGAGGGAAAACTTGGTGCTTCATATCACATCACCTCTTTTAGTATTAAATGCTCATCACCATCATTTGTGCTCCTTTTGTGCCAAGGCATCCCCCCCATTATGGTCTAGTGCACATGCATTGTGTAGGACTAAAAATTGTGTATGCAATATTGTTTACACAAGATCTCATTGGATATCGATCGGTTTTCTGTTCCGTTTGCAGTGTCAGCTTCCAAACGTTTTATTCGTGATTTTGAATGTGTTTCAGTCTTTTATCACGAACACCTGTAATCTGTAATTAATGAGCAGACACTGGTTAATAGTACCGATATATACAAAAATAGATAACGAATGATAGGTATTAAAATGCAGTTTTCTGTGATGAACAACATGCAATTTTAGCACAAACAAGCAACACCTGAAACACTAAAACAAAGAGACTGGAACACCCTAAAAAATTCAACCCTGAACCAACATCCAAAACCGGCCAGGACGGATTTTATTGCTATGTGGCCGGCCTTTTTTCAGAGAGAAGGGTTCAATTTTCTACTGTATTCATGTTACATCTCATATAACATTCTGCAACTACTTAAAAAAAATTTAGACACCTTCAAAATTTCGACAGAAACTGGGTTTTTGTATCGGCTGTTTCGGAGTTGTTTCGGTTTCGTAATTCTACAAATATCGTCTAATTCTCTAGCTTAGCTCGGATACCACTGCTGGGTTCCCTAGACGGCCGCTGGGTTTCGGGAGGCATCGTCCATGCCATTTTCCAGAAAAAAAATGCCGTGCTAAAGAACCCTAACGCTAGAATCTGAACTAGAGAATTAGATGAACAAGTATGTAAACATCTTTACATCTAAGTGAACAAGGAATACAACCTTTGTTGACCGGTCCTTCACTTCACTAGCTCCGTGTAGTAGTCTCTTGGCTCCAAGTAGTTATCTCCCGGACTCTAGGCTCCATAAGGTGAAATGAACAAGCTTGCTTGAAGACTTCGAAGCCGAAGATGATCTACGTCGAGGAGACACTAACTCAAGCTACATCTTCACTAAGTGATGAACTAGTGAAGAAACAACTCAATCTAAATGGCTAGTAAAGAAGAGGTTGATGATGTAGGAATTTTGCTCACTTCAGAAATTATTTTCTCACTATTTTTCTTCACCTCTCATGAAGCTAGAAAGCTTGAGGAAGGAGATGAAGAAAGCTTTCATGGAATGAAGCAAGTGAAGAATGAATCAAGTGGTGAGAATAGCAACCATGGGTGAGTTAGTATCATATACTAACTCATGTAGAGCGCACTATATCTAATAGGGTGCGATACCTCCGTCCCGATACACCGTTGTGATGTGATGTACTCGAAGGAGTAAGCAGAGAGAGAATCACATTCTCCTTTTAGAAACTCCGGGAACTCCATGCGCAAGTATTATCATCCACGATCACATCGTAGGACTTAATACTTCTACCCTTCCGGTTCTCAACTTCAATCTTATATTCCTTGAATTTCTCAAAAGTTTCAGACTCGTGTTTCAACAGGAACACATGTCAGAATCTTGAGAGATCGTCGATGAATATAATGAAGTCCAAAGAAACAATCCTGGCATTTGTAAACATAGGAACGTATACATCATCATGTATCTGTCCTAAGAATTCACTAACTCTTTCTCTTTTTCCAGTAAACGGAGTATTGGTCATTTTACCTTTGAGATATGACTGGCAAGTATCATAAGATGAAAATTTGAACAGATTCTCATATTCATCCTTATTTAGCTTAGCTATCCGTGTCGCATTAATATTACCTAGTCTACAATGCCACAAGAAGGATTCGTTCATTTCTGAACTACACCTCTTGTGTGTGTTGTATATAGTTTGAACTGTGGTTTGATTTAGAACATATATGCCATTACATAACGTGCCTGATCCAATCAACTCTTGATTAAGGAAAATGTTCATAATATTATCCGGCAATACAAAATTATATCCTACTTTAACTTAATAAAGAAACTGATGTAATGTTGTATATCAGGTTTGGCATGTAATATCATTTGTTCAAAATCAATGTATTTACCTTTTTGTAATACAAGGTGATATTTGCCAACTGATTTGGTTACAACACTTGCACTATTCTCTAACACTTAGAGACATATCACCCAATCCCAGTTCTCTACCTTTCTGTAGCCCATTTAACTGTTTACATATGGGGGATCCTGATCCAGTATTTCATACCTAGGGCGTAAAGGATACTGAGAAACAATTCTTGGTAACGAACACACCCGAAGAATATGCATCAACATGCTTATTCCTCAAATGGGTGGCATAGGAATCCTGGTATCCCCTATTTCCTGCTCGGACCTATAAAAATTATACAGATAGAGCGGAACCAACGTTCCCCCGGCTCAGTATAATAATCAGGTTCGGTCAATTCATCCATATTATTATTTTGATTAAGGCATGTTACGGTCGCTACCAGTAGAGAGAGAGAGAGAGAGAGAAGAAAAACACTCTGCGTATGCTGTTGCAAGATCAGATTGGTTATTATTTTATCTAATCTGGATGGCTCCCACTGTTTTTATCAAATCTTCCTTCAAACCCTAAAATGTAAGACTAGCCGGGATTAATTACACCCTACAAGTTCGCCAATCTTCCGTCCAGGCCAGTGTCGGTACTTTGAGGGAGGTTCCCCGTGCTTTCGCACGGACCTAATTAAAATAAACCTCGTTTTACCAGGGGCTTATCTCCGTTAACACCTTTCTAGACACCTACTTGATCGGCAATTGTAATGTGCAAAACTCTCCCAGGAGTAACTCTTACTCGCAGTGGGTATCGGGATCCAACTATCTTATAGAAGGTATGCAATCTCATTGTAAATTTCAACACTTGGAATTCCCGATAATATTCCGCCCCTAGCTTCCTATGATCTTGACGAAGGCCAACAAAGCATAGGCCGCTAGTCAAGTTCAACCCGTACATTTCATGATTGAATTAAACCTACCCACATAACCCTTGATGAAAGCCAACAAAGTCGCATGACTACCCTAATCCAATCGCATCACATGCATTAGTAGATAAGCACTAGTTAGCTACCGCACGCTACACCTTGACGAAGGACAACAAACGTAGCATGAATACTAAGTAGCACTTATCTGAAATGACGGAAGGCTATGACAGGTTTTTAAGAAAACCTTTTACTTAATGAACTTGATCTCATTGTAGAATCGAGTGATTTTGAAAATGAGTGTTTTTAGGCTTTTACTAGTTTTGCTAAAGAGGTCACTCCCGGTAAAGGGATCTCGGCTCTTTCCTCATCGAATGAGGTGCTGAATATTCATGAATATCACTATGCAAAGCATGGACTAAAAAAGCAATCAAAAACAAAACCGAGTGGGCTGTAGCATCTGCTAGTTTTGCTAAAGAGGTCAGTCCCGGTGAAGGGATCTCGGCTCTTTCCTTATCGAATAAGGTGCTGGATATTCTACAAGGAATACCGCTATGCAATGCAAGAACTAAAGCTACCAGTTTTTAAAATGAGATTATACAACATTTTTAGGTTTCTTTTATTTCATTAATCTCATTAATGAAGTCACATCAATCATGCTTCCTAAGCATCACAAAAGAAACGTAAACAGCATTATTAATTATATATCATATATATAATATAAGCATTCTATTGGAGATGTATGCCCTAAAGGCCATTATTGTATATGTATACATATGGATGTTTGGACATATATATGTACAGGACAGTTTTGATCGATATGATAGTATGCTATTTGGTTTGATTTTATCTTAACATGTGTATTTTCTTGATATTAAATATCTTTTAGACATGTTGATAAAGCCCGTAGGATCGTTGCTAGACTACCTGCGTTGTGATTGCGATCATACTTGTGGGAGCTGGGTAGTCGATACACACATCCTTAAATGGTCCCTAGTCATCGGAGTATCGAGATTGGACATTGATATTCCGGAGTAGAGTAGTGTATACATTTTAGACCCCAACGAGGGACACTGGTTTGGTCTCGCAACCATTGGTCTTTAGACCTAAGATCGTATACAGGTGCTCACTGGGGTTGAGTGCACCGGACGGACTCGCCGAGAACATCCAGATGGTAATATACCTATCGTCAGGTGGAAGTACTCAGGAGACATCAGTACAGGTTAGTCTTTAGACCTGAGATTGTCATTTGTCTCGTGTGAGTTCCCACTGTGCTTTGATCACTACCCCTACCACGGCTCTGCTGAGTCGTACAAACAGGTTTTGGTTGGGTACAGTCCCGAGCCACATGGAGGCGGTGAGCGATTGTCGGGGATTCGTCTCTCCCGGTATAGGGAGTCGATATCGCACTGTGATTCGATTGGTCAGGACCATAAGACCTTAGCCAAGACAGTTTGTATTTACTAATAGGCCGATCAATAGTTTCCTGGATTGGTCCTAAACCACATCAGCACGACTTATCAGGTTATTAAGGTCTGACGTTCACCACCCTCTAGACCCGGTATGCGATACTCTTTGACGAAGAGACCGGACTGTACGGATATTGTAACAGATAGGCTCAGTAGGGATCCGGATGAGTTTGCTCATCGGCCTTCCTTTCGACAGGTACCCGAGTAGCCGTTACGTACAGCTAGTGCCGCTGACGTGCTTGTGGTTATGGATTTATCCAGTAACTCACTGCCAGCGTACTGTCGAGCCTTTAGAGTCCCATACAGAAGGTTTCCCTGATTCAGGCGAAATGATTTAGTAGCCGTATTGGATACGTGCAGGGTTCGATCGATATACTTTGTACTCGGACTTTCAATCGGACATATGGTAATACTAGCCGGCTCGGGTTTGAGCCAGATTATTAAATCAGGTATTGATTTAATAATTTACATATATGTATTTCGATATATACATTCTAGTATTACATTCTTCGTGTTATTCTATCTCTTTGGGCATTCATATTTTTATCAGAATGCAGGTATGTTTATACAGTAGACTAAAATCCGTATTTATTACAGATTTTCTTCTAGAATGTGGCCACCTCATTATGTATTTTCCATTTATTTGATAAATGGAAATGAGGTGTAAAGTGTGAGGTATGGGACGAATGGAGTTGACCATGCTTCAATAGTTAACAAATGAATTTATAATTCATTTGTAGTTACTATTGAAGTATGGTTGTGGATTTTTTATTCTAGAAAATGATATACAAAACTATTGTGTTCATTTTCTCTCTCCATGGTTGCTTCATTATTCTTGAGCTTCAATTTTTTTCTCCATCTCCTCCTGTTAGTTATATGTATGCCCTAGAGGCCATTACTATACATAGGATGTATATTGTAGTGGATGCTGGGACATATATAGGGAGGACTTTCTTGCTCGACATGATAGTATGCTATCTGGTTGATCTTTACCTTAACGTGTATACTGATTGTCTCTCTGTTACATGTTGGTAAAGCCCTTAGGATCTGTACTTGACTACCTGGACTATGATGCGGATCATACTAGTGGGGACATGGTAGTCCATAAGTACATCCTTCAAAGTCCCTAGTCGTGGGTGTATCGAGACGGGGCATCGATATACCAGAGTAGACTAGCGTATACCTTCTCGACCCATACAGATGGGCGATGGATGATCCCATATCCATTGGTGTTTGACATCAGAGATGATATACGGGTGCTCAGTAGAGACTGGGTACACTGGACGGACTCGCCGAGAACTCCCAGATGGTATTATACCTCACGTCAGATGGCAGTTCTCTGGTGACACTGGTACAGATTAGTCTGTTGACCCGAGATCGTCATAAAGTCTTGTGTGGTTCCCACTGTGCTTTGATTTCCATCTTACCACGTCCAAGAGGGCGTGCAAAACGGTGGTTTTTGGGTACAGTCCCGAGTCACATGGAGGCAATGAGCGATAGGAGAGGATTCGTCTCTCCCGGTATAGGGGGTTGATGTTGCGCTGTGTTCGATTGGCTATAACAGGAAATCCCTGGCCAGGGTTGCTGAGATTTACTGGTAAGTGGTACCAGTAGTTTCTCGAACAGTTATAGACCTCATATCGACACGACTTATCGAGCTATTGGGGTCTGACGTTTACCACCCCTAAGCGAGATATGCGACATATCAGACGATCAGACCGGACTGTACGGTAGTGTTACTGGTCGGATTCACTGGAGTGTGAGCGGGCTTGCTCGTCGATCTTCAGATCGCTCAATACCCGGGTGGCCGTTACATTTAGCAGACCGCTTGCGCCTTGTGGGTGTTTGATATGATCATCACCTGCTGCCGGCGTATTGACGAGTCTTTAGAGTCCTACACAGAGGTTTCTTGGCTCAAGCGAAACGAAATAGGAGCGCATATGAGATATGTGCGGGACCGAGAATAATACGTGTATGTGATACCGTATTCCATTCTCGCGATGAATGTGTCGAATGGTTGTATGCGATATAACCTAGTTATCGAATCAAGGATTGATTCGATAAGCCGATACATTGTATACTAGTCGGTTGTGTGCGACATGACCGGATCGTTAAATCAAGTGTTGATTTAATGATTTAATGCATAATTATATATTTGATATATTACTTTGCGTTAACTAGTATCGGTTCACTTAAGATGGATTTTCTCACTCGGGTGTGCGCATTGCATATGCGATATGATTTTTGTGCACTTGATTGTATCATGTTTGATGATACATATCTTTTTTGTTAAGTGTAATGAATTAAACCTAGGGTAAGTAAATGATTTGGGTTTTCTTTTATTCATTCATTTATCTTTTCTTTTGCATTTAAAAGATAAATGAGAAAAGGAAAAGAAGTGAAAAATGGTGGCTAGTTTTGTTTTCATCATGAAGCTTCATGAAGCTTTCATTAAGTCACCATTTTTGTCTCATCTCCTTAACCCTAACCATTCTTTAACCTTGGTCAATTCTTTACACTTAACTTGGGTTATGTTATGATAAGAATGGATTATTCTTTTCTTTTTAATAAACTTATCATATCATTTCTTCTTCTTCTTCCTTCAACTCAAGAAGAAAAACCTAGACTACATCAATGGTGGATTGATGATATGAGTGAGAAATCCAAATCTAAAGTCTACCCACTTCCTATTTCTTCATCCTCTACCTCTTGCCAAGTAGTAGAGTGTGTTTCCTTCACAAGTTTCTTGACTTGGTGAAGTGAGAGCTTGATCTTGCGATGCTTCGACGTAGATCATCTTCGGCATGGACATCGACGACCTAGCTCGCTTTTTCTCCGACGAAGCCGACTCTAGAGCCTGGATTCCTTTTGGACAGCGGAGACGACTTCATTGCGGAGCTATGGAGGTGGAGCACCGGATCTACAAAGGTTGTATTTCCGATTCTCATAGTTAAGCGTTAACTAGATTGTTTTTCGCCTAGTTTTCTAGCCAACGATCCGTAGTCGGGTCTCTCGGCACCTAGAATTTTTGAAAATGGCATGTTCGATGCCTTGTGAGACCTCATTAGGGTGCCTAGGAACCCTACAGTGGTATCAGAGCCTAGCTAGAGCCTTAGGCGAAGTCTAGACGGATTTTGAAACCTGAACGAACCCGAAAACCCCAATACAAATTGCTCTCTGTACTTTTTCTGAAAACGTGGATTTTTCCAAATTAAAAATATTCAGAAAACCCAGCAGGAAAATATAAGAATTACGGCGCAAAATTGGGGTCATGAACAGTGCAACATGGCGCGGAACCGCGGCATAAGCCTGCCTTAGGCGGCGGTTCCGCGGCATATTAATGACGTCAGCCTTTAAAAATTGCACAGTAATTCATTGTTTTCAGTGCTGAGTTCTCTGGGTATTTTTAAATTTTATTCAAGAGTTGAATTTTCTGGAGTTGTTTTGGGGATTCGGTGTTTTGATCGGAGTATCAAATTTTGTCTATGTGGCTTTCCGGATAAATTTTAGAATATGTTAAAAAGTTCGACCGGTTATAAATACCCAATTTTTCCCCTGTCGGGAAATTTCCAAGTGTTGGATTTTTCCGTAGTTTAACGACGTTCTAAGTAGTGCAAGTAACGCGATGGACCCTCTAGAAGACAACAAACCTTAACTCGATTATGTGACCGTCTTGAACTGCCCTTTGAACCTTCGGGTTTGGGGCAGTACGGCGTGCCACATGTGAGGCGTTGGCTTGACCCTTCTACGGCTGGACCGTTGGTACTGAGGCACGAACGGAATGTTGTTAGACTTATTTCATGTGTTGAGCTGTATCGGGAAAACTTGGGTGTTCGATTGTTCGATCGAAAAGTTTAACATTTTCTATTTATCTGGAATGGGATACAATAATTGGAATTCACAAATAGTTATGAGATAACTGAATGAATGTTATAAACATAGCACTTTAGTCTCACTTGATCGGTTGCCACAGAATTTTGATGTGATCAAAAGTCCGTCGCAATCACGTAGCGTACGCGGATACTCGCCGGGTAAACTTAATAGACAGCCTCACTCCATAGCCCCGACCAAGTGACTGTAGGAGAACCCCGTCGCCGAAAGCATCCGTTCGGGTGCTCCCGGCAGCGGTGTTCCACCTTGGTGCACTTCGTCGACGGTATCGGGGGTGCGGCCGCCTACTAAAGTTTGCGACGAGCATTCGATCAGGATGTCGGGAATCTTGTTGAATTGCCCGACTTGATATTGAAAAGTGTTTTCGATTTTGAGACTAAAATGCGGGGTTTATAATTGTTAGGCATGCGATGTCTAAGTAATTCATTTGATTAGGCATGCGATGTCTATGCAGGTTGCGGATTCCAACTGTTGTAGTTTTACACTTTCTTTTCTGTGACCGAAAGTGTAATATGTGATATCGCCGGTTTCGTTGCTATATGTCAACGACAATTGGGATGCGCATATTTACTTACGTTGATGACATGTGATGTTATGTGTTGCTGGATATGTTATATTGGATCGTCGTGTTTGAATAGCCGGGGGTTTTTATGTGAGATGAGTGTTTTTCATTTTCATTCATGTAAAAACTTGTATGTAATATTCTTTTATTGGGGCGCTTCCAGGTTGCGGAAGTTGTCACCTCTTGTATATTATTTACTTTTCCGCACTAGGATAGACCCAAGGAGGAGGGCACAAGTAACCGGGTTCTGGAGTCCAGTGGGAGACCAACTCGAGGAGTCGAGTCCGGGTCTCCTAACTCCAGAATTGGTAGGGTTGCTTGCCGCTCTCGTAGGGGTCTAGGGGTGTGGGTTTGGCTATTCATCGCGACCGTGGAATCCGTGTTTTATACTGGCTCGTATTGAAAACACGGACGTCCTAGTATATCCAATATTTCATATGATTCTTCTGCTGCGATATCTGTGATGTGATCATGTGATGTTCTGTGATAGATACAATATATAGTATATATGATATATTATATAGACGTTACTTATGTTTTACACCCGCGCTAGCCCTGCCCCGCTCTGCCGTTAGTTACCTAACCTAACGGTGCACGAGGGGACATCGAGGCGAATGCGGATGGCATAAGTGTACGTCGTATTTATCTGTGATGTTTAGGTACTTAAATGATGGGACTTCATTAATGTGATTAATGAAATAAAAGAAACCTAAGATGTTGTAGAATCGAATTTCAAAATTAAAACAGGTAGCTACAGTTCTTGCTTTGCACAGCGGTATATGTGATATATCCTGCACCTTATTCGATGAGGAAAGGACCGAGATCCCTTCACCGGGAGTGACTCCTTTAGCAATAACTGGCAGATGCTACACACTCGGTTTGTTTTTTGATTGCTTTTAAGAGTTTTTGCTTTGCACAGTGATATATATGATATATCCCGCACCTCATTCGACGAGGAAAGGACCGACGATCCCTTCACCGGGAGTGACTCCTTTAGCAAAACTAGAAAAGCCTCAAAAACACTCCATTTCAAAATTCATTTGATTCTACAACGATATCAAGTTCATTACGCAATAGGTTTTCAGAAAAACCTGTCGTAGCCCTCCGTCATTTCAGATAAGTACTATTTAGTATTCGTGCTGCGGTTGTTTGGCATGCGTCAAGGCGTAGTGTACGGTAGCTAACTAGTGCTTATCTGCTAGCATATAATGCGATTGGATTAGGGTATTCGTATGGCGTTGTTTGGCATGCGTCAAGGGTCGTGCGGGTGGGTTTAATTCAATCAAGAAATGTACGGGTTGAACTTGACTAGCAGACTATGGGTTGTTTGGCATGCGTCAAGGTCATAGCGAGCTAGGGGCAAAATATTATCGGGAATTTCAAGTGTTGAAATTTGCAATGAGATTGCATACCTTCTATGAGATAGTTGGATCCCGATACCCGCTGCGAGTAAGAGTTACTCCTGGGAGAGTTTTACACATTACAATTAGCCGATCAAGTAGGTGTCTAGAAAGGTGTCAACGGGGTTACGCCTCTGGGAAAACGAGGTTTACATTAATTAGGTTCGTGCGAAAGCACGGGGGACCTCCCTCAAAGTACCGACACTGGCCTGGCTGAAAGATTGGCGAACTTGTAGTGTGTAATTAATCCCGGCTAGTCTTTCCTTTTAGGGTTTGAAGGAAGATTTGATAAAAAGCAGTGGGAGCCATCCTGATTAGATAAAATAATAACCAATCTATTCTTGACAGAGCGCACGCTGAGTGTTTTCTTCTCTCTCTCTCCAGGTAGAGACCATATCACGCCTTAATCAAGATAATAATACGGATTATTGACCGAACCCGCTTGTTATTCTGAGCTGGGGAACGTTGGTCCCGCTCCAACTTATAATTGTTATAAGACAGAGCAGGAAATTGGGGAAAACCAGATTTCCCGTGCTGCCCAAACGAAGAGAGTGCATGCTGATGCATCATCTTCGGGTGTGTTCATTATACAGAACTGTTTCTCAATGTCCTTTACGTCCTGGGTATATGATACCAGATCAGGATCCCAGATATGTAATCTGTTACATAGGGCTACAGAAAGGTAGAGAACTGAGAACGGGTGATAAGTTTCATGAGGCAGAAAACGGGGCAAGAGTTGCAGCCAAGTCTGTTGGTCACTGTCACCCTGTATTACCAATACATTGATTCTGAACGAATGTTATTAGATACCGAACCTGATATACAAAATCATATCAGTCTCTTTATTAGTAAAGAAATGATAAAATTTTGTATTGTTGGATAATGTTTTGAACATTTCCTATATCAAAAGTTGATCGGTTCAGGCACGTTATCTAAAAGCATTAATGTTCTAAATCAAACTACAGTTCTTAGTATACGGAACACACACAAGAGGAAGAGTTCAGAAATGAACGAATTCTTCTTGAGGTATTGTAGACTAGGTCATATCAATGCGACCTGACAAGCTAAGTTCCATATAGATGCATATTTAAATCTGTTTGAATTTACATCTTGTGAAACTTGCCAGTCATGTCACAGAGATAAGATGACCACAGCTCTGTTTATTGGAAACAGAGAAAGAGTTAGTGAACTCTTGGGATGATACATGATGATGTATGTAGGTCCCCTGTCTACACATGCCAGGACTGGTTCTTTATACTTCATTACGTTCTCTGATAATCTCTCAAGATTCAGACGTATGTTCTTGTTGAAACACAAGTCTGAACCTTTTGAGATATTCACAGAATATAAGATAGAAGTAAAGAACCAATAAGGGTACAAGTATTATGTCCTTTGATGTGATCAAGGAGGAGAATACTTGAGCACGGAAATCCTGGATTATTCTAAAGGAGAATGAGATTCTCTCTCAGAATTACTCCTCCGAATACACTATAGCACGATGGTATATCGGGGCGGAGCAATCACACCCTATATGATATGGTGTGCTCTATGATGAGTATTACTGAGTTACCTATTTCCTTTTAGGGGTTATGCACTTGAGAAGCTGCATACCTATTGAATAGGGTTCGAATCAAATTAGTTGCCTACCATTTCATATGTGATATGGAAAGGGAAGAGCCCATGTCTTAAGCTAGTTAAGATTTGGGGTTGTCCGGCCTATGTCTGAAAAGCAAAATCCGGACAAGCTCGAGGCAAGGTCAGTAATGTAGAACTGGAAAGGTTCCAGCTATACAAACTGCAGCTGATGATTTAAAAGAACCAAAGGATTTGATAGTTACCAACGAACCTCAGCCTCTCCGCCGATCTAGTAGGGTTCCTCACCCACCTGAGAGATACTTCGGTTTCTCTATGACAGTGGGAGCGAGGATTACATCATGAGATGATGACCCAACTAGTTTCGAGCTGGCCATCGAGAGTAAGACTCTGTAAGAATGGCTGGATGTTTAGCGATCTGAGATGGAATCCTTATACACCAACAAAGTATGGACTTTGGTTGCTATATCTGAAGGGTTAAATCCCCATCAGGAGCAAGTATATCTTGAGAAGATTACTTGGTGTAGATGGAAAAGTTGAGACTTTCAAAACTAGACTTGTTAAAGGTTTTCGTCATCGACCAGGAATGGATGATGATGAGACCTTTTCAAGTAGCTATGCTTAAGTCCATCCAGATCCTACTTACCACGGCTACATACCATGACTACGATATCTGGTGGTTGGGTGTCATGACTGCTTTTCTAAATGATATTTTGGAAGAGAGCGTCTATAAGTACACAGCCAGAGGGCTTCGTAGACAGTGGGAGCAGCGGAAAAGTGTGCAAGATGCTTTATAGGATAAAGCAGGCATCGCGGAGTTGGAACGTCTGTTTTGATGAAGTAGTCAAAGAGTTTGACATCATCAAAATGGTAGATGAACCTTGTATATACAAAAAGGTAGTAGGGAGTATGGTGGTGATCCTCGTAGAGTACGTGGATGACATACTCTTGATAGGAAAAGAGTTTCCTATGCTACGCTCGATCAATCTCCGCTTATCACAATGATCCTCCATCAAGGATCAAAATGATACCTCCTAAATCCTGGATTTTGGATCTATGCGATAGATCTAAATGGATGTTAGAATACTCACTAGCTGTAGTGAGATGGTATCAATCGATCCTGGGGAGAATCACTGGAAAGGTTCCAAAGTGATAAAGACGACTGAGTGTCAGTCACAGGCATTGCCTTTACCCTCAGTAAAGGGACGGTATGTTGGAAGAGTTCCAAGCTAGATACCGTGGCATACTAGACGATAAAGGCTGGATACATCGCTACTTAAGATGCTACCAAAGTGGCTGTCTGGGTGTATATTGGTTCATGAGTTGAACTTAGTTCCTCCCATTGTGTGACAATGGGGTTGTGGCTTATGCCAAGGAATGTCCGTCCCATCAGTGATCCAGACATATTCTAGGGCAGTATCACCTGATCATGGAGATGGTTGATCTCCAGGGGATCGAGGTTAGGAGAGTAGACTCAGAGGACAACACAGCGGATCCACTCACAAAGGCCTGTTCCCAGAGAGAGACTTTTATGGGATGGTTGAGTATGAGATACTACAACCACTGCTATCAGATGGCCCTAGTGCAAGTGGGAGATTGTTAGTTATATGTATGCCCTAGAGGCCATTACTATACATAGGATGTATATTGTAGTGGATGCTGGGACATATATAGGGAGGACTTTCTTGCTCGACATGATAGTATGCTATCTGGTAGATCTTTACCTTAACGTGTATACTGATTGTCTCTCCGTTACATGTTGGTAAAGCCCTTAGGATCTGTACTTGACTACCTGGACTATGATGCGGATCATACTAGTGGGGACATGGTAGTCCATAAGTACATCCTTCAAAGTCCCTAGTCGTGGGTGTATCGAGACAGGGCATCGATATACCAGAGTAGACTAGCGTATACCTTCTCGACCCATACAGATGGACGATGGATGATCCCATATCCATTGGTGTTTGACATCAGAGATGATATACGGGTGCTCAGTAGAGACTGGGTACACTGGACGGACTCGCCGAGAACTCCCAGATGGTATTATACCTCACGTCAGATGGCAGTTCTCTGGTGACACTGGTACAGAGTAGTCTGTTGATCCGAGATCGTCATAGAGTCTTGTGTGGTTACCACTGTGCTTTGATTTCCATCTTACCACGTCCAAGAGGGCGTGCAAAACGGTGGTTTTTGGGTACAGTCCCGAGTCACATGGAGGCAATGAGCGATAGGAGGGGATTCGTCTCTCCCGGTATAGGGGGTTGATGTTGCGCTGTGTTCGATTGGCTATAACAGGAAATCCCTGGCCAGGGTTGCTGAGATTTACAGGTAAGTGTTACCAGTAGTTTCTCGAACAGTTATAGACCTCATATCGACACCACTTATCGAGCTATTGGGGTCTGACGTTTACCACCCCTAGGCGAGATATGCGACATATCAGACGATCAGACCGGACTGTACGGTAGTGTTACTGGTCGGATTCACTGGAGTGTGAGCGGGCTTGCTCGTCGATCTTCAGATCGCTCAATATCCGGGTCGCCGTTACGTTTAGCAGACCGCTTGCGGCTTGTGGGTGTTTGATATGATCATTACCTGCTGCCGGCGTATTGACGAGTCTTTAGAGTCCTACACAGAGGTTTCCTGGCTCAAGCGAAACGAAATAGGAGCGCATATGAGATATGTGCGGGACCGGGAATAATACGTGTATGTGATACTGTATTCCATTCTCACGATGAATGTGTCGAATGGTTGTATGCGATATAACCTAGTTATCGAATCAAGGATTGATTCGATAAGCCGATACATTGTACACTAGTCGGTTGTGTGCGACATGACCGGATCGTTAAATCAAGTGTTGATTTAATGATTTAATGCATAATTATATATTTGATATATTACTTTTCGTTAACTAGTATCGGTTCACTTAAGATGGATTTTCTCACTCGGGTGTGCGCATTGTATATGCGATATGATTTTTGTGCACTTGATTGTATCATGTTTGATGATACATATCTTTTTTGTTAAGTGTAATGAATTAAACCTAGGTTAAGTAAATGATTGGGGTTTTCTTTTATTCATTAATTTATCTTTTCTTTTGCATTTAAAAGATAAATGAGAAAAGGAAAAGAAGTGAAAAATGGTGGCTAGTTTTGTTTTCATCATGAAGCTTCATGAAGCTTTCATTAAGTCACCATTTTTGTCTCATCTCCTTAACCCTAACCATTCTTTAACCTTGGTCAATTCTCTACACTTAACTTGGGTTATGTTATGATAAGAATGGATTATTCTTTTCTTTTAATAAACTTATCATATCATTTCTTCTTCTTCTTCCTTCAACTCAAGAAGAAAAAACTAGACTACATCAATGGTGGATTGATGATATGAGTGAGAAATCCAAATCTAAAGTCTACCCACTTCCTATTTCTTCATCCTCTACCTCTTGCCAAGTAGTAGAGTGTGTTTCCTTCACAAGTTTCTTGACTTGGTGAAGTGAGAGCTTGATCTTGCGATGCTTCGACGTAGATCATCTTCGGCATGGACATCGACGACCTAGCTCGCTTTTTCTCCGACGAAGCCGACTCTAGAGCCTGGATTCCTTTTGGACAGCGGAGACGACTTCATTGCGGAGCTATGGAGGTGGAGCACCGGATCTACAAAGGTTGTATTTCCGATTCTCATAGTTAAGCGTTAACTAGATTGTTTTTCGCCTAGTTTTCTAGCCAACGATCCGTAGTCGGGTCTCTCGGCACCTAGAATTTTTGAAAATGGCATGTTCGATGCCTTGTGAGACCTCATTAGGGTGCCTAGGAACCCTACACCTCCTTCCTCTCTAGCTTCCTCCACCTTCATCTTCTTCCTCTTCACTACCTTCTCATGTGTTGAGAATCGAGTGAAGAGGCAAGAAAGAGATAGCTTTACACTTAGATATTTAAACTACATCCTAGATCACTTGGACTAGCATCCCAAGTTTTCTAGTTGCTCCTTTTGACACTTAGCAAGGAGCTAGAGCCATGGATCAAACCCCTCGGGTGGATCATCAAGGACTAAGGAAGACCGGAGAACAAGCTCGATCCCGGAGAACCGACGGAGTAACAAAAGAAGATCAAGCAAGCTCAAGGTGGCTACTAGGAGACAAGGGTGAAGAACGAAGACCGAAGGACTTGGTTCGTTTGGTAAGAATCCTTCAGCATAGTAGATAGTCTTTTGCTAGTTAGTTTTATGGTTAAGATCCGGGTTTAGGGTTAATCTAGTGCCAAGTTTATGTTTGTCATAAAATTTTTGTTCCGCATTTGGCCACGGAAGTTGGCCGGGGCACTAAGGTAACCCTTCATGGTATCAGAGCCACCCCATAAAACCTATACTAGCTTGTTTTAACGTGTTTAGAATATCGATCGACCGAAATTTTCAAAACCACAATTCCAATTTTATAGTTTCTGTCTAATTTTTGAAGTGGTCTAAAAATCATTCTTAGTATATCAGAAAATCGTGCAGGCTTTTATAAGAACCCTCAAGAAATTTGAGCCCATGACCCCTCTAATTCACCGCGGAACCGCAGCACTAAACACATGTTTGCCGTGGTTCCGCGGCGGTATTGGGCCTTCTGTGCTCAATATTTCTTCTGGGGCTTTTAGTTGGAATTATGGTTTCTGGAATGTTTATTTTTTGGGCCCAAATTTGTTTCAGTACTGGATTAGAACTTGGGGACCACTTGGAAAAGTTTAGTCGATCGAAATTTTAAAATAATATTTTGTTATCAGTACTTAGATTAGCATCTGCGACCGTGAATGTCATTTGATCAGTAAACCCGTCTATCTGCTATATGTTCTTTTAGACGGATTTGTGAACGTGACATTCACGTTGATGTTTCTATGATAGTGCTGTTATTGTGGTTGGATTGTCGTGGTGGATAGCATGTGGTGCAATGTTAGCAGTACAGTTTAAATTCATTTGTATATTTGTTATTGCGGGGCGAGCGTCTGACATGTGGACTGCCGTCTTTACCGGATTGTACATTATTTTGGGGCACGACCGGGTTGAGGCCTATGTCACCATCTGTATATATTATTTTCTTCTTCTGTATTAGGATTACCCCACGGTGGAGTGCACGAATAGCCGGATTCTAGAAGGCAACAAGCCCGCATCTCATGGCGTTGAGAAGGAGGGGGATTCATTCTAGAATCGGCGGGCTATTCGCCGCACTCGTAGGGGGTATAGGTTTTCATTGCACAGGCTATCCGCATGACCGGGAACGTCGGGTTTTATTTGCGGCTCAAATGAAACCCGGGGCTCCAAGATTACCCACCATTCTGTATTGTTGGCTGAGATTCTGTGATGTTGATTATTATCATGCCTGGGACGAATGCTATATATACTTATATATATATATATATATATACTGATAGATGTTGTATATGTTTTGCACCCGCGCTTGTCCAGCCCCCGCTCTATCGTTAGTTAAGTACCTAACGGGTGATGACGGGGCCCAGTGGTGAATTCGGATGGCATATACGTACATTGTATTTTCGTTCTTTTCTCGTGTGATAGGATTAAACAGATGGGACCGCATTAATTTTGATTAATGCAAGATAATAAACCTAAAAGATGTTGTTAGAACAGATTTCGAAAAACTAACATTACAGACGATCTCCTTTGCTTTGCACAGTGGTATCCGTTTATGAATATCCAGCACCTCATTCGACGAGTCAAGGGCCGAGATCCCTTCATCGGGAATGACCCCTTGAGTAAAAGTTTGCGTCAACGTAATAACATCACTATGGTCGACTATTTTTGCTTTGCGTCGTGGTATTCATTTTGGAATATCCTGCACCTCATTCGACGAGGAAAGAGTCAAGATCCCTTCACAGGAAGTGACCTCTTTAGCAAAAGTTTTCACCACTATATATATTTTTAAAAAATGCTCATGTTCCTTCAATGATATCAAGTTCATTAAGTTAACGGGTTTTTCGCCAAGAACCTATCTGTAGCCCTCCGACGTTTCAGACAATTACTACTTAGTATTCGTGCTGCGTTTGTTGATTATTTGTCAAGGCACAGTGAACGGTAGCTGAGTAATAATTTTCTGTTGCACTGATAGATGCGATTGGTTACGACGGTCGCATGATTTTGTTGATTATTCGTTAAGGATCGTGCAGGTGGGTGTAATGCAATCCAGGATAACGACGGGTTGAACTTGACTAGGACCT
The DNA here is from genome assembly GCA_030015575.1 of Agapanthus africanus. Taxonomy (NCBI): domain Eukaryota; kingdom Viridiplantae; phylum Streptophyta; class Magnoliopsida; order Asparagales; family Amaryllidaceae; genus Agapanthus; species Agapanthus africanus. The sequence goes on along the minus strand of CM057350.1, from coordinate 402,030,246 downwards.
TCTGATTTGTTAATTATTCGTCAAGGTCACTTGGGTCCTAGGGGTAAAAACCACATCGGGAGTTTCAAATATCTAGGAAACATGTAGATTTAGCATACCTTCTGGAGTGTAGTGACTAGAGTGGATTCCATCTAGTGCATCACACAATGATAGTTAGATCCCGATCCCATTGATGAGTAGGATTACACTCGGGAGATTATTTCACTTAACAATCAATGCTATAAACCAAGTAGGTGTCTAGAGCAGTGTTAGCGGGGCTACGCCTCCAGGGAAAAGAAGTTATGTAATTAAGGAATTTCACGAAAGCGTTGGAAAACCTACCTCGAAGTACCAACACTAGCCTGGCTGAAAGGTTAAGCAAGTATTGTGACGTGCGATTAAATCCTGACTAGTTCTTCTTTTAGGGTTTGAAGAAGAATTTGAGGAAACAGTGGCAGCCGTCCTGATTAGATAAACTAATAACCAATCCAATCTTGATACGCTGAGTGTTCATTTTCTCTCTCTCCAGGTAGCAACCATTTCACGCCCTAATGAAGATAATAAAATGTATCGCTTAACCGATCCGAACTCTTATTCGGGGCTGGGGAACAACGGTTCGGCTCTAACTTACGACAACAGTCATAAGTATGAGTAAGGGAAAGAGGATTGTATGGATTTCAGGGAGACCCAAGTGAAGAAGAAGCATACTATTGCATCTACTTCAGGTGTTCTTGTAATTGAGAACTGCTTTTCGGTCAGTCCTACCTCCTGGGTACTAGATACCGGATCAGAATCTCATATCTATAATTTATTGCAGGGACAGAGAAAAAGTAGGATAGTTGGACCTGGTGATATGTCGTTCAGGGTAGGGAACGGAGCACAAGTTAATGCTGCAGCCGTCAGTGAATATCACCTAGTGTTGCCAAATGGCAATACTATGATTTTGAACAATTGCTACTATGTACCTTCCATGGTTTGCAACATCATATCAGTTTTTTTATTTGATAAAGATGTATATAACTTTGTTCTTGATAGAAATATCATGAACATTTAACTTAATAAGGTACTGGTTGCAGAAGGTACAATGTGTAATGGTATCTTTGTTCTAAATCAGAATACAATTCTCAATGTACAAAACATACGCAAGTGGAAGAGTTCAGATATGAACGAATCCTACTTGTGGTATTGTAGACTTGGTCATATCAGAGAGAAAAGACTGAGTAAGTTGCATAAAGATGGATTTTTGGATACGTTCGAGCTTTCATCTTATGAAACTTGTCAGCCTTGTCTCAAAGAAAAAATGACCAAATCTCCGTTCACCGGACATGGAGAAAGAGTAGTAGAGCTCTTAGGACTCATACACAGTGATGTATGTGGTCCAATATCTATATATGCATGGGGAGGGTTCTCGTACTTCATCACATTCACAGACGATCTCTCTAGGTTCGGATATGTGTATATAATGAAACACAAATCTGAAGCTTTTGAGAAGTTCAAAGAATACAGAAACGAAGTAGAGAACCTGGTTGGCAAAAGTATCAAGATCCTCCGGTCTTATAGAGGAGGGGAGTACTTAAGCATGGAATTCCTAGAATACTTAAAAGAGAATGGAATTTTCTCTCAGCTTACTCCTCTTTACACACCACAGCACAACGGTATATCGGAGCGGAGGAATCATACCCTGTTAGATATGGTTCACTCCATGATGAGTAGTGCTGAGTTGCCTTTTTCATTCTGGGAACATGCGCTTCAAACAACGGCATACCTATTGAATCAAGTTCCGTCCAAATCTGTGCCTAAGACTCCGTATGAAATATGGAGTAGTAAGAAACCATGTTTTAAATTTATTAAGATATAGGGTTGTCTGGCCTATGTGAAAACACATAAACCGGACAAAACTAGAGGCACGGTCAGTTCTATGTAAATTTGTGGGATATCCTAAGGATTCACTGGGATATCAATTCTACTACACTGAGGAACAGAAGGTGTTTGTATCTCGCCACGCTACCTTTTTGGAAAGGGAGTTCTTTGCAAAAGAAACTAGTGGGAGTACGGTAGAACTGGGAGAAATCCATGAACCACAAAATGTAACTAAAGATTTGTGGAACCACTAGATTCAGTGATCCCAGACGAACCTTAGCCACTCCGCAGATCTGGTAGGATTTCTCATCCGCCCGAGAGATACTACAGTTTTCTCATAGACGGGGATCGAGAGGATTGCATCATGGAAGAAGATGATCCTACCAGTTTCAGGCAGGCCATTATCAGTAGGGACTCGGATAAGGGGTTGGATGCTATGCGATCCAAAATGGAGTCCATATACACCAATAAAGTATGGACCTTGGATATTGCTCCACCTGGGGTAAAACCCGTTGGATGCAAATGGATCTACAAAAGGAAATTTGGTGTAGATGGGCAGGTAGAAACCTATAAGGCTAGACTCGTTGCAAAAGGTTTTCATCAAAGACCAGGTGTGGACTATGACGAAACCTTTTCTCCTGTGGCTATGCTCAAATTCATTTGGATCCTACTTTCCATTTCTGCCTTCCATGACTATGAGATCTGGCAAATGGACGTAAAAACGGCTTTTCTAAACGGAAAATTAGAAGTGTGCGTTTATATGGATCAGCCGGAAGGTTTCGTAGACAGTGGGAGCAGCGGGAAGGTGGGCAAGTTTCTTAAATCCATATATGCATTAAGGCAGGCATCGCGGAGCTGGAACATCTGTTTTGATGAAACAGTCAAGGATTTTGACTTCATCAAGAATGAGGATGAGCCTTGTATTTATAAGAAGATTGTAGGACGAACTGTCGTGTTCCTAGTCTTGTATGTGGATGACATTCTTTTGAAAGGAAATGACATTCCTATGCTACAATCGTTCAAGCTATTCTTATCATAATGGTTCTCCATGAAGGACTTGGGTGATGCCTCGTACATTCTGAGCATCAAGATCTACAGAGATAGATCCAAGAGATTATTGGGAATTTCGCAGTCCAGGTACATAGAGACCGTACTAAAGAGATTTAGTATGGAAGATTCCAAGTGCGGTAACATACCCGCATTACATAGAATCACCCTCTCTAAGGAGATATCTCCCGATACTGACGAGGAGAGGTTCGCATGAGCACTATACCCTACGCTTCGAAGGTAGAATCTATAATGTATGCGATGCTATGTACCAGACCAGATGTAGCTTACGCGCTAAGCGTGGTGAGCCGGTATCAGTCAGACCCTGGTGAGAACCACTGGACAGAAGTAAAGAACATTCTCAAATACCTGACAAGGACAAAGGAGATGTTCTTGGTTTACGGTAATGGAGACCTAAAGGTCAAGTCCTTTACCGATTCAAGCTTCCAGAATGACAATGATGACAGCAAGTCTGTCTCGGGTTTTGTATTTACCCTCAACGGAGGGGCGGTGTGTTGGAAGAGCTCCAAACAGGATACCGTTGCAGACTCGACGATGGAGGCTGAATACATTGCTACAAGCGATGCCGCAAAAGAAGCGGCCTGGATGAAGTAGTTCATTAATGAACTTCAAGTAGTTCCATCCATTGTTGACCTAATACCTGTGTATTGCGATAACAATGGGGCTATAGCTTTACCGAAGAAACCATGGTCCCATCAGAAATCCAGGCACATCTTAAGGCGGTATCACCTGATCAGGGAAATCGTAGATCGCCAGGAGATCGAGGTCCGGAGAGTGGATACAAAAGACAACACAGCGGATCCATTCACCAAGACCCTTCCTCAAGCATAATTCGAGAGACTTTTTGAGATGTTGGGTATGCGGTACGCCAACAGCTGGCCCTAGAGCAGACGTTGGACTTAGTACGCCAATATATGGCCTTAGTGCTAGTGGGAGATTGTTGGATATGTATGCCATAGAGGCCATTATTGTATATGTATACATATGGATGCTTGGACATATATATGTACAGGACAGTCTTGCGCGATATGATAGTATGCTGTTTGGTTTGACTTTATCTTAACATGTGTATTTTTTCTTGATATTAGTGTAGCATTCTGAAAATTTAGAAATAAATAAAATTAATTAATTAAATAATAAAATGTTGAATTAAAAAGTTATTAAAACCAAATAAGACATTTTCATAAGTAGTATGTAAAACAAATTAAATTTAAATTTAAATTATAACATAAATAAATTATAAGGGTTTTAATGTGAAATTTAGCTTCATTTTAATTAAAATGGTGTTACATAATAACATAGGTAGTGAGTGGTTTTTAAGTAAAGTTTAGGAATTTTGTGCAAATGGGAATTAATTAAGGGTGTAAGTAGAAAGGGATTAATTAAGGTTTACGTTCAGAATTTTAATCACAAGATAAATAAATTAAAATGAAAATGCATGACACATCCTCCTTTCATGCACACTACAACACCTCCTATTTGCATGAAACCACCACTATTCCTTAGTTGACACCTCCTCCTCCACCTCTCTTCCTTTTATCACATATATATCATGTGTTCAGATCATATTAACAAACTAAAGTTCTGAAAATTCAAATGAAAAGAAGAGAAAACACATAGAAATCACATAAAGAAAGAAAAGAAAAGAGAAGTGAAGAAGAAGAACTAAGCTAAGGGTTCACTATCAAGCAACGACTAGGAACTTGTGCATCTTGAAGAGAATTCTTCCAGCAATATCCTTGTAGGTAAAATCCTAACTCACTGTAGGAGTAAGTTCTGTAATTTGTTCAAATTAGAAATCCAATGTCTATAATATCGTATTTTTAAGCAAAATTGAACTCTGTAGTAATCTGCTATTAGTCAGGATAAAATCAACTTAACCAAACAATGCCTAAATAGTGTATGTTAGACCTAGAACAAACCCTGGAAGTACGAACCAAGGGGCTCGGATTTGGGCCGGCGACCTATAGGCGAATTCTGGCGTCGCCGGATTTATGATAGGCTTTGTGGTTTTGGGTTTTTGGGTAGGTCTCTGTATCATTGTTAGGATATTTTGGTATTGTTTAAAATAGTTAATTTTACTGTATATGGAATCTGGGGACTAATATCGTAAAAGTGATCAAAGTTTTTAAATAAGACACGGTAAAATTGTAACGCGTTCTGTTTTCTGTTACGAAACAACGTTGGGTTAAATTTTAGTGAGGTTAAGTGTTAGATCGTTTGCAATAGTCGTACTAGTGTAATTAGCACGTACAACTTGTGTTTTCTTGATTTTTACCCTATCGGAATATAGCCGTTTTCTTATACAAGTTAATTAAATGTTATATTTGAGTGTGGGAACTTCGGAGGCCGCAAGGATAGGAAAAGGATTGGTGATTCCTGAATAGTTGCGACGTATTTCCGGGGAGTAGACTAAACATCTACCGGGGGATTGTGTAAAGATGGCATGATACGCCTGTATTTTGTTAAATTGAAAGATTGACTTTATATGCGAAGTTAATAACATGCTTTCATATATACCTATACATAACCATGTCAATAGTTGTTAAAAAACTGCACAATTATCGACGAGTTATGCCGCACGTGCACATCTTTACATATTATACTACACCTCGTCTATATTAACATGTCACTTTTACACTAAATAATTATCTTGTTAATTATGGTTCTATCATACCTTAAACATCATTAATAGTAGTACTTTGCATAAATGACATCATGTTTCTGTAAGTCGATGTACAACACCCCACGACTTGCGGGAAGGCGGAAATATGAAAAACGATCTTGTTCTTTTCTTAAACATCGACTAACCGCATGAATCGAAGCTAAACGATAACTAACATCAAACATAGAAGTTAACAACTACTATGTAAAGGGATTATACCTAAAGAACCGTGTCCTTCGTCTTTACGAACTCCACCTCCTCCTCGGCCTTCTCCAAGTAGTAGACGATCCACCACGAGAGCTAAACTCCAAGCTTTGCCTCTAAACTTGTGGCAACTAGGTATCTTTAAGTGCTAATCAAAGTACCTAGATGAAATAGAGTATGGTTATGGATTAAGTAGTCTATCTAATCCTTGTACTCAACACATGAGAGGGGAAGATTAGGGTTTGAAGAGAGAGAGCTTGAGGAGAGAGAAGATGAACATAATAATGAGAAAAGAAAATGAGTTATCATAATATATATCAAGCATTTTATTTTATCAAGAAAAGAAAAGAAAATGATTTACAACCATGCTTGATAAATATCTTGTGGTGATTCATCTCCATGAGTCATTAAGCAATTATGAAGCATTAATGACATGGATGAATCATCCATATGACTCACTAATCTCATTCAATGTATATGCCACCTAAACCTCCTTAGTCACCATCTTCTAGAAGCTTCTCGCGCAATTACGAGAACGCCCCTCCTATCCGTGAAAACACGGAAAAACTTTAGACTGTATAAATCCAATAACCGGATACTAGTAACTGGCTTAAACCAAAGCCGACTAGTAAAAACTGTCCGAAAGTCGTACGTGCGTAAACACACGTATGCGTCCGAACCCTTGTCGTAAAACCATACGACCTCTATATCGTTTCGCCTGGAGTAGGGAAACTCTCTGCGTGGGACTCTAGAGACTCGACTACTACGCTGGTAGTGGGTTTGACCACAGACCGCAAGCGGCACTAGCTGTACGTAACGGTCCCCAGGTAGATGTCGATAAGAAGGCCGATGAGGAAACCCATCCGAACTCCTACTGAGTCTGATGTGACAATCTCCGTACAGTCTGGTCTGTTCGTCTAAGACTATCGCATATCGGGCCTAGGGGGGCGGCAAGCGTCAGTCCCCTAATAGCGGTATAAGTCGTGTCGGAGCGAAGCCCATTACACCCTGAGAAACTACTGGAACCTACCAGCAAATCTCGCTTGCCCTGGCCAGGGACATTGCGTAATGGCTCTCTGACACAGCGCGATATCAACCCCCAATACCGGGAGAGACGAATCCTGTCTAACCGCCACTGCCTCCAAGTGCTCGGGACTGCACCCAACTGCTACCTGTTTGCACGACTCCTTTGAGCTGTGGTAGGGTAGCAATCTAAGAACAGTGGGACACACTCGAGGCGAAGTAGCAGTGTCAAGTCTGCGGACTATGCTGTACTCATGTCACCTGGGAACTTTTCACTAACGACTGGTATAAAACCAACCGACAGTTCCCTTTGAGTCCTGTCCGGTGTACCCGTACTATCTCCAGTACGACGTACTGACGGCTGTGGGACAGACCATCTCCCCAACTGGGATGAGAAGCGTACACACAAGTCTACTCCGGAGTATCGATGCTCTTTCTCGATAATCCAACGACTAAGGACCTGAATAAGGATGTGCTTGTGGACTACCCAACCCCCACTAGTGTGATTGCCATCACAACGCTGGTAGTCAAGCAAGATCCTAAGAGCTCTATCAATACGTATACTCACATATTAAGATAGAAAAACCAAGTAGCATACTACCATGTTTAGCAAGACTGTTATATACATGTGAATATCCCAAGCTTCCATTAAGTAATATACAAACTAGTATGATACAATAATGGCCCCTAGGGCATATACACTAACAATCTCCCACTTGCACTAGGGCCATGTACTGGCATATCGAAGACCGATGATCTCGAGTAGCCTCTCGAACTGAATCTGAGGTAGGGCCTTCGTGAATGGATCGGCAATGTTCTCTTCAGAAGCAACTCTCCGAACCTCGATCTCCCGACGATCAATGATCTCCCTGATCAGGTGATACCGCCTCAAGATGTGTCTGGACTTCTGATGGGACCTTGGTTCCTTCGCTAAAGCTATAGCTCCGTTGTTGTCGCAATACAGAGGTATTGGATCAACTATGGTAGGAACCACCTGAAGTTCTGTTAGGAACTTCTTCATCCAGACTGCTTCTTTTGCGGCATCGCAAGCAGCTATATACTCCGCTTCCATCGTCGAGTCAGCAACGGTGTCCTGCTTGGAACTCTTCCAGCACACCGCCCCTCCATTGAGGGTAAAGACATAACCCGACATGGACTTGGAATCGTCCTTATCACTCTGGAAGCCGGAATCAGCAAAGGCCTCCAACCTGAGGTCTTTTCCGCCGTAAACCAAGAACATCTCCTTAGTCCTCCTTAGGTACTTGAGAATGTTCTTTACTGCTATCCAGTGCTTCTCCCCTGGGTCTGACTGATACCGGCTTACCACGCTCAGTGCGTAAGCTACATCTGGTCTGGTACACAACATCGCATACATTATAGAGCCTACCGCAGAAGCGTAGGGTATAATTGACATGCGTTCCCTTTCCAAATCAGTCTTGGGAGACATCTCTTTGGAGAGGGTGATTCCGTGACAAGCCGATAGATTACCGCGCTTAGAATCTGCCATACTGAATCTGTACAGTGTCGATATACCTGGACTGCGAAAGTCCCAACATCCTCTTGGATCTATCACGATAGATCCGGATCCCCAGAATGTAAGAGGCATCACCCAGGTCTTTCATGGAGAACCTGTGTGACAAGAATCCTTTGACAGATTGTAGCATAGGAATGTCATTTCCTATCAATAGAATGTCATCTACGTACAAGACGAGGAATACGACACTTCTGGCTACAACTTTACTATATATGCATGGTTCATCTGGATTTTTGATAAAGTCATATTCTTTGACTGTCTCATCAAAACAGATGTTCCAACTCCGCGATGCCTGTTTTAGTCCATAAATGGACTTAAGCAGCTTGCATACTTTCCCGCTGCTTCCACTCTGATTGAAACCCTCTGGCTGATCCATATAGACACACTCTTCTAAATTTCCATTCAGAAAAGCCTTCTTTACGTCCATCTGCCAGATTTCATAATCATGGAAGGCAGCAATAGCAAGAAGGACCCGAATGGATTTGAGTATAGCCACTGGAGAAAAAGTTTCGTCATAGTCCAAACCAGGTCTTTGACGAAAACCCTTTGCAACAAGTCTAGCCTTATAGGTTTCCACCTGTCCATCTACACCAATCTTTTTCTTGAAGATCCATTTGCATCCTATGGGTTTTACCCCATCTGGAGCAAAGTCCAAAGTCCATACTTTGTTGGTGTACATGGACTCCATTTCGGTCCGCATTGCATCTAGCCATCGTACCGAGTCGCCGCTCTGGATGGCCTGCTGGAAGTCAGTAGGTTCATCATCATCTATGATGCAATCCTCTCTATCCCCATTTATGAGAAAACCGTAGTATCTCTCAGGCGGATGAGACAGCCTACTACTCCTGCGGAGGGGTGCGGGAATGTCCTGTTCTTCTTGAACTTCCGGTTCTACCAAACTTTCAGTAGCAGCTTGTGGTTCTGGAATTTCTTCCAGCTCTATTTCGCTCCTACTTATTTCCTTTTCTAAAAACTGATGTTCTAGAAAATGGGCATTACGAGAAACAAAAACCTTTTGTCCCTCTGCGTAATAGAAATAATATCCCTTGGAGTTCTTTGGATATCCCACAAACATACATTTTACTGATCGTGCTTCGAGCTTGTCCACATGCTGCTTTTTAACAAAAGCTGGACATCCCCAAATCTTCATATGCTGAAGATGGGGTTTCTTCCCAGTCCACATCTGATATGGAGTGGTAGGCACAGTCTTGGTAGGAGCAATGTTCAGAAGATATGCTGCTGATTCTAGCGCATAACCCCAAAAAGATCGCGGTAACTCAGCATTGCTCATCATGGATCGTACCATATCCAATAGGGTTCGATTCCGTCTCTCCGATACACCGTTATGCTGTGGAGTGTATGGAGGAGTAAGCTGAGACAGAATTCCTTTCTCTTTTAGGTAACCTAGGAACTCGGCACTCAAGTACTCACCATCTCGATCAGATCTAAGTGTCTTGATACTTTTGCCGGTTTGGTTTTCTACTTCATTCTTATACTCTTGGAATTTCTCAAAAGCCTCGGATTTATGTTTCATCAGATAAATGAATCCGTATCTTGAGTAATCATCCGTGAAAGTAATGAAATAAGAAAAACCACCTCTTGCATGCGTAGACATTGGACCACATACATCGCTGTGTGTGAGTCCTAAGAGCTTGCTCGCTCTTACTCCATGTCCAGTAAATGGAGTCTTTGTCATCTTTCCTTTGAGACAAGATTGACAAGTATCATAAGTTTGATATTCGAACGAGTCCAAATATCCTTCTCTATGCAACTTAGTCAACCTTCTCTCATTGATGTGACATAGTCTACAATGCCATAAGAAAGCTTTATTTAAATCTGGAGACTTTCTTTTTAGTGTGTTCTGGATATTGAAAATTTGGAGTTGGTTTAAAACATATATACCGTTATTTAGTGTACCGGACCCAATCAAACCATGATTAAGGTGGATGTTAACAACATCTCTTACAAACGTGAAATCATAACCTTTATTTGATAACAAGGAAACTGATATGATATTACACGTTAAGCTTGGTAAAAAAAAAACAGTTATGTAAAACCAAAATGTGTCCACTCGTCAATCTTAGGTGATAATCCCCGACGGACGCAGCTCCCACGCTAGCTCCGTTAGCAACCTTTAAGGTCATATCACCTTCCTTCAGCACTCTACGGTTTCTCAGTGCCTACAATGAATTGCAAATATGAGATCCTGATCCGGTATCCAATACCCAGGAAGTAGAGTTAATTGACAGACAATTCTCAATTACAAACACACCTGAAGTCGAAGCCACAGCTTGCTTCGGTTCCTGGTTCTTGGCGTTCCACCCCTTGCAATCTTTCTTCCAGTGCCCTTTCCTGTGACAATGGAAGCACTCATCCTGGCCTACTACCGGTACCGCAAACTTTTTCTTTCCCTTCCCTCCCACCTTACTAACACCTCCTCTAGGTTTGGTGGCGGCCTTCTTCTTCCTTCCTTTGGCCCTAGCCTTGGACCCGGAAGAAGATGCACCGCCAACAAACATAGCGGGTGTTTCCCTTGTCTTCTGCAAGGTGCCTTCTGCACTCCTTAACATGTTCAGGAGTTCCGGAAGTTCAATTTCTTTTCTTTGAATGTTGAAGTTCAGGATAAACTGGGCGTAGGTGTGAGGAAGGGACTGGACAATAAGGTCTGTATAGAGCTCATTATCCAAAGTCGTCCCAAGGTCTGCGAGCTCTTCTATATAGCCGATCATCTTTAGGACATGTTCTCCTACCGATGACCCGACAGCCAACCTCTCTCGAAACAAGTTCTTAGAGGTCTCGTATCTTGCTATACGAGATTGCTCTCCATAAAGTTCCTTTGTATGGAGAAATATGCCATCTAGTTCCATATCCTCGTGCCTCCTCTGATGTTCATTGTTCATCGAGGCAAGCACTATGCACTTGGCTTTCGCGTAATCGAAATCCCAGGTTTTGCGGATTTCCTTATCCGCATTACTGGATTTGGGACCAGGGACAGCAGGTACCGTAGCGGTGAGGACGTACCCCAATTTGTCATAGGTCAAAGCCATTTTGACATTCCGCAGCCAATCTTTATAGTTTGGCCCTGTCAGTATATTTTTCTCTAAAAGTAACTTAAGTCCAGTCATTTTCAGGGTCGCTGCAAATAGGAGAGAGAGAAGAAAACTCTTTAGCATGATGCTCTTGCAAGTTTAGAGTGGTTTTTAGTTTATCTAAACTGGATGGCTCCCACTGTTTCTCAAATCCTTCCTCAAACCATAAAAGAAGAATTAGCCAGGACTATTCTCACCGTACAATACTTGATTAACCGTTCAGCCAGGCTAGTGTCGATACTTCGAGGGAGGTTTTCCAACGCTTTCGCGAAGTTCCTTAATTAAATAACCTCTTTTCTCTGGGGGCGCAACTCCGCTGACACCTTTCTTGACACCTACTTGGTTTATAGCATTGATCGTTAAGTGACGAATATCCTGATAAGTAGCTTATACTCACAGTAGGATCGGAATCCAAATATCATTGTATGATAATGTTGAAGGAATCCTACCAACATTCATCAAACTCCAAATGGTATGCAACTCTTTGCAAATTTCAGTTTCTTTAGAAATTCCCGATATATATTTTTGCCCCATGCTCTTATGACCTTGGCTTTGGTCAAAATGTCATAAGTCACATGCCAAGTTCTATCCGTCATTATCTTTTCAATTTGAACCCATCTGTATATACCCCTGACTTTGGTCAAATGATAATACGACTGTCCCAAACCAACTCATCTATCTTATGCAACAAATGAAAACCCAGCAGCTACCAAACACTATGCCTTGACTTTGGCCAAAATGCATAGCTTGAATACTACTGAATACCCAAATGAAATGACGGAGGGCTACGAATGGTTTTGGCGAAACCCTGAACGTAGTGAACTTGATATAACCGAAGGAACCTGATAGCTTTTAAAAGGAGTGGTTAAAGCACCACATTTAAAAATATCTGTTTTTAAAATTAACCGAGTGGTTTCTTTTAAATTGTTCCAACGATTAAACTTTTGGTTTATTTTCTTTCCATTATAAATAATGCGTCCCATCATTAACCTATCATTGCAGAAAACAACGAAAATACAACGTCCTCTTATGCCATCCGCATTCGCCACGAGGTCCCGTCATCACCCGTTAGGTTACTTAACTAACGACAGAGCGGGGGCTGGGCTAGCGCGGGTGTAAAACATAAGTGACGTCTAAATAGCTATCATATATAGATATTGTACATTCGTCAGACGCAATAATAGGCATTCCAGATCACAGATGAACTTTATTGGATTTGCAAGCAATCCGTGTTTGTTTTGAGCCTGCAACAAAAGAAGGATTACACAGTTGTAATGAATAGCCATTACCCCACCCAAGACCCCAACGGGTACGGCAAACTACCCACCCGGCAGTTTGTGCACCCCACCTTGGGTCTGTCCTAGGAGCAAAAACAGTAAAATGAAATAATACAACGGTGGCTACAACCGCAACCTGGATGTGCCCCGCAAAATAATATTACAACAAATTACATTTACATCAAATGAATTAAATAATAACCCATCACATAACCCCGGCTAAACATCACAACAGTCCAACACAGTTCATATCCACAAACAGTAAAAACCATTACAGAAATGTGCAACCCCCAGCCAACCGACATACTAGCAGTTAGGGGAGGTTTACGAACACATTATACAAAAACAGATATAATCCAACAAGCAAATACCGTATAATTTCGATCGATTAAACACATTTAATTTTGCTCCAATACTTCTCTGTAAATCTGAAACCTAAGCAAAAATTAAAAATTCCAGAAAATACCAAATATCACAGAGAACCGGCACAGGAAAATTGGGCTTGTGAATCGGCAACTCGGCGGCGGAATCGCGGCGAATCGGGGGGATTCGCCGCGGTTCCGCGGCGGTTTAGTCGATTCGTGAGCCCAGTTTTCTTGGGTGTTCTAATACTATCATTTTGGGCTTTCTGAACCTGCCTTAAAAAATTTTGGACTTCATTTAAAAATCGATAGAAACCATGATATCGGGGTTTTCCGGTTTTGGTTTTTTCCGTTCGAAATTCATACAATTTTGCAAGTGAGTTATTTATTGTTTAGCGAGGCTCTGATACCACTGTAAATCGATGTACAACACCCCACGACTTGCGGGGAGGCGGAAATATGAAAAACGATCTTGTTCTTTGCTTAAACATCGACTAACCGCATGAATCGAAGCTAAACGATAACTAACATCAAACATAGAAGTTAACAACTACTATGTAAAGGGATTATACCTAAAGAACCGTGTCCTTCGTCTTTACGAACTCCACCTCCTCCTCGGCCTTCTCCAAGTAGTAGACGATCCACCACGAGAGCTAAACTCCAAGCTTTGTCTCTAAACTTGAGGCAACTAGGTATCTTTAAGTGCTAATCAAAGTACCTAGATGAAATAGAGTATGGCTATGGATTAAGTAGTCTATCTAATCCTTGTACTCAACACATGAGAGGGGAGGATTAAGGTTTGAAGAGAGAGAGCTTGAGGAGAGAGAAGATGAACATAATAATGAGAAGAGAAAATGAGTTATCATAATATATATCAAGCATTTTATTTTATCAAGAAAAGAAAAGAAAATGATTTACAACCATGCTTGATAAATATCTTGTGGTGATTCATCTCCATGAGTCATTAAGCAATTATGAAGTATTAATGACATGGATGAATCATCCATATGACTCACTAATCTCATTCAATGTATATGCCACCTAAACCTCCTTAGTCACCATCTTCTAGAAGCTTCTCGCGCAATTACGAGAACGCCCCTCCTATCCGTGAAAACACGGAAAAACTTTAGGCTGTATAAATCCAATAACCGGATACTAGTAACTGGCTTAAACCAAAGCCGACTAGTAAAAACTGTCCGAAAGTCGTAATTGCGTAAACACACGTATGCATCCGAACCCTTGTCGTAAAACCATACGACCTCTATATCGTTTCGCCTGGAGTAGGGAAACTCTCTGCGTGGGACTCTAGAGACTTGACTACTACGCTGGCAGTGGGTTTGACCACAGACCGCAAGCGGCACTAGCTGTACGTAACGGTCCCCAGGTAGTTGTCGATAAGAAGGCCGATGAGGAAACCCATCCGAACTCCTACTGAGTCTGATGTGACAATCTCCGTACAGTCCGGTCCGTTCGTCTAAGACTATCGCATATCGGGCCTAGGGGGGCGGCAAGCGTCAGTCCCCTAATAGCGGTATAAGTCGTGTCGGAGCGAAGCCCATTACACCCTGCGAAACTACTGGAACCTACCAGCAAATCTCGCTTGCCCTGGCCAGGGACTTTGCGTAATGGCTCTCTGACACAGCGCGATATCAACCCCCAATACCGGGAGAGACGAATCCTGTCTAACCGCCACTGCCTCCAAGTGCTCGGGACTGCACCCAACTGCTACCTGTTTGCATGACTCCTTTGAGCTGTGGTAGGGTAGCAATCTAAGAACAGTGGGACACACTCGAGGCGAAGTAGCAGTGTCAAGTCTGCGGACTATGCTGTACTCATGTCACCTGGGAACTGTTCACTGACGACTGGTATAAAACCAACCAACAGTTCCCTGTGAGTCCTGTCCGGTGTACCCGTAACCCAATGAGCACCTGCATACTATCTCCAGTACGACGTACTGACGGCTGTGGGACAGACCATCTCCCCAACTGGGATGAGAAGCGTACACACTAGTCTACTATGGAGTATCGATGCTCTGTCTCGATAATCCAACGACTAGGGACCTGAATAAGGATGTGCTTGTGGACTACCCAGCCCCCACTAGTGTGACTGCCATCACAACGCTGGTAGTCAAGCAAGATCCTAAGAGCTCTATCAATACGTATACTCACATATTAAGATAGAAAAACCAAGTAGCATACTACCATGTTTAGCAAGACTGTTATATACATGTGAATATCCCAAGCTTCCATTAAGTAATATACAAACTAGTATGATACAATAAAGGCCCCTAGGGCATATACACTAACAGTTTCATATTTAAATGTTCGAAGTTGATATAAGAGAAAATTATATTATTGAGGATTTATGGTTTTGAGCTTTCATATACTATTGCATAAATCCAGTGATTGTTCATGATTGATGTGACATGTCCACCATGAGATGTTTTTATGATTTGCTTTTTATTCCGAACTGGGTTGGGGGTATGCGGTTGCGGATTTATAAGTTGTCCAGACTGAGTCGGGAGGCATACAGTTGGATACATGGTGGACCCGGTCAAGACCGAGGGGCAGAATAGCCGCATGATAGGCAGGGAGCCTAACGAAGATACTCGATACCGGAGATAGTTATGAAACACGGCGAATATTTATATGATATCAACCGGTGTTATTGATTACAGGATTGTTCGCGAAACGATGCCTTAGTGAATGTAAGATTTGTGTCGATGATGGACACAGAAAGATGAACTTTATTTGGAAATAAATGATGAGATTTCAGTTTTGGTTATGTGATTGGTAGTACGGATTCATGTTGTCCACATGTTATCATGCATCATAATTATCCTTATTACAGTTAGTGGTAGATCGTCATATTTACATTATCAGCCGTTATATGTTAATTTTATTCACTGAGTTGGCAACTCACCCACGTTGTGCCACAGTTCCTTGCAGGAGTAGAGTGAACGGTTAGCAGCAGTGCAGATCCACTTTTTCAGCTTTTATTGCATCTTTTGATAGGTGGGTTACATATGTAGTAACCTTCTCTTTTGGTATTGTATTTTGGATCTAGAATATCTCCATCAGACCATGTATTATGACTTAGAATGAGAGATGGTTATATGTATATTATTTGACAGGTGAGATCGTTGTTATGTTAGAAGATATTCTTTTATTTATGTCTGGAATTATTATTGATATCCTATATACTGGATATTTATTTCTGCTGTTGATATCGTTGATCCCAACTAGGGATGAAACCAAACATAACACTTTATAATTGTTTTTATTATGAATTCACTAGTGAGTAACTGTTAAGATCTTAATTACATAAAACTGTGATTTTTACTTAAAAAACAAAAATTTTATAAAAATTCCGCATAAAGTATTTGATCTTGGTTTTTCGGCTTACTCGGATTGTGTAAATATCTTTAGATATTGTACAATCTAAGTGTCGGTCACATCCAAACTTTGGGTCATGACAAAGTTGGTATCAGAGCTTAGGATTAATCTTACGGAATTGAGTAGTGAGTTAAGGTAAGTCAACTTGAGTTCGTTATGTAGGATGACCTTTGGTTTGATGGAGTAGGTGAATTAGGATGAGTGCAGTACCGTACGTATGTTCCGCGGCATATTTACACTACGATACTCAGCTTAAGTTACCTTAGGAGATTTTTGTTCGTACTTCTTTCCTTAATTCCATGTATCTTGTGATTCGATTGTTTTATCCTTATCAATCCTGTTTCTTACTCCAGCCACTATGTCATCAATGACTACGGGGACTCAGACGACCACTGTTAGAGATCAGATTGGAGCAGTCTCGTTTGAAACGGTGACAAATTTAGGAAGTACGCCTGCTTCTCATGAACAAATTGATCCACCCTATATTGATCGTATAGCTAGGATGGAGGCAAGTGTTCAAGAGATGCGCAGAATGATCAGCTTCTTGTTAGAAATTAGTCGAGCATGGAGATCGACCCTTATTCCATGTACGATTGTTCAGAGGCCAAGGCGAATTCGTAATAATACATCAACTCTTAGAAAATTCGTAGAGGTCGTGGCGGATTCTTTATGGTCCAGTTAAGGCACACATACCCATATGTTCAGCGGCCCCCGCAAGGATGTTTTAGATGTGGGTGTCTGTATCACTTTATTCGGAATTGCCCCATGATGCAACAGGGTGAGGCATTGGTCTCACATATGACTTCACCACCTCCTCCAAGCATATTACCTCCTACACATGTTGCAGTTCCACGCCAGATCAACGCCCATAGAGGCCGTAGTCATGACGGTCGTAATTCGAGAGGACGAGGAGGTCAAGGCAGATTTATTCCAGGCCGCAGTTTTGGTCGAGATAGGACTCAGGGCCAGATGTTCAGTTTGTACCCCGTTGAGAAGAGGCCCCCATCTATCTGTTTTAGTTGTGGACGTCCAGGGCATTTCGCTAGGAAATGTAGACTCAAAGGAAGGACGTCAGGATGCTGGTAGAAGCCAGGCATCTAATGCAGTCGTAACAGGTATTCTTTCAGTATGTTCCTTAAATGCGCATATTTTTTTTTATCCCGGTTCTACGCATTCCTACGTATTTGCACACTTGCACTTTCTTTGGGAAGAGAGTCGTCATTGTTAGGGTTACCGCTAGTTGTGATTACTCCTATAGGAGATTCTTTTATAGCTCGACACATATTCAGATCATGTTCTGTACGTATTAATGATAGATATTCGCTAGATGATCTGATTCTCCTGGATATGTTAGATTTTGATATACTTCTCGGTATGGATTGGTTGGCCGCTTGTCATGCTTATGTAGATTGTCAGGGGAAGGTGGTTAGATTTTTTTTTCCAGGTGAACCGATCTTTGTTGTGCAGGGGGACTGTAATATAACTCCTGCAAACATGATTTCTGCTCATTGTGCGGGGACGACTCATGAAGAAGGGTTGTCATGGGTTCTTAGCTTTTGTTCAGGACTTAGGAGTCGCTGATGTCCTGTTGGACCAAGTTCCGATCACACAAGAAATTCTGGATGTGTTTCCTGCTGAATTACCAGGATTGCCACCCGATTGTGATATCGAATTTTGCTTTGACTTGATTCCGAGTGCGGGACCTATTTCTATACCACCATACCGGATGGGCCCGACGGAGTTGAAAGAACTCAAAGCCAGTTGCAAGAGTTGTTAGATAGAGGACTTGTTCGTCCCAGTGTATCGCCGTGGGGAGCTCGTGTCTTATCTGTAAAGAAGAAGGATGGTAGTATGAGACTGTGCATCGACTACCGACAGCTGAATCGCGTCACTGTGCGAAATAGGTATCCACTACCTCGTATCGATGACTTGTTCGATCAGTTGAAGGAAGCTGGCTACTTCTCGAAGATTGATTTGCGGTCAGGATATCACCAATTGAGGGTTCGGAAAGATGATATTCCGAAGACGACTTTTCGCACACGATATAGGCATTATGAGTTTCTGGTGATGTCGCTCGGACTCACCAACGCCCCAGCAGCTTTTATGGATATGATGAACCGTATCTTCAGACCCTTCCTTGATCAGTTTATTATAGTATTCATTGATGATATTCTCATTTATTCCCGTAGCAGAGAGGAGCACGAGCAGCATTTACGTATCACGTTGCAAACCTTGAAGGAGCATCAGCTATTCGCTAAATTCTCAAAGTATGCTTTCTGGATGGATAGTGTGGATTTCTTGGGTCACGTAGTTACGAGAGACGGGATACGTGTGGACCCAAAAAAGATCGAAGCGGTACAGCACTGGCCCAGACCTGTGTCAGTTACCGAGGTTCAGAGTTTCTTAGGTCTGGAGGGTTATTACCGACGCTTTGTGCAGGATTTTTCTTGGGTCGCTGCACCGTTGACCGAATTTGTAAGTGCACGGCGGCACCCCGGCCGTCAATCCGACGGCCAAATGCGGAAGCGGTGATAAACTTTAATTTTGCAAACTAGCAAACCGGCACCACCGCGTACTAAAACACCCGGATCGAACCATTAACTAGTCCAAGCTAACTACTAGATGGGTTAGAGATATACCGACTGATCCGAGTCCTCCGGTCTTCTCGTCGTCGTCCCGATCTCCCGCGGAAACTCCGGTCGTCGCCTCCTTGCCGGAAGGGCACCACATCGTCTGCATCTTTTACGGTCTCCCACCTCAATACCGAGGCAACTCGGGCACGAAGTTGGCTAGTCGACGTGCCCAAGGTTTGCTGTAGAATGGTGTAGTGCTATGTCTCAATTGGGGTTGTAGGAGGTTGCCACTTTGGTGGAGGAAATGAGGTATGAATCTTTTTGGATGAAGCTATATCTTTTTCAAGCCAAAAGAGAGGAAAAATGCCCTCTCTAAATTTTGGACAGCCCCATGGAGCTTGGCCGGCCATGTATTGTGAGGGGAGAGTGAGAATGAGAGAGTGACCAAAAGAATGAGTGGGAAACTCTATCATGCAAGAGAGAGGGAAAAAGAAATCATGTGAACCAATGATAACAAGGCAAAACCAGCACTCAACTATTGCTCATCACAAACAAAGTCCAACCATCATGAACCATCATGAAGCCAAGAAGTCAAGGTATGGAGCTCCCATCATGATGCAACAAAACGCAAAGGCCCCCTCCACAAATACTTATTTGCAACAATGCAAATAAGCCCTCCTCCACCAATCTTCGGCCAATGAACGATACAAAGGAAATCGGCCGAAACGGAAAGCAACTTGGCAACTCCAGAAAACTGGTCCCGTAATAAATTACAGGAAAACCCCACAACTGTGCATACACACCCACATCTGTATTCCGACCGGAATACAAATGCAATGAGACAAAATCGACACTGTACTATACTAGGATCCGGCTTAAACCAAAGCCGGCTAGTATTATCCGTTCGATCCTGATCCGTGCAATACCGCACGTATCTGATCAAACCCTGCCATATATCCATACGGCCTCTAGTACAAACTGTCCGATCCTGATCCGTGCAATACCGCACGTATCTGATCGGACCTTGCCATATCTCTACACGGCCTCTACAGCTTTTCGCCCGAAAGCTTGAGTAACTGAATGTGGGGGACTCTAAAGACTCATCAACACCTTGGTTGTGGATTTAACCACTAGCACGTCAGAGGTATATGCCAATACGTAACGGGCTACCAGGTATTGACCAAAAGGGACGTCTGTGAGCGAACTCAGCCTGACACCCTACTGAGCCTGTCGGTGACAATATCCATACAGTCCGGTCCGTTCGTCTATGAGCATCGCATAGCGGGCCTACGGGGTTGGTAAAAGTCAGACCCCCAAAAGCGGTACAAGTCGTGTCGGAGTGTAGCCCAGAGCACCCTGAGATACTACTGGAATACCTACCAGTAAATCTCCTTGCCTCGGCCGAAGGCTTCGTGTAATGGCTTTCCTAGACACAGCGCGACCTCACCCCCAATACCGGAAGAGACGAACCCCTGAAGATACGCTCACTGCCTCCATGTGGCTCGGGACTGTACCCAACTAAAACCTGTTTGCACGACTCCTTCGAGCCGTGGTAGGGTAGTAATCAAAGTACAGTGGGAACTCAGACGAGACAAATGACGATCCCCAGGTCGATGAACTAAACTGTACACATGTCACCAGGGAACTGCCATCTGATGTCTGGTATATGACCAACTAGCATGTTCCCGGCGAGTCCTGTCCGGTGTACTCATAACCAAATGAGCACCTGTATACATCTTAGGTGATCTAACTGACACCAATGGCTTGTGAGACCGGCCACCGCCCCTCGTCGGGGTCTCGACTGTATACACTAGTTACTCTGGAGAATCGATGCCCTGTCTCGAAACTCTCATGACTAGGGACCTTTTAAGGATATGCTTATAGACCCCCAGCTCCCACTTATATGATCGCCCTCATACTGCTGGTGGTCAAGCAAGAATCCTAGGGGCTCTATCAACGTGTAATAGCGACGTGTCAGGTCACCTAAAATAGTACACGTTGAAAAAGATAAACCAGATAGCATACTATCATCTCGAGTAAGACTGTCCTACCGGGATAGGTCCTCCCTCAATCATTGCAATCACGTGCCTGTGATCCAATAATTGACTCTGAGGGCACCATCTCCAGCAATCTCCCACTTGCACTCAAGGCTAATTATTGCGATGTCGCATACTCACAGCCCGTGTGATACCGAACACCCAACTCCTCTACTAGTCAGTCTCACAAAGCTCGTTTGCGAAACTATTGCGTTCGAGGAATAGCCTCAGTGAGTGGATCCGCCTTGATGTTTCTTTCTATGTCTCTCTATATCTCAAGTTCGCGGAGAAAGCCATCTCCCAAAATGAGCAATACCTGTCTTAGAATGTGTCTGGATGTCTGATGGGACCTAACTCATAAATGAACTTCAAATCCAAACTTCTTAGACTGTATCGTCAACTGAACTTAATCAGTATCCTGTGCCAAGCCTCCCTCAGTATTGCCTTGGACCACCTGTCCAAAATACTGCCCCTCGTCACAAGGAAAAACAATAACTCTGACAACCTCCTTGTCGTCTAGGTCACCTTGGAAGCCTGGAATGATAACTGTCTCCCGAATGAGGCTGTCGTTATCATATCCCTAGAACATCCACTTATGTTCTAAAACTGCTTCCGACTGTTTCTCCAGGATTGGATTAATGTCAACTTATTGCACCTAGTGCAAGAACAACATCTGGTGTGGTACTCGACATCTCATGATTGACTCAATTGCCTGAGCAAGTGATCTGCCAATCATGCACATCCCTATCCTCTTTAGTCTGTAAGACATCTTTAGAGAGGGTGACTCCATCACCTGCAGGTACACTACCGTGCCAGGAGTCGTCCATTCTAAATACTCTTAGAATTCTGTCTAAGTACCCAGATTGGGAAACTACCCAAATCTAGATCTAAAACCATAGATCCAGTAACCAGTATGCCTGATATAATGTCCAAGTCCCATGTGGAGAAACCACTGTGTGACGACCAAAGTATAACCGATCGTAGTATAGGAATATCACTTCCAACTCTGTGTATGTCATCCAAATACCAGGACATCACACCCTACTACCTTCTCAAAAGATCCATCCCCTATTCTGATGAAGTCAAACCTATGACTGTCACATCAGAAATGGATGATCTATCTCCGCTATATCTGCTTCAGTCTGTAAATAGACATAAGCCACTTGTCCACCAATGCTTCCGCTGCTCCCACTGACTACGATAACCCTCTGGCAGAGTCATATACACGTACACTTCTAAAGCTAGTTTAGAACGACGCTATACTCATCCTCCCGCCGGGTCTCACAGTCTGGAACAACAGCAATGGCAAGTCTGGGTAAACAAGAACCTCCCTGCCACCGTCCTTAAGCATACCGAAGTACCTCTCGGGTGCCTGAGGTTACCCACTTTATCTGCGGAGTGGCCAATGGAATGTCAAACCAGATTGAATCTTTATGTTCCTATCAAATCTTCAGTAATCATTTGTGGTTCTGGAATCACTTCCAGTTCTACCATACTCCCACTACTGTTTTCTGAAAAAATCCATTTTTATTAAAACTGTGGTGAGTTCAGAACAATATCACTATTGATCTTCCAGATGGTAGAAAGCCAACCCTCATCATAGCCTGGGTCAACCCAAAAACAGCCATTACAGAAACGTGCCTTGAGTTATCCAGAGTCTGGTTTAAATCATAAGCCGGACAACTCCCCGTACCTTAACATTGTTAAGATATGAACTGTTCTATATCCAATACAGAAACAGAGGCACTGATTTAATTGAACCAGATTCAAATCATGCAGCTGTCTCCAGTGCATGTCAACTTAATGGAAGGAGGTCGATCAGCGTTACTCAACTTAGGAATGCTTCCAATTATGAGTAACCTGAAAGAGAAGCAGGTTCTCTTAATCATTACTATCAACTGAATACTATACTCAAGTATCTACATCTTCGATCACTTTGAAGAATCCCGATACTTGCAATATCTGGTTCTCTACTTTATTCAAATACCTATAACTTCTCAAAATTCGGACCCTGTGTTTCCACGAAACACCTGTCTAAAAACTAGAGAAGTCATAAGTAAACCGAATATAGTACGAGGACCAACCCCTCTGTCCTGATGGACCCTGGACAACATACAATACTCTGTATAAGTCCCTTGAGTCTGATAACTCATTCACTGTGTGTCGTAGGTTGAAAACTGTACTTATGGTTAAGAAGAATTACACCGCTGTTTAATGCTCCTTACCTAACCATCCACTGATATAGGTAAATGTCGTAGACAAAATTTCAAAAAGGTATATCTCACTCTATGAAAATAGACGTACAGATATATCAATTTGAAATTGGTGCATGACAGCGGATATTCAAAACCAAATATTTGCCGATCGGCAAACAGTCCAGGTGACTTCCTCAAATATCACCGATTACAACGAATCCCGATATAATGAGGATGATCACCCAATTCCCAATAACTTACTCCCACCCATCATCTGTAAAACCATACAGATGTGAGAATCGTACCTGGTAAATACATACCCTGGAGTAAGGACTAATTAGGAAATCAGTTTTCTTTTAACAGTACACAGTGGCACTGAAACATTGAAATGTTTCGATGGGGTATCCCGGTATTCCTAGTAATGCCTCTTCCAGATTCACGACTGTAACCGTATAATTCTTTGCCACCTCTCCAAATCCCTTTATATGTCTTTAGTCATTACCTTCTGCACACCCCTTTAGGTCAAATGGTTTTCTTCCTTCCATACCGTTCGGCACCAGCCTATGGTTTGGAAGAAGACTATCTAATAAGCATAA
Organism: Agapanthus africanus; assembly: GCA_030015575.1. Lineage (NCBI taxonomy): Eukaryota > Viridiplantae > Streptophyta > Magnoliopsida > Asparagales > Amaryllidaceae > Agapanthus > Agapanthus africanus. The sequence goes on along the minus strand of CM057350.1, from coordinate 402,006,390 downwards.
TGGGTGTACTGTCCTAATCCTAGGAGCACTCGCAATGCGAGAGAAGGTGAAGATAAAAGACAACCTGAATAAATCTTATTCCTATTTCTCCTGAACCAGAATCTATCCCCGAACTGGAACAAGTTCCTTTCGAGTTCGTATATAACCATACGATGGAATATCCAATAAACTGTGGATCTTCGTAGTGATACGGAGTGTCCTGGAGAAATACAAAGGTGATGTGGGAGTGGTAATGAAATACTTGGTTTGGTCGTGAATATCAGTCGCAATTTACTTTGCCCTCTTACTAATCCCTTGCTTTGTCTTAACTTAATATTTTCTGTACACCATCGTTATGCTAATTGGTTTTCTTCATTCCCCACCATTCGGCACCAGCCTAAGGTTTGGAAGAAGACTATCCAATTTGCGTAATAGGTGTACTATCTCCTAAACCAAGGAGTACTCGCAACCTGAGAGAAGGTAAAAGGAAAAGACAACTGAATAGTCCTATCCGTTTTCTCCAGAACCTGAAACCATCCTCGAATAAATCCCTTCGAGTTCGTATATAACCATACGATGGTTTTGTCCAATGGAAGTGGACGTTCGTAGTAATACGGGGTGTTCTGGAGAAAAGGGTAAAAGTAGGAGTGGCAATGAGGTCTGCAACTCTGACAATCCAAAAGCCAATGTTTAAGAAGGTTCGGTTAATTTTGGCCTCTGAGTCATAGTCTTAGGGTCGGGTCAATGGTCGCTGCCAAAGAGAGAGAGAAAAGAAACACTCAGCGTGCACTCTAACCTAGATCAGAATGGTTACCAATTTATCTAATCAGGAAACCTCCCACTGTACCGTCAAATTCTCCTCCAAACCTAAAAGAAGAATTAGTCGGGATCACCCGAGAAGTAAACCAACTCATCAGTGGAAATCAGGATCCAACTATCATCGCATGATAACGTGACGGAATCCGCTCACAGTGTCACACTCCAGAAGGTATGCGCATATCTGGCAAGTTTCAGTTCTTTTGAAACTCCCGATGTGATTTTTTACCCCATGCTCTTATGACCTTGACTTTGGCCAACATATCATAAGTCACATGTCAAGTTCTACCCGTCATTCTCCAGGTTAATTTGAATCCACCCGTACCTACCCTTGACTTTGGCCAAAATGGCAGTACGACTGTCCCAAACCAACGCATCTATCTATGCTGCATATGAATACCCCAATAGCTACCAATCACTGTGCCTTGACTTTGGCCAACATACACAGCTTGAATACTATTGACTATCCATATGAAACGACAGAGGGCTACGAATGGTTTCTGGCGAAAACTTTTAACGTAATGAACTTGATATCGTTGAAGGAACGGATAGCTTTTAAAAATATAGTGACGAAAACCTTTGCTAAAGAGGTCACTCCCGGTGAAGGGATCTCGGCTCTTTCCCCGTAGAATGAGGTGCAGGATATTCCAACTGAATACCACGATGCAAAGCAAAAGTAATCGGCTATAGTGAAGTTATTGCCCTGACGCAAACTTCTGTCCAAGGGGTCACTCCCGGTGAAGGGATCTCGGCCCTTGCCTCGTCGACTGAGGAGCAGGATATTCCAACTGAATACCATGATGCAAAACAAAAGTGAACGTCCTTGCAATAACAGCTTTTTGAAAAAGTGTTCCAACAACATCAGATTAGGTTTGTTTTTAACTTGCATTGATCCGAATCAACGCAGTCCCATCAATTGATCACACCACAAAGAACGAAAATATACTGATGTACATATATGCCATCCGCATTCGCCACTGGGTCCCGTCATTACCCGTTAGGTTAGCTAACTAACGACAGAGCGGGGACTGGACTAGCGCGGATGCAAAACATATACAACATCTACTAATATATATACCAATATATAATATTTCGCTCAAGGCGTGATAAAAATGCAACATCACATAAATGTACAGCATCACAGAATAAAACAGATATCTGGGATCCCCGGGTTTCACAGAGCCACTACTGAAACCCGGCGTTCCCTTGGTCGTGTGGATAGCCTGTGCAATGAAATCCTAGACCCCTATGGGCGCGGCAAGTTACCCGCCAAAACCTGAAGCGAGGCAGCCCCCTTCAGCAACGTGAATGGACCACCCAGCACTTCATGGAATCCGGTAACTTGGGCACCCCTCCTGGGTCAACCTGTACCCCCTACGAGTGCGGCGAATAGCCCGCCAATTCTAGAGTAAAGCCCCCTCCGTCTCAATGCCATGAGATGCGGGCTTGTTGCCCTCTAGAACCCGGCTATCCGTGCACCCCTTCGCGGGGTAATCCTAGTACAGAAAGTAAAATATACATACAACGGGTACATCGACCGCAACCTGGCCGTGCCCCAAAAATAATAATACAAACAGGCAATGACGGCAGTCCACATGTCGGACGCTCGCCCCGCAATATCAAATGTACATAATACAACAAAACACTGTACTAGCATTGCATCCAGGCTATCCCCCACGACCGATCCGCAGCATCACAGCAATACACAGAACATCAACGTGAAAGTCACGTTCGCAAATCCGTTTAACCGGGCTATAGCAGCTAGACAGGATTTACCGATCGAGTGACATTCACGGTCGCAGATATAATGTAAATACTGTGAAATAATGTGTTTTAAATATCCGATCGATCAAATTTTAACAAGTGGGCCCCCAAGTACTACTGTAGCACATCAAGAAATTCTGGGCCCAAAATTAATATTCCAAAACCCCTATTATTAGCCCAGAAAGTAACTGAAGAAAATTGACACAGTGATCTGATCATAGTGCGGCGGAACCGCGGCCTAAAGGGGGGTTTGGCCGCGGTTCCGCGCTCCCACTATGGAATTACTCTGTCGAATTTCTAGAGTAGCCTTATATTTTCCAGTACATCACTTTTCTGTAACCTGAAAAAAATTTCGACTCCAAAAAATTTCAACAGAAAACTAATGCAAACAAAATGTGGGTTTTGGAATTTTGGTCGATCGGAAATGTAAACACATTAGACCAAGCTAGACTAAGTTAATGGAGAGGCTCTGATACCACTGTAAGTGCACGGCGGCGCCCCGGCCGTCAATCCGACGGCCAAATGCGGAAGCGGTGATAAACTTTAATTTTGCAAACTAGCAAACCGGCACCAACGCGCACTAAAACACCCGGATCGAACCATTAACTAGTCCTAGCTAACTACAAGATGGGTTAGAGATATACCGACTGATCCGAGTCCTCCGGTCTTCTCGTCGTCGTCCCGATCTCCCGCGGAAACTCCGGTCGTCGCCTCCTTGCCGGAAGGGCACCACATCGTCTGCATCTTTTACGGGCTCCCACCTCAATACCGAGGCAACTCGGGCATGAAGCTGGCTAGTCGACGTGCCCAAGGTTTGCTGTAGAATGGTGTAGTGCTATGTCTCAATTGGGGTTGTAGGAGGTTGCCACTTTGGTGGAGGAAATGAGGTATGAATCTTTTTGGATGAAGCTATATCTTTTTCAAGCCAAAAGAGAGGAAAAATGCCCTCTCCAAATTTTGGACAGCCCCATGGAGCTTGGCCGGCCATGTATTGTGAGGGGAGAGTGAGAATGAGAGAGTGACCAAAAGAATGAGTGGGAAACTCTATCATGCAAGAGAGAGGGAAAATGAAATCATGTGAACCAATGATAACAAGGCAAAACCAACACTCAACTATTACTCATCACAAACAAAGTCCAACCATCATGAACCATCATGAAGTCAAGAAGTCAAGGTATGGAGCTCCCATCATGATGCAACAAAACGCAAAGGCCCCCTCCACAAATACTTATTTGCAACAATGCAAATAAGCCCTCCTCCACCAATCTTCGGCCAATGAACGATACAAAGGAAATCGGCCGAAACGGAAAGCAACTTGGCAACTCCAGAAAACTGGTCCCGTAATAAATTACAGGAAAACCCCACAACTGTGCATACACACCCGCATCTGTATTCCGACCGGAATACAGATGCAATGAGACAAAATCTACACTGTACTATACTAGGATCCGGCTTAACCCAAAGCCGGCTAGTATTATCCGTTCGATCCTGATCCGTGCAATACCGCACGTATCTGATCGAACCCTGCCATATATCCATACGGCCTCTAGTACAAACTGTCCGATCCTGATCCGTGCAATACCGCACGTATCTGATCGGACCTTCCCATATCTCCACACGGCCTCTACAGCTTTTCGCCCGAAAGCTTGACTAACTGAATGTGGGGGACTCTAAAGACTCGTCAACACCTTGGTTGTGGATTTAACCACTAGCACGTCAGAGATATAAGCCAATACGTAACGGGCTACCAGGTATTGACCAAAAGGGACGTCTGTGAGCGAACTCAGCCTGACACCCTACTGAGCCTGTCAGTGACAATATCCATACAGTCCGGTCCGTTCGTCTATGAGTATCGCATGGCGAGCCTAGGGGGTTGGTAAAAGTCAGACCCCCAAAAGCGGTACAAGTCGTGTCGGAGTGTAGCCCAGAACACCCTGAGATACTACTGGAATACCTACCAGTAAATCTCCTTGCCTCGGCCGAGGGCTTCGTATAATGGCTCTCCTAGACACAGCGCGACCTCACCCCCAATACCGGGAGAGACGAACCCCTGAAGATACGCTCACTGCCTCCATGTGGCTCGGGACTGTACCTAACTAAAACCTGTTTGCACGACTCCTTTGAGCCGTGGTAGGGTAGTAATCAAAGTACAGTGGGAACTCACACGAGACAAATAACGATCCCCAGGTCGATGAACTAACCTGTACACATGTCACCAGGGAACTGCCATCTGACGTCTGGTATATGACCAACTAACATCTTCCCGGCGAGTCCTGTCCGGTGTACTCATAACCCAATGAGCACCTGTATACATCTTAGGTGATCTAACTGACACCAATGGTTTGTGAGACCGGCCACCGCCCCTCGTCGGGGTCTCGACTGTATACACTAGTCTACTCTGGAGAATCGATGCCCTGTCTCAAAACTCTCACGACTAGGGACCTTTTAAGGATATGCTTATAGACCCCCAGCTCCCACTTATATGATCGCCCTCATACTGCTGGTGGTCAAGCAAGAATCCTAGGGGCTCTATCAACGTGTAATAGCGACGTGTCAGGTCACCTAAAACAGTACACGTTGAAAAAGATAAACCAGATAGCATACTATCATCTCGAGTAGGACTGTCCTACCGGGATAGGTCCTCCCTTAATCATTGCAATCACATGCCTGTGATCCAATAATTGACTCTGAGGGCACCATCTCCAACAGAATTGACTAGGAAGGAAGTTCCATTTCTTTGGACAGATGCATGTGAGCAGAGTTTCCAGCAGTTGAAGACTCGCTTGACGACCGCACTAGTCTTATATTTACCTTCTGGGTCAAGTGGTTTTGTTGTATATTGTGATGCATCTTGAGTGGGTTTAGGCTGTGTATTGATGTAGCACGGTAAGGTTGTAGCTTATGCTTCTCGACAGTTGAAGATGCACGAGCAGAACCACCCCATTCATGATTTAGAGATGGCTGCAGTAGTTTTCGCACTGAATATTTGGAGGCATTACTTGTATGGAGAGGCGTGCCAAATCTTCACAGATCATAAGAGTCTAAAGTATATTTTTTAGCAGAGGGATCTGAATCTAAGGCAGCGTAGATGGATGGAACTCGGGAAGGATTACGATTGTGAGACCTTGTATCATCCAGGCAAAGCGAATGTCGTAACAGATGCTTTGAGTCGGGGGCCTGGAGGTAGATTATCTCATGTGCGCAACTTGCAGAGGTAGTTTTCCACAGACTGGCAGATTTTATGTGATAGCCGTATACAGTTTGAGTTCACATCGACGGGAGGACAGTTAGCACATGTTTCCACCCGACCTCAGTTATTGGATCGTATTCGAGAGACACAGACTGCATATACTCATATGACGGAGATCATGGATCAGGTTAGGTAGGGCAGAGAGTCAGAGTTCGTGATAGATGACCGTGGAGTATTACGTTTTGGGACTCGTCTTTATGTGCCGGATTCTGATGGATTAAGACGTGAGATCTTAGAGGAGGCCCATCGATCAGTGTATAGTATTCATCCTGGTTCCACCAAGATGTATCATGACTTGAGGGATGTTTATTGGTGGGAAGGAATGAAGAGGGACGTTGCGGAGTTTGTTTCGAGATGCTTGACTTGTCAGCAAGTCAAAACCGAGCACCAGAGGCCGGCAGGAGAGTTGCAGCCCTTGCCCATTCCGGAGTGGAAATGGGAACAGATTTCCATGGATTTCGTTGTAGGTCTACCCAGGACTAGCAGAGGGTATGATTCCATTTGGGTGATTGTAGATAGATTGACAAAGGCTGCTCATTTTCTTCCGGTGAAGACGACGTATGGGTTTGCTCAGTATGCTCAGATTTATATCGATGAGATTGTACGATTACATGGAGTTCCGACGTGCATAGTTTCAGATAGGGGTACCCAGTTTACTAGTAGGCTATGGCAGAAACTTCAAGAAGCTCTTGGTACGCAACTGAGTTTTAGTACAGCTTTTCACCCACAGACGGATGGTCAGTCAGAGCGGACCATTCAGACTTTAGAGGATGTGCTTCGAGCTTGCAGCGTTGATTTCAGTGGTAGTTGGGATCGTCACCTACCTTTGATAGAATTTTCGTACAATAATAGTTTTCAGGAGACGATCCAGATGTCACCCTTTGAAGCTTTGTATGGGAGGAAATGTCGATCACCTGTTTACTGGACGGAACTGAGTGAGAGTAGCATTTTGGGACCACAGATAGTATAGGAGACTACGGAAAAGATTCAGCTGATATGAGACAGAATGAGAGCGGCCCAGTGCAGACAGAAATCTTATGCAGATCGACGACGTCGTAGACTCGAGTTTGATGTGGGAGATCATGTGTTCCTTCGTGTGTCTCCGATGAAAGGTGTGATGCGTTTCGGAAAAAGGGGGAAGCTCAGCCCCAGATATGTCGGACCTTACGAGATTCTGGAGAGAGTGGGTGCTATAGCTTATCGTTTAGCACTTCCACCGAGTTTTCCCGATGTGCATCCGGTGTTTCACGTATCGATGCTTAGCAAGTATCTTCACGATCCTTCTCACGCGATCCAGCATTAGACATTACAGCTTGAGCCGGATTTATCCTACACAGTGCAGCCTGTAACTATTCTAGACCGGCAGGCAAAGAAACTGAGATCAAAGGTACTTCCATCTGTAAAGGTTCTTTGGTAAGGAACGAATCGCGAAGAGATTACTTGAGAGACCGAGAATGCGATGCGAAAGAAATTTCTATACCTTTTTGAAGGTAAGTCTAGTTAAGTTTAAAATCGGGGACCGAATTTTCTTAAGGGGGGAATATAGTAACATTCTGAAAATTTAGAAATAAATAAAATTAAATAATTAAATAATAAAATGTTAAATTAAAAAGTTATTAAAACCAAATAAGACATTTTCATAAGTAGTATGTAAAACAAATTAAATTAAAATTTTAATATGTAACATAAATAAATTATAAGGGTTTTAAAGTGAAATTTAGCTTCATTTTAATTAAAATGGTGTTACATAATAATATAGGAAGTGAGCGGTTTTTAAGTAAAGTTTAGGAATTTTGAGCAAATGGGAATTAATTAAGGGTGTAAGTAGAAAAGGGTTAATTAAGGTTTAGGTTAAGAATTTTAATCACAAGATAAATAAATTAAAATGAAAATGCATGACACATAGTCCTTTCATGCACATTACACACTCAACACCTCCTACTTGCATGAAACCACCACTATTCTTTAGTTAACACCTCCTCCTCCACCTCACTCTTCCCTTTATCACATATATATCATGTGTTCAGATCATATTAACAAACTAAAGTTCTGAAAATTCAAATGAATAGAAGGGAAAACACCTAGAAATCACAAAAAGAAAGAAGAAAAGAGAAGTGAAGAAGAAGAAGAACTAAGCTAAGGTTTCACCATCAAGCTAGAACTAGGAGCATGTGCATCTTGGAAAGAGTTCTTCCAGCAATATCCTTGTAGGTAAAATCCTTACTCACTGTAGGAGTTAGTTCTATAATTAGTTCAAACTAGAAATCCAATGTCTATAATATCGTATTTTAAAGAAAAACTGAACTCTGTAGTAATCTGCTATTAGTTAGGACAAAATCAACTTAACCAAACAATGCCTAAATTGTGTGTGTTAGACCTAGAACAAACCCAGGAAGCATGAACCAAGGGGCTCGGATTTGGGCCGACGACCTATAGGCGAATTCTGGCATCCCCGGATTTATGATAGGCTTTGTGGTTTTGGGTTTTGGGTTTTTGGGTAGGTCTCTGTATTATTGTTAGGATATTTTGGTATTATTTAAAATAGTTAATTTAACTGTATATGGAATCTGGGGACTAATATCGTAAAAGTGATCAAAGTTTTTAAATATGACACGGTAAAATTGTAACGCGTTCTGTTTTCTGTTACGAAACAACGTTCGGGTAAATTTCAGTGAGGTTAAGTGTTAGATCGTTTGCAACAGTCGTACGTAGTGCAATTAACACGTACAACTTGTGTTTTCTTGATTTTTGTCGTATCGGAATGTTGCCGTTTTCTTATACAAGTTAACTAAATGTTAGATTTGAGTGTGGAAACTTCGAAGGCCGCAAGGAAAGGAAAAGGATTGGCGATTCCTGAATAATTATGACGTATTTCCGGTGAGTAGACTAAACATCTACTGGGGGATTGTATAAAGATGACGTGATACGCCCGTATTTTGTTAAATTGAAAGATTGGATTTATATGCGAAGTTAATAACATGAATTCATATATACCTATACATCACCATGTTAATAGTTGTTAGAACACTGCACAATTATCGACGAGTTATGCCGCACGTGCACATCTTTACATGTTACACTACACCTCATCTATATTAACATGTCACTTTTACACTAAATAATTATCTTGTTAATTATGGTTCTATCATACCTTAGACGTCATTAACAGTAGTACTTTGCATAAATGACATCATGTTTCATATTTAAATGTTCGAAGTTGATATAAGAGAAAATTATATTATTGAGGATTTATGGTTTTGAGTTTTCCTATACTATTGCATAAATCCAGTGATTGTTCATAATTGATGTGACATGTCCACCATGAGATGTTTTTATGATTTGGTTTTTATTCCGAACCGAGTTGGGGGTCATACGGTTGCGGATTTATAAGTTATCCAGACTGAGTCGGTGGGCATACAGTTGGATGAATGGTGGACCCGGTCGAGACTGAGGGGCAGGATAACTGCATGATAGGCGAGGAGCCTAACGAGGATACTCAATACCGGAGATAGTTGTGAAATAAGGCGGATATTTATATGATATCGACCGATGTTATTGATTACAGGATCGTTCGCGGAACGATGCCTGAGAGAATGGAAGATTTGTGTCAATAATGGACACGGAAAGATGAACTTTATTTGGAAATAAATGATGAGATTTCAGTTTTGGTTATGTGATTGGTAGTATGGATTCATGTTTTCCACATGTTATCATGCATCATAATTATCCTTATTGCAGTTAGTGATAGTTTGTCATATTTACATTATCAACCGTTATATGTTAGTTTTATTCACTGAGTTGGCAACTCACCCCCGTTGTGCCACAGTTCCTTGCAGGAGTAGAGTGGACGTTAGCAGCAGTGCAGATCCACTTTTTCAGCTTTTATCGCATCTTTTGATAGGTGGGTTACATATGTAGTAACCTTCTCTTTTGGTATTGTATTTTGGATCTAGAATATCTCGATCAAACCTTGTATTATGACTTAGAATGAGAGATGGTTATATGTATATTATTTGACAGGTGAGATCGTTGTTATGTTAGAAGATATTTTTTTATTTATGTCTGGAATTATTATTGATATCCTATATACTGGATATTTATTTCCGCTGTTGATATCGTTGATCCCAACTAGAGATGCAACCAAACTTAACACTTTATAATTGTTTTTATTATGAATTCACTAGTGAGTAACTGTTAAGATCTTAATTACATAAAACTGTGATTTTTACTTTAAAAAACTAAATTTTTATAAAAATTCAGAAAAAAGGATTTGATCTTGGTATTTCGGCTTACTCGGATTGTGTAAATATCTTTAGATATTGTATAATCTAAGTGCCGGTCACATCCAAACTTTGGGTCGTGGCAATTACATATCTTTTAGACATGTTGATAAAACCTATAGGATCGTTGCTAGACTACCTGCGTTGTGATGGCGATCATACTTATGGGAGCTGGGTAGTCGGTACGCACATCCTAAAATGGTCCCTAGTCGTAGGAGTATCGATACTGGGCATCAATATTCCGGAGTATACTAGTGTATACATTTCTAGACCTCGAAGAGGGGCGATGGTTTGGTCCCGCAACCATTGGTCTTTAGACCTAAGATCGTATACAGGTGCTCACTGGGGGTGAGTACACCTGACGGACATGCCGAGAACATCCATGTGGTAATATACCTATCGTCATTCGGAAGTTCTCAGGTGACATTAGTACAGGTTATTCTTTAGACGTGAGATCGGCATTTGTCTGGTGTGAGTTCCTACTGTGCTTTGATCACTACCCTACCACGGCTCTTCTGAGTCGTGCAAACAGCTTTTGGTTGGGTACAGTTTCGAGCCATATGAAGACAGTGAGCGATTGTCGGGGATTCGTCTCTCCCGGTATAGGGAGTCGATATCGCACTGTGATTCGATTGGTTAGGACCATAAGACCTTGGCAAAGGCAGTTGGAATTTACTGATAGGCTGATCGGTAGTTTCACGGATTGGTCCTGAGCTACATCAGCACGACTTATCAGGTTTTTAGTGTCGACGTTCACCACCCCCTAGACCCGGTATGCGATACACTTTAACGAAGAGACCGGACTGTACGGATATTGTCATGGATGTTAGTTATATGTATGCCCTAGAGGCCATTACTGTGCATTGGATGTATATTGTAATGGATGCTGGGACATACATAGGTAGGACTTTCTTGCTCGACATGATAGTACGCTATCTGGTTGCTCTTTATCTTAACATGTATACTTTCTGTCTCTCTATTACATGTTGATAAAGCCCTTAGGATGTGTACTCGACTTCCAGGACTATGATGTAGATCATACTAGTGGGGCCTGGGTAGTCCATGAGTACATCCTTCAATGTTCCTAGTCGTGGGAATATCGAGACGGGGCATCGATATTCCAGAGTAGACTAGTGTATATCTTCTCGACCCATGTGATGGGCGATGGATGATCCCATATCCATTGGTGTTTGACATCAGAGATGGTATGCGGATGCTCAGTAGAGACTGGGTACACTGAACGGACTCGCCGAGAACTCCCAGATGGTATTATACCTCACGTCAGATGGCTGTTCTCTGGTGACACTGGTACTGCTTAGTCTGTTGACCCGAGATCGTCATAGAGTCTTGTGTGTCTCCCACTGTGCTTTGATTTCCACCCTACCACGGCTCTACTGAGTCGTGCAACAGGTGGTTTTTGGGTACAGTCACGATTCACATGGAGGCAATGAGCGATAGGAGGGGATTCATCTCTCCCGGTATTGGGGGTTGATGTTGTGCTATGCTCGACTGGCCATAACCGGAAATCCCTGGTCAGGGTTGCAGTGATATACTGGTAAGAGTTATCAGTAGTTTCACGATTGTTATGGACATCACGTCGGCATGACTTATCGAGCTAGTGGGGTCTGACGTTTACCACCCCTAGGCGAGATATGCGACATATCAGAAGAATAGACCGGACTGTACGGTAAGTGTTACTGGTTGGATTCACAGGAGTGTGAGCGGGCTTGCTCGTTGTTCATACCAGAATATTGAATTTTATACCGCCCATTCTTACGCTCGTTCGTTTATAGGCAGGTGCTTTTGATCAGTGTTTGCTACATATTTGCAGAATACTGGTTCTCAGCTCTAAACAGTGAAATCCATAGAAAAGTAGGACAAATTCCGGATTACTGCCAACAACAGATAAAACACGGGTCTCCGCTCTCTATCCGTGTGTTGCCACATACCAATTTAAGGGACAAAATGGCAAATCGATTGTCATTTTCATGCATAAAGCTCAATGTCAACACAAGATCCAAGAAATCTACGCGTAGCTCGAGGAAATCATGGAAAAAGATCCACATCACATCACCTTCTGATCTACTGAAATTCTGGAAGAATTGTGAAGAGTTTCTGAGAAAAGTCATATACCACACAGAAGAGAACCACAAAACAGGGGATACGACAAAATATAAAGGCACAAGCTCTCTAAATGGCCGCGGTTCCGCGGCATAAGCGCGCTTAGGCCGCGGAACCGAGGCCGTATAGGCTCGTCAGTGTACAAAATTTCAGGGGCTGTTTGGTAATTACATGTAGTGCCAGAATGTTGCCCTAGGTTCTCTGTTTCCTGCCTATAAATAGTCCAGAACTTGCCAAACTATGGGAGTTCATTCTTAAGCCTCTTTTTTGTTAGTTTTTAGTCTTCTTCTTCTTCTTATTCATTCTTTCCTCCATGAAAATGTAGTGGGACCATTGAGTGGATGTTAAATGAAGATGAGGGTTTTTGTATCATTCTTTTTGCTTAGCTTCCCCCTTGAGCTCTCAACCTTAACTTGATCTTGCAACCTCTTAAGTGAGCTTGCAAGTTTAAGCATTGGTCATTGATCTCAAGGGGTTGTATCATTTTGTTCTCTCTTTTGTGCTTCATTTCACATGAGTTCTTTACCCTTCTCTTGATCTTGCAACCTCTTGATTGAGCTTGCAAGTTTAAGGGTTGGCTATTGATCCCATGGCTTGTCTTGAGTTCTATGGTTCTTAGTGTTACTTTCTTGCTTATTTCTTTCTTGCTTTTTATTACTTGCTTTACATTCATGCTTTACTTTCTTGCACTTAAATTCCATGCACTTACTTACTTGTAATCTTTTCTTTTCTTTTGCTCTTTTTGGTTCGTTTTTGTGAATGGTTGTAATTATCGTTGTTAAGAATAAATACGGTATTGTAAGTTAATATTTCTTTGCTCATTTCCTTTTCCCGTTGTTTTCCATTGAACTTCGCCCAAACGTTACGCAAGCGCTCCGTTAGGCACCCTACCCTACCAAGGTAACGGTGATTCCTAACCGTGACCGGTTGCGTTCAGTTTGGCCGGAGGCGAATGCAAGAAATAAGAACGGAAGGACAAGGGTAAATAAGCCGGATTCCACGAATACCGTGCTTAAATCCCCTAATCCACATTGTTGCCGATTGCTCTAGCTTCAATTGGCCAAGACTCGGCTCAAAGGTTTTGAGTACGGATTTCTTTAGCTTACAATTTCGTATATTTTTCTTAACAACTTTATACTTGCATATAACACATAGGTTAGAATCGAACAAACATATACACATTCTTTATTGACTCGTCTAAGACAAGAACGGAAATACAACCATCTCCCTGTGGATCGACCCGTGCTCAACCGGCTAGCTGCAAAGCGACACCGTCCTGATCGCGGTTATAACTTTAGAACTTTGAACATCCGACATGCCAAAAGCGTGCGATCAAATGGCGCTGTTGCCGGGGAGACGGTAGCGTATTTTCTTTCTTGTTATTCGGGTTGATATTCTTTTTGTATATATTTATAAATAAAAATATGAAATCTTTTTATTTTTTTTGATAATTTTTATAAGCAAGTCTGCAGATTTTTGCGGAGTTGCAAACGGCGATTGTGGGGAGCAAAGTGTACGTTCAAGGCTAAGGTGATTGCAAAATACACTGCCAAAGGTCCGAGTAGTTTGACCCGCGTAAGCGAACTTTTCAAGCTTACCGGATTTGATTCAACGGGGATTTCCTAACCCAAAAACTTAACGGTACGTACTTTACTAACACCTTCTTCTCCAATCCGACGCATCCAATATACTATTCTTTGCAGGATTCTTTGCAAGTTCGCTAGCAAATGCTAAAAATTGACTAACCCGTATTTGTTGCAGTGCCGTGCTTAAACTAAAAAACGATTGTTTGATTCTTTATAGAATTTTTATTGAATTGCACATTGCATACATTAATACGGACTTAAGGGCAAGCGAACCCCACAATATACGGTAAAGGATTTCATCACCTTTTCCGTGGCCCACAAATCACGAACTTGAGCATAACGTTTACCCGCACAAATTTTAAAAGAAATTAGACTTTAAGACTTAAGTACTTCGCGCTCATTAGGGGAAGTTAACCGTGTTTAGAACCTCGCTTAACGGTACATTGTTTACGGGGTGTCTAAGAAAGTGTTAACGGCGAAACCGCCAAAAGAGAAAGGGTTATTTAATTAAGGAACTTCGCGAAAGCATTGGAAAACCTCCCCTTATCTCTGCACTTACCTGGCCTCGTGATCAGTTATCTTAAGCCCGTTTCTCGACACAGTTTTACTTCGACAATCAAGTTCTGGAGCAGGTCTAGTTGACCTAGGTGAACCCTAGAACGATTAGGTGTGTGGTATTTTTGTGTCATGATTGTTTTTGTCCAGATTCTTTTGTGTGTATATTTCATTCTTTTGTTAAAAACTAAAAAAAAAAATCGCATTCTTTTTTCCCCTCCTTTTCTCTGCCTTTCTTTCTTTCTCTCTTCATATCATGGGTACCCCACCTCGCAAAACTCTTGCCGAACTTTGGTACCCACAACCAGACATTACTTCTTACGGTTCTTGCTTTGGCCGAACATCGAACGACCCCTCCATGCCCAAAATGTCATTGAAAGATCACATAGATGCGTCTAGGACAAACACTTGCCCTCCGCATTCCACTTTGTATCAACCTTTTCAACCTCCCGCACCCGCTTATGTTGATACCCCTTTTGCAAGTCGTCATTTGTCCATCGCTGAACGTATTGAACAATCTCATAGCCGATCTTTCACTCCTTTCACCACTTCAAATTCTTGGGATCAACAATTCCATTCACCTTCGTATCCAAATGTTGATCCTACCCATGTCCAGCCATTCAATTCCTACCAGTCCTACCCGACTTTTATACCTTCCCTAGACATTGCTTCTGAACAGTCATTTGGGAGTTTCCAGAACCAAAACAACTTTGAATCTTTTACTGAAACCCCTTCACAACCCATGTCTAGTCTGGAACAGCAATTGGAAGACTTTAGGGTAGCGTCGTACCAACAGATAATGGATTTGAATGCTTCCATGGCTGCCCTCATACAACCTAGTGACCCGGTAGCTAGTTTTCAACTAGCTACAAATTTTCCAATGTATGAAGAGGCGGTAGGACAGGTTGAGAATTTGAGCGGAGAGAGTGAGCCATACACCCTTCCAAATCAAACCTACCCGTTTCAACTTGAATCCCACAACTCCTGTTTTGAAAGTCTATCGAGTGTCCCAAATGATTTATCAATTGAAGATAGAACAGATAATGAGTTGTGTGACCTTATAGTGTTTGATTTGCCCAATTGTGAAGGGACTCTTTCGAGTGAAACCGCACCCAACCCTTCTGACTTCTACACCTTCATCTTAGAACCTGAATTGATTGATTTCCATGCTTTTGTTGAGGTGTCTGAGAATATAAATTTTCACTTGATTGAGGATATTGATGCTGGGAATATTTTGGATCATGAACCCGTAGATTTAGCTGAGTTTTTCTTTCCAGCTCATCATCCCGAGTCATTAAAAGGTTTTCCCGAACCCCATATGCGTCTGGATTTTGAGGATATACGCATGGATGTGCTTAACTTTGAGGAGACTATTGAGGATATTTTTTAGGATGAACCAGTTTTAATTGATGAGTCGGATTTTCCAATTCATCATGTTCCTTTCATTGACTGTGTACACCCTCCTGAACCTTTAACCGATAACCTTCCTCAATCACCTACCTCCATCCTTTCCATCATTCCGATATTGCAAGAAACCATATCATTTTCACTTCCAGTGTCTGGTTTACCAAGTTCAGCGTACCCATGGTTTCTCACGAATCTTGAAGGATTTGACCCAATTTCTCGCCATATTGATAGATTAGTACAATCCATCTTTTCACATCGATCATTACAGATTGTACTAATTTATTCAATCCATTTCCACCATCAAATTTGTATTCCACTTCTTTCTCCCTTTCGCCATTCTTCTTCTTATATACCTAGACCGTATATCACTTCTATCTCCATATTGTCTCGCATATTCTCCCTCTCTTTTCTCTACGCCTTCTTCCACCAACCTGTACATTATAGCGATAAAATCTTTGAATGGTTGGTGCTCATTTTTGGCCTATGTAAGGCCTTGTATAGCTTGATACTGTTCTCTTTCCCCCTAATCCTGAACTTCAATGCTTAACAGTGGAAACACTGTTTTACTTAAGTTTTGGGGGGGGACCTTTTTGTGTATATATATATTTTTTTTCCTTTTTGTTTTGTATATAATTTGTTTTTAGGGAGAGCGCCGACAATTTTGACCCTCTTGTTATAGCCTGACAGTGAGGGCACTGTCATGTTTAAGTTTGGGGGTGTGCTCGGTAAGCTTTCTTCCTTCGCATTCATTTGTATATTTTGCATCTGCATACTAAAATCTATAAAATCCATAAAAATCAGAAAATTTTCTAAAAACATAAAAACTTTTCTGTCAAGTTAGCTAGTGGGAGAACTCTGATTTAACATTTCAACGGTTTTGTTTGATAAGATAAGAATAACTAAATCTTATTTTTAGATTTTGAAAACATGAAAGATAACTCTCCTTTGAAGTTAACTATAGCTGATATACGTCTTTACATCACACTACACGTTTCGTGAGTTTTGAAAATTAGATGACAAGTCTTTTATGTCTAAAAACTTTTAAATGGATAAATGATTTTCTGAGGATCAAATAGGTTTGTTCTGAAATAAGTAATATCAAGAATAGTTTATGAAGTGACGTGAATATGAAGGAATGTTATTGATGCCTTAATTGGAACTAATTCTGAAAAATAACCCATCTGAAACTTGATTGGAATGATTACACACCTAACCCACTAAAACACGTCTTTTATCCAAAAAAATAACTGAACTGCCGGTTATATCTCCGTTCGCATTGAATCATCATGATTTTCACGCTAAATTGTCTTTTGTTTTTGGTCCTAGTAACTTGAGTAATTAAGTCCGCTGGGGTGTCTCTACACCTAATGCCCTAAAGCCAACGGGTTTGGGTGCATTGGCCCAAAGCTCGTTAAGAAACCTAGAAAGTCCAGATTAAAACAAAGTCAAGCAAGTGTTCTCTCCGAGTTAAAATTCCTAACGGTTCTTTGTGTGAGAATAATCTTGACAAAAGACAGGATTTTATAAAAAAATATTTCTAGCGGAGATATGAAGGTTTTATTCTATGAAAAAGACTATTGCACGTTCATAGAGGTGTGTATGAAATGAAAACAAGAAAAAAGTGGAGTGAAAAATAAGACCTAGTTTCATGTTAAGGAAGATAGAAATTCTGAAGTTGAAACTTTACTGGAAAACGAAACTTGAAAAATACTTAACTCTTTATAAAACTTATGTGATCCTTTTAAAATTTTTATCTGGGCTTTATTGTGTGACATGATGACTTTAATCGATCCTTCTGGAACTTAACAACACTATTTGCACTGCACGTAAAGACATATAAAATCTTAAGTTAAATAAGAAGCGGGATGTGAAAAATAAAAGTTCGATAGTCCAGACTTAGGATAATAGAATTGTTATTTTTCTTAAACAAAACTTTAGGGTTTGAATCATAGTAATTTTGCAAAACTGGCTTGACCGGATTTTGTGGGTAGTATCCGCTGAAAACCCTCAGGAGACAACACTCCTCCTACTAGGGACACCTAGAGGTTTAACGGCTTGTTGCACGTGCTCAGTGCAATCGCGTTCCCTGCGAAAGTGCGGTTAGGACTTTTTTGTGAATAATTGGTTTTGCTCGGGACAAGCAAAAGTTAAGTTTGGTGGTATTTGTTCATACCAGAATATTGCATTTTATACCGCCCATTCTTACGCTCGTTTGTTTATAGGCAGGTGCTTTTGATCAGTGTTTGCTACATATTTGCAGAATACTGGTTCTCAGCTCTAAACAGTGAAATCCATAGAAAAGTACGACAAATTCCGGATTACTGCCAACAACAGATAAAACACGGGTCTCCGCTCTCTATCCTTGTGTTGCCACATACCAGTTTAAGGGACAAAATGGCAAATCGATTGTCATTTTCATGCACAAAGCTCAATGTCAACACAAGATCCAAGAAATCTACGCGGAGCTCAAAGAAATCATGGCAAAAGATCCACATCACATCACCTTTTGATCTACTGAAATTCTGGAAGAATTGTGAAGAGTTTCTGAGAAAAGTCATATACCACACAGAAGAGAATCACAAAACAGGGGATACGACAAAATATGAAGGCACAAGCTCTCTAAATGGCCGCGGTTCCGCGGCATAAGCGCGCTTAGGCCGCGGAACCGCGGCCGTATAGGCTCGTCAGTGTACAAAATTTCAGGGGCTGTTTGGTAATTACATGTAGTGCCAGAATATTGCCCTAGGTTCTCTGTTTCCTGCCTATAAATAGTCCAGAACTTGCCAAGCTATGGGAGTTCATTGTTAAGCCACTTTTTTGTTAGTTTTTAGTCTTCTTCTTCTTCTTCTTCATTCTTTCCTCCATGAAAATGTAGTGAGAGCATTGAGTGGATGTTAAATGAAGATGAGGGTTTTTATATCATTTTTTTTGCTTAGCTTCCCCCTTAAGCTCTCTACCTTAACTTGATCTTGCAACCTCTTAAGTGAGCTTACAAGTTTAAGCTTTGGTCATTGATCTCAAGGGGTTGTATCATTTTGTTCTCTCTTTTGTGCTTCATTTCACATGAGTTCTTTACCCTTCTCTTGATCTTGCAACCTTTTGATTGAGCTTGCAAGTTTAAGGGTTGGCTATTGATCCCATGGCTTGTCTTGAGTTCTAAGGTTCTTAGTGTTACTTTCTTGCTTATTTCTTTCTTGCTTTTTATTACTTGCTTTACATTCATACTTTACTTTCTTGCACTTAAATTCCATGCACTTACTTACTAGTAATCTTTTCTTTTCTTTTGCTCTTTTTGGTTCGTTTTTGTGAATGGTTGTAATTATCGTTGTTAAGAATAAATACGGTATTGTAAGTTAATATTTCTATGCTCGTTTCCTTTTCCCGTTATTTTCCATTGAACTCCGCCCAAACGTTACGCAAGCGCTCCGTCAGGCACCCTACCCTACCAAGGTAACGGTGATTCCTAACCGCGACCGGTTGCGTTCGGTTTGGCCGGAGGCGAAAGCAAGAGACAAGAACGGAAGGACAAAGGTAAATAAGCCGGATTCCACGAATACCGTGCTTAAATCCCCTAATCCACGTTGTTGTCGATTGCTCTAGCTTCAATTGGTCAAGACTCGGTTCTAAGGTTTTGAGTATGGATTTCTTTAGCTTACAATTTCGTATCTTTTTCTTAACAACTTTATACTTGCATATAACACATAGGTTAGAATCGAACAAATATATACACATTCTTTATTGACTCGTCTAAGACAAGAACGGAAATACAACCATCTCCCTGTGGATCGACCCGTGCTCAACCGGCTAGCTGCAAAGCGACACCGTCCTGATCGCGGCTATAACTTTAGAACTTTGAACATCCGACACGCCAAAAGCGTGCGATCACTCGTCGATCTTCTGATCGCTCAATACCCGGGTGGCCGTTACGTTTAGCAGACCGCTTGCGGCTTGTGGGTGTTTGATATGATCATCACCTGCTGCCGGCGTATTGACGAGTCTTTAGAGTCCTACACAGAGGTTTCCTGGCTCAAGCAAAACGAAATAGGAGCGCATATGAGATATGTGCGTGACCGAGAATAATGCGTGTATGTAATACCGTATTCTATTCTCACGATGAATGTATCGATTGGTTGTTTGCGATATAACCTAGTTATCGAATCGAGGATTGATTCGATAAGTCGATACATCGGATATTAGTCGGTCATATGCGATATGACCGGATCATTAAATCAAGTGTTGATTTAATGATTTAATGTATAATTATATATTTGATATATTACTTTGCATTAACTAGTATATGTTCACTTTAGATGGATTTTCTTACTTGATGTGCACAAGTTCTATATGTGATATATTTTTGTGCACTTGTTTGTATCATGTTTGATGATACATGCAAACATGGGTGTGTGTAAGACTTAAACAATGTTTAGTTGATGGTTTAGGGTTTTTACTTGTTTATTCATTCTTTTTATTTATTTTTGGCAAAATATAACATGGTGCCTTTCTTTGTTTGATACTTGAAGCTTCTTGAAGCTTTGAAAAGTCTAGCTAGTTTGTCTTTTGCCTTAACCCTAACCATTCAACTAAACCCTAGTTTATTCTCTACACTAAACCATGGTTGCAAATATGATAAGAATCACTTTATTTTCTTTTTTCATTATTCTTATCATATTCTTTTTCTTCTTCTTCTTCTTCTTCTTCTTCTTCTTCAAGAAGAAAGAAGCTTGCTAGCTTCAATGGTGACTTGAGAAAAAGAGTGAGAAATCCAATTCTAAAGTGAACCCACTTCCTATTTCTTCATCCTCTACCACTTGCCATGTAGTATAGGGTGTTTTCTTCACAAGTTTCATGACTTGGTGTAGTTGGAGCTTGATCTTGTGTTGCCTCGACGTAGATCATCTTCGGCATCGAAGTCGACGACCTAACCCGATCATTTCTTCAACGAAACCATCTCTAGAGTCCGGGATCCGATGATCGTAGCGGAGGGACGTCAACGCGGAGCTATGGAGGTGGAGGACCGGATCTACAAAGGTTGTATTTTCCGTTCACTCTTAGTTAAGTTGTTAACTTGTTGTTTCGCCTTACCTCTAGTAACGATCTAGTTTAGGGTTTCTCGGCACATAGGAAATTTTTGAATTGGCCATGTTTGATCACTTGTGGAACCTCATGGGTGTGCCTAGGAACCCTACAGTAGTATCAGCGCCTAGCTAGAGCCTTAGACGATGCGTAGACGGAGTTAGAAACCCGATCGAACCCGAAACCCTAATCCTTGACCCCTCTCTGTACATTTTTGAAAATTGTGGATTTTTCTGAATTAAAAATACCTGAAAAATACAGCAGGGAAATATAAGAATTGTGGTGAAAAACGACCCCCTAAATCGTGCATTCCACCGCGGAACCGCGGCAATAGCCTGCTTGGGCCGCAGTTCCGCGGCCGTACAGAGGATTTAGGTTATCATTTTTGCACCATAATTCCTATTTCTGTGATTTATATTTTATGGGTATTTTTATTATGACTCAAGAGTTGGGTGTTCTGGGGTTGTATTGGGGACTCGATGATTCGATCGGATTATTTAACTTTGTTTACTGTGTTTTTCCGGGTATTTTTAGAATATGTTAAAAAGTTCGACCGGATATAAATACCAACTTTTTCCCCTGCCGGGAAATTTCCAATTGTTGGATTTTCCGTAGTTTAATGACGTTCTAAGTAGTGCAAGTAACGCGATGGTCCCTCTAGAAGACAACAAACCTTAACTCGATTATGTGACCGTCTTGAACTGCCCTTTGAACCTTAGGGTTTGGGGCAGTACGGCGTGCCACATGTGAGGCGTTGGCTTGACCGTTCTACGGCTCGACCGTTGGTTCTGAGGCATGAAGTGAATGTTTTTAAACTTATTTCATGTGTTGAGCTGTTTCGGGAAAACTTGGGTGTTCGATTGTTCGATCAGAAAGTTTAACATTTTCTATTTATCCGGAATGTGATACAATAATTGGAATTCACAAGTAGTTATGAGATAACTGAATGAATGTTATAAATCTAGAGGTTTAGTCTCACTTGATCGGTTGCCACGGAATTTTGATGTGATCAAAAGTCCGTCGCAATCACGTAGCGTACGCGGATACTCGCCGGGTAAACTTAATAGACAGCCTCACTCCATAGCCCCGACCAAGTGACTGTAGGAGAACCCCGTCGCCGAAGGCATCCGTTCGGGTGCTCGCGGCAGTGGTGTTCCGCCTTGGTGCACTTCGTCGACGGTATCAGGGGTGCGGCCGCCTACTAAAGTTTGCGACGAGCATTCGATCAGGATGTCGGGAATCTTGTTGAATTGCCCGACTTGATATTGAAAAGAGTTTTCAATAATGAGGCTAAAATGCGGGGTTTATAACTGTTAGGCATACGATGTCTAAGTAATTCATTTGGTTAGGCATGCGATGTCTAAAGAGTTTGCGGATTCCAACTGTTGTAGTTTTACACTTTCTTTTCTGCGACCGTAAGTGTAATATGTGATATCGCCAGTTTCGTTGCTATATGTCAACGACAATTGGGATACGCATGTTTACTTACGTTGATGACATGTGATGTTATGTGTTGCTGGATATGTTATATTAGATCGTCGCGTTTGAATAGCCGGGTTTTTTTTATGTGAGATGAGTGTTTTTCATTTTTATTCATGTCAAAACTTGTATGTAATATTCTTTTATTGGGGCACTTCCAGGTTGCGGAAGATGTCACCGTTGATGTATATTATTTACTTTTCCGCATTATGATATACCCAAGGAGGGGAGCACAAGTAACCGGGTTCTAGGGTCCAGTGGGAGACCATCTCGAGGAGTCGAGTACGGGTCTCCTAACCCTAGAATTGGTAGGGTTGCTTGCAGCTCTCGTAGGGTCTAAGGGTGTGGGATTGGCTATTCATCACGACCGTGGAATCCGTGTTTTATACAGGCTCAAAATAAAACACGGACGTCCTAGTATATCCGATATTTCATATGATATTTTCTGCTGCGTTATCTGTGATGTGATCATGTGATATGTTCAGATAGATATTATATATAGTATATATGATATATTATATAGACGTTGCTTATGTTTTACACCCGCGCTAGCCCTGCCTCGCTCTGGCGTTAGTTACCTAACCTAACGGTGCAGACGGGACATCGAGGCGAATGCGGATGGCATAAGAGTACGTTATATTTATCTGTGATATTTAGGTGGACTTAAATGATGGGACATTCATTAATGAGTTTAATGAAAGAAAATAAATCTAATTGATGTTGTGGAATCGAATTTCAAAATAAAACAGGTAGCCACAGTTCTTGCTTTGCATCGCGGTGTTCCTTGTAGAACATCCTGCACCTTATTCGATAAGGAAAGGACCGAGATCCCTTCACCGGGAGTGACTCCTTTAGCAATAACTGGCAGACGCTACAACCTTCGGTTTGTCTTTTGATTGCTTCTATAGTTTTCTCTTTGCACAGCGGTATATGTGATATATCCTGCACCTTATTCGATGAGGAAAGGGCCGACGATCCCTTCACCGGGAGTGACCCCTTTAGCAAAACTGGAAAAGCTTCAAAAACACTCCATTTAAAAACCATTTGATTCCGCAACGAGATCAAGTTCAAAGCGTTAAAGGTTTTCATAAAAACCATTCGCAACCCTCCGTCATTTTAGGAAGTAGAGTACTTAGTATTTGTGCTGTGTTTGTTGACCATAGTCAAGGCATAGTGTACGGTAGCTAAGTGATGTCTTCCTACACCGCATATGATACGATTAGTTAGGACAGTCATATGGCTTTGTTGACCTTAGCCAAGGGTCATGTGGGTGGGTCTAACTAATCACGAAATGACGGGTAGAACTTGACTAGTGCTTATGATTTGTTGACCTTATCCAAGATCATAGGTGCTAGGGGTAAAAACCATTATCGGGAGTTTCAAGTGTTGAAATTTGCAATGAGATTGCATACCTTCTATATGATAGTTGGATCCCGATACCCACTGCGAGTAATTGTTACTCCTGGAAGAGTTTTGCACTTTACAATTAGCCGATCAAGTAGGTGTCTAGAAAGGTGTCAACGGGGTTACGCCTCTGTGAAAACGAGGTTTACTTTAATTAGGTCCGTGCGAAAACACGGGGAACCTCCCTCAAAGTACCGACACTGGCCTGGCTGAAAGATTGGCGAACTTGTAGAGTGTAATTAATCCCGGCTAGTCTATCCTTTTAGAGTTTGAAGGAAGATTTGATAAAAACAGTGGGAGCCATCCTGATTAGATAAAATATATAACCAATCTAATCTTGCAAGAGCGCACGCAGAGTGTTTTCTTCTCTCTCTCTCTCCAGATAGCGACCATATCACGCCTTAATCAAGATAATAAAATGGATGTATTGACCGAACCCGCTTGTTATACTGAGCTGGGGAACGTTGGTCCCGCTCCAACTTATAATTGTTATAAGACAGAGCAGGAAATAGGGTAATACCAGAATTCCTATGCCGCCCAAACGAAGAAAGTGCATATGATGCATCTCCTTCGGGTGTGTTCATTACAAAGAACTGTTTCTCAGTATCCTCTGCATCCTGGGTATTTGATAACGGATCAGGATCCCAGATATGTAATCTGTTACATAGGGCTACAGAAAGGCAGAGAACTGAGAACGGGTGATAAGTTTCATGAGACAGAAAACGGTGCAAGTGTTGTAGCCAGGTCTGTTGGTCACTATCACCCTGTATTACAAATACATTGATTATGAACAAATGCTATTAGATACCGAACCTGATATACAAAATCATATCAGTCTCTTTATTTACTAAAGAAATGATAAAAAAAATTGTATTGATGGATAATGTTTTGAACATTTCCTATATCAAAAGTTGATCGGTTTAGGCACGTTATCTAAAAGAATTAACGTTCTAAATCAAACTACAGTTCCTAGTATATAGAACACACACAAGAGGAAGAGTTCAGAAATGAACGATTCCTTATTGAGGCATTGTAGACTAGGTCATATCAATGCGACCCGACTGGCTGAAGTTACATTTTAGATGCATATTTAAATCAGTTTGAATTTACATCTTGTGAAACTTGCCATTCATGTCACAAAGATTAGATGACCATAGCTCTGTTTATAGGAAATAGGGAAAGAGTTGTTAAACTCTTGGGACTGATACATAATGATGTATGCAAGGTCCCCTGTCTACACATGCCAGGACCGGTTCTTTGCACTTCATTACATTCTCTGATGATCTCTCAAGGCTCAGTCATATGTTCCTGTTGAAACATAGGTCCGAAACTTTTGAGATATTCACAGAATATAAGTTAGAAGTAGAGAACCAAAAACCGGGTATAAGTATTATGTCCTATGATAAGATCAGGGAAGAGAATACTTGTGCATGGAATTCTTGGACTATTCTAAAGGAAAATGAGATTCTCTCTCAGTATTACTCCTCTGAATACACCACAGCACAACAGTGTATCAGGGCGGAACAATCGCACCGTATTAGATATGGTGTGCTCTATGATGAGTACTACTGAGTTACCTATTTCCTTTTGGGGTTGTGCACTTGAGAAGCTGCATACCTATTGAATTAGGTTCGAATCAGATCACTGCCTACCACTCCATATAAGATATGGTATGGGAAGAGCCTATCTCTTAAGTAAGTTAAGATTTAGGATTGTCCGGCCTATGTCTAAAGCAAAATCCAGACAAGATCGAGGCAAGGTCAGTTCTGTAGAATTGGAAAGGATCCAGCTATACAAAACTGCAGCTGATGATTTGACAGAACCAAAGGATTCAATAGTTCCCGATGAACCTCAGCCTCTCCGCCGATCTGGTAAGGTTCCTCATCCGCCTGAGAGATACCTCAGTTTCTTGATAACAGTGGGAGCGAAGAATGCATCATGAGATGATGACCCAACTAGTTTCGAGCAGGCCATCGAGAGTAGGGACTCTGTAAGAATGGCTGGATGCTTAGTGATCTGAGATGGAATCCATGTACACCAACAAAGTATGGACTTTGGTTGCTATATCTGAAGGGTTAAATCCCCGTCAGGAGCAAGTATATCTTGAGAAGATTACTTGGTGTAGATGGAAAAGTTGAGACTTTCAAAGCTAGACTTGTTAAAGGTTTTCGTCATCGACCAGGCGTTGATAATGATGAAACCTTTTTCCAGGCACTATGCTTAAGTCCATCCAGATCCTACTTGCCATTGCTGCATACCATGACTACGATATCTGGTGGTTGGGTGACATGACTGCTTTTCTAAAATGATTTAGAAGAGAACGTCTATAAGAACACAGCCAGAGGGCTTCGTAAACAGTGGGAGCAGCGGAAACGTGTGCAAGTTGCTTTACAGAATAAAGCAGGCATCGCGGAGTTGGAACGTCTGTTTTGATGTAGTAGTCAAAGTGTTTGACTTCATCAAAATGGTAGATGAACCTTGTATATACAAAAAGGTAGTAGAGAGTAAGGTGGTTATCCTCGTATTGTACGTGGACAACATACTCTTGATAGGAAAAGAGTTTCCTATACTACGCTCGGTCAATCTCCGCTTATCACAAGGATTCTCTAATAGGATCAAAGTGATACCTCCTAAATCCTGAGTTTTCATCTATGAGATAGATGTAATTGGATGCTAGGATTCTCACTAGATGTAGTGAGATGGTATCAATCGATCCTGGGGAGAATCACTGGAAGGGTTCCAAGGTGATAAAGACGACTGAATGTCAGTCACGGGAATTGTCTTTACCCTAAGTAAAGGGACGGTATGTTGGAAGAGTTCCAAGCTAGATACCATGGCATACTAGATGATAAAGGCTGGATACATCGCTACTTAAGATACTACCAAAGAGGCTGTCTGGGTGTATATTAGTTCAAGAGATGAACTCGGTTCCTACCATTGTATGACAATGGAAGTGTGGCTTCGGCCCAGGAACCCTGGTCCCATCTGTTAGTTATATGTATGCCCTAGAGGCCATTACTATACATAGGATGTATATTATAGTGGATGCTGGGACATATATAGGGAGGACTTTCTTGCTCGACATGATAGTATGCTATCTGGTTAATCTTTACCTTAACGTGTACAATGGATGTCTCCCTGTTACATGTTGGTAAAGCCCTTAGGATCTGTACTTGACTACCTGGACTATGATGTGGATCATACTAGTGGGGACATGGTAGTCCATAAGTACATCCTTCAAAGTCCCTAGTCGTGGGTGTATCGAGACGGGGCATCGATATACCAGAGTAGACTAGCGTGTACCTTCTCGACCCATACAGATGGGCGATGGATGATCCCATATCCATTGGTGTTTGACATCAGAGATGATATACGGGTGCTCAGTGGAGACTGGGTACACTGGACGGACTCGCCGAGAACTCCCAGATGGTATTATACCTTACGTCAGATGGCAGTTCTCTGGTGACACTGGTACAGAGTAGTCTGTTGACCCGAGATCGTCATAGAGTCTTGTGTGGTTCCCACTGTGCTTTGATTTCCACCATACCATGTCCAAGAGGGCGTGCAAAACGGTGGTTTTTGGGTACATTCCCGAGTCACATAGAGGCAATGAGCGATAGGAGTGGATTCGTCTCTCCCGGTATAGGGAGTTGATGTTGCGCTGTGTTCGATTGGCTATAACAGGAAATCCCTGGCCAGGGTTGCTGAGATTTACTGGTAAGTGTTACCAGTAGTATCTCGAATTGTTATAGACCTCATATCGACACGACTTATCGAGCTATTGGGGTCTGACGTTTACCACCCCTAGGCGAGATATGCGACATATCAGACGATCAGACCGGACTGTACGGTAGTGTTACTGGTTGGATTCACTGGAGTGTGAGCGGGCTTGCTCGTCGATCTTCTGATCGCTCAATACCCGGGTGGCCGTTACGTTTAGCAGACCGCTTGCGGCTTGTGGGTGATTGATATGATCATCACCTGCTGCCGGCGTATTGACAAGTCTTTAGAGTCCTACACAGAGGTTTCCTGGCTCAAGCGAAACGAAATAGGAGCGCATATGAGATATGTGCGGGACCGAGAATAATGCGTGTATGTGATACCGTATTCCATTCTCGTGATAAATGTATCGATTGGTTGTATGCGATATAACCTAGTTATCGATTCAAGCATTGATTCGATAAACCGATACATAGGATACTAGTCGGTTATATGCGATATGACCGGATCGTTAAATCAAGTGTTGATTTAATGATTTAATGTATAATTATATATATTTGATATATTACTTTGCGTTAACTAGTATCGGTTCACTTTAAATGGATATTCTCACTCGGATGTGCACATTGTATATGTGATATACTTTTATGCACTTGATTGTATCATGTTTGATGATACATATTTACTTGGTTAAGTGTATAGAATTAAACCATGGTTAAACTTATGATTAGGGTTTTATTTCCTTTTCTCATTTATTTATCTATTTATTCATTTTGGAAATAAATAAAAAGGCATAAAGAGAAAAATGGTGGCTAATTTTGTTTCATATTGAAGCTTCATGAAGCTTTGACCTAGTGACCATTTTTGTCTCATGCTTAACCCTAACCATTCCTTTCAACCATGATTAAATCTCTACACTTGACCATGGTTCATTATATGATAAGTATTGATTTTCTTTTCAATATTTAATTAACTTATCATAACACTTTCTTCTTCTTCTTCATCTTCTTCAATGAAGAAAGCTTCACTTCATCAATGGTGGATTGATGAAATGAGTGAGAAATCCAATTCTAAAGTGAACCCACTTCCTATTTCTTCATCCTCTACCTCTTGCCAAGTAGTAGAGTGTGTTTCCTTCATAAGTTTTCTTGACTTGGTGAAGGTGGAGCTTGATCTAGCGATGCCTCGACGTAGATCATCTTCGGCATGGACATCGACGACCTAGCTCGCCTATTCTCCGATGAAGCCGACGCTAGAGCCCGGGAATTCATTTGGACAGCAAGGGGACTTCGTTGCGGAGCTATGGAGGTGGAGCACCGGATCTACAAAGGTTGTATTTCCGTATAAACCATAGTTAAGTTGTTAACTAGTTTTGTTTCGCCTAGTTTTCTAGCCAACGATCCGTAGTTTAGGGTTTCTCGGCACCGTAAAATTTGAAATTGGCATGGTTGATGCCTTGTGAGACCTCTTGAGAGTGCCTAGGAACCCTACAGTGGTATCAGAGCCTAGCTAGAGCCTTAGGCGAAGTCTAGACGGAATTTGAAACCCGAACGAACCCAAAACCCAACTCAAAACTTGCTCTCTGTACTTTTTCTGAAATCGTGGATTTTTCGAAATTAAAAATATGCAGAAAATCAAGCAGGGTTTTCTAGGAATTACTGTAAATTTCGTGGACCTAATTCATCTAAACCGCCGCGGTTCCGCGGCATGAGCATGGCTCATGCGGCGGATCCGCGGCCATACGGTCGATTTACACAGTAAAAGTTTCACAGTAATTCCTCCTTAGTTGTGCTGTATTTTCTGGGATATTTTAATATTTATTATAGAGTTGAATTTTCTGGGATTGATTTGGGGATTCGGTGTTTCGATCGGAGTATCAAATTTTGTCTGTGTGGCTTTCCGGATAATTTTTAGAATATGTTAAAAAGTTCGACCGGATATAAATACCCAATTTTTCCCCTGTCGAGAAATTTCCAAGTGTTGGATTTTTCCGTAGTTTAACGACGTTCTAAGTAGTGCAAGTAACTCGATGGACCCTCTAGAAGACAACAAACCTTAACTCGATTATGTGACCGTCTTGAACTGCCCTTTGAACCTTCGGGTTTGGGGCAGTACGGCGTGCCACATGTGAGGCGTTGGCTTGACCCTTCTACGGCTGGACCGTTGGTACTGAGGCACGAATTGAATGTTGTTAGACTTATTTCATGTGTTGATCTGTATCGGGAAAACTTGGGTGTTTGACTGTTCGATCGAAAAGTTTAACATTTTCTATTTATCTGGAATGTGATACAATAATTGGAATTCACAATAAGTTATGAGATAACTGAATGAATGTTATAAACATAGCACTTTAGTCTCACTTGATCGGTTGCCACGGAATTTTGATGTGATCAAAAGTCCGTCGCAATCACGTGGTGTACGCGGATACTCGCCGGGTAAACTTAATAGACAGCCTCACTCCATAGCCCCGACCAAGTGACTGTAGGAGAACCCCGTCGCCGAAAGCATCCGTTCGGGTGCTCGCGGTAGCGGTGTTCCGCCTTGGTGCACTTCGTCGACGGTATCAGGGGTGCGGCCGCCTACTAAAGTTTGCGACGAGCATTCGATCAGTTTTTCGGGAATCTTGTTGAATTGCCCGACTTGATATTGAAAAGTGTTTTCGATAAAGAGACTAAAATGCGGGGTTTATAATTGTTAGGCATGCGATGTCTAAGAAATTCATTTGGTCAAACATGTGATGTCTGAGGTGGTTGCGGATTCCAACTGTTGTAGTTTTACACTTTCTTTTCTGTGACCGTAAGTGTAATATGTGATATCGCCGGTTTCGTTGCTATATGTCAACGACAATTGGGATAGACATATTTACTTACGTTGATGACATGTGATGTTATGTGTTACTGGATATGTTATATTGGATCGTCGTGTTTGAATAGCCGGGGGTTTTTATGTGAGATGAGTGTTTTTCATTTTCATTCATGTAAAAACTTGTATGTAATATTCTTTTATTGGGGCACTTCCAGGTTGCGGAAGTTGTCACCCTTTGTATATTATTTACTTTTCCGCACTAGGATAGACCCAAGGAGGGGAGCACAAGTAACCGGGTTCTGGAGTCCAGTGGGAGACCAACTCGAGGAGTCGAGTCCGGGTCTCCTAACTCTAGAATTGGTAGGGTTGCTTGCCGCTCTCGTAGGGGTCTAGGGGTGTGGGTTTGGCTATTCATCACGACCGTGGAATCCGTGTTTTATACTGGCTCGTATTGAAAACACGGACGTCCTAGTATATCCAATATTTCATATGTTTCTTCTGCTGCGATATCTGTGATGTGATCATGTGATGTTCTTTGATAGATACTGTATATAGTATATATGATATATTATATAGGCGTTACTTATGTTTTACACCCGCGCTAGCCCTGCCCCGCTCTGCCGTTAGTTACCTAACCTAACGGTGCACGAGGGGACATCGAGGCGAACGCGGATGGCATAAGTGTACGTCGTATTTATCTGTGATGTTTAGGTACTTAAATGATGGGACTTCATTAATGTGATTAATGAAAGTAAAAGAAACCTAAGATGTTGTAGAATCGAATTTCAAAATAAAACAGGTAGCTACAGTTTTTGCTTTGCACAGCGGTATATATGATATATCCTGCACCTTATTCGATAAGGAAAGGACCGAGATCCCTTCACCGGGAGTGACTCCTTTAGCAATAACTGGCAGATGCTACACACTCGGTTTGTCTTTTGATTGCTTTTAAGAGTTTTTGCTTTGTATAGTGATATATATGATATATCCAGCACCTCATTCGACGAGGAAAGGACCGACGATCCCTTCACCGGGAGTGACTCCTTTAGCAAAACTAGAAAAGCCTCGAAAGCACTCCATTTTAAAAATCATTTGATTCTACAACGATATCAAGTTCATTACGCAATAGGTTTTCAGAAAAACCTGTCGTAGCCCTCCGTCATTTCAGATAAGTTGTATATAGTATTCGTGCTACATTTGTTGGCTTTCGTCAAGGTGCAGAGTGCGGTAGCTATATGCTGCTTATCTGCCAGCATACGATGCGATTGGATTAGGGTAGTCGTGCGGCTTTGTTGGCTTTCGTCAAGGGTCGTGCGGGTGGGTTTAATTCAATCAAGAAATGTACGGGTTGAACTTGACTAGCGGGCTATGGTTTGTTGGCTTTCGTCAAGGTCATAGCACGTTAGGGGCAAAATATTATCGGGAATTTCAAGTGTTGAAATTTGCAATGAGATTGCATACCTTCTATGAGATAGTTGGATCCCGATACCCGCTGCGAGTAAGAGTTACTCCTGGGAGAGTTTTATACATTACAATTAGCCGATCAAGTAGGTGTCTAGAAAGGTGTCAACGGGGTTACGCCTCTGGGAAAATGAGGTTTACATTAATTAGGTTCGTGCGAAAGCACGGGGGACCTCCCTCAAAGTACCGACACTGGCCTGGCTGAAAGATTGGCGAACTTGTAATGTGTAATTAATCCCGGCTAGTCTTTCCTTTTAGGGTTTGAAGGAAGATTTGATAAAAAGCAGTGGGAGCCATCCTGATTAGATAAAATAAAAACCAATCTATTCTTGCAAGAGCGCACGCTGAGTGTTTTCTTCTCTCTCTCTCCAGGTAGCGACCATATCACGCCTTAATCAAGATAATAATACGGATTTTTGACCGAACCCGCTTGTTATACTGAGCTGGGGAACGTTGGTCCCGCTCCAACTTATAATTGTTATAAGACAGAGCAGGAAATTGGGGAATACCAGAATTCCCGTGCCGCCCAAACGAAGAGAGTGCATGCTGATGCATCATCTTCGGGTGTGTTCACTACAAAGAACTGTTTCTCTGTATCCTCTACGTCCTGGGTATGTGATACCAGATCAGGATCCCAGATATGTGATCAGTTACATAGGGCTACAGAAAGGTATAGAACTGAGAACGGGTGATAAGTTTCATGAGACAGAAAACGGGGCAAGAGTTGCAGCCAAGTCTGTTGGTCACTGTCACCCTATATTACCAATACATTGATTCTGAACGAATGTTATTAGATACCGAACCTGATATACAAAATCATATATGTCTCTTTATTAGTAAAGAAACGGTAAAATTTTGTATTGTTGGATAATGTTTTGAACATTTCCTATATCAAAAGTTGATCGGTTCAGGCACGTTATCTAAAAGCGTTGATGTTCTAAATCAAACTACAGTTCTTAGTATACAGAACACACACAAGAGGAAGTGTTCAAAAATGAACGAATTCTTCTTGAGGCATTGTAGACTAGGTCATATCAATGTGACCCGACTAGCTGAAGTTACATAAAGATGCATATTTAAATGAGTTTGAATTTACATCTTATGAAACTTTCCAGTCATGTCACAAAGATTAGATGACCATAGCTCTGCTTATTGGAAACAGAGAAAGAGTTAGTCGACTCTTGGGATGATACATGTTGATGTATGTAGGTCCCCTGTCTACATTTGCCAAGACCGGTTCTTTATACTTCATTAAATTCTCTGATGATCTCTTTTGATTCAGACATATGTTCCTGTTGAAACACAAGTCAGAACCTTTTGAGATATTCACAGAATATAAGTTAGAAGTAGAGAACCAAATTGAGGGTATAAGTATTATGTCCTTTGATGTGATCAAGGAGGAGAATACTTGAGCACAGAATTCCTGGATTATTCTAAAGGAGAATGAGATTCTCTCTCAGCATTACTCCTCCGTATACACCATAGCACGATGGTATATCGGGGCGGAGCATTCACACCCTATATAAGGTGTGCTCTATGATGAGTACTACAGAGTTACCTATTTCCTTTTGGGAGTTATGCACTTGAGAAGCTGCATACCTATTGAATAGGGTTCCAATCAAATCAACTGCCTACCACTTCATATGTGATATGGAAAGGGAAGAGCCCATATCTTAAGATAGTTAAGATTTGGGGTTGTCCGGGCTATGTCTAAAAGAAAAATCCGGACAAGCTCGAGGCAAGGTCAGTAATGTAGAACTGGAAATGTTCCAGCTATACAAACTGCAGCTGATGATTTGAAAGAACCAAAGGATTCAATAGTTACCAATGAACCTCAGCCTCTCCGCCGATCTAGTAGGGTTCCTCACCCACCTGAGAGATACTTCGGTTTCTCTATGACAGTGGGAGCGAGGATTGCATCATGAGATGATGACCCAACTAGTTTCGAGCTGGCCATCAAGAGTGGGACTCTGTAAGAATGGCTGGATGCTTAGCGATCTGAGATGGAATCCATGTACACCAACAAAGTATGGACTTTGGTTGCTATATCTGAAGGGTTAAATCCCCATCAGGAGCAAGTATATCTTGAGAAGATTACTTGGTGTACTTGGAAAAGTTGAGACTTTCAAAGCTAGACTAGTTAAAGGTTTTCGTCATCGACCAGGCGTGGATAATGATGAAACCTTTTCAGTACCTATGCTTAAGTCCATTCAGATCCTACTTACCACGGCTACATACCATGACTACGATATCTGGTGGTTGGGTGTCATGACTGCTTTTCTAAATGATATTTTGGAAGAGAGCGTCTATAAGTACACAGCCAGAGGGCTTCATAGACAGTGGGAGCAGCGGAAACGTGTGCAAAATGCTTTATAGGATAAAGCAGTCATCGCGGAGTTGGAACATCTGTTTTGATGAATTAGTCAAAGAGTTTGACATCATCAAAATGGTAGATGAACCTTGTATAAACAAAAAGGTAGTAGGGAGTATGGTGACGA
This sequence comes from Agapanthus africanus, assembly GCA_030015575.1. NCBI lineage: Eukaryota > Viridiplantae > Streptophyta > Magnoliopsida > Asparagales > Amaryllidaceae > Agapanthus > Agapanthus africanus. Next base: position 401,972,189 of record CM057350.1, on the reverse strand, counting down.
TCCTCGTAGAGTACGTGGATGACATACTCTTGATGGGGAAGGAGTTTCCTATGCTACGCTCGGTCAATCTCCGCTTATCACCATAATTCTCCATATAGGATCAAAGTGATACCTCCTAAATCCTAGATTTTGGATCTATGAGATAGATCTAATTAAATGTTAGGATTCTCACTAGTTGTAGTGAGATGGTATCAATCGACCCTGGAGAGAATCACTGGAATGGTTCTAGGGTGATAAAGACGACTGAATGTCAGTCACAGGCATTGTCTTTACCCTCAGTAAAGGGACGGTATGTTGGAAGAGTTCCAAGCTAGATACCGTGATATACTAGACGATAAAGGCAGGATACATCGCTACTTAAGATGCTACCAAAGAGGCTGTTTGGGTGTATATTGGTTCATGAGATGAACTATGTTCCTCCCATTGTATGATAATGGAGTTGTGGCTTATGCCGAGGAACGCCGGTCCCATCAGTGATCCAGACATAATCTAAGGCAGTGTCACCTGATCATGGAGATGCTTGATCTCCAGGGTGATCGAGGTTTGGAGAGTAGACTCAGAGGACAACACAGCGGATCCACTCACAAAGGCCTGTTTCCAGAGAGAGACTTTTATGGGATGGTTGAGTATGAGATACTGCAACCACTGCTATCAGATGGCCCTAGTGCAAGTGGGAGATTGTTAGTTATATGTATGCCCTAGAGGCCATTACTATACATAGGATGTATATTGTAGTGGATGCTGGGACATATATAGGGAGGACTTTCTTGCTCGACATGATACTATGCTATCTGGTTAATCTTTACCTTAACGTGTACAATGGATGTCTCCCTGTTACATGTTGGTAAAGCCCTTAGGATCTGTACTTGACTACCTGGACTATGATGCGGATCATACTAGTGGGGACATGGTAGTCCATAAGTACATCCTTCAAAGTCCCTAGTCGTGGGTGTATCGAGACGGGGCATCGATATACCAGAGTAGACTAGCGTGTACCTTCTCGACCCATACAGATGGGCGATGGATGATCCCATATCCATTGGTGTTTGACATCAGAGATGATATACGGGTGCTCAGTGGAGACTGGGTACACTGGACGCACTCTCCGAGAACTCCCAGATGGTATTATACCTTACGTCAGATGGCAGTTCTCTGGTGACACTGGTACAGAGTAGTCTGTTGACCCGAGATCGTCATAGAGTCTTGTGTGGTTCCCACTGTGCTTTGATTTCCACCTTACCACGTCCAAGAGGGCGTACAAAACGGTGGTTTTTGGGTACAGTCCCGAGTCACATGGAGGCAATGAGCGATAGGAGGGGATTCGTCTCTCCCGGTATAGGGAGTTATGTTGCGCTGTGTTCGATTGGCTATAACAGGAAATCCCTGGCCAGGGTTGCTGAGATTTACTGGTAAGTGTTACCAGTAGTATCTCGAATTATTATAGACCTCATATCGACACGACTTATCGAGCTATTGGGGTCTGACGTTTACCACCCCTAGGCGAGATATGAGACATATCAGACGATCAGACCGGACTGTACGGTAGTGTTACTGGTTGGATTCACTGGGGTGTGAGCGGGCTTGCTCGTCGATCTTCTGATCGCTCAATACCCGGGTGGCCGTTACGTTTAGCAGACCGCTTGCGGCTTGTGGGTGATTGATATGATCATCACCTGCTGCCGGCGTATTGACGAGTCTTTAGAGTCCTACACAGAGGTTTCCTGGCTCAAGCGAAACGAAATAGGAGCGCATATGAGATATGTGCGGGACCGAGAATAATGCTGTTGGAGATAGTGCCCTCAGAGTCAATTATTAGGTCACAGGTACGTGATTGTAATGATTGAGGGAGGACCTATCCCGGTAGGACAGTCTTACTCGAGATGATAGTATGCTATCTGGTTTACCTTTATCATCGTGTACTGCTTGAGGTGACCTGACACGTCGCTATTACACGTTGATAGAGCCCCTAGGATTCTTGCTTGACCACCAGCAGTATGAGGGCGATCATATAAGTGGGAGCTGGGGGTCTATAAGCTTATCCTTAAAAGGTCCCTAGTCGTGGGAGTTTCGAGACTGGGCATCGATACTCCATTAGTAGACTAGTGTATACAGTCGAGACCCCGACGAGGGGCGGTGGCCGGTCTCACAAGCCACTGGTGTAAGTTGGATCACCTAAGATGTATACAGGTGCTCATTAGGTTATGAGTACACCGGACAGGACTCGCCGGGAACATGCTAGTTGGTCATATACCAGACGTCAGATGGCAGTTCCCTGGTGACGTGGGTGCAGGTTAGTTCATCGACCTGTGGATCGTCATTTGTCTCGTGTGAGTTCCCACTGTACTTTGATTACTACCCTACCACGGCTCAAAGGAGTCGTGCAAACAGGTTTTAGTTGGGTACAGTCCCGAGCCACATGGAGGCAGTGAGCGTATCTTCAGGGGTTCGTCTCTCCCGGTATTGGGGGTGAGGTCGTGCTGTGTCTAGGAGAGCCATTACACAAAGTCCTTGGCCAAGGCAAGGAGATTTACTGGTAGGTATTCCAGTAGTATCTCAGGGTGTTCTGGGCTACACTCCGACACGACTTGTACCGCTTTTGGGGGTCTGACTTTTACCAACCCCCTAGACCCGCCATGCGATACTCATAGACGAACGGACCGGACTGTACGGATATTGTCACTGACAGGCTCAGTAGGGTTGTCAGGCTGAGTTCACTCACAGACGTCCCTTTTAGTCAATACTTGGTAGCCCGTTACGTATTGGCTTATACCTCTGACGTGCTAGTGGTTAAATCCACAACCGAGGTGTTGACGAGTCTTTAGAGTCCCCCACATTCAGTTACTCAGCTTTCGGGCGAAAAGTTGTAGAGGCCGTATGGAGATATGGCAAGGTCCGATCAGATACGTGCGGTATTGCACGGATCAGGATCAGACAGTTTGTACTATAGGCCGTATGGTTATATGGCAGGGTTCGATCAGATACGTGCGGTATTGCACGGATCAGGATCGAACAGATATTACTGGCCGGCTTTGGTTTAAGCCGGATCCTAGTATAGTACAGTGTAGATTTTGTCTCATTGCATTTGTATTTCGGTCGAAATACAGATGCGGGTGTGTATGCACAGTATCGGGGTTTTCCCGTAATTTATTACGGGACCAGTTTTCTGGAGTTGCCAGTTTGCTTTCCGTTTCGGCCAATTTCCTTTGTTCCGTTCATTGGCCGAAGATTGGTGGAGGAGGGTTTATTTGCATTGTTGCAAATAGGCATTTGTGGAGGGGGTTCTTTGCATATTTTTGTATCATGATGGTTTTCATGATGAGCACCATCATTGACTTCTCCTTCTCATGATGGATTGACTTTGGTTATGTTGATGGTTGTTTTGAGTGTTGGACTTTCCTAGCTATCATTTCTTCACATCATAACTTGACACTCCCTTGTATGATGGTTCCACCACTCCCCCTTGACCTTTCTTTTTCTCTCTCCAATCACACTTGTGAAGTGGGGGAGGGGGCGGCCATTCCATAGAGAAAGGGGATTCATTTCATTTTTGGGTGGAAAAATGTTACTCTCATTTTGGTATGCTACATTTTTCCCCACCTCTCTCCAAGCTCTCTTTTTCTTCCACCAAATGGCAAAGCTCCAAAACCCCAAATGAGACTTGAGGACTACATATTCTACAGCGAACCTTGGGCACGTCGAGTAGCCGGCTTCGTGCCCGAGTTGCCTCGGCATTGAGGTGGGAGCCCGTAAACAAAGTAGGCGATGTGGTGCATTTCCGGCGACGAGGAGGAGACGGGGCTTTTCCGCAGGAGATCGGGACCATGACGAGAAGACCGGAGGACTTGGATCGTCGGTATATCTCTAACCCTTCTTCTAGTTAGCTTAGACTTGTTAATGGTTACGGTCCGGGTGTTTAGTGCGCGGTGGTGCCGGTTTGCTAAGTCCGCAAAATTTAAGTTTATCACCGCTTCCGCTTTTGGCCGTCGGATTGACGGCCGGGACGCCGCCGTGCACTTACAGTGGTATCAGAGCCTCCCCATTAACTTAGTCTAGCTTTGTGTAATGTGTTTTTTTGAGTTCCGATCGATCGAAATGTCCAAAAACCCGTATTTGCTCACGACAGTTTTCTGTTGGAAATTTTTGGTGTCGAAAAATTTTTCAGGTTGTAAAATATTGATGTACTGGAAAATCTAAGAGCTCTGTAAAAATTCGACGAAGTAACTCCACATTGGGAGCGCGGAACCGCCGCGAAAACCCCCTTCCCGCCGCCCTTCCGCCGCACACTGTGGAGATCACTTCACCAATTTTTTACAGAGGCCTTCTGGGCTTAAAATATGGGTTTTGGAATATTAAAATTGGGCCCAGGTTTTCTATGAGTGCTACAGTTTTGATTGGGGGCCCACTTGTTAATTTTTGATCGATCGGATATTTTAAACACATTTTTCACAGTATTTACATTATATCTGCGACCGTGAATGTCACTTGATCGGTAAATCCGATCTAACTGCTATAGCCCGGTTAGACGGACTTGCGAACGTGACTTTCACGTTGATGTTTTGTTTTTGCTGTGATGTTGCGGATCGGTCGTGGGGGATAGCCTGGATGCAATGCTAGTACAGTTTTGTTGTATTTTGTACATTTGATATTGCGGGACGAGCGTCCGACATGTGGATTGCCGTCACTGCCTGTTTGTATTATTATTTTGGGGCACGACCTGGTTGCGGTCGATGTACCCGTTGTATGTATATTTTACTTTCTGTACTAGGATTGCCCCGCGGAGGGGTGCACGGATAGCCGGGTTCTGGAGGGCAACAAGCCCGCATCTCATGGCATTGAGACGGAAGGGGCTTCACTCTAGGATTGGCGGGCTATTCGCCGCACTCGTAGGGGGTACAGGTTGACCCAGGAGGGGTGCCCAAGTTACCGGATTCCGTGAAGTGCTGGGTGGTCCATTCACGTTGCTGAAGGGGGCTGCCTCGCTTCAGGTTTTGGCGGGTAACTTGCCGCGCCCGTAGGGGTCTAGGATTTCATTGCACAGGCTATCCACACGACCAGGGGAACGTCGGGTTTCAGCGGCTCTGTGAAACCCGGGGATCCCAGATATCTGTATTGTTTCTGTGATGCTGTACATTTCTGTGATGTTGCATTTTATTCACGCCTTGAGCGAATATAATATATTGGTATATATATTAGTAGATGTTGTATATGTTTTGCATCCGCGCTAGTCCAGTCCCCGCTCTGTCGTTAGTTAGCTAACCTAACGGGTAATGACGGGACCCAGTGGCGAATGCGGATGGCATATACATACATCAGTATATTTTCGTTCTTTTTGGTGTGATCAATTGATGGGACTGCATTGATTCGGATCAATGCAAGTTAAAACAAACCTAATCTGATGTTGTTGGAACACTTTTCAAAAAGCTGTTATTGCAAGGACGTTTACTTTTGTTTTGCATCGTGGTATTCATTGGAATATCCTGCTCCTCAGTCGACGAGGCAAGGGCCGAGATCCTTTCACTGGAGTGACCCCTTGGACAAAAAGTTTGCGTCAGGGCATTAACTTCACTATAGCCGATTACTTTTGCTTTGCATCGCGGTATTCATTTGGAATATCCTGCACCCCATTCTACGGGGAAAGAGCCGAGATCCCTTCACAGGGAGTGACCTCTTTAGCAACGGTTTTCGTCACTATATTTTTAAAAGCTATCCGTTCCTTCGACGATATCAAGTTCATTACGTTAAAGGTTTTCGCCAGAAACCATTCGTAGCCCTCCGTCATTTCAGTTAAATATTCGGTAGTATTCAAGCTATGTATTTTGACCTCACGCCAAGGCATAGTGTTTGGTAGCTGCCGGTTATTTATCTGTTGCATAGATAGATGCGTTGGTTTGGGACAGTCGTACTACTATTTTGGCCTACGTCAAGGGTATGTACGGGTGGGTTCAAATTAACCTGGATAATGACGGGCAGAACTTGACATGTGACTTATGATATTTTGACCTCACGCCAAGGTCATAAGAGCATGGGGCAGAAATCACATCGGGAGTTTCAAAAGAACTGAAACTTGCCAGATATGCGCATACCTTCTGGAGTGTGATACCGTGAGCGGATTCCGTCACGTTATCATGCGATGATAGTTGGATCCCGATTCCCACTGATGAGTTAGTTTACTCCTCGGGTGACCCCGACTAATTCTTCTTTCAGGTTTGGAGGAGAATTTGAGGTACAGTGGGAGGATTCCAGATTAGATAAATTGGTGACCATTCTGATCTAGGTTAGAGTGCACGCTGAGTGTTTCTTTTCTCTCTCTCTTTGGCAGCGACCATTGACCCGACCCTAAGACTTTGACTCAGTGACCAAGTTGACCGAACCTTCTTAACACTGGCTTTTGGATTGTCAGAGTTGCAAACCTCATTGCCACTCCTACTTTTACCCTTTTCTCCAGGACACCCCGTGTTACTACGAACGTCCACTTCCATTGGACAAAACCATCGTATGGTTAGATACGAACTCGAAGGGATTTATTCGAGGATGGTTTCCGGTTCTGGAGAAAACGGATAGGATTATTCAGTTGTCTTTTCCTTTTACCATCTCTCAGGTTATGAGTACTCCTTGGTTTAGGGGTAGTACACCTATTACGCAAATTGGATAGTCTTCTTCCAAACCTTAGGCTGGTGCCGACCGGTAGGGAATGAAGAAAACCAATTAGCCTAACGATGGTGTGCAGAAGGTATTAAGTTCAGACAAAGCAAGGGATTAGTAAGAGGGCAAAGTAAATTGCAACAGATATTCACGACCAAACCAAATATTTCGTTACCACTCCCACATCACCTTTGTATTTCTCCAGGACACTCCGTATCACTACGAAGATCCACAGTTTATTTGGATACTCCATCGTATGGTTATATACGAACTCGAATGGAACTGGTTCCAGTTCGGGGATGGATTCTGGTTCAGGAGAAATAGGAATAAGGTTTATTCGGTTGTCTTTTATCTTCACCCTCTCTCATTGCGAGTGTTCCTAGGATTGGGACAGTACACCCATTATGCTTATTGGATAGTCTTCTTCCAAACCATAGGCTGGTGCCGAACGGTAGGGAAGGAAGAAAACCATTTGGCCTAAAAGAATGTGCAGAAGGTAAAGACTAAAGACATATGAAGGGATTTGGAGAGGTGGCAAAGAACTATACGGTTACAGTCGTGAATCTGGAAGAGGCATTACTAGGAATACCAGAATACCCCATCGGAACATTTCAATGTTTCAGTTTCACTGTGTAATGTTAAAGGAAAACTGTTTTCCCGATTAGATACTTACTCCAGGGTATGTATTTACCAGGTACGATTCTCACATCTGTATGGTTTTACAGATGATGAGTGGGAGTAAGTTATTGGGAATTAGGTGATTATCCTCATTATATCGGGATTCGTTGTAATCGGTGATATTTGAGAAAATCACCTGGGCTGTTTGCTGGGTGGCAAATATTTGGTTTTGAATATCCGCTGTTATGCACCAATTTCAAATTGATATATCTGTACGTCTATTTTCATAGAGTGAGATATACCTTTTTGAAATTATGTCTACGACATTTACCTATATCAGTGGATGGTTAGGTAAGGAGCATTGAACAGCGGTGTAATTCTTCTTAACCATAAGTACAGTTTTCAACCTACGACACACAGTGAATGAGTTATCAGACTCAAGGGACTTATACAGAGTATTGTATGTTGTCCAGGGTCCATCAGGACAGAGGGGTGGTCCTCATACTATATTCGGTTTACTTATGACTTCTCTAGTTTTTAGACAGGTGTTTCGTGGAAACACAGGGTCCGAATTTGGAGAAGTTATAGGTATTTGAATAGAGTAGAGAACCAGGTATAGCAAGTATCGGGATTCTTCAAAGAGATCGAAGATGTAGATACTTGTGTGTGGTATTCAGTTGATAGTAATGATAAAGAGATCTTGCTTCTCTTTCAGGTTACTCATAATTGGAAGTATTCCTAAGTTGAGTAACACTGATCGGCCTCCTTCCATTTAGTTGACATGCGCTGGGGACAGCTGAATGATTTGAATCTGGTTCAATTAAATCAGTGCCTCTGTTTCTATATTGGATATAGAACAGTTCATATCTTAACGATGTTAAGGTACGGGGAGTTGTCCGGTTTATGATTAAAACCAGACACTGGACAACTCAAGGCACGTTTCTGTAATGGCTGTTTGTGGGTTGACCCAGGCTATGACGAGGGTTGACTTTCTACCATCTGGATGAACAATAGCGATATTGTTCTAGACTCGCCATAGTTTTATTAAAAATGGATTTTTTCAGAAAACAGTAGTGGGAGTATGGTAGAACTGGAAGTGATTCCAGAACCACAAACGATTACTGAAGATTTGATAAGGAACCTAAAGTTTCAATCTGGATTGACATTCCATTGGCCACTCCGCAGATAAGGTGGGTAACTTCAGGCACCCGAGAGGCACTACGGTAGCCTCAAGGACGGTGACAGGGAAGTTCTTGTTTACCCACAATTGCCATTGCTGTTGTTCCAGGTTACGAGACCCGGCGGGAGGATGAGTATAGCGTCGTTCTAAACCAGTTTTAGAAGTGTGCGTCTATATGACTCTGCCAGAGGGTTGTCGTAGTCAGTGGGAGCAGCGGAAGCATTGGTGGACAGGTTGCTTCTGTCTATTTATAGACTAGAGCAGAAGTAGCGGAGATAGATCATCTATTTCTGACGTGACAGTCATGGGTTTGACTTCATCAGAATAGAGGATGGATCTGTTGAGAAGGTAGTAGGGTGTGATATCCTGGTATTTGGATGATATACACAGAGTAGGAAAAGAAACTCCTACACTACGATCGGTTATACTTTGGTCGTCACACAGTTGTTTCTCCACAATGGAAATGGATTTTATATCAGACATACTGGTTACTAGATCTATGGTCTTAGATCTAGATTTGGGTGGTTTCCCAATCAGGGTACTTGACAGCATTCTAAGAGTATTTAGGATGGACGACTCCTGGCACGGTAGTGTACCTGCAGGTAATGGAGTCACCCTCTCCAAAGGTGTCTTACAGACTAAAGGGGAGAGGGACGGGCATGATTGGCAGATCACTTGCTCAGGCAATTGAGTCAATCGTGAGATGTCAAGTACCACACCAGATGTTGTTCTTGCACTAGATGCAATAAGTTGACATTAATCCAATCCTGGAGAAACAGTCGGAAGCAGTTTTAGAACATAAGTGGATGTTCTAGGGAGATGATAACGACAGCCTCATTCAGGAGACAGTTATCATTCCAGGCTTCCAAGGTGACATGGACGACAAGGAGGTTGTCAGAGTTATAGTTTTCCTTCTGATGAGGGGCAGTATTTTGGATAGGTGGTCCAAGGCAATACTGAGGGAGGCATGGCGCACAGGATACTGATTAAGTTCAGTTGACGATACAGTCTAAGAAGTTTGGATTTGGAGTTCATTTATGAGCTAGGTCCCATCAGACATCCAGACATATTCTGAGACAGGTATTGCTCTTTTCGGGAGATGGCTTTCTCCGCGAACTTGAGATATAGAGAGACATAGAAAGGAACAAATAAGCGGGTCCACTCACTGAGGCTATTCCTCGAACGCAATAGTTCCGCAAACGAGCTTTGTGAGACTGACTAGTAGAGGAGTTGGATGTTCGGTATCACACGGGCTGTGAGTATGCGACATCGCAATAATTAGCCTTGAGTGCAAGTGGGAGATTGTTGGAGATAGTGCCCTCAGAGTCAATTATTAGGTCACAGGTACGTGATTGTAATGATTGAGGGAGGACCTATCCCGGTAGGACAGTCTTACTCGAGATGATAGTATGCTATCTGGTTTACCTTTATCATCGTGTACTGCTTGAGGTGACCTGACACGTCGCTATTACATGTTGATAGAGCCCCTAGGATTCTTGCTTGACCACCAGCAGTATGAGGGCGATCATATAAGTGGGAGCTGGGGGTCTATAAGCTTATCCTTAAAAGGTCCCTAGTCGTGGGAGTTTCGAGACTGGGCATCGATACTCCATTAGTAGACTAGTGTATACAGTCGAGACCCCGACGAGGGGCGGTGGCCGGTCTCACAAGCCACTGGTGTAAGTTGGATCACCTAAGATGTATACAGGTGCCCATTGGGTTATGAGTACACCGGACAGGACTCGCCGGGAACATGCTAGTTGGTCATATACCAGACGTCAGATGGCAGTTCCCTGGTGACGTGGGTGCAGGTTAGTTCATCGACCTGGGGATCGTCATTTGTCTCGTGTGAGTTCCCACTGTACTTTGATTACTACCCTACCACGGCTCAAAGGAGTCGTGCAAACAGGTTTTAGTTGGGTACAGTCCCGAGCCACATGGAGGCAGTGAGCGTATCTTCAGGGGTTCGTCTCTCCCGGTATTGGGGGTGAGGTCGTGCTGTGTCTAGGAGAGCCATTACACAAAGTCCTTGGCCAAGGCAAGGAGATTTACTGGTAGGTATTCCAGTAGTATCTCAGGGTGTTCTGGGCTACACTTCGACACGACTTGTACCGCTTTTGGGGGTCTGACTTTTACCAACCCCCTAGGCCCGCCATGCGATACTCATAGACGAACGGACCGGACTGTACGGATATTGTCACTGACAGGCTCAGTAGGGTTGTCAGGCTGAGTTCACTCACAGACGTCCCTTTTAGTCAATACTTGGTAGCCCGTTACGTATTGGCTTATACCTCTGACGTGCTAGTGGTTAAATCCACAACCGAGGTGTTGACGAGTCTTTAGAGTCCCCCACATTCAGTTACTCAGCTTTTGGGCGAAAAGTTGTAGAGGCCGTATGGAGATATGGCAAGGTCCGATCAGATACGTGCGGTATTGCACGGATCAGGATCGGACAGTTTGTACTATAGGCCGTATGGTTATATGGCAGGGTTCGATCAGATACGTGCGGTATTGCACGGATCAGGATCGAACTGATATTACTGGCCGGCTTTGGTTTAAGCCGGATCCTAGTATAGTACAGTGTAGATTTTGTCTCATTGCATTTGTATTTCGGTCGAAATACAGATGCGGGTGTGTATGCACAGTATCGGGGTTTTCCCGTAATTTATTACGGGACCAGTTTTCTGGAGTTGCCAGTTTGCTTTCCGTTTCGGCCAATTTCCTTTGTTCCGTTCATTGGCCGAAGATTGGTGGAGGAGGGTTTATTTGCATTGTTGCAAATAGGCATTTGTGGAGCGGGTTCTTTGCATATTTTTGTATCATGATGGTTTTCATGATGAGCACCATCATTGACTTCTCCTTCTCATGATGGATTGACTTTGGTTATGTTGATGGTTGTTTTGAGTGTTGGACTTTCCTAGCTATCATTTCTTCACATCATAACTTGACACTCCCTTGTATGATGGTTCCACCACTCCCCCTTGACCTTTCTTTTTCTCTCTCCAATCACACTTGTGAAGTGGGGGGGGCCGGCCATTCCATAGAGAAAGGGGATTCATTTCATTTTTGGGTGGAAAAATGTTACTCTCATTTTGGTATGCTACATTTTTCCCCACCTCTCTCCAAGCTCTCTTTTTCTTCCACCAAATGGCAAAGCTCCAAAACCCCAAATGAGACTTGAGGACTACATATTCTACAGCGAACCTTGGGCACGTCGAGTAGCCGGCTTCGTGCCCGAGTTGCCTCGGCATTGAGGTGGGAGCCCGTAAACAAAGTAGGCGATGTGGTGCATTTCCGGCGATGAGGAGGAGACGGGGCTTTTCCGCAGGAGATCGGGACCATGACGAGAAGACCGGAGGACTTGGATCGTCGGTATATCTCTAACCCTTCTTCTAGTTAGCTTAGACTTGTTAATGGTTACGATCCGGGTGTTTAGTGCGCGGTGGTGCCGGTTTGCTAAGTCCGCAAAATTTAAGTTTATCACCGCTTCCGCTTTTGGCCGTCGGATTGACGGCCGAGGCGCCGCCGTGCACTTACAAATGCATGTATGTGATACCGTATTCCATTCTCGCAATAAATGTATCGATTGGTTGTATGCGATATAACATAGTTATCGATTCAAGCATTGATTCGATAAACCGATACATAGGATACTAGTCGGTTATATGCGATATGACCGGATCGTTAAATCAAGTGTTGATTTAATGATTTAATGTATAATTATATATATTTGATACATTACTTTTCGTTAACTAGTATCGGTTCACTTTAAATGGATATTCTCACTCGGATGTGCACATTGTATATGTGATATACTTTTGTGCACTTGATTGTATCATGTTTGATGATACATGTTTACTTGGTTAAGTGTATAGAATTAAACCATGGTTAAACTTATGATTAGGGTTTTATTTCCTTTTCTCATTTATTTATCTATTTATTCATTTTGGAAATAAATAAAAAGGCATAAAGAGAAAAATGGTGGCTAATTTTGTTTCATATTGAAGCTTCATGAAGCTTTGACCTAGTGACCATTTTTGTCTCATGCTTAACCCTAACCATTCCTTTCAACCATGATTAAATCTCTACACTTGACCATGGTTCATTATATGATAAGTATTGATTTTCTTTTCAATATTTAATTAACTTATCATAACACTTTCTTCTTCTTCTTCATCTTCTTCAATGAAGAAAGCTTCACTTCATCAATGGTGGATTGATGAAATGAGTGAGAAATCCAATTCTAAAGTGAACCCACTTCCTATTTCTTCATCCTCTACCTCTTGCCAAGTAGTAGAGTGTGTTTCCTTCACAAGTTTTCTTGACTTGGTGAAGGTGGAGCTTGATCTAGCGATGCCTCGACGTAGATCATCTTCGGCATGGACATCGACGACCTAGCTCGCCTATTCTCCGATGAAGCCGACGCTAGAGCCCGGGAATTCATTTGGACAGCAAGGGGACTTCGTTGCGGAGCTATGGAGGTGGAGCACCGGATCTACAAAGGTTGTATTTCCGTATAAACCATAGTTAAGTTGTTAACTAGTTTTGTTTCGCCTATTTTTCTATCCAACGATCCGTAGTTTAGGGTTTCTCGGCACCGTAAAATTTGAAATTGGCATGGTTGATGCCTTGTGAGACCTCTTGAGAGTGCCTAGGAACCCTACACCATCAGTGACCCAGACATATTCTGAGGCAGCATCACCTGATCATGGAGATAGATGATCTCCAGGGTGATCGAGGTTAGGAGAGTAGACTCAGAGGACAACACGGCGGATCCACTCACAAAGGCTTTTTCCAGAGAGAGACTTATATGGGATGGTTGAGTATGTGATACTGCAACTACTGCTACAGATGGCCCTAGTGCAAGTAGGAGATTGTTAGTTATATGTATGCCCTAGAGGCCATTACTGTGCATTGGATGTATATTGTAATGGATGCTGGGACATATATAGGTAGGACTTTCTTGCTCGACATGATAGTACGCTATCTGGTTGCTCTTTATCTTAACATGTATACTTTCTGTCTCTCTGTTACATGTGGATAAAGCCCTTAGGATGTGTACTCGACTTCCAGGACTATGATGTAGATCATACTAGTAGGGCCTGGGTAGTCCATGAGTACATCCTTCAATGTTCCTAGTCGTGGGAATATCGAGACAGGGCATCGATATTCCAGAGTAGACTAGAGTATATCTTCTCGACCCATGTGATGGGCGATGGATGATCCCATATCCATTGGTGTTTGACATCAGAGATGGTATGCGGGTGCTCAGTGGAGACTGGGTACACTGAACGAACTCGCCGAGAACTCCAAGATGGTATTATACCTCACGTCAGATGGCAGTTCTCTGGTGACACTGGTACAACTTAATCTGTTGACCCGAGATCGTCATAGAGTCTTGTGTGTCTCCCACTGTGCTTTGATTTCCACCCTACCATGGCTCTACTGAGTCATCCAAACAGGTGGTTTTTGGGTACAGTCCCGATTCACATGGAGGCAATGAGCGATAAGAAGGGATTCATCTCTCCCGGTATTAGGGGTTGATGTTGTGCTATGCTCAGCTGGCCATAACTGGAAATCCCTGGCCAGGGTTGCAGTGATATACTGGTAGGAGCTATCAGTAGTTTCACGATTGTTATGGACCTCACGTCGGCATGACTTATCGAGCTATTGGGGTCTGACGTTTCCACCCCTAGGCGAGATATGCGACATATCAGACGAACAGACCGGAGTGTACGGTAAGTGTTACTGGTTGGATTTACAGGAGTGTGAGCTGGCTTGCTCGTCGATCTTCTGATCGCTCAATACCCGGGTGGCCGTTACGTTTAGCAGACCGCTTGCGGCTTGTGGGTGTTTGATATGATCATCACCTGCTGCCGGCGTATTGACGAGTCTTTAGAGTCCTACACAGAGGTTTCCTGGCTCAAGCGAAACGAAATAGGAGCGCATTTGAGATATGTGCGGGACCGAGAATAATGCGTGTATGTGATACCGTATTCTATTCTCGCGATGAATGTATCGATTGGTTGTATGCGATATAACCTAGTTATCGAATTGAGGATTGATTCGATAAGTCGATACATCGGATATTAGTCGATCATATGCGATATGACCGGATCGTTAAATCAAGTGTTGATTTAATGATTTAATGTATAATTATATATTTGATATATTACTTTGCATTAACTAGTATCTGTTCACTTTAGATGGATTTTCTCACTTGATGTGCACAAGTTCTATATGTGATATATTTTTGTGCACTTATTTGTATCATGTTTGATGATACATGCAAACATGGGTGTGTATAAGACTTAAACCATGTTTAGTTGATGGTTTAGGGTTTTTACTTGTTTATTCATTCTTTTTATTTATTTTTGGCAAAATATAACATGGTGGCTTTCTTTGTTTGATACTTGAAGCTTCTTGAAGCTTTGAAAAGTCTAGCTAGTTTGTCTTTTGCCTTAACCCTAACCATTCAACTAAACCCTAGTTTATTCTCTACACTAAACCATGGTTGCAAATATGATAAGAATCACTTTATTTTCTATTTTCATTATTCTTATCATATTCCTTTTCTTCTTCTTCTTCTTCTTCAAGAAGAAAGAAGCTTGCTAGCTTCAATGGTGACTTGAGAAAAAGAGTGAGAAATCCAATTCTAAAGTAAACCCACTTCCTATTTCTTCATCCTCTACCACTTTCCATGTAGTATAGGGTGTTTTCTTCACAAGTTTCATGACTTGGTGAAGTTGGAGCTTGATCTTGTGTTGCCTCGACGTAGATCATCTTCGGCATCGAAGTCGACGACCTAGCCCGATCATTTCTTCGACGAAACCATCGCTAGAGTCCGGGATCCGATGATCGCAGCGGAGGGACGTCAACGTGGAGCTATGGAGGTGGAGGACCAGATCTACAAAGTTTGTATTTTCCGTTCACTCTTAGTTAAGTTGTTAACTTGTTGTTTCGCCTTACCTCTAGTAACGATCTAGTTTAGGGTTTCTCGGCACATAGGAAATTTTTGAATTGGCCATGTTTGATCACTTGTGGAACCTCATGGGTGTGCCTGGGAACCCTACAATGGATAGGTCCAGTAGGGATCCGGATGAGTTTGCTCATCTTCCTTCCTTTCGACAGGTACCCGGGAAGCCGTTACGTACAGCTAGTGCCATTGACATGCTTGTGATTATGGATTTATCGAGTAACTCTCTGCCGGTGTACTGTTGAGTCTTTAGAGTCACACACAGAGGGTTTCCCTGATTCAGGAGAAATTATGTAGTAGCCATATTGGATACGTCCAGGGTTCGATCGATGTACTTTGTACTCGGACTTTCGATCAGACAGATGGTAATACTAGCCGGCTCGGGTGTGAGCCAGATTATTAAATCAGGTATTGATTAAATAATTTACATATATGTATTTCGATATATACATTCTAGTATTACGTTCTTCGTGTTATTCTATCTCTTTGGGCATTTGTATTTTTATCCGAATGCAGGTATGTATATACAGTAGACTGAAATCCGTATTTATTACAGATTTTCTTCTAGAAGGTGGCCACCACATTATGTATTTTTCATTTATTTGATAAATGGAAATGAGGTGTAAAGTGTGAGGTATGGGAGGAATGGAGTTAACCATGCTTCAATAGTTAAAAAATGAATTTATAATTCATTTGTAGTTACTATTGAAGTATGGTTGTGGATTTTTTATTCTAGAAAATGATATACAAAACTATTGTGTTCATTTTCTCTCTCCATGGTTGCTTCATTATTCTTGAGCTCCAATTTTTTTCTCCATCTCCTCCTTCCTCTCTAGCTTCCTCTACCTTCATCTTCTTCCTCTTCACTACCTTCTCATGTGTTGAGAATCAAGTGAAGAGGTAAGAAAGAGATAGCTTTACACTTAGATATTTAAACTACATCCT
Source organism: Agapanthus africanus (assembly GCA_030015575.1). Lineage (NCBI taxonomy): Eukaryota > Viridiplantae > Streptophyta > Magnoliopsida > Asparagales > Amaryllidaceae > Agapanthus > Agapanthus africanus. The sequence continues at coordinate 401,955,828 of CM057350.1, read as the reverse complement.
AGATCACTTGGACTAGCATCCCAAGTTTTCTAGTTGCTCCTTTTGACACTTAGCAAGGAGCTAGAGCAATGGATCAAACCCTTCGGGTTGATCATCAAGGTCTAAGGAAGACCGGAGAACAAGCTCGATCCCGGAGAACCGACGTAGCAACAAAGGAAGATCAAGCAAGCTCAAGGTGGCTACTAGGAGCCAAGGATGAAGAACGAAGAGAGAAGGACTTGGTTCGTTTGCTAAGAATCTTTCATCATAGTAGATAGCCTTTTGCTAGTTAGTTTTATGTTTAAGATCCGGGTTTAGGGTTAATCTAGTGCCAAGTTTATGTTTGTCATAAAAATTTTGTTCTGCATTTGGCCACGGAAGTTGGCCGGGGCACTAGGGTAACCCTTCACATTCGTTTCAACATATCAAGTGATCACATCACAGAATATCAGCAGCAGAAGAACACATATGAAATATTGGATATACCAAGAATACCATGTTCTAAATTAAGCCAATAAAAAACACGGATTCTACGGTCGCGATGAATAGCCTGTTGCGCCACGGCAGCGCCCCGGCCTCGTACTCGAGGCCAAAATGCGGAATTAAAATTTTTCCTTACTCGGAAACCGGCGCTACCGCGGACAAAGAAAACCCGGATCGTTAACCATTAACCTACGCTAGCTAACAAGAGATTGGAAGAGAAGTATACCAAGAGATCCGGTCCTCCGGTCTTCTCATCATCGCCCCGATCTCCCGCGGAAAGTGTTGCCTCCACATCGTCGCCTCCTCACCGGAAAGGGCACCACATCGCCTTCTTCTTTTACGGGCTCCCGCCTCAATACCGAGGCAACTCGCGCATGAAGCCGGCAACTCGACATGCTCAAGATGTGCTGTAGAATGTGTAGTAGATTGTCTCACTTGGGTTTGTTGCCATTTGTGGATGATGGAGGAAATGAGATTAGAAAAATGGTGCTTGTATTTTTCTAGCATGAATGAATTCAAGAAATGAAACTCTCAAGAAGAAGATCTCTTCTTCTTCTTTTCTCTTTCTTTTTTTCTCTCATGAAAACTTATCATATTCATCAAGTGAGAAGAAGAATGGTGGAGGAAACAATATGAACACATAAACATGAAGGGAGGTGAGTGTAGGAAAAAGGAGAGGGTGACCATATCCTAACACCATCATCACAAACTCACATCAAGCTTAAAATCAATCCTAATCACCTTTTCAAGAAATGATGATAGAAAAGAAAGGAATATAAAAGATGCTTTCATAATAAATACTTTTACAAATAAAACCTCCACCAAAAGTAATTTGCAAAACTGCAAATTACCCCCTCCATCAGAAAAGTCCGGCCGGGAAAGAACAAAGGAAAACCGGCCGGAACGGAATGCAAACTGGCAACTCCAGAAAACTGGTCCCGTAATAAATTACAGGAAAACACCTATACTGTGCATACACACCCGCATCTGTATTCGGACCGGATACAGATGCAATGAGACAAAATCTACACTGTACTAAACTAGGACCGGCTTAAACCAAAGCCGGCTAGTAAAAAACCGTTCGATCCTGATCCGTGCAATACCGCACGTATCTGATCGAACCCTGCCATATAACTATACGGCCACTAGTACAAAACTGTCCGATCCTGATCCGTGCAATACCGCACGTATCTGATCGGACCCTGCCATATCTCCATACGGCCTCTACAGCGTTTCGCCCGAAAGCTTGAGTAACTGTAAGTGTGGTGGACTCTAAAGACTCGTCAATACTATGGCTGTGGATTTAACCACTGGCACGTCAGAGGTATAAGCCAATACGTGACGGGCCACCAGCTATTGACCAAAAGGGACGTCGATGAGGAAGCTCACCCCGACACCCAACTGAGCCTGTCAGTGACAATATCCGTACAGTCCGGTCCGTTCGTCTATGAGTATCGCATGGCGGGCCTAGGGGGTTGGTAAAAAGTCAGACCCCCAAAAGCGGTACAAGTCGTGTCGGAGTGTAGCCCAGAACGCCCTGAGATACTACTGGAATACCTACCAGTAAATCTCCTGCCTCGGCCGAGGGCTTTGCGTAATGGCTCTCCTAGACACAGCGCGACCTCACCCCCAATACCGGGAGAGACGAACCCCTGAAGATCCGCTCACTGCCTCCATGTGGCTCGGGACTGTACCCAACTAAAACCTGTTTGCACGACTCCTTTGAGCCGTGGTAGGGTAGTAATCAAAGCACAGTGGGAACTCACACGAGACAAATGACGATCTCGGGTCGATGAACTAACCTGTACACATGTCACCTGGGAACTGCTATCTGACGTCTGGTATAAGACCAACTAGCAGGTTCCCGGCGAGTCCTGTCCGGTGTACTCATAACCCAATGAGCACCTGTATACATCTTAGGTGAACCAACTGACACCAGTGGCTTGTGAGACCGGCCACCGCCCCTCGTCGGGGTCTCGACTGTATACACTAGTCTACTAATGGAGTATCGATGCCCAGTCTCGAAACTCCCACGACTAGGGACCTTTTAAGGATGTGCTTATAGACTACCAGCTCCCACGTATATGATCGCCATCATACTGCTGGTCGTCAAGCAAGAATCCTAGGGGCTCTATCAACGTGTAATAGCGACATGTCAGGTCACCTAAAGCAGTACACGATGATAAAGATAAACCAGATAGCATACTATCATCTCGAGTAAGACTGTCCTACCGGGATAGGTCCTCCCTCAATCATTGCAATCACGTGCCTGTGATCCAATAATTGACTCTGAGGGCACTAACTCCAACATAGCCAAAGCCACATCCCTAGACCCCTATGAGAGTGGAAAGCAACCCTACCAATTCTAGAGTTAGGAGTCCCGGTCTTGACTCCTCGAGACGGTCTCCCACTGGACCCTAGAACCCGGTTACTTGTGCTTTCTACCTTGGGTTTATCCTAATGCAGAAAAGTAAATAATATACATCAATGGTTACATCATCCTCAACCCGGAAGTTCCCCAATAAAAGAATATTACATACAAGTTTTTTACATGAATGAAAATGAAAAACTCTCATCTCACATAAAAAAAAACCCGGCTATTCAAAACACAACGATCCAATATAACATATCACAGCAACACATAACATCACATGTCATCAACGTAAGAAAATATGCGTATCCCAATTGTTGTTGACATATAGTAACGAAACCGGCGATACACCACATATTACACTTACGGTCGTAGAAAAAAAGTGAAAAACTACAATAATTGGAATCTGCAACCACCTTAGACATCATAAACCCAATGTATCACATACTTTGGATTTCATGCCTAACCAAATGAATTCCTTAGACATCACATGCCTAACAATTATAAACCCTGCATTTTAGTCTCGTTATAGAAAAACACTTTTTATTAACCAGTCGGGTAATTCAACAAGATTCCCGACAACCTGATTGAATGCTCGTCGCAAACTTTAGTCGACGGCCGTACCCACGATGCCGTCGACGAAGTGCACTTAGGCGAAACATCGTGGTTGCGAGTACCCGAACAGATGCTTCTGGCAAAGGGGTTCTCCTACAGTCATTTGGTCGGGGCTATGGAGCATGGCTATCTAGTAAGGTTACCCGGCGAGTATCCGCGCACACTATGTAATTGCGACGGACTTTTGATCTACATCAAAATGCCGTAACAACCGATCAAATGAGACTAAACTGCTAGATTTATAAAATTCAACTTAGTTATCACATAACTAATTATTGTGGATTCCAAATATTGGATCACAATCACGGATAGCTAGACGATATTAAACTTTTCGATCGAATAAACAAACACCCAAAATTTCCCAAAGAGCTCAACACTTGAGCGGAGTTCAAAAGTACCCAGAAATGCCACAACACCTATGGACCAACCGTAGAAGGGTCAACCCTTGCCTCACCTATGGCACCACGGAACTACCACAAACCCTAGGGTTTGGTGGCGGTTCCGGCGGTCACAGAATCGAGTTAGGGTTTCGTTCTTCTAGAGGGTCCATAGAAAACACTTGCACGATTTTCTGAAGATTTCAAACTTGGAAAGAATCGAACTCTTGGAAAATTTCCAGCAATGGAAAAAATGGGTTATTGATATTCGTTCGAACTTTTTAACATCGTCTAAATAACCCGATATGATGTTAGAATTACGATTACGAAACACTCCGAATTGCCTTTGCACAAAGATAACATCACATCTGTTGAAAACTCACAGTGTCATGCTTTTGTCGAGTTTAGTTTAATTAAGATATGTCGGTTTTGTTTGATGAAAATAAGGCATGATGTGAGTCTCGAGTTTTATAAATACCGCAAGTGCACGGTGCGTTGATGCAAGCCGGCAAGTACGGGTCGAAACACAAGGTGTGGGTATCACGACATTATTTTGAGTTATGAAGCAATGGGTTGGAAATGGATGTTTGTCACATTTTTACAACAATTAAATGAAGAAAGGTTTAGGGTTATTTAGAGAAAACTTAGGATAAGGTTTGGTATGGTTGAAATACGGCTTTTACCCCCAACTCTCCGTTTTGATTCAAGGCTCATTTTTAGCGTGAAATGAATGCGGAATTAGTTAAAGGAAGTTAGCAAGCATAGAACATATACTTGTATGCTATATGTCCTATCTAGCTAGTTTGCAACACTTAACTTAATTTCGTATTCCTTTCAACTTCAAATCATAATATAGCAGCAATAAAATGCAAAGAATGAATAAGATATAAGTTAAAAGTTGATTTGCAACCATTCAAAACAATATATCTTATCAAGTAAAACATAATACAATTGCATAATTAAGAAAGGAAGTGTAAAATGCAAGAATCAAAAAGGGAGGGGTTGGAAGAAAAACCATTCCACAACCTACCTCACCATAGCCCAAGAAAAAACTACTCACACATCATAAATTGAAATAACAATAAAGAAGAAAAAGCAAAAAGAGAAGAGAACAAGAATCAACTTGATATAAATGAAACCTATATTGCAATTGTTCCAAGTACAAACAAGTGAATTCAAATACCAAAATCTAATCTTGCAAGCTCAAGAAAAAAGGTTGCAAGACTAGAGGAAGGCATGGAATTCACACTAAGGGGTTACAAGATCACTAGTTACAATTTTTACAAACTTTTCCCTCACAAAAAGTAGTGCCCTCTAACTTGCCCAAAGGTCTGGTATTTATAGACTCAAAAAAAAATTAAACAAATAATAAAAATGTGATTATGTAGTTACAAGGGGGGACAGAGAAAATATGGGGACAAGAAGGGCAAGGGGGGCCGGCGAGCTCGGACTATATGGGAGTGTGGCCGGCCAAAATCCAAGATTAGAGGCTCGTTTTAGTGTTGTGGTCTTGTGCTCCCTCTACAACTCCACTGGTTCTGCTTGATTTTCCTATGTAAACCAGGTTTGCACTCAGGGATTTGGAGGGAAAACTTGGTGCTTCATATCACATCACATCTTTTAGCATTAAATGCACATCACCCTCATTTGTGCTCCTTTTGTGCCAAAGCAGCCCCCCATCATGGTCTAGTGCACATGCATTGTGTAAGACCAAAAATTGTGTATGCAATATTGTTTACACAAGATCTCAATGGATATCGGTTTTCTGTTTCGTTTGCAGTGTCAGCTCCCAAATGTTATATCCGTGATTTTGAGTGTGTTTCCAGTCTTTTATCACGAACAACTGTAATCTGTAATTACTGAGCAAACACTGGTTAATAGTACCGATATATACAAAAATAGATAACGAATGAGTGGTATTAAAATGCAGTTTTCTGTGATGAAAAACAAGCAATTTTAGCAAAAATAAGCAACACATAAAACACTAAAACCCAGAGACTGGAACACCCTAAAAAATTCAACCCTGAACCAACTTCCAAAACCGGCCAGACCGGATTTTAATGCTATGTGGACGGCCATTTTCCGGCGAGAGGGGTTCAATTTTCTACTGTGTTCATGTTACATCTCATATAAAATTCTGCAACTGCTTAAAAAAATTTTAGACACCTTAAAAATTTCGACAGAAACTGGGTTTTTGTATCGGGTGTTTCGGAGTTGTTTCGGTTTCGTAATTCGACAAATATCATCTAATTCTCTAGCATGGCTCTAATACCACTGATGGGTTCCCTAGGAGGCCGCTGGGTTTCGGGAGGTATCGTCCATGCCATTTTCTAAAAAAAAAGGGCGTGCTAAAGAACCCTAATAGAATCTAAACTAGCGAATTGGACGAACAAGCATGTAAACATATTTACATCTAAGTGAACAAGAAATACAACCTTTGGAGACCGGTCCTTCACTTCAATAGCTCCGTGTAATAGTCCCTTCGCTCTAAGTAGTGATCTCCCGGACTCTAGTGAGGCTCCACAAGGTGAAATGAACAAGCTTGCTTGAAGTCTTCGAGGCCGAAGATGATCTACGTCGAGGAGACACTAACTCAAGCTACCTCTTCACTAAGTGATGAACTAGTGAAGAAACAACCCAATCTAAATGGCTACTAGAGAATAGGTTGATGAGGTAGGAATTTTTCTCACTTTAGAAATTATTTTCTCACTATTTTTTTCACCTCTCATGAAGCTAGAAAGCTTGAAGAAGGAGATGAAGAAATCTCTCATGGAATGAAGCAAATGAAGAATGAATCATGTGGTGAGAATAGCAACCATGGGTGAGTTAGTATCATATACTAACTCATGTAGAGACAAAACCATGGCTGACAATAATGGTTAGGTTAATAAATATCTACAAGTAAAACAAAACTAGTGAACTAAGTCAAAGATGCTTTAAGCTTCTCCAAGCTTCCAAGCATGAAAATTTCAAACTAATATTGAATTACTTTAAATAAATAAAACCTCACATTATTATAAGCATGGTGTAAGTCTCATACACCTATGTAGCATGCGGCATCTAGCATGACACAAAAGATGTACATTAATACATATCACATATATACTAAGTGTACACTAGTGAGAAAAAGAAATCTTAAGTGAGCTAATATTAGTTAATGTAAGATAATATATCAAATATATAATTATACATTAAATTATTAAATCAACACTTGATTTAATAATCCGGCTATATCACATACAACCGACTAATATCAAATGTATCAACTTGTCGAATCAACACTTGATTCGACAGCCCGGATATATCACATATAACCGACCAATATCACATATCGCGAGAATAGAATGCGGTATCTCATACTCGCATTAATCTCGGTCCCTCACATATCTCATATGTGCTCCTACTTTGTTTCGCTTGAGCCAGGAAAACTCTGTGTAGGACTTTAAAGACTCGTCAATACGCCGGCAGTAGGTGGTGATCATATCAGTCACCCATAAGCCGCAAGCGGTCTGCTAAACGTAACGGCCACCCGGGTATTGAGCGATCAGAAGATCAACAAGCAAGCCTGCTCATACTCCTGCGAATCCAATCAGTAACACTACCTTACAGTCCGGTCTCTTCGTCAGATATGTCGTATATCACAGCTTGGGAGTGGTAAAACGTCAGACCCCAACAGCCTGATAAGTCATGCCGATGCAAGGTCCATAACGGTTCGAGAAACTACTTATAACACTTACCAGTAGATCTCAGCAAACCTGGCCAGGGATTTCCTGTTGTGGCCAATCGAGCATAGCGCCACATCAACCCCCATTACCGGGAGAGACGAATCCCCTCCTGTCGCTCATTGCCTCCATGTGACTCGGGACTGTACCCAAAAACCACCATTTTTGCACGATCTCTTGAATGTGGTAAGGTGGAAATCAAAGCACAGTGGGAATCACACAAGTCTCTATGACGATCTCGGGTCGACAGACTAACCTGTACCAGTGTCACCAGAGAACTGCTATCTGATGATAGGTATAATACCATCTAGGAGTTCTCGGCGAGTTCGTCTAGTGTACCCAGTCTCTACTGAGCACCCATATACCTTCTCTGATGTCAAACATCAATGGATGTGGGATCATCTATCGCCCATCATATGGGTCGAGAAGCGTATACGCTAGTCTACTCTGGAATATCGATGCCCTGTCTCGATACTCCCCTGACTAGGAACATTTGAAGGATGTACTTTCCGAGTACCCTGGTCCCCACTAGTATGATCTGCATCATAATCCTGGTAGTCAAGTAATCATCCTAAGGGCTTTATCAACATGTAATAGAGAGAAAATAAGTGTACATGTTAAGATAAAGTGCAATCGGATAACATATTATCATGTCGAGCAAGAAAGTCCTTCCTATATATGTCCAAGCATCCATTACAATATACATTGCATGTACAGTAATGTCCTCTAGTATAAGGTTCTTAGGCACTAGAACAAGGTTCTACAAGGTATCAACCATGCCAAAATTAAATTTTTCAAGTGCCAAACAACCTAAGCAAGGATCTTTACTAGAGAATTAGGGTTAACATTGTACAAGTAAACAACTTTACTTCTAAGAGTTAGGGATTACAACCTTTGTAGTCCGTTCCTTCCCTTCATAAGCTCCGAGTTGAGGTCCCTTCACTGCGATCATCAAGTTCCCGTACTCTTGATAGGCTCCACGAAGTGAATGATGCATGCTAGCTAATAATCTTCACAATCAAAGATGATCTACCATGAGGAATCACAAACCCAAGATCTCTTTTCACTAATTAGGTATTAGTGAAGTGAACACCCTAATCTAAGTGGCTAGAATAGATGAGGATGATGAAGTAGGAATTTTGCTCTCTTTTGTTTTCTATTTCTCACTTTAATTCATCACCAATGAAAAGCTAGAAAGCTTTTGTCAAGTGGAAGAAGAAGATGAAGTTGTGATGAATGAATTATTGTTTAGGTTAGAAATGTAACCAAGAGTTAAGCATGTCATGCTTAACCCTTGTAGAGAATAAACCATAGGTTAGGGTTAGGGTAAGGTTAACAAATATCTTGATAAATATCTAAAGAGGGTGGACTAAGTCAAAGTGTCATGAAGCTTCCTCAAAGCTCATCCAAAACTTAATCCATCATTAAGAATTAACCAAAATAATTAACCTAATCCCAACCCTAATCATGGTTTAACTCATAAACATTAGTTGCATTTGTAACCCTATGTAACACCTTAGAATATGTTTTGTAGCTAATTATATTTTAATGTATGGTTTTTAATAAAAAAGTTTACCAAATTGGGTTTTAATTATTTTATCCTATTTAATGAATATTTTATTAGATTTTTCCTAGGCTTGCACACACTTGTGCATGTTAACTAGGGTGTTAATTTGAGGTTTAACCATTTCTATAATCTAGTTTTATGTTTTGTTTAAGTGTTTTGGGTTTTAAGTTTGCATGGTTGTTTTAAATTGGAAAATGAAAAATGAATTTAAATGGAATTTTAAATTGTTTGAATGGTTGACCAAGGGGAGAGAGAGAGATATATAGGCATGGGGCTACATGGTTGTGCCATGCCCATTTAATGAAGAAAGAGAAAGAGAAGGGTGTGTGTGTGTGTTGTTGCTCTCATTTCCCATTCTCACTCTCATTCTCTAACTCTCTCTCACACACACACACTCAGCAGCCACAACAGCAGAAGAAGCTCCAGCAGCAGCAACTAGTAGCAGCAACAGCATCATCATCAGCATCAGCAGCAGACAGCAGCAGCAGCAGGAGCAGCAGGCAGCAGCAGCAGGAGCAGCAGGCAGCAACTTGCAGCAGCCCCTTTCGCTTCTTCACCTGCTTTCTAGGGTACCTCAGGGTATATTTCTGAACCCAATCTCCTAGTTGCTTTGTTTATGTGTTAATTGGTGTCGGTTAGTGTTAATTAGCTAGTTTAGTGCTAATTATGGTGATTTGTGAGATGTTGTGGCTAATTGATGATAGTGTTGGTAAACCCTACTTATTTAAGTGTTGTTAAGGTTCTTAACCCTGGATAACACTAAAATACCATAGGGTTTCCTTTTTAGTGCAAATTGGTGTTTTTAAGCTATATATGTGACATTCTGTGATCTGCTATTGACCCAGACCCTTCAGGACAAAATTGAGCAAACTGGAACATGTACACTAGGTATAGATACCACCACCAGGACACGAGCCCCTCATTCTAGTTTGTGGCCGCAGATTTAATGGGTTTGGCCGCAAATTGCGGCCAAGTTGGGGGCTGGGGTGTTGGGGTCTTGGTGTTGGAGATAGTGCCCTCAAAATCAATTATTGGATCGTAGGTACGTGATTGCAATGATTGAGGCAGGACCTATACCGATATGACAGTCTTGCTCGAGATGATAGTATGCTATCTGGTTTGTCTTTATCATCATATACATGCTTTAGTTCGCTATTGCATATTGATAGAGCCCATAGGATTCTTGCTTAACTACCAGCAGTATGATGGTGATCATATACGTGGGAGCTGGGGTCTGTAAGCACATCCTTAAAGTGTCCCTAGTCGTGGGAGTTTCGAGACAGGGCATCGATACTCCAGAGTAGACTAGTGTATACAGTCGAGACCCCGACGAGGGGCAATGGCCGGTCTCACAAGCCATTGGTGTCAGTAGGATCACCTAAGATGTATACAGGTGCTCATTAGGTTATGAGTACACCGGACAGGACTCGCCGGGAACATGCTAGTTGGTATTATACATATCGTCAGATAGCAGTTCCCTGGTGATATGTGTACAGGTTAGTTCATCGACCTGAGATCGTCATTTGTCTCATGTGAGTTCCCACTGTGCTTAGATTACTACCCTACCACGCTCAAAGGAGTTGTGCAAACAGGTTTTAGTTGGGTACAGTCCCGAGCCACTTTGGAGGCAAGTGAGCGGATCGTCGGGGATTCGTCTCTCCCGGTATTGGGGATTCATGTCGCGCAGTGCACGGGTGGCCATCACTAGGAATCCTCGGCCGAGGTAGTGGAGAATTATTGATTTGGATCAGTAGTTTCTCAGGTGGTGATGGGCTTCATGCCGACACGATTTATCGCGTTATTAGGGGTCTGACTTTATCCAACCCCCTAGACTCGATATGCGATACTCTTTAGACGAACGGACCGGACTGTATATACATTGTCACTGTCAGGCTCAGTAGGGTTTATGGATGAGTTCGCTCGTCAGCTTCCCTTCCAATCAATACATAGGAAAACCGTTACGTACAGCTTGTACCTCTGACGTGCTAGTGGTTATACCCAGTGCCAGTGTGTTGATGAGTCATTAGAGTCCCCCACAGACACTTTCACAAGTTCGGGCGAAACGTTGTAGAGGCCGTATGGGTTTATGGCAAGGTTCGGAAAAGACACGTGCGTTTTTGCATGTGTCGTTTTTTGGGCAGATAATACTGGTAGGCTTTGGTTTAAGCCGGAACCCAGTATTATACTGTGTAAATATAATATCTTTGTCTCAGTTGCATTTGTATTCGGTCGTAATACAAATGCGGGTATTTTTATCCTGATACGGGGTTATCCTGAAATTCGTTTCAGGATCACTTTTGGAAGTTGCCAGTTTTCAGTTTTCTATCAGCCGTATTTTGATATTCGGTTAAATGCGGATTTATCTTTTCATGATGAGGTGAGTCGGTGTTCTAGAAGGTTCTAGAGAGGGTGATAAGGCTAGCGAGTCATTAGGTCATTAATGGTGCATTTAATAACAAAGTGACTAGGTTAATTGTGATTGGTTTGCTTTAAATGAGTCCATACAAGGTGTCTTGTGACTCATTCATTTGTATTAGTGCTAATGGTCACTCTCTTGTTTCCTACACTCACCTCCTTCCCCTTTAAATTGGCCGGCCCCTCCCCTCTTGTGAGGAGATGGTTTTTGTTCACTAGAAAAAAGATTATGATAGATTCGGGGTTCATGAAAATTAGATAGCCTCTTTCTTATTTCACCCGATCCAAAAGGCAACTTCCATAACCGTTCGTCCGTGACTTTGGACGTAACGAGACAAAGTGTTCTACTCATTCTCTACTTCATCTTGGTCGTCTCTTTTGGCAAACTTGACGATCGAGTTACCTCGGTTCAGAGGCGGGAGCCCGTTTAAATATCCGTCGACGTGGTGCCACCTGGACGACAAGACTAGAGATTCAGGAGATCGGAGCAGCCGCAACAAGCGTGGGATGATAGTTGAAGACCGAAGGACTCGGATCGTTCGGTATAACTTTTCTACCCACTTTGTAGTTTGTTAGTTTAGCTTTAATGACAGATCCGGGTTACGGTACACGATAGCACCAGTTGTAAAAAGTTTTTGTTCCGCATTTGGCGTCTGTTAGACGGCCGAGGCGCTACCGTGGACTTACAGTGGTATCAGAGCCTCACCATTAAGCTATACTAACTTGTGCTAACGCGTTTAAAATATCGATCGGACCGAATACCAAAAACTACAAATTCCCAATTCTGAGTTTCTGTCGATTTTAAAATTAATTTTGCATATCACAGAAAATTTAGCAGCATACCCTAAAAATTTGGTCACGTGATCCTACTGTACCACCGCGGATCCGCGGTCAAACCTAGGGTTTGACCGCGCATCCGCGGTCAGTATATTGGATCAGTGAGCCAAATTGCTTCAGTGTGCTTATCATGGTAAATTGTGGTTTTTGGTAATATTTTTTTGGGCCCAGATTTTGTTACTGTACAGCAGATATACGTGGGGCCCACTTCGTGATATTTAGTCGATCGAAATTTAAACATGTTAGTTTACAGTACTTATATTATATCTCCGACCGTGAATGTCATTTGATCGGTAAACCGCGTCTGATTGCTATAGTTCTTTTAGACGGATTTGCAAACGTGACATTCGCGTTGATGTTTTGTGTTGTGCTGTGATGTTGCGGATTTGTCATGGTGGATAGCAGGGTGCAATGATAGTGCAGTTTGGATTTATTTATACATTTGATATTGCGGGGCGAGCGTCCAACATGTGGACTGCCGTCACTGCCTGTTTGTATAATATTCTTTTGGGGCACGACCGGGTCGAGGTCGATGTACCCGTTGTACATATTTTTATTTCTGTACTAGGTTTATCCCGCGAAGGAGTGCACGGATAGCCGGGTCCTGGAGGGCAACAGGTCCGTATCTCATGGCTTTGAGAGGCGATTGGACCTCACTCTGGAATTGACAGACTATTCGCCGCACTCGTAGGGGGTACAGGTTGACCCAAAGAGGGGTGCTCAATTTACCGGATTCCGTGAAGTGCCGGGTGTTCCATTCACTATGCTATGGGGACTACCTCGCTTTAGGTTTTGGCGGGTAACTTGCCGCACCCGTAGGGGTCTAGGTTTCATTGCACAGGCTATCCACATGACCAGGGGAACGTCAAGTTTCAACAGCGGCTCTGTGAAACCCGGGGATCCCAGATTATCTGTATTGTTCTGTGATGCTTATTACTTTTCTGTAATGTTGCATATTATCACGCCTGGAGCGATTATTGTATATTGGTATATATACTATTATATGTTGTATATGTTTTACACCCGCGCTAGTCCAGCCCCCGCTCTGTCTTTAGTTAAGTAACCTAACGGGTGATGACGGGACCCAGTGGCGAATGCGGATGGCATATACGTACATTATATTTTCGTTCTTTTCTGGTGTGATTGATTGATGGGACTGCGTTGATTCTTATCAATGCAAAGATAAAACAAACCTATATTTGATGTTGTTGGAACAAATTTTAAAAGTGTTATTACAAAGACGTTTCTTTTTGTTTTGCATAGTGATATTCAGTTGGAATATCCTGCACCTCATTCGACGAGGCAAGGGCTGATATCCCTTCATCGGGAAAAAACCCTTGGACAAAAGTTTACATCAGGGTGATAACTTCAATATAGTCGATTACAAGTTGCTTTGCATCGCGGTATTCAGTTGGAATATTCTGCACCTCATTCCACGAGGAAAGAGCCGAGATCCCTTCACCGGGAGTGACCTCTTTAGCAAAGGTTTTTCGCCACTATATTTTTATAAAAAGCTACCAGGTTCCTTCGGCGATATCAAGTTCATTACGTTAAAGGTTTTTCGCCAAAAACCAGCCGTAGCCCTCCGTCATTTCTTATGGATGGTCAGTAGTATTCAAGCTATGTTTGTTGACCTTCGTCAAGACATAGTGTTTGGTAGCTGTGGGGTATTCATTTGTTACATAGATAGATGTGTTGGTTTGGGACAGTCGTATAGCCTTGTTGACCTTCGTCAAGGGCTTATACGGGTGGGTTCAAATTAACTTGGACAATGACGGGTAGAACTTGACATGTGACTTATGATTTGTTGACCTTCGTCAAGGTCATAAGAGCAAAAGGTAAAAATCACATCGGGAGTTTCAAACATACAGCAAACTTGCCAGGCATGCGCAAACCTTTTGGAGTGTGATAACTTGAGTGGCTTCCATCAAGTTATCATGCGATGATAGTTGGATCCCGATTCTCACTGATGAGTTGGTTTACTCTTCGGGTGATCCCGACTAATTCTTCTTTCAGGTTTGGAGTAGAATTTGAGATTACAGTAGGAGGTTTGCTGATTAGATAAATTGATAACCATGCTGATCTAGGTTAGAGTGCACGCAGAGTGTTTCTTTTCTCTCTCTCTCTCTTTGGCAGCGACCTTTGACCGACCCGACATTTTGACTCAGTGACCAAATTGACCGAACCTTCTTAAAAATACTGGCTTTTGGATTGTCTAAGTTGTATAAGTCATTGCCGCTCCTTCTTTTACCCTTTGTATTTCTCAGAACACCCCGTATTACTACGGATATCCACTTCCATTGGATAGATCCATCGTATGGTTATATACGAACTCGAAGGGACTTCTTCGAGGATGGATCCAGGTTCAGGAGAAATAGAATTAGTTTATTCAGTTGTCTTTTATTATCACCTTCTCTCAGGTTGCGAGGGCTCCTTAGTTTAGGAGAGTACACCTATTACGCTTATTGGATAGTCTTCTTCCAAACCATAGGCTGGTGCCGAAAGGTAGGGAATGAAGAAAACCAATTAGCCTAAGTAGGGTGTACAGAAGGTAATAGCTAAAGACAAATAAAGGGGTTAGAAAGAGGGCAAAGTAAATTGCGACTGTTATCATTCACGACCAAACCGCGTACTTCATCGCCACTCCTATTTCACCTTTGCTTTTTCCCCAGTTCGGGAGAAATAGAATAAGGTATTATTCAGATTGTCTTTTATCATCACCATCTCTCAAGTTGCGAGTACTCATAGGATTAGGAGGGTATACCTATTATGCTTACTGGATAGTCTTCTTCCAAACCATAGGCTGGTGCCGAACGGTAGGGAAGGAAGAAAACCATTTAGCCTAACGATGGTGTACAGAAGGTAACGACTAAAGACAAATAAAGGGATTTGGAGAGATGGCAAAGAAATATACGGTTACAGTTATGAATTGGATTATGGAAGAGGCATTACAAAGAATACCAGAATACCCCTACGAAACATTTTCATGTTTCAGTTTCACTGTGCATTGTTAATTGTAAACTGATTTCCCAATTACATACTTACTCCAGGGTATGTATTTACCAGGTTTCATTCTCATATCTGTATGGTTTTACAGATGATGAGTGGGAGTAAGTTATTAGGAATTAGGTGATCATCCTCATTATATCAGAATTCGTTGAAATTGGTGATATTTGAGGAAATCGCCTGGGTACAGTTTTCAACCTACGATGCACAGGTTATGAGTTATTCAACTCAACGGACTTATACAGAGTATTTTATGTTTTCCAGTGTCCGTGAGGACAAAGGGGTAGGTCCTCCTACTATGTTCTGTTTACTTGTGACTTCTCTAGTTTTTAGACAAGTGTTTCGTAGAAATACAATGTCCAAGTTTTGAGAAGTTGTGGGTATAAGAATAAAGTAGAGAACCAAGTACCGCAAGTATCAGGATTCTTCAAAGAGATCGAAGATGTAGATACTTATGATTGGTATTCAGTTAATAGTAATGGTTTTGAGAAACTTGTTTCTCTTTCAGGTTACTCATAATTGGATGGATTCCTAAGTTGAGTAATGCCGATTAGCCTTTTTCCATTAAGTTGTTATGCACTGGAGACGGCTGCATGATTAGAATCTGGTTCCAATTGAATTAGTGTCTTTATTTCTATATTGTATATAGAATGGTCCATATCTTAACGATGTTAAGATAAGGGGAGTTGTCCATCTTATGCTTAAAACCAAACACTGGATAACTCAAGGCACGTTTCTGTAATGGCAGTTTGTGGGTTGACCCTGGCTTTGACGAGGGTTGACATTTCTACCATCTGGAAGATCAATAGTGATATTGTTCTTGACTCGCCACAGTTTTAGTAAAATGGATTTTTTTCAGAAAACAGTAGTGGGAGTATGATAGAACTGGAAGTGATTCCAGAACCGCAAACGATTACGGAAAATTTAATAGGACCTATATATTCAATCAGTTTTGACATTCCAATAGCCACTCCGCAGATATGGTGGGTAACCTCAGACACCCGAGAGGTACTCAGGTAGCCTCAAGGACGGTGACAGGGAGGTTCTTGCTTACCCAGACTTGACAGTACTGTTGTTCCAGACTATGAGACCCGGCAAGAGGATAAGTATAACGTCGTTCTAAACAATCTTTAGAAGTGTACATAGATATTATTCTGCCAGAGGGTTATCATAGTCAGTGGGAGCAGCGGAAGTATAGTGGACAAGTAGCTTATGTCTATTTATAGACTTCAGCAGTTATAGCGGAGATAGATCATCTAATTTTGATGAGACAGTCATGGTTTTGACTTCATCAGAATAGTGGATAGATCTGTTGAGAAGGTAGTACGGTGTGATGTCCTGGTATTTGGATGACATACACAGAGTAGGAAGTAAAATTCCTATACTTCAATCGGTCGTACTTTGGTCGTCACATAGTTGTTTCTCCAAAAAGGATATGGATGTAATATCAGACATTCTGGTTATTAGGTCTATGGTTTTAGATCTAGATTTGGGTAGTTTCCCAATATGGGTACTTTGACAGTATTCTAATAGTATTTTAGAATAGATGACTCCTGGCATGGTGGTGTACCTGCAGGTGATGGAGTCACCCTCTCTAAAGGTGTCTTAGAGACTAAAGGTGAGAGGGATGTGCATAATTGGCAGATCACTTGCTTAGGCAATTGAGTCAATCATGAAATGTCAAGTACCACACCAGATGTTGTTTTTGCACTAGATGCGATATGTTTATATTAATCCAATCCAGAAGAAACATAAGGAAGCAGTTTTAGAACATAAGTGCTTGTTCTACAGATTTGATGATGGCAGCCTCCTTCGGGAGACGGTTATCATTCCAGGCTTCCAAAGTGACATGGATGACAGAGTGATTGTCACAGTTATAGTTTTTCCTCTGACGAGGGACAGTATTATGGACAGGTGGTCCAAGAGGATACTGTGGGAGGCATGGTGCTGGATACTGATTAGGTTCAGTTATCAAAACGGTCTAAGAAGTTTGGATTTGGAGTTCATTTATGAACTAGGTCCCATCAGATATCCAGACATATTCTAAGACAGGTATTGCTCAATTCGGGAGATGGCTTTCTCCGCGAACTTGAGATTAAGAGAGACATAGAAAGAAACATCAGGGCGGATCCACTCACTGAGGCTATTTCTCGAACACAAGAGTTTTACAAACTAGCTTTGTGAAACTACTTAGTAGAGGAGTTAGGTGTTCGGTATCACATGGGCTGTGAGTATGCGACATCGCAATAATTAGCCTTGAGTGCAAGTGGGAGATTGTTGGAGATAGTGCCCTCAAAGTCAATTATTGGATCGCAGGTACGTGATTGCAATGATTGAGGCAGGACCTATACCGATATGACAGTCTTGCTCGAGATGATAGTATGCTATCTGGTTTGTCTTTATCATCGTATACATGCTTTAGTTCGCTATTGCATATTGATAGAGCCCATAGTATTCTTGCTTGACTACCAGCAGTATGATGACGATCATATACGTGGGAGCTGGGGTCTGTAAGCACATCCTTAAAGTGTCCCTAGTCGTGGGAGTTTCGAGACAGGGCATCGATACTCCAGAGTAGACTAGTGTATACAGTCGAGACCCCGACGAGGGGCAATGGTCGGTCTCACAAGCCATTGGTGTCAGTAGGATTACCTAAGATGTATACAGGTGCTCATTAGGTTATGAGTACACCGGACAGGACTCGCCGGAAACATGCTAGTTGGTATTATACATATCGTCAGATAGCAGTTCCCTGGTGACATGTGTACAGGTTAGTTCATCGACCTGAGATCGTCATTTGTCTCATGTGAGTTCCTACTGTGCTTAGATTACTACCCTACCACGCTCAAAGGAGTTGTGCAAAAAGGTTTTAGTTGGGTACAGTCCCGAGCCACATTGGAGGCAAGTGAGCGGATCGTCGGGGATTCGTCTCTCCCGGTATTGGGGGTTGATGCCGCGCAGTGCACGGGTGGCCATCACTAGGAATCCTCGGCCGATGTAGTAGAGAATTATTGATTTGGATCAGTAGTTTCTCAGGTGGTGATGGGCTTCATGCCGACACGATTTATCGCGTAATTAGGGGTCTGACTTTATCCAACCCCCTAGACTCGATATGCGATACTCTTTAGACGAACGGACCGGACTGTATATACATTGTCACTGTCAGGCTCAGTAGGGTTTATGGATTAGTTCGCTCGTCAGCTTCCCTTCCAATCAATACATAGGCAAACCGTTACGTACAGCTTGTACCTCTGACGTGCTAGTGGTTATACCCAGTGCCAGTATGTTGATGAGTCATTAGAGTCTCCCATAGACACTTTCCCAAGTTTGGGCGAAACGTTGTAGAGGCCGTATGGGTTTATGGCAAGGTTCGAAAAAAGCACATGCGTTTTCGCACGTGTCGTTTTTCGGGCAGATAATAGTGGTAGGCTTTTGTTTAAGCCGGAACCCAGTATTATACTGTGTAGATATAATATCTTTGTCTCAATTGCATTTGTATTCGGTCGTAATACAAATGCGGGTATGTTTATACTGATACGGGGTTATCCTGAAATTCGTTTCAGGATCACTTTTGGAAGTTGCCAGTTTTCAGTTTTCTATCAGCCGTATTTTGACATTCGGTTAAATGCGGATTTATCTTTTCTTGATGTGGTGAGTCAGTGTTCTAGAAGGTTCTAGAGAGGGTGACAAGGCTAGTGAGTCATTAGGTCATTAATGGTGCATTTAATGACAAGGTGACTAGGTTAATTGTGATTGTTTTGCTTTAAATGAGTTCATACAAGGTGTCTTGTGACTCATTCATTTGTATTAGTGCTAATGGTCACTCTCTTGTTTCCTACACTCACTTCCCTACCCTTTAAATTGGTCGGCCCCTCCCCTCTTGTGAGGAGATGGTTGTTGTTCACTAGAAAAAAGATTATGATAGATTCGGGTTCATGAAAATTAGATAGCCTCTTTCTTGTTTCACCCGATCCAAAAGGAAACTTCCATACCCGTTCGTCCGTGACTTTGGACGTAACGAGACAAAGTGTTCTACTCATTCTCTATTTCATCTTGGTCATCTCTTTTGGCAAACTTGACGATCGAGTTGCCTCGGTTCAGAGGCGGGAGCCCGTTTAAAGATCCGTCGACGTGGTGCCACCTGGACGACAAGACTGGAGATTCAGGAGATCGGAGCAGCCGCAACAAGCGTGGGATGATGGTTGAAGACCGAAGGACTCGGATCTTTCGGTATAACTCTTCTACCCACTTTGTAGTTTGTTAGTTTAGCTTTAATGGCAGATCCGGGTTACGGTACACGGTAGCGCCAGTTGTAAAAAGTTTTTGTTCCGCATTTGGCGTCTGTTAGACGGCATAGGCGCTACCGTGGACTTACACTTGGCTGGGGTTCGATGCTGTGTAGTCTAGTGTTTTCGCATGTATAGTTTTGTAAGATTTGACCTGTAGGAAAATCTGGGACAATATATCGTATTTCTAGTTCGTTGTGTGTTAGTTATATGTATGCCCTAGAGGCCATTACTATACATAAGATGTATATTGTAGTGGATGCTTGGACATATATAGGGATGACTTTCTTGCTCGACATGATAGTATGCTATCTGGTTACCCTTTACCTTAACGTGTATACTAATTGTCTCTCTGTTACATGCTGGTAAAGCCCTTAGGATGTGTACTTGACTACCTGGACTATGATACGGATCATACTAGTGGGGACATGGTAGTCCATAAGTACATCCTTCAAGGTCCCTAGTCGTGGGTGTATCGAGACGGGGCATCGATATACCAGAGTAGACTAGCGTATGCCTTCTCGACCCATTCAGATGGACGATGGATGATCCCATATCCATTGGTGTTTGACATCAGAGATGATATACGGGTGCTCAGTGGAGACTGGGTACACTGGACGGACTCGCCGAGAACTCCCAGATGGTATTATACCTTACGTCAGATGGCAGTTCTCTGGTGACACTGGTACAGGTTAAGTCTGTAGACCCGATATCGTCATAGAGTCTTGTGTGATTCCCACTGTGCTTTGATTTCCACCTTACCACGTCCAAGAGGGCGTGCAAAACGGTGGTTTTTGGGTACAGCCCCGAGTCATATGGAGGCAATGAGCGATAGGAGGGGTTTCGTCTCTCCCGGTTTTGGGGGTTGATGTTGCGCTGTGCTCGATTGGCCATAACAGGGAAGTCCCTGGCCAGGGCTGGTTTAGAGATTTACTGGTAAGTGTTACCAGTAGTTTCTCGACCCATTATGAGCCTCATATCGGCATGACTTATCGGTTATTGGGGTCTGACGTTTACCACCCCTAGACTTGATATGCGACATATCAGACGAGGAGACCGGACTATACGGTAGTGTCACTGTCAGGCTTTTACAGGAGTTAGAGCGGGCTTGCTTGCTGATCTTCTGATCGCTCAATACCCGGGTAGCCGTTACGTCCAGCTAGTACCGCTGACGGCTTGTGGGTGCTTGATATGATCATCACCTATTGCTGGCGTATTGACGAGTCTTTAGAGTCCTACATAGAGGTTTTACTGGCTTAGGCAAAACGAAATAGGAGCGCATATGTGATATGTGCGGGACCGAGAATAATGCGTGTATGTGATACCGTATTCTATTCTCGCGATGTTTGTATCGATCGGTTGTATGCGATATAACCTAGTTATCGAATCAAAGGTTGATTCGATAAGTCGATACATTGGATGTTAGTCAGTCATATATGATATAACCGGATTATTAAGTCAAGTGTTGATTTAATAATTTAGTGTATAATTGTATATGTGATATACTAATTTACATTAACTAACATTGGTTCACTTAAGCATTGATTTTTCTAACTTGTGCACAACTTGATATATATATGTGATATATATTTTTATTTGTGTTTATTTTTTGTATCATGGTTGTTGATACAAGTATCATGGGTGTACAAGACTTATACCATACTAATTATAGGTTTAGGTTTTTATATTTAAAGTAATTCAAAAACAAATGGATAATGAGCTAAAATGCATAAAGCTTCTTGAAGCTTATCTTTGCATTTGACTTAGTCCACTTGTTTTGTTTTACTTAAGATATTAACTAACCTAACCACTATAATTAACCTATGGTAATGTCTCTACATGAGTTAGGATATGATACTCACTCACCATGGTTAAAACTCTCTCTCTTGATTTATTCTTGATATTCATTTTTGAGCTCATCTTCTTCCTCCTTAATTTTTCATTCTAGGGTTTGAAAAAGAGAGAGATTCAAAGTGAGAAAAGAAATTCTAAAGTGTACCCATTTCCTATCTCACCATCCGCTACTAGACTAGCACTTTAGTTTTGAGTGCTTGCTTCACTAATTCTTTGGTTAGTGAGGTAGAAGCTTGAGTCCGTATTCCCTCGACGTAGATCATCTTCATCATCGAAGACTTCAAGCATCCCGTTGCAATTTTCTCATGGAGCCGTTCGAGAGTCCGGGAGTCCGATGATCGCAGCGAAGGGACTACATCAAGGAGCTTAAGAAGTGAAGGACCGATCTACAAAGGTTGTATTTTCGTATTCACTTAGGGTTAAAGTGTTTAGCTTGCATAGTTTTCGCCTAATCTCTTGTTAACGATCTTGTTTGGGGTTATTCGGCACAGATAAATTTTTAATCCGGCATGGTTGATGCCTTGTAGAGCTTCATTAGAGTGCCTAATAACCCTACAGTGGTACCAGAGCCTAGCTAGAGCATTTGGCGATGTGTTTACGAAGTTAAAACCCCGATCGAACCCGGAAACTAAAAAATATACCCCTCTCTGTACATTTTCTAAAATCTGGGATTTTTCTGAATTAAAAATGCTTTAAAATATCAGCAGGAAATTATAAGGACACCTGTGCAAAACGACAACGTATGGCTCTCAAAGCGCCGCGGAACCGCGGCACGAGCATGGCTCGTGCGGTGGTTCCGCGGCCAAATGGTGACGTCACCGTTTTCTTTTTGCACGGTAATGTTTCTATTTAATTTCCTGATATTTTATGGGTATTTTTATCTGACTCAAGTATTGAGTGTTTTGGGGTTTATTTTGTAGTCGTTGTTTCGATCAGAATATTTAATTTCATTTTGTTTTCCGGGTAATTTTAGAACTTGTTAAAAAGTTCGACCGGATATAAATACCAACTTTTTCCCCTGCCGGGAAATTTCCAAGTGTTAGATTTTTCCGTGGTTTAAGAACGTTGTAAGTAGTGCAAGTAACGCGATGGACCCTCTAGAAGACAACAAACCTTAACTAGATTATGTGACCATCTTGAAATGCCCTTTGAACCTTAGGGTTTGGGGCAATACGGCGTGCCACATGTGAGGCGTTGGCTTGACCCTTCTACGGCTGGACTGTTGGTACTGTGGTAAGAAGTGAATGTTTTTAAACTTATTTCATCTGTTGAGCTTTTCGGGAAAACTTGGGCGTTTGGTTATTCGATCGGAAAGTTTAACATCGTCTATTTATCTGGAATGTGATACAATATTTGGAATCCACAAGTAGTTATGAGATAACTAATTTGGATGTTATGAACATAGCAGTTTAGTCTCAATTGCTCGGTTGCCACGGAATTTTGATGTGATCAAAAGTCCGTCCCAATTACGTAGCGTACGTGGATACTCGCCGGGTAAACTTAATAGACAGACATACCCCATAGCCCCGACCAAGTGACTGTAGGAGAACCCCGTCGCCAAGAGCATCCGTCAGGGTGCTCGCGGCAGCGGTGTTCCGCCTTAGTACACTTCGTCGACGGCATCCGGGTGTGTGGCCGTCTACTAATGTTTGCGACGAGGATTCGATCAGGATGTCGGGAATCTTGTTGAATTGCCCGACAAGATATTGAAAAGTGTTTTCGATACAGAGACTAAAATGCGGGGTTTATAACTGTTAGGCATGCGATGTCTAAGGGTGGTTGCGGATTCCAACTGTTGTAGTTTTACACTTTCTTTTCTGTGACCGTAAGTGTAATATGTGATATCGCCGGTTTCGTTGCTATATGTCAACGGCAATTGGGATGCGCATATTTACTTACGTTGATGACATGTGATGTTATGTATTGCTGGATATGTTATATTGGATCGTCGTGTTTTGAATAGCCGGGGGGGTTTTATGTGAGATGAGGGTTTTTATTTTCATTAATGTAAAATTCTTTGTATGTAATATTCTTTTATTGGGGCACTTTCGGGTTGAGGTTGTTGTCACCTTTTGTATATTATTTACTTTTCCGCACTAGGATAGACCCAAAGAGGGGAGCACAAGTAACCGGGTTCTAGAGTCCAGTGGGAGACCAACTCGAGGATTCGAGTCCGGGTCTCCTAACTCTAGAATTGGTAGGGTTGCTTGCCGCTCTCGTAGGGGTCTAGGGGTTGGGTTTGGCAATTCATCGCGACCGTGGAATCCGTGTTTTATACTGGCTCGTATTGAAAACACGAACGTCCTAGTATATCCAATGTTTCATATGTTTCTTCTGCTGCGATATCTGTTGTGTGATCATTTGATATGTTGTGATAGATACTGTATATAGTATATATGATATATTATATAGACGTTACTTATGTTTTACACCCGCGCTAGCCCTGCCCCGCTCTTCCGTTAGTTACCTAACCTAACGGTGCACGAGAGGACATCGAGGCGAATGCGGATGGCATAAGTGTACGTCATATTTATCTGTGATGTTTAGGTGATTTAAATGACGGGACTTCATTAATATGAATAATGAAAGAAAAAGAAACCTAAAAGATGTTGTGGAATCGAATTTTCAAAAACAGGTAGCTACAGTTCTTGCTTTGCATCGCGGTGTTCCTTGTAGAATATCTTGCACCTTATTCGATAAGGAAAGGGTCGAGATCCCTTCACCGGGAGTGACCCCTTTAGCAATGACTGGCAAATGCTACACCCCTCGGTTTGTCTTTTTATTGCTTTTCTAGTTCTTGCTTTGCATGGTGATATATGTGATATATCCTGCACCTCATTCGACAAGGAAAGAGTCGACGATCCCTTCACCGGGAGTGACCTCTTTAGCAAAACTAGCAAAAGCCTAAAAAACACTCTATTTTAAAATCATTTGATTCTACAACGATATCAAGTTCATTACGCATTAGGTTTTCAGAAAAACCTTTCGTAGCCCTCCGTTATAGTATTCGTGCTACGTTTGTTGACCTCCGTCAAGGCGTAGTTTGCGGTAGCTAACTAGTATTTATCTGTTTATGCATATGATGCAGATTGGGTTAGGGTAGTCGTACGACCTTGTTGACCTCCGTCTTGGGTCGTGCGGGTGGGTTTGATTCAATCAAGAAATGACGGGTTGAACTTGATTAGTAGCCTATGGTTTGTTGACCTCCGTCAAGGTCATAAGGTGCTAGGGCAAAATTATCGGGAATTTCAAGTGTTGAAATTTGCAATGAGATTGCATACCTTCTATGTGATAGTTGGATCCCGATACCCACTGCGAGTAATTGTTACTCCTGGGAGAGTTTTACACATTATAATAAACCAATCAAGTAGGTGTCTAGAAAGGTGTCAACGGGGTTACGCCTCTGGGAAAACGAGGATTACTTTAATTAGGTCCGTGCGAAAGCACGGGGAACCTCCCTCAAACTACTGACACTGGCCTGGCTGAAAGATTGGCGAAGTTGTAGGGTGTAATTAATCCCGGCTAGTCTTTCCTTTTAAGGTTTGAAGGAAGATTTGATAAAAACAGTGGGAGCCATCCTGATTAGATAAAATAATAACCAATCTGATCTTGCAAGAGCACACGCAGAGTGTTTTCTTCTCTCTCTCTCCAGGTAGCGACCATATCACGCCTTAATGAAGATAATAATACGGATGAATTGAACGAACCCGCTTGTTATACTGAGCTGGGGAACGTTGGTCCCGCTCCAACTTATAATCATTATAAGACAGAGCAGGAAATAGGGGATTACCAGAATTCCCGTGCCGCCCAAACGAAGAAAGTGCATGATGATGCATCTTCTTCGGGTGTGTTCATTACAGAGAACTGTTTCTCAGTGTCCTTTACGTCCTGGGTATGAGATACCGGATCAGGATCCCGCATATGTAATCTGTTACATGGGCTACAGATAGGTAGAGAACTGAGAACGGGTGATAAGTTTCATGAGATAGAAAACGGTGCAAATGTTGCAGCCAAGTCTGTTGGTCACTACCACCCTGTATTACCAAAATACATTGATTCTGAACAAATGTCATTAGATACCGAACCTGAAATACAACATCATATCAGTCTCTTTATTCGTAAAGAAGGATATAATTTTGTAATGTTAGATAATGTTTTGAACATTTCCTATATCAAAAGTTAATCGGTTCAGGCACGTTATCTAAAAGCATTGACGTTCTAAATCAAACTACAGTTTTTAGTATACAGAACACACATAAGAGGAAGAGTTCAGAAATGAATGAATCCTTCTTGAAGTATTGTAGACTAGGTCATATCAATGCGACCCGACTAGCTCAAGTTACATTAAGATGCATATTTAAATTAGTTTGAATTTACATCTTGTGAAACTTTCCAGTCATGTCACAAAGATAAAATGACCATAGCTCTGTAAATAGGAAGTAGAGAAAGAGTTAGTGAACTCTTGGGATGATACATGTTGATTTATAAAGGTCCCCTGTCTACACATACCAAGACCGGTTCTTTGTACTTCATTACATTCTCTGATGATCTCTCAAGATCCAAACATATGTTCCTGTTGAAACACAAGTCCGAACCTTTTGAGATATTCACAGAATATAAGTTAGAAGTAGAGAACCAAAAAGGGTATAAGTATTATGTCCTTTGATGTGATCAAGGAGGAGAAACTCGAGCATGGAATTCCTGGATTATTCTAAAAGAGAATGAGATTCTCTCTCAGCATTATTCCTCCGCATACACCACAGCACGTCGGTGTATCGGGGCGGAGCAACCACACCCTATATGATAAAGTGTGCTCTATGATGAGTGCTACTGAGTTACCTATTTCCTTTTTGGAGTTATGCACATATGTAGTGGCATACCTATTGAATAGGGTTCCGATCAAATCAGCTTCCTACCACTTCATATGAGATATGGAAAGGGAAGTGCCCATATCTTAAGTTTGTTAAGATTTGGGGTTGTTCGACCTATGTCTAAAAGCAAAATCCGGACAAGCTCGAGGCAAGGTCTATTATGTAGAACTGGAAATGTTCCAGCTATACAAACTGCAGCTGATGATTTGGTAGAACCAAAGGATTCAATAATTTCCAACGATCCTAAGCCTCTCCGCCGATCTAGCAGGGTTCCTCACCCACCTAAGAGATACTTTGGTTTCTCTATGATAGTGGGAGCAAGGATTGCATCATGAGATGATGACCCAACTAGTTTCGAGCTGGCTATCAGGAGTGGGACTCTGTAAGAATGGCTGGATGCTTAGCGATCTGAGAAGGAATCCTTATATACTAACAAAGTATGGACTTTGGTTGCCTTATCAGAAGGGTTAAAACCCCATCAGGAGCAAGTATATCTTGAGAAGATTACTTGGTGTACATGGAAAAGTTGAGACTTTCAAAGCTAAACTTGTTAAAGGTTTGCATCATTGACCAGGTATGGATTATGATGAAACCTTTTCTAAGTAGCTATGCTTAAGTCCATCCAGATCCTACTTGCCACGGATACATACCATGACTACGATATCTGGCGGTTGGATGCCATGACTGCTTTTCTAAATGATGTTTTAGAAGAGTGAGTCTATAAGTACACAGCCAGAGGGCCTCGTAGACAGTGGGAGCAGCGGAAACGTGTGCAAGATGTTGTATATGATAAAGCAGGCATCGCGGAGTTGGAACGTCTGTTTTTGATGTATTAGTCAAAGAGTTTGACATCATCAAAATGGTAGATGAACCTTGTAAAATCGAAAAGGTAGTAGGGAGTATGGTGGTGATCCTCGTAGAGTACGTGGATGACATACTCTAGATGGGGAAGGAGTTTCCTATGCTACGCTCGGTCAATCTCCGCTTATCACAATGATTGGCCATAACATAGGATCAAAGTGATACCTCCTAAATCCTGAGTTTTTGA
Organism: Agapanthus africanus; assembly: GCA_030015575.1. NCBI lineage: Eukaryota > Viridiplantae > Streptophyta > Magnoliopsida > Asparagales > Amaryllidaceae > Agapanthus > Agapanthus africanus. Next base: position 401,928,397 of record CM057350.1, on the reverse strand, counting down.
TCTATGAGATAGATCTAATTGGATGTTAGGATTCTCACTAGTTGTAGTGAGATGTTATCAATCGATCCTGGGGAGAATCACTGGAAGTGTTCCAGGGTGATAAGGACGACTGAAAGTCAGTCACAGGCATTGTCTTTACCCTCAGTAAAGGGACGGTATGTTGGAAGAGTTCCAAGCTAGATACCGTGGCATACTAGACGATAAAGTCTTGATACATCGCTACCAAAGATGCTACCAAAGAGGCAGTCTGGGTGTATATTGGTTCATGAGATGAACTTCGTTCCTACCATTGTGTGACAATGGAGTTGTGGCTTATGCCTAGGAACGCCCGTCCCATCAGAGATCCAGACATATTCTAAGGCAGTGTCACCTGATCATGGAGATGGTTGATCTCCAGGGGATCGAGGTCAGGAGAGTAGACTCAGAGGACAACACGGCGGATCCACTCACAAAGGCCATTTCCCAGAGAGAGACTTTTATGGGATGGTTGAGTATAGGATACTACAACCACTGTTATCAGATGACCCTAGTGCAAGTGGGAGATTGTTAGTTATATATATGCCCTAGAGGCCATTACTATACATATGATGTATATATTGTAGTGGATGCTTGGACATATAAAGGGATGACTTTCTTGCTCGACATGATAGTATGCTATCTGGTTACCCTTTAACTTAACGTGTATATTAATTGTCTCTCTGTTACATGCTGGTAAAGCCCTTAGGATGTGTACTTGACTACCTAGACTATGATGCGGATCATACTAGTGAGGACATGGTAGTCCATAAGTACATCCTTCAAGGTCCCTAGTCGTGGGTGTATCGAGACGGGGCATCGATATACCAGAGTAGACTAGCGTATGCCTTCTCGACCCATTCAGATGGGTGATGGATGATCCCATATCCATTGGTGTTTGACATCAGAGATGATATACGGGTGCTCAGTGGAGACTGGGTACATTGTACGGACTCGCCGAGAACTCCCAGATGGTATTATACCTTACGTCAGATGGCAGTTCTCTGTTGACACTGGTACAGGTTAGTCTGTAGACCCGAGATCGTCATAGAGTCTTGTGTGATTCCCACTGTGCTTTGATTTCCACCTTACCACGTCTAAGAGGGCATGCAAAACGGTGGTTTTTGGGTACAGTCCCAAGTCACATGGAGGCAATGAGCGATAGGAGGGGTTTCGTCTCTCCCGGTATTGGGGGTTGATGTTGCGCTGTGCTCGATTGGCCATAACAGGGAAGTCCCTGGCCAGGGCTGGTTTAGAGATTTACTGGTAAGTGTTACCAGTAGTTTCTCGACCCGTTATGAGCCTCATATCGGCATGACTTATCGGTTATTGGGGTCTGACGTTTACCACCCCTAGACTTGATATGCGACATATCAGACGAGGAGACCGGACTATACAGTAGTGTCACTGTCAGGATTTTACAGGAGTTGGAGTGGGCTTGCTTGCTGATCTTCTGATCGCTCAATACCCGGGTAGCCGTTACGTCCAGCTAGTACCGCTGACTGCTTGTGGGTGCTTGATATGATCATCACCTACTGCCGGCGTATTGACGAGTCTTCAGAGTCCTACATAGAGGTTTTACTGGCTCACGCAAAACGAAATAGGAGCGCATATGTGATATGTGCGGGATCGAGAATAATGTGTGTATGTGATACCGTATTCTATTCTCACGATATTTGTATCGATCGATTGTATGCGATATAACCTAGTTATCGAATCAAGGGTTGATTCGATAAGTCGATACATTGGATGTTAGTCGGTCATATGTGATATAACCGGATTATTAAGTCAAGTGTTGATTTAATAATTTAGTGTATAATTGTATATGTGATATACTAATTTACATTAACTAACATTGGTTCACATAAGCATTGATTTTTTCTCACTTGTGCACAACTTGATATATATATGTGATATATATATTTATTTGTGTTTATTTTTTGTATCATGGTTGTTGATACAAGTATCATGGGTGTACAAGACTTATACCATACTAATTATAGGTTTAGATTTTTATATTTAAAGTAATTCAAAAACAAATGGATAATGAGCTAAAATGCATGAAGCTTCTTGAAGCTTATCTTTGCATTTGATTTAGTCCACTTGTTTTGTTTTACTTAAGATATTAACTAACCTAACCACTATAATTAACCTATGGTAATGTCTCTACGTGAGTTAGGATATGATACTCACTCACCATGGTTAAAACTTTCTCTCTTGATTTATTCTTGATATTCATTTTTGAGCTCATCTTCTTCCTCCTTGATTTTTCATTCTAGGGTTCGAAAAAGAGAGAGATTCAAAGTGAGAAAAGAAATTCTAAAGTGTGCCCCTTTCCTATCTCACCATCCTCTACTAGACTAGCACTTTAGTTTTGGGTGTTTGCTTCACTAATTCTTTGGTTAGTGAGGAAGAAGCTTGAGTCCGTATTCCCCCGACGTAGATCATCTTCGGCATCGAAGACTTCAAGCATACCGTTGCAATTTTTTCATGGATCCGTCCGAGAGTCCGGGAGTCCGATGATCGCAGCGAAGGGACTACATCAAGGAGCTTAAGAAGTGAAGGACCGATCTACAAAGGTTGTATTTTCGTATTCACTTAGGGTTAAAGTGTTTAGCTTGCATAGTTTTCGCCTAATTTCTAGTTAACGATCTTGTTTGGGGTTATTCGGCACGGATAAATTTTTAATCCGGCATGGTTGATGCCTTGTAGAGCTTCATTAGAGTGCCTAGTAACCCTACATTGTGTTTGCGCGATACGCGCGATACGTGAGAGGGTTCTGTCATCCAGCGTATCACGGCGTGTCGCAATGGTTTTAGACGCGTATACACACGATTCAGCGTATCGTGCACATGCACGTTTAGTTCGCGACGTGAGTTTCTCGTTTGGGTTCGATATCGCGTTTTGCGGAATATTTGGCTTATATATGTATTCCTTGTCTTATTTTCAGGTTTGCAGGCGGGGACTACGGACACTGCTACAGGGGGGAGCAGATGGTAGGATTCACCTAGCGTGGAGCGTAGGTGAGTAGATTTAACATCTACAGGGGAATCGCCCGCATGGCGTTATGCGTCTGGGCTAGGATTCTATTACTTGTCGCATATTCTACATCATTGTTAGAATTGCGCCTTTATCTTATTTCCTTGATATAGTTGTACTGTGACTAGCAGCCGTATGACACTGCACATATTATTGACGGTTCATGTTGCATGAGTACGGATTGTATGCTACACACACACCGCCAATAATTGCCATGTCACACACAAACCATTATAGACATTATATTGCTTAGTTAGGGACTTTAGGACATCGATTCACATTACTTATCACGTTTTGACATTTAGTTACTAATATACCTTGCTCTCCTATTCCACTCATACCCGGAGGGGGTATACTTCATCAGTTCTTATAGGTAGATACCTATACATTGCTATACCTGTATGTTACACACATATTCAGTTGCAGTTACATATTTACCTTTACTGATGTTACTTAGCTGTACCTTATTGGTTTCGCATACATCTGGTTTCAGTTACATATTCTCATTTATATGCTCGCATTTTAAATATATCGCATATATTTATTCCTGGATTTGCGCATTGTTATTTGGATTTCACATAATGATTTCTGGATTTGGAAACCGCAGGAGTTCATGAAATTATGCATACATTGAAAAACCCGATTTCCTTGATCTGATATTTGCGCAGCCACCATGAGATTTATCGGTTCTGATTATATACTCCATACGAGATGTGGTTGCCGTATGAGGGTACATGGTGGGGCCCGGTATGGTTTCCCTCGGCAAGAAGATCGATGGATGTTGCCGATTGAGCCTGGAGGCGGGCGAGTACCTACCGGTGACAGTACAAATGACTCGGCGGGGATCCTGGAAATACCGTTGGGAATCATGCACGTATGCATACTTCGAAAGGCGAGGGTCAGAGCTAGGCACTCGTGCTTTCGAGACAGCGTATGATACGTACCTATCAGGATTTCTGTGTCGATGCTTGGCACATTGTTTTCATGATATTTCTTTTAAGCACCTTTATATATATAACACGGGATTTAGCCGTTGTTATATATACCCTTACACCAATATTAGTGGAATGGGACGCTAATATATGTGTATTGACCCCATCATATTTATTTCTGCATATACATATATATATATATTTAGGATGCTAGAATCTTACTTGAGATTTTGACTTGGGATACAGGTGATTCATTGAGATTGGACATACATATGGGTTTACTGATTTGTACATTCGGGATATAAGAGATTACTCGATATTGTACATTGAGGAGATGTGAGACTTATATGATGTGAGAGCCCAACGTGGGGGCTGATTTGAGGATTTGGGATTTGAGTGTCTTGATGGATTGTGATCCTACCACGATGACAGGATTCCGTGGGATGATATATTTCACTCCATACCTCATACCCTTTCACTTATGCACTGTTCCATGTATTAGGAGTACCTGTTAGTGTACCCTTCATGATTGCTGCATATTTGCATTCTCATATCCCTATTGCATAGTGATTGCATACTATTGCCATGTTATTATTGCTTCATATATTGATTGTACCAGCTAGTGTACTTTGCATTATTCGGCATTTACATGACATGTTATTACTGTAATCGCATATCTTAGATTCATGCTGTACGTACATTCCTGCGATTACCTGCATATGTTATCTACTATTCACGAGTTGGCAACTCACCCCCGTTGTGCCACAGGTGTTTCAGGTTGTTCCCCAGAGTAGTCGAGGCAGGCTATTCATCTATTCATCTATCATCTTTTGCTATAGATACCGCATCGGCTCACAGTATACTATTTTGCTTAGGTGGGTTTTGGTGGTTATCTGTATTTTGTATTGTATATTCGTTGTATCTTGTACTCTCTATCTACTATCATGTTGTTCACCTAGAGACTTGGTGAGGACGATATTGTATATTATTTATGGATTTGTTGTCTTTTATATATAACTTTCTCTCTATTGTCCTTATTTCTTTGCTACGGCGTCGTATACTTATGATGTGATTGTTTTCCATCTTTGGGTCCTTCTTTGGGCTAGTTTTTACAAAGGGGTGTTGCCAATCATTTAAAGAAAGAAAGTAGGACTTTTAAAGAATTTGGGTTGCGATTTCAAATACTTTTATTATCTTTTCCGTATTTTCTTGGTTTAGATTTCTGGGTTTTGGCTTTCTTTTACTGCGTTACGTCTTTAGGCGTTGCGTAGTATTAGGGCCGTCACGTGCCAATTTCGGGTCGTGACAAAGTTGGTATCAGAGTGCTACATTTTACCTTTCGGAGTGTAGGATGACCTTGGTATGATGGAGTAGGTAGTTTAAGCAGAGTGACGTAGTGTGTGTCTGTCTGCAGCATACCCACGATGCGGTACTTCGCCTTAAGTGACCTAAGTACAAATTGCTTGAAATTCCTTCCTTGATGATTCATATCCTTGAGATTCGATTCCTTATTCTCATCGAATCTTATATCTATTTATAGCCATGCCGCCGATGACTATAGGGACTCAGAGTGATGTAGCGAGGGCCGAGGTCAGAGTTGGCTCGGTTGAGATAAGTACTGACCAGGATGACACTCTAGTTGCACAGGTGCAGACGGATCAGCCTACGACATATACTATTGATAGGATTTTAGCAGAGATGCAGGACTTTCGCCAGACGATGAGTTCATTGGTTGATGTCGTTCGGGAGCTACGACAGGAGGTTGTCACCCCTGTTACTCAGTTGTCACTTACGATCAGCATGCAGCAGTCCGCCACCTACATAGCACCAGTGGTTGCAGCTCCAGTTGACGAGGCACATATATTCAAGAGACTCTGAGAGTTCCACGATAGTGGAGGACTCGTACCAGTGTACCAGCCCAGAGACAGAGGTTTAGTCATCGAGACAGATTTCTTGGCCGTCGCGGGAGTAGCAGAGGCTTAGGACGAGGACAGTCGTTCAGCTCTCATTCCCAGGAGGGTCAGCAGTCAACGCATGGATGTTTTCGATGCGGGAGCCATCAGCACTTCGTCAGGGATTGTTCCTTAGCACCTCATCATGATCGTTTTCAGAGAAGCCGTAGACGTGGAAGATTCGCTCAGAAGGCTCAGCCTACCAGAAGAGTTCAGCCAGTTACGGGTAGAGGGCAGACACAAGAGTTTGCTTCTACTTATCGGGACTCGCAGGCGTCCAATGCAGAGTTTTCAGGTATCCTTAATTTATATGTTCTTTTGATGTATTCGTTTGTTTTTCATGCTTGTGCCGTGGTTGGGTAGATTAGTCGTAGTTTGTTGTTTTAACTTCTGTCAGCGATTCTTTTGTTGCGCGACACGTATTTTAGTTGTGTGCCAATCGGATAGGCGATAGAGATTCGTCCGTCGTTTTGATCCTTCTAGAGATGTTGGATTTGACGTTCTCCTGGGCACGGACTGGTTAACTACGTGCTAGGCGTCTGTGGACTACCGTGAGGAAACAGTCAGGAATTATTTTCCCGGCAAGTCAGTTCTTGTTGTGCAGGTGGATAGTTGTGCCGCCTCTCACAGCTTGAATTCAGCCTTTTTCGCTAGTCGGCTACTGAGGAGATGTCGTGGATTCTTGGCGTTCTTTCGTGATACTGTAGCCACAGAGGGTTTTTTGGACCGGTGTTCCTTCCGTACGACAGTTTTTCCGACGATGTTCCAGATGAGCCGGCGAAGCTTGGGAGCTTAAGGATCAGCTGCAGAGTTGTAGTTTGGGGAGTTTTGTGCGTCTGAGTGTTTCGCATTAGGGAGCTCCTATTTCTGTTCGTCAAGGAGAAAGACGGCAGTTTAGGGTTGTGTATCGACAGATCGTTAATTGAACCGGCTTACGGTGCGAATAGGTATCTTTCACCTCGCATTGACGATTTCTTCGATCTGCTCCAGAGTGCGAGACATTTTCTAAGTTTGTTTGGGATCAGGTCATCATTATTACGGTTCGGAGTGATGGCATTCCGAAGACTGCCTTGTGCGTGCTACGGGCTTTGTGTCTTTTGGTGTGTTATTGGACTCACCAGTGCCCTAGCAGCATTCGTAGATATGATGAATCAGATTTCTGTAGGCCGTTCCTCGACTAGTTATTGTTGTGTTATTTACGACATTCTGGTCTATTTAATGTGTCTTGAGGAACAGGAGCAGCACTTGAGGATTTGTTAGGCAGATACTGGGAGAGCACCAGCAGTTTACTAGATTCTCGAAGTGTTTCTTTAGGCTTGTTTGTGTTGACTCCTAGGTCTTGTTGTCATGGGAGACGGTTTTGTATGGTTCCGAGGGAGATTGTGGCCGTACAGCTTAGGCCCAGACTTGTATGCAGGACGGAGGTCCGCAGATTTGGGACTTAGCAGGTTTTTACCGCCGTTTCGTGCAGTATTACTAGTGTAGTGTTGCACCGTCGACTGAATGGACCGACATGGAGTTTCTTTTCTTTGGACTGAGGCATGTGTGCGGAGTTTTTAGCAGTTGAAGATTCTGTTAACAACTGCACCAGTTCTTCCTTTGCTTTCTGGTTCGAGCGACCTTGTTGTTTAACTGTAATGTTTCTTGAGTGGGCTCAAGTGTGTACTGAGGTGATACTATAGAGTTATCGCTTTTGCTTCCCTATATTTGGAGGAAGTACGAGAAGGATATTCCACTCATGATCTGGAGATGGCCGCGGTGGTTTTGCGTTGGAGAATTGGAGACACTATTTGTTCGGGAGTCGTGTCAGATTTTCACGGACCACCAGAGCTTAATGTACATCTTCCTGCAGCGGATTTTGATTGTTGTGATAGTCTTCTGCAGATTTACAGTTTTTGTGTGATCGTCGAGTACAGCTTAAGTTCGTCTCTACGGAGGGGACAGCTTGCTCATGTCCGCGCCCGACCACTTTTCCTTAATCGCTTTCGTGAGACACTGCCCGCCGATGCTCGTTCGTCAGAGATACTTGAGCATACTCGACTGGTAATGATTCGGAGTCATTGATTTGTGACAATGGTGTGCTAACTTAGGGACGCGTTTGTGTACCTGATATTATCAGGTAGAGACGTAAAATCCTAGAGCAGGCACATCTGTCAACTCTCTATATTCATTCAAGTTCCACCAACATTGACGTGAGATAGTTACGGGTGGACAGGGATGTAAAGAGAAGTTTCATAGTTCATTTTAAGGTGTCTGTCTTGTTGTGTGCTTGGGTCGAGCATCTGAGGCCGGCTGGAGAGTTGCAACCTTTTACCGTTCCGAAGTGGGAGTGGGAGCGGGAGAAGATCTCCATGAATTTCGTTATGGTTTCTACCCAGGTTTAGTCAGGGTGTGACTCCATTTGGATTCTTGCCGACCGGTTATACTCAGTATTCTCAGTTGTTCTTTGTTAAGTTGTGTGTTTGTGTTAATTGTTGTCAGCGGTTGGGGATCGTCACTAGACATCGTTAGGGTCCTCCTTCGATAGTTGTTATCAGGAGACACTCCAATTGGCAACCTTTAGGCTTAGGGGTTAGGTCGTGTCGATCACCAGTTTATTGTTTTTCTGACTCTGCGTAAGTAGGATTTTAGACCCCAGCTATGTCTAGAGACTTCGGAGATGGTCCAGTTGTGTTAGGTCGGGATGGAAATTGTCCATTGCGAACTGAGGTCTTATGCCGACTGTGTTGGTCATAGACTTGAGTTCGCAGGGACAGATCATGTATTCCTACGGACTTTCCGATGAATGACAGGTTTGATTTTGGGAAGCTTGTCCCAGGATTTAGGTCCTTCTGAGATCCTTTAAGCGAGTTAGTTTCGTTGCCTTTAAATTGGCACTTCCGCCCAGATTATTGAGTTTTTCACCCCGTATTCCCTGTGATGATACTTTACAATTACCTTCTTGACCTTTCTCACATGATTTAGCACCAGACCATGTAGCTTGGACGCGATCTTTCGTTCGCTAGCAGCCAATTGTGTTAATGGCTCGGCGGGTGGAGAAACGTCGGTCAAGGGTCTTGCCATCTGTGAAGGGTTTTTCTTGGACGTAGCCGTATAGTGAGATAATCACTTGGGAGGCTGCGAGCGAGATCTGGGAGTTGTAATCTTCTCTTTGAAGGTACGCGTATCGGTATATTTTTAAATTCGGGGACGAATTTCTTTTAAGGGTGGAGATTGTAACACCTTAGAATGTGTTTTGTTGCTAATTATATTTTAATGTATGGTTTTTAAAAAAAGAAGTTTACCAAATTGGGTTTTAATTATTTTTTCCTATTTAATGAATATTTTATTAGATTTTTCCTAGGCTTGCACACACTTGTGCATGTTAACTAGAGTGTTAATTTGAGGTTTAACCATTTCTATAATCTAGTTTTATGTTTTGTTTAAGTGTTTTGGGTTTTAAGTTTGCATGGTTGTTTTAAATTGGAAAATGAAAAATGAATTTAAAAGGAATTTTAAATTTTTTGAATGGTTGACCAAGGGGGGAGAGAGAGAGAGATGGGCATGGGGCTACATGGTTGTGCCATGCCCATTTAATGAAGAAAGAGAAAGAGAAGGGTGTGTGTGTTTTGTTGCTCTCATTTCCCATTCTCACTCTCATTCTCTCATTCTCTAACTCTCTCTCACATACACACACTCAGCAGCCACAGCAGCAGAAGAAGCTCCAGCAGCAGCAACTAGTAGCAGCAACAGCAACACCATCATCAGCAGCAGCAGACAGCAGCAGCAGCAGGCAGCAGCAGCAGTAGCAGGAGCTCCAGTAACTTGCAGCAGCTCCTTTCGCTTCTTCACCTGCTTTCTAGGGTACCTCAGGGTATATTTCTGAACCCAATCTCCTAGTTGCTTAGTTTATGTGTTAGTTGGTGTCGGTTAGTGTTAACTAGCTAGTTTAGTGCTAATTATGGTGATTTGTGAGATGTTGTGGCTAATTGATGATTGTGTTTGTAAACCCTACTTATTTAAGTGTTGTTAAGGTCACCTTAACTGAGCTTAACCCTGTATTACACTAAAATACCATAGGGTTTCCTTTTTAGTGCAAATTGGTGTTTTTAAGCGATATTTGTGACATTCTGTGATCTGCTATTGACCCAGACCCTTCAGGACAAAATTGAGCAAACTGGAACATGTACACTAGATATAGATACCACCACCAGGACACGAGCCCCTCATTCTAGTTTGTGGCCGCAGATTTAATGGGTTTGGCCGCAAATTGCGGCCAAGTTGGGGGCTGGGGTGTTGGGGTCTTAGCTGGGGTTCTATGCTGTGTAGTCTAGTGTTTTGGCATTTATAGTTTTATAAGATTTGACCTGTAGGAAAATCTGGGACAATATATCGTATTTCTAGTTCGTTGTGTTTGCGCGATACGCTCGATACGTGAGAGGGTTCTGTGTGATCCAGCGTATCGCGGCGTGTCGCGATGGTTTTAGACGCGTATACACACGATTCAGCGTATCGTACACATGTGCGTTTAGTTCGCGACGCGAGTTTCTCGTTTGGGTTCGATATCGCGTTTTGCGGAATATTTGGCTTCTATATGTATTCCTTGTCTTATTTTCAGGTTTGCAGGCGGGGACTACGGACACTGCTACAGAGGGAGCAGATGGTAGGATTCACCTAGCGTGGAGCGTAGGTGAGTAGATTTAACATCTACAGGGGAATCGTCCGCATGGAGTTATGCGTCTGGGCTAGGATTCTATTACTTGTCTCATATTCTACGTCATTGTTAGAATTGCGCCTTTACCTTATTTCCTTGATATAGTTGTACTGTGACTAGCAGCCGTAGGACACTGCACATATTATTGACGGTTCATGTTACACGAGCATGGATTGTATGCTACACACACACCGTCAATAATTGCCATGTCACACACAAACCATTATAGACATTATATTGCTTAGTTAGGGACTTTACGACATCGATTCACAATACTTATCAAGTTTTGACATTTAGTTACTGATATACCTTACTCACCTATTCCACTCATACCCGGAGGAGGTATACTTCATCAGTTCTTATAGGTAGATACCTATACATTGCTACACCTGTATGTTACACACATATTCAGTTGCAGTTACATATTTACCTTTGCTGATGTTACTTAGCTGTACCATATTGGTTTCTCATACATCTGGTTTCAGCTACATATTCTCATTTATATGCTCGCATTTCAGATATATCGCATATATTTATTCCTGGATTTGCGCATTGTTATTTGGATTTCACATGATGATTTCTGGATTTGGGAACCGCGGGAGTTCATGAAATTATGCATACATTGAAAAACCCGGTTTCGTTGATATGATATTTGCGCAGCCACCATGAGATTTATCGGTTCTGATTATATACTCCATACGAGTTGTGGTTTCCGTATGAGGGTACATGGTGGGGCCCGGTATGGTTCCCCTCGGCAAGAAGATCGATGGATGTTGCCGATTGAGCCTGGAGGTAGGCGAGTACCTACCGGTGACAGTACAAATGACTCGGCGGGGATCATGGAGATACCGTTGGGAGTCATGCACGTATGCATACGTCGAAAGGCGAGGGTCAGAGCTAGGCACTCGTGCTTTCGGAACAGCGTATGATACGTACCTATCAGGATTTCTGTGTCGATGCTTGGCACATTGTTTTCATGATATTTCTTTTAAACACCTTTGTATATATAACAGTGGATTTAGCCGTTGTTATATATACGCTTACACCAATATTAGTGGAATGGGACGCTAATATATGTGTATTGACCCCATCATATTTATTTCTGCATATACATATATATATATATTTAGGATGCTAGAATCTTACTTGAGATTTTGACTTGGGATATCAGGTGATTCATTAAGATTGGACATACATATGGGTTTACAGATTTGTACATTCGGGATATAGGAGATTACTCGATATTGTACATTGAGGAGATGTGAGACTTATATGATGTGAGAGCCCAACGTGGGGGCTGATTTGAGGATTTGGGATTTGAGTGTCTTGATGGATTGTGATCTTACCACGATGACAGGATTCCGTGGGATGACATATTTCACTCCATACCTCATACCTTTTCACTTATGCACTGTTCCATGTATTAGGAGTACCTGTTAGTGTACCCTTCATGATTACTGCATATTTGCATTCTCATATCCCTATTGCAAAATTATTGCATACTATTGCCATGTTATTATTGCTTCATATATTGATTGTACCTGCTAGTGTACTTTCCATTATTCGGCATTTACATGACATGTTATTACTGTAATCGCATATCTTAGATTCATGCTGTACGTACATTCCTGCGATTACCTGCATATGTTATCTACTATTCACGAGTTAGCAACTCACTCCCGTTGTGCTACAGGTGTTTCTGGTTGTTCCCCAGAGTAGTCGAGGCAGGCTATTCAGCTATTCATCTATCATCTTTTGCTACAGATACCGCATCGGCTCACAGTATATTATTTTGCTTAGGTGGGTTTTGGTGGTTATCTGTATTTTGTATTGTATATTCGTTGTATCTTGTACTCTCCATCTACTATCATGTTGTTGACCCAGAGACTTGGTGAGGACGATATTGTATATTATTTGTGGATTTGTTGTCTTTTATATACAGCTTTCTCTCTATTGTCCTTATTTCTTCGCTACGGCGTCGTATACTTATGATGTGATTGTTTTCCGTCTTTGGGCTAGTTTTTACAAAGGGGTGTTGCCAAACTTTTAAAGAAAGAAAGTAGGACTTTTAAAGAATTTGGGTTGCGATTTCAAATACTTTTACTATCTTTTCCGTATTTTCTTGGTTTAGATTTCTGGGTTTTGGCTTTCTTTTACTGCGTTACGTCTTTAGGCGTTGCGTAGTATTAGGGTCGTCACGTGCCAATTTCGGGTCGTGACACCCTAACATGTTACAATATTATATATCACATATATAATATATAATGTAACAAAAGAAAATAATACAATTAACATATATCGCCTATATATATCAATGTATCATCAAGTGAGAGAAGGAATCATTTAAGTGTGCTTATATTAGTTAATGTAATGTAATATATCACATATATAATTATACATTAAATTATTAATCAACACTTGATTTAATAATCCGGCTATATTACATATAACCGACTAATATAATATGTACCTTTTAATCGAATCAGCACTTGATCCGATAACTCGGCTATATCTCATATATCCGGCCGATATCTCATATCGCGAGAATTGAATACGGTATCACATACACGTATTATTCTCAGCACCGCACATATCACATATATGCTCCTACTCCTTTTTGCCTAAGCTAGGAAACCACTGTGTAGGACTCTAAAGAATCGTCAATACGCCGGCAGTAGGTGATGATCACATCAAACACCGACAAGCTATAAACAGTCGGCTAAACGTAACAGCCACACAGCTATTGATCGATCAGAAGATCAACAAGCAAGCCTGTACACACTCCTGTGAATCCAATCAGTAACACTCCCGTACAGTCCGGTCTCTTCGTCTGATATGTTGCATTTCTAGTCTAGGGGTGGTAAACGTCAGACCCTAGTAACCGATAAGTCGTGTCGATGTGAGGCTCATAACGGTTCGAGAAACTACTGATAACACTTACTAGTAAATCTCCATATCAGCCCTAGTCAGGGACTTCCAGTTATAGCCAATCGAACAAAGCGCAACATCAACTCCCAATATCGGGAGAGACGAAACCCCTCATATGCTCATTGCCTCCATGTGATTCGGGACTGTACCCAAAAGCCACCGTTTTGCACGTCCTCTTGAATGTGGTAAGGTGGAAATCAAAGTACAGTGGGAATCATACAAGACTCTATGACGATCTCGGGTCTACAGACTAACCTGTACCAGTGTCACCCGAGAACTACTATCTGACGATAGATATAATACCATCTAGGAGTTCTCGGCGAGTCCGTTCAGTATACCCAGTCTCCACTGAGCACCCGTACACCATCTTTGATGTCAAACACCAATGGATATGGGATCATCCATCGCCCATCAAATGGGTCAAGATGCGTATACGCTAGTCTACTCTAGACTATCGATGCCCTGTCTCGATACACTCTCGACTAGGAACAATTATAAGATATACTCTTAGACTACCCTGGCCCCACTAGTATGATCTACATCATAGTCCAAGTAGTCGAGTACATATCCTAAGGGCTGTATCAACATGTGAGAGCAAGATAGTAAATCAATACAAGTCAACATGTTAAGACAAAGTGAAACCAGATAGCATACTATCATGTCGAGCAAGAAAGTCCTCTCTCTATATATATATCCAAGCATCCATTATAATATATATCATATGTATAATAATGGCCTCTAGGGCATATATATAACTAACATCTAGGGCATACATATAACTAACAATTCAAGGCTAATTTCTTTTAAAATTTGTGCGGTAAACTTTATGCTCAATTTCGTGATTTGTGGGCCATGGAAAAGATGATGAAATCCTTTACCGTATGTTGTGGGGTTCGCTTGCCTTTAAGTCCGTATTAATGGATGCAATGTGCAAACCAATGAAAAGGTTGTTAAAAACGAAAAAAATCGATTTTTATGTTTAAGCATGGCACTGCAACAAATACGAGTTAGTCAATTTTAGCGTTTGATAGCGAACATGCAAAGATTCCTACAAAGATAGTATATTGGATGTGTCGGATTTGAGAAGAAGGTGTTAGGGAAATACATACCGAAAAGTTTTCGGGTTAAGAAACCCCCGTTGAAGTGAATCCAAGTAGCTTGAAAAGTTCGCTTGCGTTGGTCAAACTACCCGGATCTTCGGCATTGTACTTCGCAATCACCTTAACCTTGAATGTACACTTTGCTCCATACTATCGCAGTTCGCAAATCCGTCAAAATCTGAAAATGTCGGATAACGGATTATTAGTGCTAAAAAGCGATATGAATGCCCAAACTCCTGCACACACAAAATTATAAAAAAACAAAAAATAAAATTGGGGAAAAAACAGAACACTTGAGCACAGAACAAAATTTGGAAGAAAAAGGGGATGCTTGGGCCGGCGGCGCCGGATATTGTTGGGATGCCGCCGGGCTAAATGTGGAAATTTGGCTCTAAATTTTTCAGGTGTCTTAGTGTTCTACTAGGGTCTCAATGGTATTTTTTATCTTTTCCGTTTAGTTCCAGAGTGCAAGCAGGTCAAAAATCCAGAGAGCAAAAAGTTAGATTTGTTAATTTTTGTTTTGGTTTTGAAATCTTTTGATTTTTCTTTTGTTTTATTTCTTAGAATGCGGTTAGAATTATAAACAAGATATACAGAGATTAATCCGAAATTACAAGAATAAAAACATTACCGTCTCCCCGGCAACGACGCTATTTAATTGACATGATTTTAGTTACTGCAATCAGGACGGTTTCGCCTGGTAGCTAGCCGCGATGAGTACGGGTCGTCCGTAGGGAGACGGTGCGTTTTACGCTCTTGTTATCACGAGTTAATGCGAAGTTCGGAACAGTTCGTTTCAAACCTATGTGTTGTATATGCAAGTATAAATTTGTTAGGAATATATAGGTTAGTGTAAGTTAAGAAAATCCGTACTCAATCCTTTGAGCCGAGCTCGACCATTAAAGCTAGAGCAATCGGCAACAACGTGGATTAGAGTGCTTAAGCATGGTATTTATGAAATCCGGCTTATTGACCCTTCTCCGTCCGTTCTTGTCACTTGCTTTCGCCTCCGGCCAAACCGAACGCAACTAGTCACGGTTTGGAATCACCGATATCTTAGTAGGGTAGGGTGCCTAACGGAGAGCTTGCGTAAGGTTTGGGCGGAGTTCAATGGAAAATATCGGGAAAAGGAAATGAGAATGGAAATCTTAACTTACAATATCGTTTTCTTTCCTAACAAAAACCACAAAAAGAGAGAGCAAATGAAAAGATTAAAGAAAGGAATAAACAACATTGCAAGTAAGTAAATGGCAAGGTAATAAAAGAGCAAGTATGTAAATGCAGTAAGTAAAAGAGACAAATAATACTAAGAACCAAGAGCAGAAAAGAAAGCTTTATTATTTCCAAGTGATACAAACATTGAGTTCATTAACCAAAACTCAAACTTGCAAGCTCAATGAAGAGCTTGCAAGATCAAAAGAAGGCAAAGAGCTCAAAGGGAACTAGCTATGTACAAGAATAAAATGAAAAGAGAAACAAAAAAGTATGAAGTGTATAAGACTATGTGAGAGTCTCCCCTTGCTCACTGATCTGGCTTATATAGGCACAAAAAAAGATTAAACAAGTAATAAAAATAAGGTGATATGACAACAAGGGATGGGCTGAAGAAAATTGGAGCACTTTGGCCACAGAAAAACCGGTGGGGCCAGTTTTTGGAGGGATGTCGCCGGTTTTTGTCGAGCAACTTGGCTCGTCTTGGTGTGGTAGTCTTGTGTTCTCTCGACAATTCCACTGCTATTGCTTGATTTCTTTTGTAGAAGCCTGGGTTGTACTTAGCAGAATGGAGGGAAACTTGATGCTTTTTAAACTACAGCAAAAATTTTAGCATTTATCACACATCACTTCTCATATGCCCACTTGTGCCCCTTGCATCATGGCAGCCCCACCTAGGTCCAAGCATCCAAGAGTTGTGTGTGTTGGAGATAGTGCCCTCAGAGTCAATTATTAGGTCACAGGTACGTGATTGTAATGATTGAGGGAGGACCTATCCCGGTAGGACAGTCTTACTCGAGATGATAGTATGCTATCTGGTTTACCTTTATCATCGTGTACTGCTTTAGGTGACATGACACGTCGCTATTACACGTTGATAGAGCCCCTAGGATTCTTGCTTGACCACCAGCAGTATGAGGGCGATCATATAAGTGGGAGCTGGGGGTCTATAAGCTTATCCTTAAAAGGTCCCTAGTCGTGGGAGTTTCGAGACTGGGCATCGATACTCCATTAGTAGACTAGTGTATACAGTCGAGACCCCGACGAGGGGCGGTGGCCGGTCTCACAAGCCACTGGTGTCAGTTGGATCACCTAAGATGTATACAGGTGCTCATTGGGTTATGAGTACACCGGACAGGACTCGCCGGGAACATGCTAGTTGGTCATATACCAGACGTCAGATGGCAGTTCCCTGGTGACATGTGTGCAGGTTAGTTCATCGACCTGGGGATCGTCATTTGTCTCGTGTGAGTTCCCACTGTACTTTGATTACTACCCTACCACGGCTCAAAGGAGTCGTGCAAACAGGTTTTAGTTGGGTACAGTCCCGAGCCACATGGAGGCAGTGAGCGTATCTTCAGGGGTTCGTCTCTCCCGGTATTGGGGGTGAGGTCGTGCTGTGTCTAGGAGAGCCATTACACAAAGTCCTTGGCCAAGGCAAGGAGATTTACTGGTAGGTATTCCAGTAGTATCTCAGGGTGTTCTGGGCTACACTCCGACACGACTTGTACCGCTTTTGGGGGTCTGACTTTTACCAACCCCCTAGGCCCGCCATGCGATGCTCATAGACGAACGGACCGGACTGCACGGATATTGTCACTGACAGGCTCAGTTGGGTGTCGGGGTGAGCTTCCTCATCGACGTCCCATTTGGTCAGTACCTGGTAGCCCGTCACGTATTGGCTTATACCTCTGACGTGCTAGTGGTTAAATCCACAACCAAGGTATTGACGAGTCTTTAGAGTCCCCCACATTCAGTTACTCAGCTTTCGGGCGAAAGGTTGTAGAGGCCGTATGGAGATATGGCAAGGTCCGATCAGATACGTGCGGTATTGCATGAATCAGGATCGGACAGATTGTACTATAGGCCGTATGGTTATATGGCAGGGTTCGATCAGATACGTGCGGTATTGCACGGATCAGGATCGAACAGATATTACTATCCGGTTTTGGTATAAGCCGGATTCTAGTATAGTACAGTGTAGATTTTGTCTCATTGCATTTGTATTTCGGTCGGAATACAAATGCGGGTGTGTATGCACAATATCGGGGTTTTCCTGTAATTTATTACGGGACCAGTTTTCTGGAGTTGCCAGTTTGCTTTCCGTTTCGGCCAATTTCCATTGTTACGTTCATTGGCCGAAGATTGGTGGAGGAGGGCTTATTTGCATTGTTGCAAATAGGCATTTGTGGAAGGGGGTCTTTGCATTTTGTTGTATCATGATAGCACCCTCCTTTGACTTGCTTGACTTCATACTTCATGATGGCTTGACTTTGTTAGCATCATGGTTGTTGATGATTAGTTGGTAGTGTATTGGTTTTGGGAGTGATCATTGCCTCTCATCATCACTTGCTTTTTTCCATGACACTCCACCTTGCATTATTGTTCCACCCACCCCCTTGTCTTTTCTCTCTCCAATCTCACTTGGTAAAGGGGGGGCCGGCCATTCCAAATGTGGGGGATGGATTCATTTTTATGGGTGGCATTTTGTTTCTCTTGCTCACTAGAAAAGCCCTCTAGTTCATTTCCAAAAGTTCCTCTCTTTTCTTCCACAAAATGGCACAACTCCAAACCCCAAAAATGAGACTCCTTCTCTACGAATTCTACAACGAATCTTGGGCACGTCGAGTAGCCGGCTTCGTGCCCGAGTTGCCTCGGCATTGAGGTGGGAGCCCGTAAACGAAGAAGGCGATGTGGTGCACTTCCGGCGATGAGGAGGAGACGGGACTTTTCCGCAGGAGATCGGGACCATGACGAGAAGACCGGAGGACTTGGATCGTCGGTATATCTCTATTCCCTTTCTTGTAGTTAGCTTAGACTAGTTAATGGTAACGATCCGGGTGATAGTGCGCGGTGGTGCCGGTTTGCTAAGTCCGCAAAATTTAAGTTATTCACCGCTTCCGCATTCCGGCGTCGGATTGACGGCCGGGACGCCGCCGTGCACTTACAGTGGTATCAGAGCCTCGCCATTAACTTAGTCTAACTTTGTGTAATGTGTTTGCATTTCCGATCGATCAAAAAGTTCCAAAACTGCATTTTACCTCACATCAGTTTTCTGTTGGAAATTTTTGGTGTCTAAAAATTTTTCAGGTGGTCTCAGAATGATGTTCAGAAAGTTCTAAGAACTCTGGGAAAATTTGACGCACTGATCCCTCTTCCAGAGCGCGGAACCGCGGCCTCACCCTTCTATTGGGCCGCGGATCCGCCGCAACTTAGAGAGATCAATGGGCCAAAATTTCCCAGTGGGCTTCTGGGCTAGTATTAGGGGTTTTGGAATATTAAAATTGGGCCAATTATTTCTGTGAGTGCTACAGTATTAGTTTGGGGCCCACTTGTTAATTTTTGGTCAATCGGAAAATCTTAAACACATTTTTCACAGTATTTACATTATATCTGCGACCGTGAATGTCACTCGATCGGTAAATCCTGTCTAACTGCTATAGCCCGGTTAGACGGATTTGCGAACGTGACTTTCACGTTGATGTTCTATGTATTTGCTTTGTTGTTGCGGATCGGTCGTGGGGGATAGCCTGGATGCAATGCTAGTACAGTTCTGTTGTATTATGTACATTTGATATTGCGGGGCGAGCGTCCGACATGTGGACTGCCGTCACTGCCTGTTTGTATTATTCTTTTGGGGCACGACCTGGTTGCGGTCGATGTACCCGGTGTATGTATATTTTATTTTCTGTACTAGGATTGCCCCGCGGAGGGGTGCACGGATAGCCGGGTTCTGGAGGGCAACAAGCCCGCATCTCATGGCATTGAGACGGAGGGGGCTTCGCTCTAGGATTGGCGGGCTATTCGCCGCACTCGTAGGGGGTACAGGTTGACCCAGGAGGGGTGCCCAAGTTGCCGGATTCCGTGAAGTGCTGGGTGGTCCATTCACGGCGCTGAAGGGGGCTGCCTCGCTTCAGGTTTTGGCGGGTGACTTGCCGCGCCCGTAGGGGTCTAGGATTTCATTGCATAGGCTATCCACACGACCAGGGGAACGTCGGGTTTCAGCGGCTCTGTGAAACCCGGGGATCCCAGATATCTGTATTGTTTCTGTGATGCTGTACATTTCTGTGATGTTGCATTTTATTCACGCCTTGAGCGAATACTATATATTGGTATATATATTAGTAGATGTTGTATATGTTTTACATCCGCGCTAGTCCAGTCCCCGCTCTGTCGTTAGTTAGCTAACCTAACGGGTAATGACGGGACCCAGTGGCGAATGCGGATGGCATATACGTACATCAGTATATTTTCGTTCTTTTTGGTGTGATCAATTGATGGGACTGCGTTGATTCGGATCAATGCAAGTTAAAAACAAACCTAATCTGATGTTGTTGGAACACTTTTCAAAAAGCTGTTATTGCAAGGACGTTCACTTTTGTTTTGCATCGAGGTATTCATTGGAATATCCTGCTCCTCAGTCGACGAGGCAAGGGCCGAGATCCCTTCACCGGGAGTGACCCCTTGGACAGAAGTTTGCGTCAGGGCATTAACTTCACTATAGCCGATTACTTTTGCTTTGCATCGTGGTATTCAGTTGGAATATCCTGCACCTCATTCTACGGGGAAAGAGCCGAGATCCCTTCACCGGGAGTGACCTCTTTAGCAACGGTTTTCGTCACTATATTTTCAAAAAGCTATCCGTTCCTTCAACGATATCAAGTTCATTACGTTAAAGGTTTTCGCCAGAAACCATTCGTAGCCCTCCATCATTTCAGTTAAATATTCGGTAGTATTCAAGCTATGTATTTTGACCTCACGCCAAGGCATAGTGTTTGGTAGCGCCGGGTATTTATCTGTTGCATAGATAGATGCGTTGGTTTGGGACAGTCGTACTACTATTTTGGCCTACGTCAAGGGTATGTACGGGTGGATTCAAATTAACCTGGATAATGATGGGCAGAACTTGACATGTGACTTATGATATTTTGACCTCACGCCAAGGTCATAAGAGCATGGGGCAGAAATCACATCGGGAGTTTCAAAAGAACTGAAACTTGCCAGATATGCGCATACCTTCTGGAGTGTGATAGCGTGAGCGGATTCCGTCACGTTATCATGCAATGATAGTTGGATCCCGATTCCCACTGATGAGTTGGTATACTCCTCGGGTAACCCCGACTAATTCTTCTTTCAGGTTTGGAGGAGAATTTGAGGTACAGTGGGAGGATTCCAGATTAGATAAATTGGTAACCATTCTGATCTAGGTTAGAGTGCACGCTGAGTGTTTCTTTTCTCTCTCTCTTTGGCAGCAACCATTGACCCGACCCTAAGGCTTTGACTCAGTGACCAAGTTGACCGAACCTTCTTAAACACCGGCTTTTGGATTGTCAGAGTTGCAAACCTCATTGCCACTCCTACTTTTACCCTTTTCTCCAGGACACCCCGTTTTACTACGAACGTCCACTTCCATTGGACAAAACCATCGTATGGTTAGATACGAACTCGAAGGAATTTATTCGAGGATGGTTTCAGGTTCTGGAGAAAACGGATAGGATTATTCAGTTGTCTTTTCCTTTTACCCTCTCTCAGGTTACGAGTACTCCTTGGTTTAGGGGTAGTACACCTATTACGCAAATTGGATTGTCTTCTTCCAAACCTTAGGCTGGTGCCGACCGGTAGGGAATGAAGAAAACCAATTAGCCTAACGATGGTGTACAGAAGGTATTAAGTTCAGACAAAGCAAGGGATTAGTAAGAGGGCAAAGTAAATTGCAACAGATATTCACGACCAAACCAAATATTTCGTTACCACTCCCACATCACCTTTGTATTTCTCCAGGACACTCCGTATCACTACGAAGATCCACAGTTTATTTGGATACTCCATCGTATGGTTATATACGAACTCGAATGGAACTTGTTCCAGTTCGGGGATGGATTTTGGTTCAGGAGAAAAAGGAATAAAGTACATTCAGATGTCTTTTATCTTCACCTTCTCTCGCGTTGCGAGTGCTCCTAGGATTAGGACAGTACACCCTTTATGCTTTTTGGATAGTCTTCTTCCAAACCATAGGCTGGTGCCGAACGGTAGGGAAGGTAGAAAACCAATTGGCCTAAAGGGGTGTACAGAAGGTAAAGACTAAAGACATATGAAGGGATTTGGAGAGGTGGCAAAGAATTATACGGTTATAGTTGTGAATCTGGATGATGGAAGAGGCATTACTAGGAATACCAGGATACCCCATCGAAACATTTCAATGTTTCAGTTCCACTGTGTACTGTTAATGGAAAACTGATTTCCCGATTAGATACTTGCTCCAGGGTATGTATTTACCAGATACGATTCTCACATCTGTATGGTTTTACAGATGATGAGTGGGAGTAAGTTATTGGGAATTGGGTGATTATCCTCATTATATCGGGATTCGTTGTAATCGGTGATATTTGAGGAAATCACCTGGGTTGTTTGCCGGTCGGCAAATATTTGGTTTTGAATATCCGCTGTTATGCACCAATTTCAAATTGATATATCTGTACGTCTATTTTCATAGAGTGAGATATACCTTTTGATATTATGTCGATGACATTTACCTATATCAGTGGATGGTTAGGTAAGGAGCATTAAACAGCGGTGTAATTCTTCTTAACCATAAGTACAGTTTTCAACCTACGACACACAGTGAATGAGTTATCAGACTCAAGGGACTTATACAGAGTATTGTATGTTGTCCAGGGTCCATCAGGACAGAGGGGTTGGTCCTCGTACTACATTCAGTTTACTTATGACTTCTCTAGTTTTTAGACAAGTGTTTCGTGGAAACACAGGGTCCGAATTTTGAGAAGTTATAGGTATTTGAATAGAGTAGAGAACCAGGTGTAGCAAGTATCAGGATTGTTCAAAGAGATCGAAGATGTAGATACTTGTGTATGGTATTCAGTTGATAGTAATGATAAAGAGATCTTGATTCTTTTTCAGGTTACTCATAATTGGAAGTATTCCTAAGTTGAGTAACGCTGATCCGCCTCCTTCCATTTAGTTGACATGCACTGGAGACAGTTGCATGATTTGGATCTGGTTCAATTAAATCAGTGCCTCTGGTCCTATATGGGATATAGAACAGTTCATATCTTAACGATGTTAAGGTACGGGGAGTTGTCCGGTTTATGATTAAAACCAGACACTGGACAACTCAAGGCACGTTTTTGTAATGGCTGTTTGTGGGTTGACCCAGGCTATGACGAGGGTTGACTTTCTACCATCTGGATGAACAATAGCAATATTGTTCTAGACTCGCCACAGTTTTATTAAAAATGGATTTTTTCAGAAAACAGTAGTGGGAGTATGGTAGAACTGGAAGTGATTCCAGAACCACAAACGATTACTGAAGATTTGATAAGGAACCTAAAGATTCAATCTGGATTGACATTCCATTGGCCACTCCGCAGATAAGGTGGGTAACTTCAGGCACCCGAGAGGTACTACGGTAGCTTCAAGGACGGTGACAGGGAAGTTCTTGTTTACCCACAATTGCCATTGCTGTTGTTCCAGGTTACGAGACCCGGCGGGAGGATGAGTATAGCGTCGTTCTAAACCAGTTTTAGAAGTGTACGTCTATATGACTCTGCCAGAGGGTTGTCGTAGTCAGTGGGAGCAGCGGAAGCATTGGTGGACAGGTTGCTTATGTCTATTTATAGACTAGAGCAGATGTAGCGGAGATAGATCATCTATTTCTGATGTGACAGTCATGGGTTTG
This sequence comes from Agapanthus africanus, assembly GCA_030015575.1. Taxonomy (NCBI): domain Eukaryota; kingdom Viridiplantae; phylum Streptophyta; class Magnoliopsida; order Asparagales; family Amaryllidaceae; genus Agapanthus; species Agapanthus africanus. Next base: position 401,904,830 of record CM057350.1, on the reverse strand, counting down.
ACTTCATCAGAATAGGGGATGGATCTGTTGAGAAGGTAGTAGGGTGTGATATCCTGGTATTTGGATGACATACACAAAGTAGGAAAGGAAACTCCTATACTACGATCGGTTATACTTTGGTCGTCACACAGTGGTTTCTCCACATGGACTTGGACATTATATCTGACATACTGGTTACTAGATCTATGGTCTTAGATCTAGATTTGGGTGGTTTCCCAATCAGGGTACTTGACAGCATTCTAAGAGTATTTAGGATGGACGACTCCTGGCACGGTAGTGTACCTGCAGGTAACGGAGTCACCCTCTCTAAAGGTGTCTTACAGACTAAAGGGGAGAGGGATGTGCATGATTGGCAGATCACTTGCTTAGGCAATTGAGTCAATCATGAGATGTCAAGTACCACACCAGATATTGTTCTTGCACTAGATGCAATAAGTTGACATTAATCCAATCCTGGAGATACAGTCGGAAGCAGTTTTAGAACATAAGAGGATGTTCTAGGGATATGATAACGACAGCCTCATTCGGGAGACAGTTATCATTCCAGGCTTCTAAGGTGACATGGACGACAAGGAGGTTGTCAGAGTTATAGTTTTCCTTCTGATGAGGGGCAGTATTTTGGACAGGTGGTCCAAGGCAATACTGAGGGAGGCATGGCGCGCAGGACACTGATTAAGTTCAGTTGTCAATACAGTCTAAGAAGTTTGGATTTGGAGTTCATTGATGAGCTACGTCCCATCAGACATCCAGACATATTCTAAGACTGATATTGCTCATTTCGGGAGATGGGTTTCTCCGCGAACTTGAGATTTAGAGAGACATGGAAAGAGACAACTAAGCGGATCCACTCACTGAGGCTATTCCTCGAACGCAATAGTTCAGCAAACGAGCTTTGTGAGACTGACTAGTAGAGGAGTTGGATGTTCGGTATCACACGGGCTGTGAGTATGCGATATCGCAATAATTAGCCTTGAGTGCAAGTGGGAGATTGTTGGAGATAGTGCCCTCAGAGTCAATTATTAGGTCACAGGTACGTGATTGTAATGATTGAGGGAGGACCTATCCCGGTAGGACAGTCTTACTCGAGATGATAGTATGCTATCTGGTTTACCTTTATCATCGTGTACTGCTTTAGGTGACATGACACGTCGCTATTACACGTTGATAGAGCCCCTAGGATTCTTGCTTGACCACCAGCAGTATGAGGGCGATCATATAAGTGGGAGCTGGGGGTCTATAAGCTTATCCTTAAAAGGTCCCTAGTCGTGGGAGTTTCGAGACTGGGCATCGATACTCCATTAGTAGACTAGTGTATACAGTCGAGACCCCGACGAGGGGCGGTGGCCGGTCTCACAAGCCACTGGTGTCAGTTGGATCACCTAAGATGTATACAGGTGCTCATTGGGTTATGAGTACACCGGACAGGACTCGCCGGGAACATGCTAGTTGGTCATATACCAGACGTCAGATGGCAGTTCCCTGGTGACATGTGTGCAGGTTAGTTCATCGACCTGGGGATCGTCATTTGTCTCGTGTGAGTTCCCACTGTACTTTGATTACTACCCTACCACGGCTCAAAGGAGTCGTGCAAACAGGTTTTAGTTGGGTACAGTCCCGAGCCACATGGAGGCAGTGAGCGTATCTTCAGGGGTTCGTCTCTCCCGGTATTGGGGGTGAGGTCGTGCTGTGTCTAGGAGAGCCATTACACAAAGTCCTTGGCCAAGGCAAGGAGATTTACTGGTAGGTATTCCAGTAGTATCTCAGGGTGTTCTGGGCTACACTCCGACACGACTTGTACCGCTTTTGGGGGTCTGACTTTTACCAACCCCCTAGGCCCGCCATGCGATGCTCATAGACGAACGGACCGGACTGCACGGATATTGTCACTGACAGGCTCAGTTGGGTGTCGGGGTGAGCTTCCTCATCGACGTCCCATTTGGTCAGTACCTGGTAGCCCGTCACGTATTGGCTTATACCTCTGACGTGCTAGTGGTTAAATCCACAACCAAGGTATTGACGAGTCTTTAGAGTCCCCCACATTCAGTTACTCAGCTTTCGGGCGAAAGGTTGTAGAGGCCGTATGGAGATATGGCAAGGTCCGATCAGATACGTGCGGTATTGCATGAATCAGGATCGGACAGTTTGTACTATAGGCCGTATGGTTATATGGCAGGGTTCGATCAGATACGTGCGGTATTGCACGGATCAGGATCGAACAGATATTACTATCCGGTTTTGGTATAAGCCGGATTCTAGTATAGTACAGTGTAGATTTTGTCTCATTGCATTTGTATTTCGGTCGGAATACAAATGCGGGTGTGTATGCACAGTATCGGGGTTTTCCTGTAATTTATTACGGGACCAGTTTTCTGGAGTTGCCAGTTTGCTTTCCGTTTCGGCCAATTTCCATTGTTACGTTCATTGGCCGAAGATTGGTGGAGGAGGGCTTATTTGCATTGTTGCAAATAGGCATTTGTGGAAGGGGGTCTTTGCATTTTGTTGTATCATGATAGCACCCTCCTTTGACTTGCTTGACTTCATACTTCATGATGGCTTGACTTTGTTAGCATCATGGTTGTTGATGATTAGTTGGTAGTGTATTGGTTTTGGGAGTGATCATTGCCTCTCATCATCACTTGCTTTTTTCCATGACACTCCACCTTGCATTATTGTTCCACCCACCCCCTTGTCTTTTCTCTCTCCAATCTCACTTGGTAAAGGGGGGGCCGGCCATTCCAAATGTGGGGGATGGATTCATTTTTATGGGTGGCATTTTGTTTCTCTTGCTCACTAGAAAAGCCCTCTAGTTCATTTCCAAAAGTTCCTCTCTTTTCTTCCACAAAATGGCACAACTCCAAACCCCAAAAATGAGACTCCTTCTCTACGAATTCTACAACGAATCTTGGGCACGTCGAGTAGCCGGCTTCGTGCCCGAGTTGCCTCGGCATTGAGGTGGGAGCCCGTAAACGAAGAAGGCGATGTGGTGCACTTCCGGCGATGAGGAGGAGACGGGACTTTTCCGCAGGAGATCGGAACCATGACGAGAAGACCGGAGGACTTGGATCGTCGGTATATCTCTATTCCCTTTCTTGTAGTTAGCTTAGACTAGTTAATGGTAACGATCCGGGTGATAGTGCGCGGTGGTGCCGGTTTGCTAAGTCCGCAAAATTTAAGTTATTCACCGCTTCCGCATTCCGGCGTTGGATTGACGGCTGGGACGCCGCCGTGCACTTACAGTGTGCACACTTGCTATGTGTTGGACAAAAATTGTATACACCTTATTTGTTGCAAAATAACTTTTTGGATATCAATCGGTTTGCAGTTCTGGTTGCAGTGTCGGCTCACAAACGTTATATCCGTGATTTAGAGCGTGTTTCCAGTATTGTGTCATGGATACCTGTAATCCGTATTTACTGAGCATACACTGGTTAATAGTACCGATCTATAACAAAACAGATAATGAATGAGTGGTATTAAAATGCAGTTTTATGTGATAAACATCACTTCCGGTGAAGGGATCTCGGCTTTTTCCTCATCGAATGAGGTGCTGGATATTCATGAATACCACTATGCAAAGCAAGAACTAGAGAAGCAGTCGAAAGACAAAACCGAGTGGGTTGTAGTTTTTGCTAGTTTCGCTAAAGAGGTCACTCCCGGTGAAGGGATCTCGGCTCTTTCCTCATCAAATGAGGTGCTGGATATTCATCAAGGAATACCATTGTGCAAAGCAAAAACTAGAGCTACCCTTTTTGAAAATTTGATTCTACAATATCTTTAGGTTAATTTCTTTTCATTAATCTCATTAATGAAGTCCCATCAATTAATGTTTCCTAAACATTAAAAAAAATGAAACGAAAATAGAACGTATGCTTAAGCCATCCGCATTCGCCATGGGGCCCCATCATGTACCATTAGGTTACTTAACTGCAGGTAGAGCGGGGGCTGGACTAGCACGGGTGCAAAACATAAGCAACGTTTATTATATATCATATATATAATAGTACATTCGTCTCACGCAGTTATATGATCAACATCACAGAATCAAGCAGCGGAAGCAATATATGAAATATTGGATATACTAGGATGTCCGTTTTTAAATTTAGCCAGTAATGTAAAACACGGATTCCACGGTCGTGATGAATAGCCAAACCCACATCCCTAGACCCCTACGAGAGCGGCAAGTAACCCTGCCAATTCTAGAGTTAGGAGACCCGGTCTCAACTCCTTGAGATGGTCTCCCAATGGACTCTAGAACCCGGTTACTTATGTTCACCGCCTTGGGTCTATCCTAATGCGGAAAAGTAAATAATATACAACAATGGTGACATCATTCTTAACCCGGAAGTGCCCCAATAAAAGAATATTGCATACAGATTTTACATGAATGAAAATAAAAACTCTCATCTCACATAGAACCCCCGTCCATTCTTTCACGACGATCCAATAAATCATACCAACAGCAACACATGATATCACATATCATCAACGTAAGCAAATATGTGTATCCCTAAAACTTGTTGACATATAGCAACGAGATTGGGATACCCGACATATTACACTTACGGTCGCAGAAAATAAAACAGAGAACTATAATAATTCAAATCCGCAATTATCCTTAGAAATCATAAACCCGGAATATCTCATATTCCGGATTTCATGCCTAACTTATAAAACTTGCATTTTAGTCTCAAATTGAAAACTCTTTTCAATCGGTTGTCGGATAATTCAACAAGATTCCCGACTTAGTGATCGTGTACAATACGCAATTGGGACGGAGTTTTGATCCGAATCAAAACTTCATGGCAATCGATCAATTGAGACTAAACGGCTAGGTTTACAATATACTAACTAGTTTTCATAAAACTAATTAATCCGGATTCTAATAATTGTATCACACATCACAAAGCTTGTAAAGTAACTGCGATATTAAAATTATGCAGGGTTACCTGAGACGGCAGCAAGGTTTCGGGAGGCATCGTCCATGCCTAATTCAAAATTTTGGCCTTTTAGCTAACCCTAACTATGAATCGTTTACTAGAAATCGACGTAATAACATATGTAAACACTTTACATCCTAAGTGAGCAAGGAATACAACCTTTGTAGACCAGTCCTTCACTTCAATAGCTCTGTGTAGTAGTCCCCTTCGCTGTGATCATGAACTCCGGACTCTAGAGAGGCTCCCTTGAAGAAACGAACATGCTTGCTTCGAAGACTTCGAGACCGAAGATGATCTACGTCGAGGAGACACTAACCCAAGCTATCTCTTCACTAATCATGAAATTAGTGAAGCAAACACCCTATACTAAATGGCAAGTAGTAGAGGATGATGAAGTAGGAAGTGGGCTTACATTAGATTTGATTTTCTCACCCATTTTCTCACATCTCCATTGAAGCTAGAAAGCTTTGAGGAAGAAGAAGAAGATGAAGAAGAACTCATCATATGAGTTAATCCAAAAGAATTATTGCAACCATGGGTGAGTTAAGCCCTCATGCCTAACTCATGTAGAGAATTAACCAAGGGCCAAGGTTAAGGGTTGGGTTAACAAAATATCCTAAGCTAGACAAAAGAGTGGACTTTGTCAATGAATCTATAAGTTTCATCCAAGCTTGACAACATTGACCAAGTCTTCTCTCTTTTGTTATTGACTTAAGAAATAAATAAAACCCTAACTTAACCCTAGCATGGTTTAAGTCTCATACACCCATCTTGCATGTATCATCAAGCATGACACAATACATGTACACAAATATACATATCACATATATACAATGTGCACATCAAGTGAGAAAAGAAATCATAAGTGAGCTAATATTAGTTAATGTAATGTAATATATCAAATATATAATTATACATTAAATTATTAAATCAAATCTTGATTTAATAATCCGGCTATATTACATATAACTGACTAATATCATATGTAACAACTTATCGAATCAACTCTTGATCCGATAACCCGGCTATATCGCTTATAACCGACCGATGTCACAAATCACGAGAATAGAATACGGTATCACATATCGTATCAATCTCGGTCCCACACATATCACATATGCGCTCCTACTCCGTTTCGCCTGAGCCAGATTACCACTGTGTAGGACTCTAAAGACTCGTCACTACGCCGGCAGTAGGTGATGATCATATCAAACACCTAAAAGTCGCAAGTGGTCTACTTAACGTAACGGCCACCGGGGTATTGAGCGATCAGAAGATCAACAAGCAAGTATGCTCACACTCCTGCGAATCCAATCAGTAACACTACCGTGTAGTCCAGTCACTTCGTCTGATATGTCGCATATCTCGTCTAGGGGTGGTAAACGTCAGACCCCAGTAACTCGATAAGTCATGTCAATATGAGGCTCATAACGGGTTGAGAAACTACTGATAATGCTTACCAGTATATCTCTGAAGCAGCCTTGGCCAAGGACTTCCTGGTATAGCCAATCGAGCACAGCGCAACATCAACTACCTATACCGGGAGAGACGAAACCCCTCCTATCGCTCATTGCCTCCATATGACTCGGGACTGTACAAAAAAGCCACCGTTTTGCACGTTCTCTTGAACGTGGTAAGATGGAAATCAAAGCACAGTGTGAATCACACAAGACTCTATGACGATCTCAGGTCTACAGACTAACCTGTACCAGTGTCACCAGAGAACTGCCATCTGACGTGAAGTATAATACCATCTGGGAGTTCTCAGCGAGTCTGTCCAGTGTGTAGGGTTCCTAGGCACACCCATGAGATTCTACAAGTGATCAAACATGGCCAATTCAAAATTTATCTATGTGCCAAGTAACCATAAGTATGATCGTAACTAGAGGTATAGGCGAAACAATATAAGTTAACAACTTAACTAAGAGTGAAAGAGACTACAACCTTTGTAGATCCGGTCCTCCACTTCCTAAGCTCCGTGTTGACGTCCCTTCGCTGTGATCATCACGATCCCGGACCCTGTAGGGTTCCTAGGCATCCTAATGAGGTCTCACAAGGCATCAACCATGCCAATTTCAAATTTTAACGGTGCCGAGAAACCCTAGAATACGGATCGTTGGCTAGAAAACTAGGCGAAACAAAACTAGTTAACAACTTAACTAAGGTTTATACGGAAATACAACCTTTGTAGATCCGGTGCTCCACCTCCATAGCTCTGCAACGAAGTCCCCTTGCTGTCCAAATGAATTCCCGGGCTCTAGCGTCAGCTTCATCGGAGAATAGGCGGGCTAGGTCGTCGATGTCCATGCCGAAGATGATCTACGTCGAGGCATCGCTAGATCAAGCTCCCACTTCACCAAGTCATGAAACTTGTGAAGAAAACACCCTATACTACTTGGCAAGAGGTAGAGGATGAAGAAATAGGAAGTGGGTTCACTTTAGAATTGGATTTCTCACTCTTTATCATCACTTGCCATTGATGGAGGCAAGCTTTCTTCACATGAAGAAATGAAGAAGAAGAAGATCATATTATGATATCATTATTAGAATAGAAAAGAAAAAACCATTCTTATCATAATATTAACCATGGTAATGTGTAGAGAATTGACTAAGGTTAAATGAATGGTTAGGGTTAATGAGATGAAGACAAAAGGGTTTCTTTGGTCAAAGCTTCATGAAGCTTCAACAAGCTTCATGAAAGAAAGAAACCTTTTGTTTTTCCTTTTCTCTTATCTTTAATCCAAAAACAAATAAATAAATGAATGAATAAACAAATAAAAACCCTAACCATTTATTTAAACAAGGTTTAATTCTTTACACAAACCCTAGCAAACATGTATCATCAAACATGATACAATCAAGTGCACGAAAATATATCGAATATACAATGTGCACATCCGAGCGAGAAAATCCATTTAAAGTGAACCAATATTAGTTAATGCAAAGTAATATATCAAATATATAATTATACATTAAATCATTAAATCAACACTTGATTTAACGATCCGGTCATATCGCATATAACCGACTAATATCCAATGTATCGATTTATCGAATCAATCCTTGATTCGATAACTAGGTTATATCGCATACAACCATTTGACACATTCATCGCGAGAATAGAATACGGTATCACATACACGCATTATTCTCGGTCCCGCACATATCTCATATGCGCTCCTATTTCGTTTCGCTTGAGCCAAGAAACCTCTGTGTAGGACTCTAAAGACTCGTCAATACGCCGGCAGCAGGCGATGATCATATCAAACACCCACAAGCCGCAAGCGGCCTGCTAAACGTAACGGCCACCCGGTGTTCATATCAGATTTTTGCATTTTCATACCGCCCAATTTTTATCACATTGCATATCCGTAGATACTCTTGAGCCATGTTTGCTAGTCAATTGCAGGATACAGGTCCTCGGTTCCAAAACGATGAAATTCATGGAAAACACGAAAAAATCCGGGTTCTTGCCGACCACAGATAAAACACGGTCTCCGTCCCTCATCCGTATGTTGCCAGATACCAGTTTAGGAAGACAAAATATCAAATCAATGTCACCTTCATGCACAAGGCTCAATGGTAGCACAAGATCCAAGAGATCTACGCGGAGCTCGAGGCAATCATGACAAAATCTTGACAAAAAGTCCACCTTTCCCTCAACAGAATTCTGGAAAATTCGTGAAGCAATTATAAGAAAATACATATACCAGAATGAAGTACTCATCAGATCAGGCCACCACCAAAAAGCCAAAGCCCAACTCGACAATAAGGCCGCGGATCCGCGGCCAAAGTGGGGTCCAGGCCGCGGATCCGCGGCCGTTATGGCGCCAAATGTTCAGGGTTTTCAGGGGGTGTTTGGTAATTTCATATGGGCCCGTATTGTTGCCCTAGATTCTCATTTTCCAGCCTATAAATACCCCAGAATTCTGTGAAGGAGGGGGTAAATTCTTGTAGTTTCATTTTGCTAAAGTTTAGTGTGTTTCTTCTTCCTCTTCTCACCTCTTCTCCATTAAACTTGTAGTGAGCTTTTGAGTGAAGAGTGATGAATAAAGAAGAACCATTTATTATCATGCTTGTCTTACTTTTGTTATAATTGTTGTAACTTTAAATTTGTTAAGTAGTTGTTGTTATTTCCTTGTTGTTTCTTTCTTCTCTTTTTTTCTTTATCCTTACATACGACAATGATACTTGCGCTCGATCCTCGCCAAGGTGAGGTCGCAAATAGTTAGTCGTATTCTTCTAATCTCCCTCTTTCTATCTTCCTCTTTTGTTTGTTTTGTTTTTCCTTATCATGAAGTGTGAGTAGTTTTATACTTGTTAGGGTAGGATAAGGGAAGTTTGAGAGAAGGAAATCTCTCTCACTCTTTCCTTGCCCAACAACTTAAATCGACTCCCGTTAATTGAACCACAATCCGCTCCTTACGGCACCCTATCCTACATGATAGCGGTGATTCCGTAGTGAGACCGGTTGTGGTTGAATTAACCGGAGGTTATGGATAAGAGCCAAGAACGGACGGACAAGCACCAAAAGGAAGACTTATGCGTTGGAAAGCCTAACTTATACTCGCAAAGTCCTTCCTAGTCGTGCTAATCCCCGTTGTTGCCGATTACCGTAACACCGATCTTAAGAGGGGCAACGAAAGATGTGGAGACTCCTAACTCAAACTAACCTAATCCTAACCCTAACAAGCTCTCTTTAAATATCAACTTAACACTTAGATAACCACAACAAAATCTGAAAACAGGACTTAACTCGTCAAAACACTTTGAAAAAGACTCCCATCTCCCTGCGGACGACCCGTACTCAACCAGCTAGCTACAAGCGAAACCGTCTTGTTTAAACTAGAACTTGAACACGCACATATCCTAACAATCACCCGGGTATTGAGCGATCTGAAGATCGACGAGCAAGCCCGCTCACACTCCAGTGAATCCAACCAGTAACACTACCGTACAGTCCGGTCTGATCGTCTGATATGTCGCATATCTCGCCTAGGGGTGGTAAACGTCAGACCCCAATAGCTCGATAAGTCGTGTCGATATGAGGTCTATAACAATTCGAGAAACTACTAGTAACACTTACCAGTAAATCTCAGCAACCCTGGCCATGGATTTCCTGTTATAGCCAATCGAACACAGCGCAACATCAACCCCCTATACCGGGAGAGACGAATCCCCTCCTATCGCTCATTGCCTCTATGTGACTCGGGACTGTACCCAAAAACCACCGTTTTGCATGCCCTCTTGGACGTGGTAAGATGGAAATCAAAGCACAGTGGGAACCACACAAGACTCTATGACGATCTCGGGTCAACAGACTACTCTGTACCAGTGTCACCAGAGAACTGCCATCTGACGTAAGGTATAATACCATCTGGGAGTTCTCGGCGAGTCCGTCCAGTGTACCCAGTCTCTACTGAGCACCCGTATATCATCTCTGATGTCAAACACCGATGGATATGGGATCATCCATCGCCCATCTGTATGGGTCGAGAAGGTATACGCTAGTCTACTCTGGTATATTGATGCCCTGTCTCGATACACCCACGACTAGGGACTTTAAAGGATGTACTTATGGACTACCATGTCCCCACTAGTATGATCCGCATCATAATCCAGGTAGTCAAGTACACATCCTAAGGGATTTACCAACATGTAACAGAGAGACAATCAGTATACACGTTAAGGTAAAGAGTAACCAGATAGCATACCATCATGTCGAGCAAGAAAGTCTTCCCTATATATGTCCCAGCATCCACTACAATATACATCCAATGTACAGTAATGGCCTCTAGGGCATACATATAACTAACAATCTCCCACTTGCACTAGGGCCATCTGTAGCAGTGTTTGTAGTATCTCATACTCAACCATCCCATAAAAGTCTCTCTGTAGGAACAGGCCTTTGTGAGTGGATCCGCTGTGTTGTCCTCTGAATCTACTCTCCAAACCTCGATCACCCTGGAGATCATCCATCTCCATGATCAGGTGACACTGCCTTAGAATATGTCTGGATCACTGACGGGACCTGCGTTCCTTGGCATAAGCCACAACTCCATTGTCACACAATGTGAGGAACATAGTTCATCTCATGAACCAATATACACCCAAACAGCCTCTTTGGTAGCATCTTAAGTAGCGATGTATACTGCCTTTATCGTCTAGTATGTCACGGTATCTATCTTGGAGCTCTTCCAACATACCGTCCCTTTTGAGGGCAAAGACAATGCCTGTGACTGACATTCAGTCGTTCTTATCACTCTGGAACACTTCCAGCGATTCTCCCCAGGATCAATTGATATCATCTCACTACAACTAGTGAGAATCCTAACATCCAATTAAATCTATCTCATAGATCCAAAATCCAGGATTAAGTAGGTATCACTTTGATCCTATATGGAGAATCCTAGTGATAAGCGGAGATTGACCGAGCGTAGCATAAGAAACTCTTTTCTTATCAAGAGTATGTCATCCACGTACTCTACGAGGATCGTCACCATACTCCTTACTACCTTTTTGTTTATACAAGGTTCATCTACCATTTTGATGATGTCAACTTCTTTGACTAATTCATCAAAACAGATGTTCCAACTCCGCGATGCCTGCTTTATCCTATAAAGCATCTTGCACACGTTTCCGCTGCTCCCACTGTCTACGAGGCTCTCTGGCTGTGTACTTATAGACTCCCTCTTCTAAAACATCATTTAGAAAAGCTGTCATGACACCCAACCGCCAGATATCGTAGTCATGGTATGTAGCCGTGGCAAGTAGGATCTGGATGGACTTATGCATAGATCCTTAGAAAAAGTTTCATCATGATCCACACCTGGTCAATGATGCAAACCTTTAACAAGTCTAGCTTTGAAAGTCTCAACTTTTCCATGTACACCAAGTAATCTTCTCAAGATATACTTGCTCCTGATGGGGATTTAACCCTTCAGATATAGCAACCAAAGTCCATACTTTGTTGGTGTATAAGGATTCCATCTCAGATCACTAAGCATCCAGCCATTCTTATAGAGTCTTACTCCTGATGGCCAGCTCGAAACTAGTTGGGTCATCATCTTATGATGCAATCCTCGCATCCACTGTCATAGAGAAACCGAAGTATCTCTCAGGTGGGCGAGGAACCCTACTAGATCGGCGGAGAGGCTGAGGTTCGTTGGTTACTATTGAATCCTTCGGTTCTACCAAATCATCTACTTTAGTTTGCATAGCTGGAACCTTTCCAGTTCTACATAACTGATCTTACCTCGAGCTTGTCCGGATTATGCTTTTAGACATAGCCCGGACAACCCCAAATCTTAACTAACTTAAGAGATGGGCTCTTCCCTTATCATATCAAATATGAAGTGGTAGGCAACTGATTTGATTTGAACCCTATTCAATAGGTATGCAACTTTATAAGTGCATAACTCCCAAAAGGAAAAAGGTAACTCAGTAGTACTCACCATAGAGCACACCATATCAAATAGGGTGTATCTGCTCCGCCCCGATATACCATCGTGCTATGGTGTATACGGAGGAGTAATGCTGAGAGAGAATCTCATTCTCTTTTAGAATAATCCAGGATTTCCGTGCTCAAGTATTCTCCTCCTTGATCTCATCAAAGGACATAACACTTTTACCCGTATTGGTTCTCTACTTCTAACTTATATTCTGTGAATATCTCAAAAGGTTCGGACTTATGTTTCAACAGGAACGTATGTCTGAATCTTGAGAGATCATCAGAGAATGTAATGAAGTAAAAGAACCGGTCTTGGCATGTGTAGACAGGGGACCTATATACATCAACATGTATCATCCCAAGAGTTCACTAACTCTTTCTCTGTTTCCAGTAAATGGAGCTATGGTCATCTTATCTTTGTGACATGACTGGCGAGTTTCACAAGATGTAAATTCAAACTGATTTAAATATGCATCTATATGTAACTCTAGCTAGTCGGGTCGCATTGATATGACCTAGTCTACAATACCTCAAGAAGAATTCATTCATTTCTGAACTCTTCCTCTTTTGTGTGTTCCGTATACTAAGAACTGTAGTTTGATTTAGAACATTAATGCTTTTAGATAACGTGCCTGAACCGATCAACTTTTGATATAGGAAATGTTCAAAACATTATCCAACAATACAAAATTTTATCATTTCTTTACTAATAAAGAGACTGATATGATTTTGTATATCAGGTTCGGTATCTAACAACATTCGTTCAGAATAAATGTATTGGTAATACAGGGTGACAGTGACCGACAGACTTGGCTGCAACACTTGCCCCGTTTTCTGCCTCATGAAACTTATCACCCTTTCTCAGTTCTCTACCTTTCTATTGCCCTATGTAACAGATTACATATCTGGGATCCTGATCTGGTATCACATACTCAGGACGTAAAGGATACTGAGAAACAGTTCTCTGTAACGAACACACCCGAAGATGATGCATCAGCATGCACTCTCTTCGTTTGGGCGGCACGGGAATTCTGGTAATCCCCTATTTCCTGCTCTGTCTTATAACAATTATAAGTTGGAGCGGGACCAACGTTCCCCAGCTCAGTATAACAAGCGGGTTCGGTCAATATTCCGTATTATTATCTTGATTAAGGCGTGATATGGTCGCTACCTGGAGAGAGAGAGAAGAAAACACTCAGCGTGCGCTCTGTCAAGAATAGATTGGTTATTATTTTATCTAATCAGGATGGCTCCCACTGCTTTTTATCAAATCTTCCTTCAAACCCTAAAAGGAAAGGCTAGCCGGGATTAATTACACACTACAAGTTCGTCAATCTTTCAGCCAGGCCAGTGTCGGTACTTTGAGGGAGGTCCCCCGTGCTTTCGCACGAACCTAATTAATGTAAACCTCGTTTTCCCAGAGGCGTAACCCCGTTGACACCTTTCTAGACACCTACTTGATCGGCTAATTGTAATGTATAAAACTCTCCCTGGAGTAACAATTACTCACAGCGGGTATCGGGATCCAACTATCTCATAGAGGGTATGCAATCTCATTGCAAATTTCAACACTTGAAATTCCCGATAATATTTTGCCCCTAGCGTCCTATGACCTTGACGGAGGCCAAACAACCCATATTCCGCTAGTCAAGTTCAACCCGTCCTTTCCTGATTGAATTAAACCCACCTGCACGACCCTTGACGGAGGCCAAACAACGCCGTACGAATACCCTAATCCAATCGCATCATATGCTAGCAGATAAGCACTAGTTAGCTACCGTACACTACGCCTTGACGGAGGCCAAACAACCGCAGCACGAATACTAACTAGTACGTATCTGAAATGACGGAGGGCTACGACAGGTTTTTCTGAAAACCTATTGCGTAATGAACTTGATATCGTTGTAGAATCAAATAATTTTAAAATGGAGTGCTTTTGAGGCTTTTCTAGTTTTGCTAAAGGATTTATTCCCGGTGAAGGGATCGTCGGTCCTTTCCTCGTCGAATGAGGTGCGGGATATATCATATATATCACTGTGCAAAGCAAAAACACTTAAAAGCAATCAAAAGACAAACCGAGTGTGTAGCATCTGCCAGTTATTGCCAAAGGAGTCACTCCCGGTGAAGGGATCTCGGTCCTTTCCTCATCGAATAAGGTGCAGGATATATCACATATACCGCTGTGCAAAGCAAGAACTGTAGCTACCTGTTTTATTTTTGAAATTCAATTCTACAACATCTTTAGGTTTCTTTTATTTCATTAATCACATTAATGAAGTCCCATCATATAAATACCTAAACATCACAGATAAATACGACGTACACTTATGCCATCCGCATTCGCCTCGATGTCCCCTCGTGCACCGTTAGGTTAGGTAACTAACGGCAGAGCGGGGCAGGGCTAGCGCGGGTGTAAAACATAAGTAACGCCTATATAATATATCATATATACTATATACAGTATCTATCACAGAACATCACATGATCACATCACAGATATCGCAGCAGAAGAATCATATGAAATATTGGATATACTAGGACGTCCGTGTTTTCAATACGAGCCAGTATAAAACACGGATTCCACGGTCGTGATGAATAGCCAAACCCACACCCCCAGACCCCTACGAGAGCGGCAAGCAACCCTACCAATTCTAGAGTTAGGAGACCCGGACTCGACTCCTCGAGTTGGTCTCCCACTGGACTCCAGAACCCGGTTACTTGTGCCCTCCTCCTTGGGTCTATCCTAGTGCGGAAAAGTAAATAATATACAAACGGTGACAACTTCCGCAACCTGGAAGTGCCCCAAATAAAAGAATATTACATACAGATTTTTACATGAATGAAAATGAAAAACACTCATCTCACATAAAAACCCCCGGCTATTCAAACACGACGATCCAATATAACATATCCAGCAACACATAACATCACATGTCATCAACGTAAGTAAATATGTCCATCCCAATTGTCATTGACATATAGCAACGAAACCGGTGATATCACATATTACACTTACGGTCATAGAAAAGAAAGTGTAAAACTACAACAGTTGGAATCCGCAACCACCTCAGACATCGCATGCTTGACCAAATGAATTTCTTAGACATCACATGCCTAACAATTATAAACCCCGCATTTTAGTCTCATTATCGAAAACACTTTTCAATATCAAGTCGGGCAATTCAACAAGATTCCCGAAAAACTGATCGAATGCTCGTCGCAAACTTTAGTAGGCGGCCGCACCCCTGATACCGTCGACGAAGTGCACCAAGGCGGAACACCGCTACCGCGAGCACCCGAACGGATGCTTTCGGCGACGGGGTTCTCCTACAGTCACTTGGTCGGGGCTATGGAGTGAGGCTGTCTATTAAGTTTACCCGGCGAGTATCCGCGTACACTACGTGATTGCGACGGACTTTTGATCACATCAAAATTCCGTGGCAACCGATCAAGTGAGACTAAACTGCTATGTTTATAACATTCATTCAGTTATCTCATAACTCTTTGTGAATTCCAATTATTGTATCCCATTCCGGATAATTAGAAAATGTTAATCTTTTCGATCGAACAGTCAAACACCCAAGTTTTCCCGATACAGCTCAACACATGAAATAAGTCTAACAACATTCAGTTCGTGCCTCAGTACCAACGGTCCAGCCGTAGAAGGGTCAAGCCAACGCCTCACATGTGGCACGCCGTACTGCCCCAAACCCTAAGGTTCAAAGGGCAGTTCAAGACGGTCACATAATCGAGTTAAGGTTTGTTGTCTTCTAGAGGGTCCATCGCGTTACTTGCACTACTTAGAACGTCGTTAAACTACGAAAAAATCCAACACTTGGAAATTTCCCGACAGGGAAAAAATTGGGTATTTATATCCGGTCGAACTTTTTAACATATTCTAAAATTTATCCGGAAAGCCACACAGACAAAATTTGATACTCCGATCAAAACACCGAATCCCCAAAACAACTCCAGAAAATTCAACTCTTGAATAAATTTTAAAAATACCCAGAGAACTCAGCACCTGAAACAATGAATTACTGTGCAAACAGTTAGGGCTGACGTCACAATTCTGCCGCGGAACCGCCGCATAAGCTAGGCTTATGCCGCGGTTCCGCCGCCGATTACACTGTTCATTCAAAACTTTTTGCGCCGTAATTCTTAGATTTCCCTGCTGAGTTTTCTGCATATTTTTAATTTGGAAAAATCCACGATTTTAGAAAAAGTACAGAGAGCAAGTTTGGAATTGGGTTTCGGGTTCGTTCGGACTTCAAATTGCGCCTAGACTTCGCCTAAGGCTCTAGCTAGGCTCTGATACCACTATAGGGTTCCTAGGCACCGTAATGAGGACTCATAAGGCATCAACCATGCCAATTTCAAATTTTAACGGTGCCGAGAAACCCTAGAATACGGATCGTTGGCTAGAAAACTAGGCGAAACAAAACTAGTTAACAACTTAACTAAGGTTTATACTGAAATACAACCTTTGTAGATCCGGTGCTCCACCTCCATAGCTCCGCAACGAAGTTCCCTTGCTGTCCAAATGAATTCCCGGGCTCTAGCGTCAGCTTCATCGGAGAATAGGCGGGCTAGGTCGTCGATGTCCATGCCGAAGATGATCTACGTCGAGGCATCGCTAGATCAAGCTCCCACTTCACCAAGTCATGAAACTTGTGAAGAAAACACCCTATACTACTTGGCAAGAGGTAGAGGATGAAGAAATAGGAAGTGGGTTCACTTTAGAATTGGATTTCTCACTCTTTATCATCACTTGCCATTGATGGAGGCAAGCTTTCTTCACATGAAGAAATGAAGAAGAAGAAGATCATATTATGATATCATTATTAGAATAGAAAAGAAAAAACCATTCTTATCATAATATTAACCATGGTAATGTGTAGAGAATTGACTAAGGTTATATGAATGGTTAGGGTTAATGAGATGAAGACAAAAGGGTTTCTTTGGTCAAAGCTTCATGAAGCTTCAACAAGCTTCATGAAAGAAAGAAACCTTTTGTTTTTCCTTTTCTCTTATCTTTAATCCAAAAACAAATAAATAAATGAATGAATAAACAAATAAAAACCCTAACCATTTATTTAAACAAGGTTTAATTCTTTACACAAACCCTAGCAAACATGTGTCATCAAACATGATACAATCAAGTGCACGAAAATATATCGAATATACAATGTGCACATCCGAGCGAGAAAATCCATTTAAAGTGAACCAATATTAGTTAATGCAAAGTAATATATCAAATATATAATTATACATTAAATCATTAAATCAACACTTGATTTAACGATCCGGTCATATCGCATATAACCGACTAATATCCAATGTATCGATTTATCGAATCAATCCTTGATTCGATAACTAGGTTATATCGCATACAACCATTTGACACATTCATCGCGAGAATAGAATACGGTATCACATACACGCATTATTCTCGGTCCCGCACATATCTCATATGCGCTCCTATTTCGTTTCGCTTGAGCCAGGAAACCTCTGTGTAGGACTCTAAAGACTCGTCAATACGCCGGCAGCAGGCGATGATCATATCAAACACCCACAAGCCGCAAGTGGTCTGCTAAACGTAACGGCCACCCGGGTATTGAACGATCTGAAGATCGACGAGCAAGTCCTCTTACACTCCAGTGAATCCAACCAGTAACACTACCGTACAGTCCGGTCTGATCGTCTGATATGTCGCATATCTCGCCTAGGGGTGGTAAACGTCAGACCCCAATAGCTCGATAAGTCGTGTCGATATGAGGTCTATAACAATTCGAGAAACTACTAGTAACACTTACCAGTAAATCTCAGCAACCCTGGCCAGGGATTTCCTGTTATAGCCAATCGAACACAGCGCAACATCAACCCCCTATACCGGGAGAGACGAATCCCCTCCTATCGCTCATTGCCTCCATGTGACTCGGGACTGTACCCAAAAACCACCGTTTTGCACGCCCTCTTAGACGTGGTAAGATGGAAATTAAAGCACTGTGGGAACCACCCAAGACTCTATGACGATCTCGGGTCAACAGACTACTCTGTACCAGTGTCACCAGAGAACTGCCATCTGACGTAAGGTATAATACCATCCGGGAGTTCTCGGCGAGTCCGTCCAGTGTACCCAGTCTCTACTGAGCACCCGTATATCATCTCTGATGTCAAACACCGATGGATATGGGATCATCCATCGCCCATCTGTATGGGTCGAGAAGGTATACGCTAGTCTACTCTGGTATATCGATGCCCCGTCTCGATACACCCACGACTAGGGACTTTGAAGGATGTACTTATGGACTACCAAGTCCCCACTAGTATGATCCGCATCATAATCCAGGTAGTCAAGTACACATCCTAAGGGCTTTTCCAACATGTAACAGAGAGACAATCAGTATACACGTTAAGGTAAAGAGTAACCAGATAGCATACTATCATATCGAGCAAGAAAGTCTTCCCTATATATGTCCCAGCATCTACTACAATATACATCCAATGTACAGTAATGGCCTCTAGGGCATACATATAACTAACAGACCCTAGCGATGGTTTCGTCGGAGAAATGATCGGGCTAGGTCGTTGACTTCGATGCCGAAGATGATCTACGTCGAGGCAACTCTAACTCGAACTCCAACTTCACCAAGTCATGAAACTTGTGAATAAAACACCCTATACTACTTGGAAAGTGGTAGAGGATGAAGAAATAGGAAGTGGGTTCACTTTGGATTTGGATTTCTCACTTGGAATCATCACTTGACATTTTTCAAGCAAAGGTTTTTCTTTTTCTCTCTTCATGAAGAAGATGAAGAAGAAGAATAATGAATAATTATTTTAAAATAAAAATCCAAGTGAATACATATCATGTTGCAACCATGGTTAAGTGTAGAGAATAAACTAGGGTTGGGTGAATGGTTAGGGTTAAGGCAAAAGACAAAATGGTAGACTTATTCAAAGCTTCATGAAGCTTCAACAACAAAACAAACTAAGCCACCATTTCATTTTTGCCAAAAAATGAATTAAATAAAATAAATAAGTAAGTAAATCAAAACCCTAACCATTAACATAACCATGGTTTAATCATATACACCCAAGTTTGCATGTATCATCAAACATGATACAAACTAGTGCACAAAACTATATCATATATACAATGTGCACATCAAGTGAGAAAATCCATCTTAAGTGAACCAATACTAGTTAATGCAAAGTAATATATCAAATATATAATTATACATTAAATCATTAAATCAACACTTGATTTAACGATCCGGTCATATCACATATGACCGACTAATATCCAATGTATCGACTTATCGAATCAATCATCGATTCGATAACTAGGTTATATCGCATACAACCAATCGATACATTCATCGCGAGAATAGAATATGGTATCACATACACGCATTATTCTCAGTCCCGCACATATCTCATATGCGCCCCTATTTCGTTTCGCTTGAGCCAGGAAACCTCTGTGTAGGACTCTAAAGACTCGTCAATACGCCGGCAGCAGGTGATGATCATATCAAACACCCACAAGCCGCAAGCGGTCTGCTAAACGTAACGGCCACCCGGGTATTGAGCGATCAGAAGATCAACGAGCAAGCCCGCTCATACTCCTGTGAATCCAACCAGTAACACTTACCGTACAGTCCGGTCTGATTGTCTGATATATCGCATATCTCGCCTAGGGGTGGTAAACGTCAGACCCCAGTAGCTCGATAAGTCGTGTCGATATGAGGTCTATAACAGTTCGAGAAACTACTGTTAACACTTACCAGTAAATCTCAGCAACCCTGGCCAGGGATTTCCGGTTATAGCCAATCGAACACAGCGCAACATCAACTCCCTATACCGGGAGAGACGAATCCCCTCCTATCGCGCATTGACTCCATGTGATTCGGGACTGTACCCAAAAACCACCGTTTTGCATGCCCTCTTGGACGTGGTAAGGTGGAAATCAAACCACAGTGGGAATCACACAAGACTCTATGACGATCTCGGGTCAACAGACTAACCTGTACCAGTGTCACCAGAGAACTGCCATCTGACGTAAGGTATAATACCATCTGGGAGTTCTCGGCGAGTCCGTCCAGTGTACCCAGTCTCCACTGAGCACCCGTATATCATCTCTGATGTCAAACTCCAATGGATATGGGATCATCCATTGCCCATCTGTATAGGTCGAGAAGGTATACGCTAGTCTACTCTGTTATATCGATGCCCCGTCTCGATACACCCACGACTAGGGACCTTGAAGGATGTACTTATGGACTACTATGTCCCCACTAGTATGATCCGCATCATAGTCCAGGTAGTCAAGTACACATCCTAAGGGCTTTACCAATATATAACAGAGAGACAATCAGTATACACGTTAAGGTAAAGAGTAACCAGATAGCATACTATCATGTCGAGCAAAAAAGTCCTCCCTATATATGTCCCAGCATCCACTACAATATACATCTTATGTACAGTAATGGCCTCTAGGGCATACATATAAATAACAATCTCCCACTTGCACTTGGGCCATCTGTAGCAGTGGTTGTAGTATCTCATACTCAACCATCCCATAATAGTCTCTCTCTAGGAAAAGGCCTTTGTGAGTGGATCCGCCGTGTTGTCCTCTGAGTCTGCTCTCCTAACCTCGATCCCCTGGAGATCAACCATCTCCACGATCAGGTGACACTGTCTTAGAATATGTCTGGATCACTGATGGGACGGGCGTTCCCTGGCATAAGCCACAACTCCATTGTCACACAATGGGAGGAACTAAGTTCATCTCATGAACAAATATACACCCAGACAGCCTCTTTGGTAGCATCTTAAGTAGCGATGTATCTTGCCTTTAATCGTCTAGTATGTCACGGTATCTAGCTTGGAACTCTTCCAACATACCGTCCCTCCACTGAGGGTAAAGACAATGCCTGTGACTGACATTCAGTCATCCTTATCACCCTGCAACCTTTCCAGTGATTCTCCCCAGGATCAACTGATACCTTCTCACTACAACTAGTGAGAATCCTAACATCCAATTAAATCTATCTCATAGATCCGAAACCCAGGATTTAGTAGGTATCACTTTGATCCTATATGGAGAATCATTGTGATAGGCGGAGATTGACCGATCGTAGCATAGGAAACTCCTTCCCCATCAAGAGTATGTCATCCATGTACTCTACGAGGATCACTACCATACTCCCTACTACCTTTTTGTATATACAAGGTTCATCTACCATTTTGATGAAGTCAAACTCTTTGACTACCAGATCAAAACAGACGTTCCAACTCCGCGATGCCTGCTTTATCACATAAAACATCTTGCACAAGTTTCTGCTGCTCCCACTGTCTACGAGGCCCTCTGGTTGTGTACTTATAGACCCACTCTTCTAAAACATCATTTAGAAAAGCAGTCATGGCACCCAACCGCCAGATATCGTAGTCATGGTATGTAGCCGTGGCAAGTAGGATCTGGATGGACTTAAGCATAACTACTTAGAAAAAGGTTTCATCATAATCCATACCTGGTCAATGATGCAAACTTTTAATAAGTCTAGCTTTGAAAGTCTCAACTTTTCCATGTACTCCAAGTAATCTTCTCAAGATATACTTTCTCCTGATGGGGATTTAACCCTTCAGATAAAGCAACCAAAGTCCATACTTTGTTGGTGTATAAGGATTCCAACTCAGATCGATAAACATCCAGCCATTCTTATAGAGTCCCACTCCTGATGGCCAGCTCGAAAATAGTTGGGTCATCATCTCATGATGCAATCCTCGCTCCCACTGTCATAGAGAAACAGAAGTATCTCTCAGGTGGGTGAGAAACCCTACTAGATCGGCGGAGAAGCTGAGGTTCGTTGGTATCTACTGAATCCTTTGGTTCTACCAAATCATCTGCTGTAGTTTGTATAGCTGGAACCTTTCCAGTTCTACATAACAACCCTGGCCTCGAGCTTGTCCGGATTTTGCTTTTAGACATAGGCCGGTCAACCCCAAATCTTAACTAGCTTAAGACATGGGCTCTTCCCATACCATATCTCATATGGAGTGGTAGGTTGTGATCTGATTCGATCCTAATTCAATAGGTATGCAGCTTCTCAAGTGCATAACCCCCAAAAGGAAATTGGAAACTCAGTAGTACTCATCATAGAGCACACCATATCACATAGGGTGTTATTGCTTCGCCCCGATATACCATCGTGCTATGGTGTATACGGAGGAGTAATGCTGAGAGAGAATCTCATTCTCCTTTAGAATAGTCCAAGAATTCTATGCACAAGTATTCTCCTCCCTGATCACATCAAAGGACATAATACTTATACCCGTATTGGTTCTCTACTTCTAGCTTATATTCTGTGAATATCTCAAAAGGTTCGGACTTGTGTTTCAACAGGAACATATATCTGAATCTTGAGAGATTATCAGAGAATGTAACGAAGTACAAAGAACCGGTCCTGGCATATGTAGACAGGGGACCTTACATACATCAACATGTATCATCCCAAGAGTTCATCAACCCTTTCTCTGTTTCCTATAAACAGAGGTATGGTCATCTTATCTTTGCGACATGACTGGCAAGTTTCACAAGATGTAAATTCAAACTGATTAAATATGCATCTAAATGTAACTTCAGCTAGTCGGGTCGCATTGATATGACCTAGTCTACAATGCCTCAAGAAGGGTTCGTTCATTTCTGAACTCTTCCTCTTGTGTGTGTGTTTCGTATACTAAGAACTGTAGTTTTATTTAGAACATCAATGTTTTTAGACAACGTGCCTGAATCGATCAACTTTTGAAATAGGAAATGTTCAAAACATCATCCAACAATACAAAATTATATCCTTTCTTTACTAATAAAGAGACTGATATGATTTTGTATATCAGGTTCGGTATCTAATAACATTCGTTCAGAATCAATGTATTGGTAATACAGGGTGACAGTGACCAACAGACTTGGCTGCAACACTTGCCCCGTTTTCTGCCTTATGAAACTTATCACCCGATCTCAGTTCTCTACCTTTCTGTAACCCATGTAACTGATTACATATCTGGGATCCTGTTCCGGTATCAGATACCCAGGACGCAGAGGATACTGAGAAACAGTTCTGTGTAATGAACACACCCGAAGGAGATGCATCATATGCACTTTCTTCGTTTGGGCGGCATAGGAATTCTGGTATTCCCCTATTTCCTGCTATGTCTTATAATA
Organism: Agapanthus africanus; assembly: GCA_030015575.1. Taxonomy (NCBI): domain Eukaryota; kingdom Viridiplantae; phylum Streptophyta; class Magnoliopsida; order Asparagales; family Amaryllidaceae; genus Agapanthus; species Agapanthus africanus. Next base: position 401,881,219 of record CM057350.1, on the reverse strand, counting down.
ATTATAAGTTGGAGCGGGACCAACGTTCCCCAGCTCAGTATAACAAGCGGGTTCGGTCAATACATCCGTATTATTATCTTGATTAAGGCGTGACATGGTCGCTTCCAGGAGAGAGAGAGAAGAAAACACTCAGCGTATGCTCTTGCAAGATTAGATTGGTTATATATTTTATCTAATCAGGATGGCTCCCACTGTTTTTATCAAATCTTCCTTCAAACCCTAAAAGGAAAGACTAGCCGGGATTAATTACATGCTACAAGTTCACCAATCATTCAGCCAGGCCAGTGTCGGTACTTTGAGGGAGGTCCCCCGTGCTTTCGCACGAACCTAATTAATGTAAACCTCGTTTTCCCAGAGGCGTAACCCCGTTGACACCTTTCTAGACACCTACTTGATCGGCTAATTGTAATGTGTAAAACTCTTCCAGGAGTAACTCTTACTCGCAGCGGGTATCGGGATCCAACTATCTCATAGAAGGTATGCAATCTCATTGCAAATTTCAACACTTGAAATTCCCGATAATATTTTGCCCCTAGCGTGCTATGACCTTGACGCATGCCAAACAACCCATAGTCCGCTAGTCAAGTTCAACCCGTACATTTCTTGATTGAATTAAACCCACCTGCACGACCCTTGACGCATGCCAAACAACGCCGTGCGAATACCCTAATCCAATCGCATCGTATGCTAGCAGGTAAGCACTAGTTAGCTACCGTACACTACGCCTTGACGCATGCCAAACAACCGCAGCACGAATACTAACTAGTACTTATCTGAAATGACGGAGGGCTACGACAGGTTTTTCTGAAAACCTATTGCGTAATGAACTTGATATCGTTGTAGAATCAAATGGTTTTAAAATGGAGTGCTTTTGAGGCTTTTCTAGTTTTGCTAAAGGGGTCACTCCCGGTGAAGGGATCGTCGGCCCTTTCCTCGTCGAATGAGGTACAGGATATATCATATATACCTCTGTGCAAAGCAAAAACTATAGAAGCAATCAAAAGACAAACCGAGGGGATGTAGCATCTGCCAGTTATTTCTAAAGGAGTCACTCCCGGTGAAGGGATCTCGGTCCTTTCATTATCGAATAAGGTGCAGGATGTTCTACAAGGAACACCGCGATGCAAAGCAAGAACTGTAGCTACCTGTTTTATTTAGAAATTCGATTCCACGACATCTTAGGTTTCTTTTCTTTCATTAATCACATTAATGAAGTCCCATCATTTAAGTACCTAAACATCACAGATAAATACGACGTACACTTATGCCATCCGCATTCGCCTCGATGTCCTCTCGTGCACCGTTAGGTTAGGTAACTAACGGCAGAGCACGGCAGGGCTAGCGCGGGTGTAAAACATAAGTAACGTCTATATAATATATCATATATACTATATACTGTATCTATCACAGAACATCAAATGATCATATCACAGATATCGCAGAAGAAAATATCATATGAAATATTGGATATACTAGGACGTCCGTGTTTTCAATACGAGCCAGTATAAAACACGGATTCCACGGTCGTGATGAATAGCCAAACCCACACCCCTAGACCCCTACGAGAGCGGCAAGCAACCCTACCAATTCTAGAGTTAGGAGACCCAGACTCGACTCCTCGAGTTGGTCTCCCACTGGACCCTAGAACCGGGTTACTTGTGCTCCCCTCCTTGGGTCTATCCTAGTGCGGAAAAGTAAAAAATATACAAATGGTGACATCTTCTGCGACCTGGAAGTGCCCCAATAAAAGAATATTACATACAAGTTTTTTACATGAATGAAAATGAAAAACACTCATCTCACATAAAAAAAACCCGGCTATTCAAACACGACGATCCAATATAACATATCCAGCAACACATAAGATCACATGTCATCAACGTAAATAAATATGAGCATCCCAATTGTCGTTGACATATAGCAACGAAACCGGCGATATCACATATTACACTTACGGTCACAGAAAAGCAAGTGTAAAACCACAACAGTTGGAATCCGCAACTTCATTAGACATCGCATGCCTAATCAAATGAAATACTTAGACATCGCATGCCAAACAATTATAAACCCCGCATTTTAGTCTCATTATCGAAAACTCTTTTCAATATCAAGCCGGGCAATTCTACAAGATTCCCGACATCCAGAACGAATGCTCGTCACAAACTTTAGTGGACGGCCGCACCCCCGACGCCGTCGACGAAGTACACCAAGGCGGAACACCGGTGCCGCAAGCACCCGAACGGATGCTTTCGGCGACAGGGTTCTCCTACAGTCACTTAGTCGGGGCTATGGGGTGTCGCTGTCTATTAAGTTTACCCGGCGAGTATCCGCGTACGCTACGTGATTGCAACGGACTTTTGATCGCATCAAAATTCCGTGGCAACCGATCAAGTGAGACTAAACCGCTAGATTTATAATATTCATTCAGTTATCTCATAACAACTTGTGAATTCCAATTATTGTATCACATTCTAGATAAACAGAAAATGTTAAACTTTCCGATCGAACAGTTAAACACCCAAGTTTTCCCGAAACAGCTCAACACATGAAATAAGTTTAAAAACATCCAGTTCATGCCTCAGTACCAACGGTCCAGCCGTAGAAGGGTCAAACCAACGCCTCACATGTGGCACGCCGTACTGCCCCAAACCCGAAGGTTCAAAGGGCAGTTCAAGATGGTCATATAATCGAGTTAAGGTTTGTTGTCTTCTAGAGGGACCATCGCGTTACTTGCACTACTTAGAACGTCATTAAACTACGAAAAGATCTAACACTTGGAAATTTCCCAACAGGGGAAAAATTGGGTATTTATATCCGGTCGAACTTTTCAAGATTTTCTAAAATTATCCGGAAAAACACAGACGAAGTTAAACTTCCCGATCGAAACACCGAGTCCCCAATACAACCCAGAAAACTCTACACTTGAGTAGAAGTTAAAATATCCCAGAAAGTATAGCACTAAAATATAGGAATTACTGTGCAAAATTGAAAAGCTAATGTCACTACATGGCCGCGGAACCGCCGCACGAGCCATGCTCGTGCCGCGGTTCTGCCGCGCTTTAGACGAATCATGAGCACGTGCTGCACAGTAATCCCTAAAATACCCTGCTGATTTTTCTGCATATTTCTAATTTGGAAAAATGCACAGTTTTAAAAAATGTACAGAGAAGGCTTAGAGTTAGGGTTTCGGGGTTCGATCGGGTTTCTAACATCGTCTACGCATCGCCTAAGGCTCTAACTAGGCTCTGATACCACTGTAGGGTTCCTAGGCACACCCATGAGGTTCTACAAGTGATCAAACATGGCCAATTCAAAATTTATCTATGTGCCAAGTAACCCTAAGTAAGATCGTAACTAGAGGTATAGGCGAAACAATATAAGTTAACAACTTAACTAAGAGTGAAAGAGACTACAACCTTTGTAGATCCGGTCCTCCACTTCCTAAGCTCCGTGTTGACGTCCCTTCGCTGCGATCATCACGATCCCGGACCCTAGCGATGGTTTCGTCGGAGAAATGATCGGGCTAGGTCGTTGACTTTGATGCCGAAGATGATCTACGTCGAGGCAACTCTAACTCAAACTCCAACTTCACCAAGTCATGAAACTTGTGAAGAAAACACCCTATACTACTTGGCAAGTGGTAGAGGATGGAGAAATAGGAAGTGGGTTCACTTTGGATTTGGATTTCTCACTTGGAATCATCACTTGACATTTTTCAAGCAAAGGTTTTTCTTTTTCTCTCTTCATGAAGAAGATGAAGAAGAATAATAATGAATAATTATTTTAAAATAAAAATCCAAGTGAATACATATCATGTTGCAACCATGGTTAAGGGTAGAGAATAAACTAGGGTTGGGTGAATGGTTAGGGTTAAGGCAAAAGACAAAATGGTAGACTTATTCAAAGCTTCATGAAGCTTCAACAACAAAACAAACTAAGCCACCATTTCATTTTTTCCTAAAAATGAATTAAATAAAATAAATAAGTAAATCAAAACCCTAACCATTAACATAACCCTGGTTTAATCATACACACCCAAGTTTGCATGGATCATCAAACATGTTACAAACTAGTGCACAAAACTATATCATATATATAATGTGCACATCAAGTGAGAAAATCCATCTTAAGTGAACCAATACTAGTTAATGCAAAGTAATATATCAAATATATAATTATACATTAAATCATTAAATCAACACTTGATTTAATGATCCGGTCATATCGCATATGACCGACTAATATCCAATGTATCGACTTATCGAACCAATCATCGATTCGATAACTAGGTTATATCGCATACAACCAATCGATACATTCATCGCGAGAATAGAATACGGTATCACATACACGCATTATTCTCGGTCCCGCACATATCTCATATGCGCCCCTATTTCGTTTCGCTTGAGCCAGGAAATCTCTGTGTAGGACTCTAAAGACTCGTCAATACGCCGGCAGCAGGTGATGATCATATCAAACACCCACAAGCCGCAAGCGGTCTGCTAAACGTAATGGCCACCCAGGTATTGAGCGATCAGAAGATCAACGAGCAAGCCCGCTCACACTCCTATGAATCCAACCAGTAACACTTACCGTACAGTCCGGTCTGATCGTCTGATATGTCGCATATCTCGCCTAGGGGTGGTAAACGTCAGACCCCAGTAGCTCGATAAGTCGTGTCGATATGAGGTCTATAAAAGTTCGAGAAACTACTAGTAACACTTACCAGTAAATCTCAGCAACCCTGGCCCGGGATTTCCGGTTATAGCCAATCGAACACAGCACAACATCAACTCCCTATACCGGGAGAGACGAATCCCCTCCTATCGTGCATTGCCTCAATGTGATTCGGGACTGTACCCAAAAACCACCGTTTTGCATGCCCTCTTGGACGTGGTAAGGTGGAAATCAAAGCACAGTGGGAATCACACAAGACTCTATGACGATCTCGGGTCAACAGACTAACCTGTACCAGTGTCACCAGAGAACTGCCATCTGACGTAAGGTATAATACCATCTGGGAGTTCTCGGCGAGTCCGTCCAGTGTACCCAGTCTCCACTGAGCACCCATATATCATCTCTGATGTCAAACACCAATGGATATGGGATCATCCATCGCCCATCTGTATGGGTCGAGAAGGTATACGCTAGTCTACTCTGGTATATCGATGCCCCTTCTCGATACACCCATGACTAGGGACCATGAAGGATGTACTTATGGACTACCATGTCCCCACTAGTATGATCCGCATCATAGTCCAGGTAGTCAAGTACACATCCTAAGGGCTTTACCAACATGTAACAGAGAGACAATCAGTATACACGTTAAGGTAAAGAGTAACCAGATAGCATACTATCATGTCGAGCAAGAAAGTCCTCCCTATATATGTCCCAGCATCCACTACAATATACATCCTATGTACAGTAATGGCCTCTAAGGCATATATATAACTAACACAGTGTGTCCAGTCTCCACTGAGCACTCGTATACTATCTCTGATGTCAAACACCAATGGATATGGGATCATCCATCACCCTTCTATATGGGTCGAGAAGCTATACGCTAGTCTACTCTGGTATATCGATGCCCTGTCTCGATACACCTACGACTAGGAACATTTGAAGGATGCACTTAGCGACTACAATGTCCCCACTAGTATGATCTGCATCTCAATCCTGGTAGTCAAGTACTCATCCTAATGGCTTTATCAACCTGTAATAGAGAGACAATAAGTGTACATGTTAAGATAAAATGCAGCCAGATAGTATACTATCATGTCGAGCAAGAAATTCTTTCATATATATGTCCAAGCATCCACTACAATATACATTAAATGTACAGTAATGGTCTCTAGGGCATACATATAACTAACAATCTTCCACTTGCACTAAGGCCATCTGTTGTAGTATCGAATACCCAACAATATAACATTGGTTGTAGTATCCCATACTCAACCATCCCATAGAACTCTCTCTAGGGTTAAGGCCTTTGTGAGTGGATCCGCATACTATCATGTCGAGCAAGAAAGTCCTCCCTATATATGTCCAAGCATCCACTACAATATACATCGTATGTACAGTAATGGCCTGTAAGGCATACATATCACTAACAATCTCCCACTTGCACTAGGGTCATCTGTTGTAGTATCTCATACCCAACAATCAGCAGTGGTTGAAGTATCTCATACTCAACCATCCCATAAAAGTCTCTACTCGGACATAGGCCTTTGTGAGTGGATCCACACTGTTCTCCTCTGTGTCTACTCTCCTGACCTCGATCTCCCTGGAGATCAACCATCTCCATGATCAGGTGATACTGCCTAAGAATATGTCTGGATCACTGATGGGACGGTGTTTCCTAGGCATAAGCCACAACTCCATTGTCACACAATGGAAGGAACGAAGTTCATCTCATGAACTTATATACACCCAGACTACTTCTTTGGTAGCATCGTAAGTATCGATGTATCCAGCCTTTAATCGTCTAGTTTGCCACGGTATCTAGCTTGGAACTCTTCCAACATACCGTCCCTCCACTGAGGGTAAAGACAATACCTGTGACTGTCATTCAGTCGACCATACCACCCTGGAAGCTATCCAGTGATTCTCCCCAGGATCGATTGATACCATCTCACTACACCTAGTGAGAATCCTAATATCCATTTAGATCTAATCTCATAAATACAAAACCCCAGGATTTAGGAGGTATCACCTTGATCCTGTATGGAGAATCCTTATGATAAGAGGAGATTGATCGATCGTAGCATAGGAAACTCCTTTCCTATCAAGAGTATGTCATCCACGTACACTACGAGGATCACCACCATACTCCCTACTCTCTTTTTGTATATACAAGGTTCATCTACTATTTTGATGAAGTCAAACTCTTTGACTACCACATCAAAACAGATGTTCCAACTCCGCGATGCCTGCTTTAACTCATAAAGCAACTTGCACACGTTTTCACTGCTCCCACTGTCTACGAAGCCCTCTGGCTATGTACTTATAGACGTTCTCTTCTAAATCACTATTTAGAAAAGCGTTCATGACACCAAACCGCCAGATATCATAGTCATGGTATATAGCAATGGCAGCTAGGATCCGGATGGACTTAAGCATAGCCACTAGAAAAGGTTTCATCATTATCCAAACCCGGTCGATGACGAGAACCTTTTACAACTAGGCTTAGTTTTGAAAGTTTCAACTTTTCCATATACACCAAGTAATCTTCTCAAGATATACTTGCTCCTGATGGGGATTTAACCTTTCAGATAAAGCAACCAAAGTCCATACTTTGTTGGTGTATATGAATTCCATCTCACATCGCATAGCATCCAGCCATTCTTACAGAGTCCCCACTCCTGATGGCCAGCTCGAAACTAGTTGGGTCATCATCTCATGATGCAATCCTCGCTCCCACTGTCATAGAGAAAACCGAAGTATCTCTTAGGCAGATGAAGAACCCTACCAGATCGGCGAAGAGGCTGAGATTCGTCTAGAACTATTGAATCCTCCGGTTCTACGAAATCATCAGCTGCAGTTTGTATAGGTGTAACTTCTTCCAGTTCTACCTCATGACCACTAATTTCTTCACAAGAAATTCCCTTTCCCAAAGGTGGCATGCTGAGAAACAAAACACCTTTTGCTCCTCAGCGTGGTAGAAGATATTCCCTTGCAAATGCTTAGGATATCCAACAAACTACCACAGAACTGAACTTGCCTCGAGCTTGTCCAGATTTTGCTTTTAGACAAAGGCCGGACAACCCCAAATCTTAACATCCTTAAGAGATGGGCTCTTCTCATACCATATCACATATGGAGTGGTAGGCACCTGATTTGATTGGAACCCTATTCAATAGGTATGCAGCTTCACAAGTGCATAACCCCCAAAAGGAAATAGGCATCTCAGTAGTACTCATCATAGAGCACACCATATCATATAGGGTGCGATTGCTCCGCCCCGATATACCAACGTGTTGTGGTGTATACGAAGGAGTAATGCTGAGAGAGAATCTCATTCTCCTTTAGAAAAGTCCAGGAATTCCGTGCTCAAGTATTCTCCTTCCTGATCTCATCATAGGACATAATACTTATACCCATTGTGGTTCTCTACTTTTAACTTATATTCTTTGAATTTCTCAAAAGTTTCATACTTGTGTTTCATCAAAAACATATGTCTGAATCTTGAGAGATCATCAGTGAATGTAATGAAGTACAAAGAACCTGTCCTGGCATGTATAGACAGGGCGCCTACATACATCATCATGTATCAATCCTAAGAGTCCAATAACTCTTTCTCTGTTTCCAATAAACGGAGCTGTTGTTAGTTGTATGTATGCCCTAGAGGCCAGTATTGTACAGATGATGTATATTATATTGGATGCTTGGACATATATAGAGATGACTTTCTTGCTCGATATGATAGTATGCTATCTGGTTGCTCTTTATCTTAACATGTATACTTGTCTCTTTATGCTGTCTTAGAGTTACATGTTGGTAAAGCCCTTAGGATGTGTACTTGACTACCTGGACTGTGATGCGGATCATACTAGTGGGGACAAGGTAGTCCATAAGTACATCCTTCAAGGTCCCTAGTCATGGGTGTATCGAGACGGGGCATCGATACACCAGTGTAGACTAGCGTATACGCTTCTCGACCCATGAGATGGGCGATGGATGATCCCATATCCATTGGTGTTTGACATCAGAGATGGTATACGGGTGCTCAGTGGAGACTGGGTACACTGGACGGACTCGCCGAGAACTCCCAGTTGGTATTATACCTCACGTCAGATGGCAGTTCTCTGGTGACACTTGTGCAGGTTAGTCTGTAGACCCGAGATTGTCATAGAGTCTTGTGTGATTCCCACTGTGCTTTGATTTCCACCTTACCACGTCCATGAGGGCATGCAAAACGGTGGTTTTTGGGTACAGTCTCGAGTCACATGGAGGCAATGAGCGATAGGAGGGGTTTCGTCTCTCCCGGTATTAGGGGTTGATGTTGCAATGTGCTCGATTGGCCGTAACAGGGAAGTCCCTGGCCAGGGCTGATTAGAGATTTACTGGTAAGTGTTACCAGTAGTTTCTCGACCCGTTATGAGCCTCACATCGGCACGACTTATCGGTTATTGGGGTCTGACGTTTACCACCCCTAGACTTGATATGCGACATATCAGACGAGGAGACTGGACTGTACGAGAAGTGTTGCCGGTTGGCTCGACGGGAGTTGTAGCAGGTTCGCTTGTTCTCTTCTGATCGTTCAATACCCGGGTGGCTGTTACGTTTAGCTGACCGCTTGCGGCTTGGGGGTGCTTGATATGATCATCACCCACTGCCGGCGTATTGACGAGTCTTAGAGTCCCACAAAGGAGTTAGCTAGTTCAGGAGAAACGTTGTGGTGCGCGTATGCGATATGCACATGGACCCGGTTAAAATGCGCGTATAGGATACCGTATATTGATCGGGCGGCTTGTTATTGGTGGGGTCGTATGTGATATGACCGGATTGATAAATTAAGTGTTGATTTATCATTTAACCATTAGCTTCTCATTTGAAATCCTTTCTTGAGTTTGATGGATGTATGCATGCATTTATGCTTTCTTTATAGATTCATGCACATATGGATGTACATACACACATACATACATACATACATCCTTCATGGTTGTACATACATGAAAATGGTGGCAATATAAGACTCACACCATGGTTTGATTTCTATATAAATTATTATTGCATTTGGTTTAAAAACAAAAGAAAAGAAAAGGATAATTCATGGATACTTTCTACACTCTTCTTGACCTAACCATGCTCACCCACCATTTAACCATGGATTACTTTTCCTTTTGGTTTTTAACTCAAGTTCAATAATTGTTCAACCATGGTTTGAGATGAGAGATAAATATATATATATATATATATATATATATATATATATATATATATATATATATATATATATATATGTATATATATTTTCAAGATATAGGTTTTTCTTTTCTCTTGTTCAAAAAGGTCACCATCTTCTTCCTCCTTCATCTTTTGCTCTCTAGATTTTTCTAGTGAGCAAGTTATTCATTAAGATAGGATTTTGAAGTGAGAAAAGCCACCACAACATCATTCTACACAAGTCTTGCCCACTTGTTTAGAGTGTTAGCTTCAATTTTTCATTCTTGATCTTGCGAAGTTGCTAGCTTGGACAAAGCGGACTCCGGGTGGATCATCGGTGACCTAGAGGAGTTCAAGCGGACCTTTTCCAAACCCCAAATAGCCGAGGAGTCTAGCGTAGGGAGCTACAAAGGTTGTACTCTCAAAACCCTAGCATTTCTTACTTGTGATGAAGTATAGTTTTTGAAACCCTAATTTTCTTAGAATGATTCTTTGTATGCTTACTTAGCACCCTAAAATTTTAATCTTTGGTACATGTGATGCTTCCAATCCCTTCATGAGGTGCTAGGTAAACCCAACATTCGTATCAGAGCTACTAGGCAATAGATATCGACCTATGGGGGGTTCTCACTGTGTGACAGTGTGGCGAAGCATAGGCTCTTACCCCCAGGGTGTCCCGAGACCGGAAGGTGTTCCGGTGGGTTGTAGTCCTCGCGAGGGGGCATGCGTAAAAGTAGCGGCTGAGGGACCCGTTGGTGCCACAGCGACCCCATTGGATGGGGTGGCTGCCCGACCAACATTGGTATCAGAGCCGACCTAGAACATTAGGCGACACTTTTACGAAGTAAAAACTCCGATCGAACCAAAATACGACATTTCGGGACCCTCTCTGGACTTTTTTCAATATCTGTTGTTTTTCAAAATTAAAAATATGTAAAAATTACAGCAGGAAAATATAAGCATTAATGTGAAATACGAGGACATGAACAGTTATTCTCGCCGCGGAAACGCGGCCAAAGCTTGCTTGGGCCGCGGTTCCGCGGCCGTACAGATGGTTCAGTGCATACGTTTTGCACAGTAATACTTATAACTGCTTGGTGATATTTTTAGGTATTTTTAATCTGAATTTAGTACTGTATATTCTGGAGATGGTTTTGGACTCGACGATTCGATCGGAATTTTTATTTCGTGTTTCTTTCTGGATATTTAGAAAGTACTGAATTGTTCGAACGAGTGTCATTTGCTCACTTTTCACGGGGTTTAAATCTTTTGGAGATACGTGCAAGTTTTGTGGTGGACCCTCTAGAAGACAACAAACCTTAACTCGATTATGTGACCGTCTTGAACTGCCCTTTGAACCTTAGGGTTTGGGGAAGTACGGCGTGTCACATGTGAGGCGTTGGCTTGACCCTTCTACGGCTGGACCGCTACTACTGTGTCACATTCCGGGTTTTTGAACTCTGCTCAAGTGTTGAGCTTTAGGGAATCTTGGGTATTTGATCGTTCGTTCGAAAACATTAATACTGTCTATTTATCAAGAATTGATGCAATGTGTGGAATTCATATTACTAGACATGAAATACGAAGTATGTGATATTTCGCATTTACGATGTCTAAAGAGAATGTGGATTCCAGATATTGCAGTTTTACACTTTCTTTTCTGTGACCGTAAGAGTAGTATGTATTTACCGATTGTCGTTGCTATACGTCGACGACGATCAGTGTATGCATACTTACTTACGTTGATAATATGAGATATTATGTGTTGCTGAGATATGATGTGCAGGATTGTCGCGATTGAATAGCCGGGGGGTTTTATGTGAGATGAGAGTTTTATATTTTCATTCATGTAAATTTAAATGTAATGTAATATTCTTTTATTTGGGGCACTTCCGGGTTGAGGTTGATGCCACCAGTGTTGTATATTATTTACTTTTCCGCATTAGGATAGACCCAAGGAGGGGAGCACAGGTGACCGGGTTCTGGGGTTCAGTGGGAAGCCATCTCAAGGAGTCGAGAACGGGTCTCCTAAACTCCAGAATTGGTAGGGTCGCTTGCCGCTCTCGTAGGGGTCCACGATGTGGGCGTGGCTATTCATCGCGACTGTGGAATCCGTATTTTCTATTGTTTGCTAAATACTAAATACGGACGTCCTAGTATATCCCACATTATATCTATGTTTCTGCTGCGATATCTGTGATGTGATCATGTGATGTGCTGTGATAGATACAGTATATAGTATATATGATATATTATATAGACATTACTTATATTTTACACCCGCACTAGCCCTGCCCTGCTCTGTCGTTAGTTACCTAACCTAACGGTGCAAGAGGGGACAACGAGGCAAATGCGAATGGCATAAGTGTACGTCGTATTTATCTGTGATGTTTAGGTGACTTAAATGATAGGACTTCATTAATGTGATTAATGAAAGAAAAGAAACCTAAAAGATGTTATAGAATCAAATTTTCAAATAAAAGGGTAGCTACAGTCTTGCTTTGCATAGCGGTATATATGATATACCCAGCACCTTATTCGATGGGGAAAGAGCCGAGATCCCTTCACCGGGAGTGACCTCTTTAACAAAACTGGCACATGCTACAACACTCGGTTTGACTTTTGATTGCTTTTGGAGTTTTGCTTTGCATAGTGATATATATGATATGTCCTGCACCTTATTCGATGAGGAAAGAGTCGAGATCCCTTCACCGGGAGTGACCTCTTTAGCAAAACTAATGAAAGCCTCAAAAACAATCCATTTCAAAATTTCACATGATTCTACGACGATATCAAGTTCATTACGCTCATGGTTTTCTGAAAAACCTGTGTAGCCTTCCGTCAATTCAGATAAGTAATATTTAGTATTCGTGTTGCGGTTGTTTGGCATGCGTCAAGGCTTAGTGTACGGTAGCTGATTATTACTTATTTGTAGCATGAGATGCAATTGGATTAGGGTATTCATACGGCGTTGTTTGGCATGCATCAAGGGTCGTACGGGTGGGTTTAATTCAATCATGAATTGTACGGGTTGAACTTGACTAGCGGACTATGGGTTGTTTGGCATGCGTCAAGGTCATAGCACGCTAGGGGCAAAAGCATTATCGGGAATTTCAAGTGTTGAAATTTGCAATGAGATTGCATACCTTCTATGAGATAGTTGGATCCCAATACCCACTGCGAGTAATTGTTACTCCCGGGAGAGTTTTACACAGGACAATTAGCCGATCAAGTAGGTGTCTAGAAATGTGTCAACGGGGTTACGCCTCTGGGGAAATGAGGTTTAATTTAATTAGGTGCGTGCGAAAGCACGGGGAACCTCCCTCAAAGTACCGACACTGGCCTGGCTGAAAGATTGGCGAAGTTGTAGGGTGTAATTAATCCCGGCTAGTCTTTCCTTTTAGGGTTTGAAGGAAGATTTGATAAAAACAGTGGGAGCCATCCTGATTAAATAAGATAATAACCAATCTGATCTTGCAAGAGCATACGCTAAAGTGTTTTCTTCTCTCTCTCTCCAGGTAGCGACCATATCAAGCCTTTATCAAGATGATAATATGGATGTATTGACCGAACCTGCATGTTATACTGTGCAGGGGAACGTTGGACCCGTTCTATCTTATAAGTGTTATAAGACTGAACAAGAATCAGGAGAATATCTGGATTCTCACGCCGCCCAAATGGAGAACATGCATGTTGATGCACCTTCTTCGGGTATGTTAGTCATTGAGAACTGTTTTTCAGTTCACCCTACGTCCTGGTTTTTAGATACCGAATCAGGATCCCACATAGGTAAACAGTTACATGGGCTACGGAAAGGTAGAGAACTGGGAAAAGGTGAACATTCCGTTCAAGTAGGGAATGGTGCAAGTATTGCAGCCAAAGCAGTTGGCGAATATCACCTTGTATTACCAAGTCATAATATACCGATTCTGAATGAGTGCTATTATATACCGAACATGATGTGCAATATTATATCAGTTTCTTTACTGAGTAAAGAAGGATATAATTTTGTAGTACAGGATAATGTTATGAACATCTTCCAAGATCAAAAGTTGATTGCATCAGGCTCGTTACATAATGGCATATTCATTCTCAATCAAAATACAGTCCTCAATTTACAAAACCCACACAAGTGAAAGAGTTCAGAACTGAACGAATCCTTCTTGTGGCTTTGTAGACTGGGTCACATCAATGCGACACGACTAGCTAAGTTGCATAAGGATGGATATTTGAATCCGCTTAAATTTTCATCTTATGACACTTTCCAGTCATGTCTCAAAGGCAAGATGACCAAAACTCCGTTTACGTGACACGGAGAAACAGTTACCGAACTCTTAGGGCTGATACATAGTGATGTATGCGGTCCCATGTCTACACATACCAGAAACGGTTCTTCCTACTTCATTACATTCACTGACGATCTCTCAAGATTCGGACATGTGTTCCTGATGAAACACAAGTCTGAAGCTTTTGAGAAATTCAGAGAATATAAGCACGAAGTGGAGAACCAAACGGACAAAAGTATTATGATCCTTCGATCTGATCGAGGAGGAGAATACTTGAGCAATGATTTTCTGGAATATCTAAAAGAGAATGGGATTCTCTCTCAGCTTACTCCTTCTATACACCACAGCACAACGGTGTGTCGGAACGGAGGAATCATACCCTATTAGATATGGTACGCTCATTGATGAGTACAGCTGAGTTACCTATTTCTTTCCGGGGGTATGCGCTTGAGACATCCATAGACATATTGAATAGAGTTCCTACCAAATATGTGCCTACCACTCCATATGAGATATGGAAAGGGAAAAGACCACATCTTAATTACATTAAGATATGGGGTTGTCCGGCCTATGTCAAAAGACAAAATCCAGAAAAACTAGAGGCAAGATCTGTCTTATGTAAGTTTATAGGATATCCCAAAAATTCACAACGGTATATCTTCTACCACACCGAGGAACAAAAGGTGTTTGTTTCTCGACATGCCGCTTTCTTAGAAAAAAGTTTTCTTATGAAGAAGATTAGTGGCATTGAGGTAGAACTGGAAGAGGTTCCAGCGACACAAACTATAACAGAAGACTTGGTAGAACCAGAGGATTCAGTAGTACCCGACGAACCCCAGCCTCTCTGCCGATCTAGTAGGGTTTCTCATCCACCTGAGAGATACTACGGTTTTCTCATTGATGGTGGAAGCGAGGATTGCATCATGGTTGATGATGACCCAACTGGTTTCGAGCAGGCCATCACGAGTGGGGACTCAGTGAAATAGCTGGATGCAATGCGGTCCGAGATGGAATCCATGTACACCAACAAAGTATGGACTTTGGAAGTTGCTCCTGAAGGGGTAAAACCCATTGGGAGCAAGTGGATCTTCAAGAAAAAACTTGGTGTAAATGGGAAAGTGGAGACTTTCAAAGCTAGACTTGTTGCAAAGGGTTTTCGTCAAAGACCAGGTGTGGACTATGACGAAACCTTTTCTCCAGTGGCTATGCTTAAATCCATCCAGATCATGCTTGCCATCGCTGCATATCATGATTACGAAATCTGGCAAATAGATGTTAAGACCGCCTTTCTAAACGGTGATTTAGAAGAGTGCGTGTACATGACTCAGCCAGAGGGCTTCGTAGATAGTGGGAGCAGCGGGAAGGTGTGCAAGCTGCTTAAATCTATTTATGGATTAAAGCAAGCGTCGCGGAGTTGGAAAATCTGCTTTGACATCGTTATCAAAGAGTTTGATTTCGTCAAAAATGTAGATTAACCTTGTATTTACAAGAAGGTAGCAGAGAGTAAGGTTGTCTTCCTCGTATTGTACGTGGATGACATACACTTGATAGGAAATGACATTCCTATGCTACAATCGGTCAAGCTCTTCTTATCACAAAGATTCTCAATGGAAGATCATGGTGATTCCTCCTGCATATTGGGAATTAGGATCTATAGAGATAGATCCAAACGGATATTGGGATTGTCCCAATCCAGGTACATTGACACCATACTAAAGAGGTTTAGTATGGAAGAATCCAAGCGTGGGAACTTACCCACGATCTCTGGAGTCACTCTCTCCAAAGAGATGTCTCCCAAGACTGATTTGGAGAGAGCTCGCATGCAAGGGATACCCTATGCTTCAGCTGTAGGCTCTATCATGTATGCGATGCTATGTACCAGACCCGATTTAGCATACTCACTAAGTGTAGTGAGTAGGTATCAAGCTGATCCTGGAGAGAGTCACTGGACAGCAGTGAAGAGCATTCTAAAATACTTACGAAGGACTAAAGAGATGCTCTTGGTGTATGGTAACGGAGAACTCCAAGTGGAGTCCTTTACCGATTCGAGCTTCCAGAGTGATAAGGACGACTCTAAGTCGCAGTCGGGATTTGTCTTTACCCTTTACGGAGGGGCGGTTAGCTGGAAGAGTTCCAAGCAGGAAACCGTGGCAGACTCGACGATGGAGGCTGAATACATCGATGCCAACGATGCTGCCAAAGAGGCTGTCTGGATCAAGTAGTTCATTACTGAACTTGGAGTGGTTCCATCCATTGAGCATCCAATACCTTTGTATTGCGATAACAATGGAGCGGTGGCTTTGGCCTAGGAACCCAGGTCCCATCAGCGATCCAGGCATATTCTGAGGCGGTATCACCTGATCCGGGAGATAGTTGATCGCCGGGAGATCGAGGTCAGGAGGGTTGACACGAAGAATAACACAACGGATCCACTCACGAAGGCCATTCCCCAGACACAGTTTGAGAGACTCTTCGGGATGCTCGGTATGCGATACTACAGCAGCTGGCCCTAGTGCAAGTAGGAGATTGTTAGTTGTATGTATGCCCTAGAGGCCAGTATTATACAGATGATGTATATTATATTGGATGCTTGGACATATATAGAGATGACTTTCTTGCTCGATATGATAGTATGCTATCTGGTTGCTCTTTATCTTAACATATATACTTGTCTCTTTATGCTGTCTTAGAGTTACATGTTGGTAAAGCCCTTAGGATGTGTACCTGACTACCTGGACTGTGATGCGGATCATACTAGGTAGTCCATAAGTACATCCTTCAAGGTCCGTAGTCGTGGGTGTATCGAGACGGGGCATCGATACACCAGTGTAGACTAGCGTATACGCTTCTCGACCCATGAGATGGGCGATGGATGATCCCATATCCATTGGTGTTTGACATCAGAGATGGTATACGGGTGCTCAGTGGAGACTGGGTACACTGGACGGACTCGCCGAGAACTCCCAGTTGGTATTATACCTCACGTCAGATGGCAGTTCTCTGGTGACACTTGTGCAGATTAGTCTGTAGACCCGAGATCGTCATAGAGTCTTGTGTGATTCCCACTGTGCTTTGATTTCCACCTTACCACATCCATGAAGGCATGCAAAACGATGGTTTTTGGGTACAGTCCCGAGTCACATGGAGGCAATGAGCGATAGGAAGGGTTTCGTCTCTCCCGGTATTGGGGGTTGATGTTGCACTGTGCTCGATTGGCCGTAACAGCGAAGTCCCTGGCCAGGGCTGATTAGAGATTTACTGGTAAGTGTTACCAGTAGTTTCTCGACCCGTTATGAGCCTCACATCGGCACGACTTATCGGTTATTGGGGTCTGACGTTTACCACCCCTAGACCTTATATGCGACATATCAAACGAGGCCGGACTGTACGGGAAGTGTTGCCGGTTGGCTCGACGGGAGTTGTAGCAGGTTCGCTTGTTCTCTTCTGATCGTTCAATAACCGGGTGGCCGTTACGTTTAGCTGACCGCTTGCTGCTTGGGGGTGCTTGATATGATCATCACCCACTGCCGGCGTATTGACGAGTCTTAGAGTCCCACAAAGGAGTTACCTAGTCCAGGCGAAACGTTGTGGTGCGCGTATGCGATATGCGCATGGACCCGGTTAAAATGCGCGTATAGGATACCGTATATTGATCGGGCGGCTTGTTATTGGTGGGGTCGTATGTGATATGACCGGATTGATAAATCAAGTGTTGATTTATCATTTAGCCATTAGCTTCTCACTTGAAATCCTTTCTTGAGTTTGATGGATGTATGTATGCATGTATGCTTTCCTTATAGATTCATGCACATATGGATGTACATACACACACACATACATACATACATCCTTCATGGTTGTACATAGATGAAAATAGTGGCAATATAAGACTCACACCATGGTTTGATTTCTATATAAATTATTATTGCATTTGATTTAAAAACAAAAGAAAAGAAAAGGATAATTCATGGATAGTTTGCACACTCTTCTTGACCTAACCATGCTCACCCACCATTTAACCATGGATTACTTTTCCTTTTGGTTTTTAACTTAAGTTCAATAATTGTTCAACCATGGTTTGAGATGAGAGATAAAAAATATATATAGATATATTTTCTATTTTCAAGATATAGGTTTTTCTTTTCTCTTGTTCAAAAAGGCCACCATCTTCTTCCTCCTTCATCTTTTGCTCTCTAGATTTTTCTAGTGAGCAAGTTATTCATCAAGATAGGATTTTGCAGTGAGAAAAGCCACCACAACTTCATTCTACACAAGTCTTGCCCACTTGTTTAGAGTGTTAGCTTCAATTTTTCATTCTTGATCTTGCGAAGTTGCTAGCTTGGACAAAGCGGACTCCGGGTGGATCATCGGTGACCTAGAGGAGTTCAAGCGGACCTTTTCCAAACCCCAAATAGCCAAGGAGTCTAGCGTAGGGAGCTACAAAGGTTGTACTCTTAAAACCCTAGCATTTCTTACTTGTGATGAAGTATAGTTTTTGAAACCCTAATTTTCTTAGAATGATTCTTTGTATGCTTACTTAGCACCCTAAAATTTTAATCTTTGCTACATGTGATGCTTCCAATCCCTTCATGAGGTGCTAGGTAAACCCAACATTGGTATCAGAGCTACTAGGCATTGGATGTCGACCTATGGGGGGTTCTCACTGTGTTACAGTGTGGCGAAGCATAGGCTCTTACCCCCAGGGTGTCCCGAGACCGGAAGGTGTTCCGGTGGGTTGTAGTCCTCGCGAGGGGGCATGCGTAAAAAGTAGCGGCTGAGGGACCCGTTGGTGCCACGGCGACCCCATTGGATGGAGTGGCTGCCTGACCAACATTGGTATCAGAGCCGACATAGAACATTAGGCAACACTTTTACGAAGTAAAAACTCCGATCGAACCAAAATACGACATTTCGGGACCCTCTCTGGACTTTTTTCAAAATCTGTTGTTTTTCAGAATTAAAAATATGTAAAAATTACAGCAGGAAAATATAAGCATTACTGTGAAATACGAGGACATGAACAGTTATTCTCGCCGCGGAAACGCGGCCAAAGCTTGCTTGGGCCGCGGTTCCGCGGCCGTACAGATGGTTCAGTACATACTTTTTTCACAGTAATACTTATAACTGCTTGGTGATATTTTTAGGTATTTTTAATCTGAATTTAGTACTGTATATTCTGGAGATGGTTTTGGACTCGACGATTCGATCGGAATTTTTATTTCGTGTTTCTTTCCGGATATTTAAAAAGTACTGAATTGTTCGAACGAGTGTCATTTGCTCACTTTTCACGGGGTTTAAATCTTTTGGAGATACGTGCAAGTTTTGTGGTGGACCCTCTAGAAGACAACAAATCTTAACTCGATTATGTGACCGTCTTGAACTGCCTTTTGAACCTTAGGGTTTGGGGCAGTACGGCGTGCCACATGTGAGGCGTTGGCTTGACCCTTCTACGGCTGGACCGTTACTACTGTGTCACACTCCGGGTTTTTGAACTCTGCTCAAGTGTTGAGCTTTAGGGAATCTTGGGTATTTGATCGTTCGTTCGAAAACATTAATACTGTCTATTTATCAAGAATTGATGCAATGTGTGGAATTCATATTACTAGACATGAAATACGAAGTATGTGATATTTCGCATTTACGATATCTAAAGAGAATGTGGATTCCAGATATTGCAGTTTTACACTTTCTTTTCTGTGACCGTAAGAGTAGTATGTATTTACCGATTGTCGTTGCTATACGTCGACGACGATCAGTGTATGCATACTTACTTACGTTGATAATATGAGATATTATGTGTTGCTGAGATATGATGTGCAGGATTGTCGCGATTGAATAGCCGGGGGGTTTTATGTGAGTTGAGAGTTTTATATTTTCATTCATGTAAATTTAAATGTAATGTAATATTCTTTTATTTGGGGCACTTCCGGGTTGAGGTTGATGCCACCAGTGTTGTATATTATTTACTTTTCCGCATTAGGATGGACCCAAGGAGGGGAGCACAGGTGACCGGGTTCTGGGGTTCAGTGGGAGGCCATCTCAAGGAGTCGAGACCGGGTCTCCTAAACTCCAGAATTGGTAGGGTCGCTTGCCGCTCTCATAGGGGTCCACGATGTGGGCGTGGCTATTCATCGCTACTGTGGAATCCGTATTTTCTATTGTTGGCTAAATACTAAATACGGACGTCCTAGTATATCCCACATTATATCTATGTTTCTGCTGCGATATCTGTGATGTGATCATGTGATATGCTGTGATAGATACAGTATATAGTATATATGATATATTATATAGACGTTACTTATGTTTTACACCCGCACTAACCCTGCCCTGCTCTGTCGTTAGTTACCTAACCTAACGGTGCATGAGGGGATATCGAGGCAAATGCGGATGGCATAAGTGTACGTCGTATTTATCTGTGATGTTTAGGTGACTTAAATGATGAGACTTCATTAATGTGATTAATGAAAGAAAAGAAACCTAAAAGATGTTGTAGAATCAAATTTTCAAATAAAAGGGTAGCTACTGTCTTGCTTTGCATAGCGGTATATATAATATACCCTGCACCTTATTCGATGGGGAAAGAATCGAGATCCCTTCACCGGGAGTGACCTCTTTAACAAAACTGGCACATGCTACAACACTCGGTTTGACTTTTGATTGCTTTTGGAGTTTTGCTTTGCATAGTGATATATATGATATGTCCTGCACCTTATTCGATGAGGAAAGAGTCGAGATCCCTTCACCGGGAGTGACCTCTTTAGCAAAACTAATGAAAGCCTCAAAAACACTTCATTGCAAAATTTCACAAAATTCTACGACGATATCAAGTTCATTACGCTCATGGTTTTCTGAAAGACCTGCGTAGCCCTCCGTCAATTCAGATAAGTAATATTTAGTATTCGTGCTGCGGTTGTTTGGCATTCGTCAAGGCGTAGTGTACGGTAGCTGATTATTACTTATCTGTAGCATGAGATGCGATTGGATTAGGGTATTCGTACGGCATTGTTTGGCATGCATCAAGGGTCGTACGGGTGGGTTTAATTCAAACATGAATTGTACGGGTTGAACTTGACTAGCGGACTATGGGTTGTTTGGCATGCGTCAAGGTCATAGCACGCTAGGGGCAAAAGCATTATCGGGAATTTCAAGTGTTGAAATTTGCAATGAGATTGCATACCTTCTATGAGATAGTTGGATCCCGATACCCACTGCGAGTAATTGTTACTCCCGGGAGAGTTTTACACAGGACAATTAGCCGATCAAGTAGGTGTCTAGAAAGGTGTCAACGGGGTTACGCCTCTGGGAAAATGAGGTTTACTTTAATTAGGTCCGTGCGAAAGCACGGGGAACCTCCCTCAAAGTACCGACACTGGCCTGGCTGAAAGATTGGCGAAGTTGTAGGGTGTAATTAATCCCGGTTAGTCTTTCGTTTTAGGGTTTGAAGGAAGATTTGATAAAAACAGTGGGAGTCATCCTGATTAGATAAGATAATAACCAATCTGATCTTGCAAGAGCATACGCTAAAGTGTTTTCTTCTCTCTCTCTCCAGGTAGCGACCATGTCAAGCCTTAATCAAGATAATAATATGGATGTATTGACCGAACCTGCATGTTATACTGTGCAGGGGAACGTTGGACCCGTTCTATCTTATAAGTGTTATAAGACTGAACAGGAATCAGGAGAATATCTGGATTCTCACGCCGCCCAAATCGAGAACATGCATGTTGATGCATCTCCTTCGGGTTTGTTAGTCATTGAGAACTGTTTTTCAGTTCACCCTACGTCCTGGGTATTAGATACCGGATCAGGATCCCACATATGTAAACAGTTACATGGGCTACGGAAAGGTAGAGAACTGGGAAAAGGTGATCATTCCGTTCAATTAGGGAATGGTGCAAGTATTGCAGCCAAAGCAGTTGGCGAATATCACCTTGTATTACCAAGTCATAATACACTGATTCTGAATGAGTGCTATTATATACCGAACATGATGTGCAATATTATATCAGTTTCTTTACTGAGTAAAGAAGGATATAATTTTGTAGTACAGGATAATGTTATGAACATCTGCCTAGATCAAAAGTTGATTGCATCAGGCTCGTTACATAATGGCATATTCATTCTCAATCAAAATACAGTCCTCAATTTACAAAACACACACAAGTGGAAGAGTTCAGAACTGAACGAATCCTTCTTGTGGCATTGTAGACTGGGTCACATCAATGCGACACGACTAGATAAGTTGCATAAGGATGGATATTTGAATCCGTTTGAATTTTCATCTTATGACACTTGCCAGTCATGTCTCAAAGGCAAGATGACCAAAACTCCATTTACGGGACACGGAGAAAGAGTTACCGAACTCTTAGGGCTGATACATAGTGATGTATGCGGTCCCATGTCTACACATACCAGAAATGGTTCTTCCCACTTCATTACATTCACTGACGATCTCTCAAAATTCGGACATGTGTTCCTGATGAAACACAAGTCTGAAGCTTTTGAGAAATTCAGAGAATATAAGCACGAAGTGGAGAACCAAACGGGCAAAAGTATTATGATCCTCCGATCTGATCGAGTAGGAGAATACTTGAGCAATGATTTTCTGGATTATCTAAAAGAGAATGGGATTCTCTCTCAGCTTACTCCTCCTTATACACCACAGCATAACGGTGTGTCGGAACGGAGGAATCGTACCCTATTAGATATGGTACGCTCATTGATGAGTACAGCTGAGTTACCTATTTCTTTCCGGGGGTATGCGCTTGAGACAGCCATAGATATATTGAATAGTGTTCCTACCAAATATGTGCCTACCACTCCATATGAGATATGGAAAAGGAAGAGACCACATCTTAATTACATTAAGATATGGGGTTGTCTGGCCTATGTCAAAAGAAAAAATCCAGACAAACTAGAGGCAAGATCTGTCTTATGTAAGTTTATAGGATATCCCAAAAATTCACAAGGGTATATCTTCTACCACACCGAGGAACAAAAGGTGTTTGTTTCTCGACATGCCACTTTCTTAGAAAAAAGTTTTCTTATGAAGAAGATTAGTGGCATTGAGGTAGAACTGGAAGAGGTTCCAGCGACACAAACTATAACAGAAGACTTGGTAGAACCAGAGGATTCAGTAGTATCCGACGAACCCCAGCCTCTCTTCCGATCTAGTAGGGTTTCTCATCCACCTGAGAGATACTACGGTTTTCTCATTGATGGTGGAAGCGAGGATTGCATCATGGTTGATGATGACCCAACTGGCTTCGAGCAGGCCATCACGAGTGGGGACTCAGTGAAATGGCTGGATGCAATGCGGTCCGAGATGGAATCCATGTACACCAACAAAGTATGGACTTTTGAAGTTGCTCCTGAAGGGGTAAAACCTATTGGGAGCAAGTGGATCTTTAGGAAAAATCTTGGTGTAGATGGGAAAGTGGAGACTTTCAAAGCTAGACTTGTTGCAAAAGGTTTTCGTCAAAGACCAGGTATGGACTATGACGAAACCATTTCTCCAGTGGCTATGCTTAAATCCATCCAGATCATGCTTGCCATCGCTGCATATCATGATTACAAAATCTGGCAAATGGATGTTAAGACCGCCTTTCTAAACGGTGATTTAGAAGAGTGCGTGTACATGACTCAGCCAGAGGGCTTCGTAGATAGTGGGAGCAGCGGGAAGGTGTGCAAGCTGCTTAAATCCATTTATGGATTAAAGCAAGTGTCGCGGAGTTGGAAAATCTGCTTTGACGTCGTTATCAAAGAGTTTGATTTCGTCAAAAACGTAGATTAACCTTTTATTTACAAGAAGGTAGCAGAGAGTAAGGTTGTCTTCCTCGTATTGTACGTGGATGACATACACTTGATAGGAAATGACATTCCTATGCTGCAATCTGTCAAGCTCTTCTCATCTCAAAGATTCTCAATGAAAGATCATGGTGATTCCTCCTGCATATTGGGAATTAGGATCTATAGAGATAGATCCAAACGGATATAGGGATTGTCCCAATCCAGGTACATTGACACCATACTAAAGAGGTTTAGTATGGAAGAATCCAAGTGTGGGAACTTACCCACGATCTCTGGAGTCACTCTCTCCAAAGAGATGTCTCCCAAGACTGATTTGGAGAGAGCTCGCATGCAAGGGATACCCTATGCTTCAGCTGTAGGCTCTATCATGTATGCGGTGCTATGTACCAGACCCGATATAGCATACTCACTAAGTGTAGTGAGTAGGTATCAAGCTGATCCTGGAGAGAGTCACTGGACAGCAGTGAAGAGCATTCTCAAGTACTTACGAAGGACTAAAGAGATGCTCTTGGTGTATGGTAACGGAGAACTCCAAGTGGAGTCCTTTACTGATTCGAGCTTCCAGAGTGATAAGGACGACTCTAAGTCGCAGTCGGGATTTGTCTTTACCCTTTACGGAGGGGCGGTTAGCAGGAAGAGTTCCAAGCAGGAAACCGTGGCAGACTCGACGATGGAGGCTGAATACATCGCTGCCTACGATGCTGCCAAAGAGGCTGTCTGGATCAAGAAGTTCATTACTGAACTTGGAGTGGTTCCATCCATTGAGCATCCAATACCTTTGTATTGCGATAACAATGGAGCGGTGGCTTTGGCCAAGGAACCCAGGTCCCATCAGCGATCCAGGCATATTCTGAGGCGGTATCACCTGATCCGGGAGATAGTTGATCGCCGGGAGATCGAGGTCAGGAGGGTTGACACGAAGAATAACACAGCGGATCCACTCACGAAGGCCATTCCCCAGACACAGTTTGAGAGACTCTTCGGGATGCTCGGTATGCGATACTACAGCAGCTGGCCCTAGTGCAATTGGGAGATTGTTAGTTGTATGTATGCCCTAGAGGCCAGTATTGTACAGATGATGTATATTATATTGGATGCTTGGACATATATAGAGATGACTTTCTTGCTTGATATGATAGTATGCTATCTGGTTGCTCTTTATCTTAACATGTATACTTGTCTCTTTATGCTGTCTTAGAGTTACATGTTGGTAAAGCCCTTAGGATGTGTACTTGACTACCTGGACTGTGATGTGGATCATACTAGTGGGGACATGGTAGTCCATAAGTACATCCTTCAAGGTCCCTAGTCGTGGGTGTATCGAGACGGGGTATCGATACACCAGTGTAGACTAGCGTATACGCTTCTCGACCCATGAGATGGGCGATGGATGATCCCATATCCATTGGTGTTTGACATCAGAGATGGTATACGGGTGTTCAGTGGAGACAGGGTACACTGGACGGACTCGCCGAGAACTCCCAGTTGGTATTATACCTCACGTCAGATGGCAGTTCTCTGGTGACACTTGTGCAGATTAGTCTGTAGACCCGAGATCGTCATAGAGTCTTGTGTGATTCCCACTGTGCTTTGATTTCCACCTTACCACGTCCATGAAGGCGTGCAAAACGGTGGTTTTTGGGTACAGTCCCGAGTCACATGGAGGCAATGAGCGATAGGAAGGGTTTCGTCTCTCCCGGTATTGGGGGTTGATGTTGCACTGTGCTCGATTTGCCGTAACAGCGAAGTCCTTGGCCAGGGCTGATTAGAGATTTACTGGTAAGTGTTACCAGTAGTTTCTCGACCCGTTATGAGCCTCACATCGGCACGACTTATCGGTTATTGGGGTCTGACGTTTACCACCCCTAGACCTTATATGCGACATATCAGACGAGGCCGGACTGTACGGGAAGTGTTGCCGGTTGGCTCGACGGGAGTTGTAGCAGGTTCGCTTGTTCTCTTCTGATCGTTCAATAACCGGGTGGCCGTTACGTTTAGCTGACCGCTTGCTGCTTGGGGGTGCTTGATATGATCATCACCCACTGCCGGCTTATTGACGAGTCTTAGAGTCCTACAAAGGAGTTACCTAGTCCAGGCGAAACGTTGTGGTGCGCGTATGCGATATGCGCATGGACCCGGTTAAAATGCGCATATAGGATACCGTATATTGATTGGGCGGCTTGTTATTGGTGGGGTCGTATGTGATATGACCGGATTGATAAATCAAGTGTTGATTTATCATTTAACCATTAGCTTCTCACTTGAAATCCTTTCTTGAGTTTGATGGATGTATGTATGCATGTATGCTTTCTTTATAGATTCATGCACATATGGATGTACATACACACACACATACATACATACATCCTTCATGGTTGTACATACATGAAAATGGTGGCAATATAAGACTCACACCATGGTTTGATTTCTATATAAATTATTATTGCATTTGATTTAAAAACAAAAGAAAAGAAAAGGATAATTCATGGATAGTTTCTACACTCTTCTTGACCTAACCATGCTCACCCACCATTTAAATATGGATTACTTTTCCTTTTAGTTTTTAACTCAAGTTCAATAATTGTTCAACCATGGTTTGAGATGAGAGATAAAAAATATATATAGATATATTTTCTATTTTCAAGATATAGGTTTTTCTTTTCTCTTGTTCAAAAAGGCCACCATCTTCTTCCTCCTTCATCTTTTGCTCTCTAGATTTTTCTAGTGAGCAAGTTATTCATCAAGATAGGATTTTGAAGTGAGAAAAGCCACCACAACATCATTCTACACAAGTCTTGCCTACTTGTTTAGAGTGTTAGTTTCAATTTTTCATTCTTGATCTTGCGAAGTTGCTAGCTTGGACAAAGCGGACTCTGGGTGGATCATCGGTGACCTAGAGGAGTTCAAGCGGACCTTTTCCAAACCCCAAGTAGCCGAGGAGTCTAGCGTAGGGAGCTACAAAGGTTGTACTCTCAAAACCCTAGCATTTCTTACTTGTGATGAAGTATAGTTTTTGAAACCCTAATTTTCTTAGAATTATTCTTTGTATGCTTACTTAGCACCCTAAAATTTTAATCTTTGGTCCATGTGATGCTTCCAATCCCTTCATGAGGTGCTAGGTAAACTCAACAGCTGTAGTCATCTTATCTTTGTGACATGACTGGCAAGTTTCACAAGATGTAAATTCAAACAGATTTAAATATGCATCTAAATGTAACTTAGCTAGTCGGGTCGCATTGATATGACCTAGTCTACAATACCACAAGAAGGATTCGTTTATTTCTGAACTCTTCCTCTTGTGTGTGTTTTGTATGTTAAGAACTGTAGTTTGATTTAGAACGTATATGCATTTAGATAACGTGCCTGAACCGATCAACTTTTGATATAGGAAATGTTCAAAACATTATCCAACAATACAAAATTATATACTTCTTTATCTCAATAAAGAGACCGATATGATGTTGTATATCAGGTTCGATATCTAATAACATTCGTTCAGAATCAATGTATTTGGTAATACAGGGTGATAACTACCAACAAACTTGGCTGCAACACTTGCACCGTTTCCAACTCTCGAAACTTATCGCCCATTATCAGTTCTCTATCTCTCTGTAGCCCATGTAACATATTACATTTGTGGGATCCTGATCCGGTGTCTCATATCCAGGACGTGAAGGATACTGAGAAACAATTCTCTGTAATGAACACACCTGAAGAAGATGCATCATCATGCGCTTTCTTCGTTTGGGTGGTACGGGAATCCTGGTAATCCCCTATTTCCTGCTCGGTCTTACAACAATTATAAGTTGGAGTGGGACCAACGTTCCCCAACTCAGTATAACAACCGGGTTCGGTCAATACATCCGTATTATTATCTTGATTAAGGTGTGACATGGTCGCTACCTAGAGAGAGAGAAGAAAATACTCAGCGTATGCTCTTGCAAGATTAGATTGGTTATTAATTTATCTAATCAGGATGGCTCCCACTGTTTTAGTCAAATCTTCCTTCAAACCCTAAAAGGAAAGAGTAGCCGGGATTAATTACACCCTGCAAGTTCGCCAATCTTTCGGCCAGGCCAGTGTCGGTACTTTGAGGGAGGTTCCCGTGCTTTCGCACGAACCTAATTAAAATAAATCTCGTTTTCCTAAGGGCATAACCCCGTTAACACCTTTCTAGACACCTACTTGATCGGCTAATTGTAATGTGTAAAACTCTCCCAGGAGTAACTCTTGCTCGCAGTGGGTATTGGGATCCAACTATCTCATAGGAGGTATGCAATCTCATTGCAAATTTCAACACTTGAAATTCCCGATAATATTTTTCCCCTAGCAACTCATGACCTTGGCTAAGGTCAACAAATCATAAGCGATAGTCAAGTTCAACCCATCATTTCCCGATTGAATTAAACCCACCCGTGTGACCCTTAGCTAAGGTCAACAAAGCCGCACGACTACCCGAACTCAATCACATCATATGCTTATGCAGATAAGCACTAATCCGCTACTGCACACTATGCCTTGGCTAAGGTCAACAAACGCAGTACGAATACTAAGTAGTACTTATCTGAAATGACGGAGGGCTACGACAGGTTTTTAAGAAAACCTTTTGCGTAACGAACATGATATCGTCGTAGAATCGAGTGATTTTAAAGGAGTGTTTTTTAGGCTTTTACTAGTTTTGCTAAAGAGGTCACTCCCGGTGAAGGGATCTCGGCTCTTTCCTTATCGAATAAGGTGCAGGATATTTCACAAATAACACTATGCAAAGCAAAAACTATAAAAGCAATCAAAAAACAAACCGAGTTTGTAGGATCTGCTAGTTTCGCTAAAGAGGTCACTCGCGGTCAAGGGATCTCGGCTCTTTCCTTATCGAATAAGGTGCTGGATGTTCTACAAAGAACATTGTTCTGTCGAAAATATTGCATTCTGTAACATATCAATTTCCTCATTATTTTAATCATCTAAGGGTGTTTGTTATAAATATGACACATATTACAAGAATCATCTGGAAAATACCAATTACCATGTGTTATGCTTTATAACCGGCATTATGAAGGAAATTGTATGTTTAGTATGCCATGCATAATATTCTATATCTCTCAATATTTTATTAAGATTGTGTGCAGAAAATTCTTCAGGTCAAAGAACCGGAATCGCAAAACTGCCGATAAATCGCAGCAAGTCAAAGACTTAAAATCTGGCAGCAACCAAGCAAACATTAGAAGATTCCAGACATCAAATCAACACCCAAAGACCAACACCAAGATACCCCAGAAATATGATGCAGACATCCAGTCATATGGCCACGGAACCGCGGCCCAGTTGGCCGAGTTGCCTCGGATCCGCGGCCGAGTAGGGCCGTCAGCAGTCAACATCTCTCCAGAAGCTTCATTCTAACCTCCTAGCTTCCTTGAGACGCTAAATTACCACGTGGCTTCTTCTAGAAGACTCCTCATAACAACTTTCTTCTAGAAGGCTTCTTGTAACAACCTTATTCTAGAAGGCTCCTTATAACAACCTTATTCTAGAAGGCTCCTTATAACAACCTTAGTCTAGAAGACTCATCATAACAACCTTCTTCTAGAAGACTCCTTGTAACAACCTTATTCTAGAAGGCTCCTTGTAACAAACTTATTCTAGAAGGCTCCTTGTAACAACCTAGCTTATGAGGGAAGCTTGATTTGAGATCTATAAAAGGTGATCTAGGGCTAAGGTAAAAGGTTGTTGGTGGATGGTGGTAAAAATTTGAGTGACACAACTTGAGATTCAATTCAAGATCCAAATCCAAATCCAAATCAAGAGTCAATTGAGAGCATTATCAAGCGAAAGCATCCAAAGATCCTTTATTGCAACGCCGATCGTCATCGGAGCAAGAGATCCGCAACCGATCCACGTCTCACGGCGATCGAGCCACGCAAAGATCGATGACAAATTCACTTCTTCAATGGAGCGATCGAGAGCTTGTTCTTGTACCTCGAATTGAGGAATTGTGTAAATTTGAAGAAGATTTAATAAAGGTGATTATTACTCTTAGTCTTGCTTTCTTTAGATTCTTGCATTATGAAATATCTCATTCTTGATTATTCTATTTTCATGATGTGTGAGTGAAATCTCCGCTTGTAAAGGATTCGAGAGAATTGGTAGATCAAGTGATGATAAAATCGTAATACTAATCTTAAGTCTTATTAGATTTGTGAACTCTAGGAAAAAGAATCATCAATGACCTAATTTGGAGAGAGATCGCATTCTTGATTATTTCATTGCAAACTAGGGATTAAATGATTGATGATTCTTTTTGCTAAAAGTTAGATCCGAATGATGATCAATGAAAAGACAAGGGATAAAGAAGGAGAAAGCCTAGTTTCTTCAATAGATCCATAATATTCATTCATCACCATCGATCTAGCTACAATTTATCAATAGATAATATTAGTCATTATTAGATTCATCATTGCTACTAATTTGATCGAATCCTACAAGCTTTTCTACATTCTCTTGATAACCGATATTGATCTTTGATATATTCTTAATCTTTCTTAAATTCTTGAATGTTTTCTTGATTTTCTTGAAATGACAACTCAATTAAATCATGAATCTCTTTCTTGAATTTTCATTACTATTTTCTTTCAATTCATCTAAAACAAGACCGATCAAATACACGAATCTCAGTGGACGACCCGTGCTCACTAATGATCGCTTCAAACGACACCGTTATTGATTGTGGTTTACAAAATTCTTTGATTGTGAACACTTTACATTTTACTAAACAACATCGAGAATTTGGATCAATCAAATGGCGCCGTTGCCGGGCATGCGTGCTATTTTGTTCGTTCTTGTTATTTGAGTTGAAAAATTATTATTCCATCAAATTTTAATTCAAGATTCGCATCTTGTGCTTAACGATTAGTGTTTGAATTTTTGCGAGGGGATCTGGAATCATTTTAGCAGTGAGATCAAGATTCAGAGAAGATCTACAAATTCCAGAGGAGTACAAGAAGCTACAGAAAATTTTTGAAATCCTAATTCCTCTGTTACACCGCGGATCCGCGGCGATTTGCAGGTTTTTGCAGCGGTTCCGTCGCCGTTTAGGTGATTCAGTGCCTAAAACTTCTGTGGTATAATCTCTGCTCTCTGCTCTCTTCTCTGATCTTGTCCACTAACAACTTTCTTGCAGGATTCTTTGTAAAAAAAGCGCCGCTAAATAAAAATTTGTTGCGTTTTTTGAAATTGGTTGTTTGCATATTTTGTTAGTTGTATGTATGCCCAAGAGGCCAGTATTGTACAGATGATGTATATTATATTGGATGCTTGGACCTATATAGAGAGGACTTTCTTGCTCGATATGATAGTATACTATCTGGTTGCTCTTTATCTTAACATGTATACTTGTCTCTTTATACTGTCTTATAGTTACATGTTGGTAAAGCCCTTATGATGTATACTTGACTACTTGGACTATGATGCGGATCATACTAGTGGGGACATGGTAGTCCATAAGTACATCCTTCAAGGTCCCTAGTCGTGGGTGTATCGAGACGGGGCATCGATATACCAGTGTAGACTAGCGTATACGCTTCTCGACCCATGAGATGGGCGATGGATGATCCCATATCCATTGGCGTTTGACATCGGAGATGGTATACGCGTGCTCAGTGGAGACTGGGTACACTCGACGGACTCGCCGAGAACTCCCAGATGGTATTATACCTTACGTCAGATGGAAGTTATCTGGTGACACTTGTGCAGGTTAGTCTGTAGACCCGAGATCGTCATAGAGTCTTATGTGATTCCCACTGTGCTTTGATTTCCACCTTACCACGTCCATGAGGGCGTGCAAAACGGTGGTTTTTGGGTACAGTCCCGAGTCACATAGAGCCAATAAGCAATAGGAAGGGTTTCGTCTCTCCCGGTATTGGGGGTTGATGTTGCGCTGTGCTCGATTGGCCGTAACAGGGAAGTCCCTGGCCAGGGCTGATTAGAGATTTACTGCTAAGTGTTACCAATAGTTTCTCGACCCGTTATGAGCCTCACATCGGCACGACTTATCGGTTACTGGGGTCTGACGTTTACCACCCCTAGACTTGATATACGACATATCAGATGAGGAGACCGGACTGTACGGGAAGTGTTACCGGCTGGCTTTTATAGGAGTTGGAGAGGGCTTGCTTGCTGATCTTCAGATCGCTCAATACCCGGGTAGCCGTTACGTCCAGCTAGTACCGCTGACGGCTTGTGGGTGCGTGATGTGATCATCACCTACTGCCGGCATATTGACGAGTCTTTAGAGTCCTACACAGAGGTTTTACTGGCTCAGGCAAAACGAAATAGGAGCACGTATGTGATATGTGCGAGACCGAGAATAAATGCGTGTATGTGATACCGTATTCTATTCTCGCGACTATATGTATCGGTCGGTTATATATGATATGGCCGGGTTATCGAATCAAGTGTTGATTCGATAAGTCGATACAATGGATGTTAGCCGGTTATATGAGATGTGACCGGATTATTAAGTCAAGTGTTGATTTAATAATTAAGTGTATAATTGTATATTAGATATACTAGTTTACATTTACTAACACTTGTTCACTTTAGGGTTTTTCTCACTTGTACACTACTTTAACATATATATGATATATGTTTAAAATGTGTTATCATATAATATCATGGTTGATGATACACAATCCATGGGTGTATGAGACTTACACTATGATAATGTTTATTTTGGGTTTTTAATATTTAAAGTAATTGCAAAATCAAGTGGAGGATTTTAAAATACATGAAGCTTGTGGAAGCTTGTGGATGCATTGACTAATCCAACTTGATTTTTTTTTTACTATGGATTTTTATTAACCCAACCATAACCATTAGCCTAGGGTTAAGTCTCTACAAGGGTTAGTATATGATACTCACTCACCATGGTTACACTACTCACTTGATCATTATCCTCATTCCTTTCTTTTGTTCATCTTCTTCATTGAGCAAAAGAAATTGCTTGCTAGGGTTTTGAAAAAAGAGTGAAACTTTGTGAGAATTAAAAATCCAAAGAGAACCCACTTCCTATTTCTCCATCCTCATCAAGACTAGCACTCTTGTATAGGGTGTTTGCTTCACTAATTCTCAAATTAGTGAAGTAGTAGCTTGAGTCGGAATTCCCTCGACGTAGACCATCTTCGGCCTCGGAGACTTCAAGTAAGGTCGCACCTTTCGCCTCGTGAAGCCATGCAAGGGTCCGGGAGATCCATGATCGCAGCGAAGGGACTTCAACAATGAGCAAATGAAGTGAAGGACCAATCTACGAAGGTTGTATTTCGTATCCCTTTAGAGTAAAGTTGATTACTTGCTAATCGATTCGTCTAAACTCTAGTATACGATCTTGCTTAGGGTTGTTCGGCACCTAAAAATTTAATTTTGGCATGGTCGATGCCTTGTAGAGCCTTGTTAGTGTGCCTAGTAACCCTACAGTGGTATCAGAGCTACTAGGCATTGGATGTCGACCTATGGGGGGTTCTCACTATGTGACAGTGCGGCGAAGCATAGGCTCTTTGTAAGTCCATGCTACCTCTCCCGGTACTTTCGGGAATGCGGAATATGGTAAAAAACGATTTTTACGGAGGTGGTAACATGGACCTAAAACCCGGATCTTGGTTAAACATCTATCTAACAACCTAACTATGAGTTTCTAGCTACTCGGTTAGGGGGTTATACCTTGCTTGTCTTGAACTCCTTCGTCTTCAAGCTCCGATGGTGGTCCGGACCGGCTTCTTCTCGTCGTCTCCGTACGCCGAAGATAGATCCACCTGAAAGCTCCAACCTTTAGCTCCTTCTTCGTTCTTTGAAGAAACTAGTTCACTTGGTTTGCTAAACCTAGTGAACTAGGATGAGTAGAGAAGAATTAGAATGGGATTTTATCTATGGTTCTTGATTCTCAACTCATGAGAGATATGAACCATAGAGTCAAGAGAGGGAGCAAGAGGATGAGAGTGAAAGCAAGAGCAAGAGAGCTCAAGAACAAGAGAGAGAATGAGCAAGAAAGAATGAGGCTCTCTTTTGTCTTTCACCCTCTCATAATCCAAAGTCATGATAACTCATCATACTAAAAAAGTCTTATGTGATGGTTTGAAGCAACCATAACCATATCATTTCATGCACTCATTTTACACAAATGAGCAAGCAAGAAAAAGTCTTTGCCATGAAATGATGGCTATGGTTATCATGATGGTCAACTAGTCAAGCCTAGTCAACCGGTCAACAAAGTCAACAAGTCAACAAAAGTCAACAAGTCAACAAAGTCAACAAAAGTCAACAACCATGTCACCATAATACTTAATTAATATAATAGTTAATCACATATCATATTCTCATTAGGGTTGATCAAAAGGTCAATAGTCAACGGTCAACTGTCAACAACCCTAATGAGAATCCACTGCCTCTGTCTCCCTGTCAACTGTGCATACACACCCGCATCCGCGTTCCGAGGAACACGAATGCAAACTGGATAAATCCAATCCCATAAGGTACACTAGGATCTGGCTTAAACCAAAGCCCGCTAGTGTAAACTGTCCGGACACTGTACGCGCACAAGTGCACGGATGTGACCGAACCCTGTCGCAAAACCATGCGACCTGTCGCAATACCTTGCGACCTCTACTCTTTTGCCTAAAGGCGAAAAGCTTTCTGTGTGGGACTCTAAAGACTCGACACTACGCTGGCAGTGGGTTTAACCACAGACCGCAAGCGGCACTAGCTGTGCGAAACGGTCCCCAGGTAATGCCGACAAGAAGACCGACGAGGCGAAACCCATCTGAACTCCTACTGAGCCTGAGTGTGACATTCTCCGTACAGTCCGGTCTGTTCGTCTGATACATCGCATGGCGGGCCTAGGGGGCGGTAAACGTCAGTCCCCCAATAGCGGTACAAGTCGTGCCGGAGCGAAGCCCAAAACACCCTGAGATAACACTGGAAACCTACCAGTATATCTCGTTTGCCCTGGCCAGGGACTACTCGTGTAATGGCTCTCCTAGACACAGCGTGATGTCAACCCCCAATACCGGGAGAGACGAATCCTGTCTAACCGTCACTGCCTCCAAGTGCTTCAGGACTGCACCCAACCACTACCTGTTTGCACGACTCCTTTGAGCCGTGGTAGGGTAGTGATCAAAGTACAGTGGGAACACACTCGAGGCGAAGTGACAGTGTCATGTCAGCGGACTAAGCTGTACACATGTCACCTGGGAACTGATAACTGACGATAGGCATAATACCAACTAGTCAGTTCCCGACGAGTCCTGTCCAGTGTACCCGTAACCTAACGAGCACCCGCATACTATCTCAAGTACGACGTACTGACGGCTGTGGGACAGACCGTCTCCCACACTGGGATGAGAAGCGCATGCGCTGGTCTACTCCGGAGTATCGATGCCCTGTCTCGATAGTCCTGCGACCAGGGACCTGCATAAGGATGTGCTTATAGATTACCCAGCCCCACTAGTGTGACGGCCATCACATCGCTGGTAATCAAGCAAAGATCCTAAGGGCTCCACTAATGTGTATAGGCGATATACAAAAATAAACACATGTACACATTGAAGTAGAAACAAACCAAGTAGCATACTACTATTTTGAGCAAGATTGTATATACAAGGTGAATATCCCAAGCATCCATTAAGTAATATACAAACCAGTATGATACAGTAATGGCCTCTAGGGCATATACACTAACAATCTCCCACTTGCACTAAGGCCATGTACTGGCGTATCGAAGACCTATCATCTCGATCAGCCGCTCGAACTGAGTCTGGGGCAGGGCCTTAGTGAATGGATCTGCAGTGTTATCTTCTGAAGCGACTCTCCGAACCTCGATCTCCTGGCGATCTACGATCTCCCTGATCAGGTGATACCGCCACAAGATGTGCCTCGATCTCTGATGGGACTTGGGTTCCTTCGCTAAAGCTATAGCCCCGTTGTTGTCACAATACAGAGGTATTGGATCAACAATGGACGGAACCACTTGAAGTTCTTTCAAGAACTTCCTCATCCAGACAGCTTCTTTTGCGGCATCAGATGCAGCGATGTATTCCGCTTCCAACGTCGAGTCTGCAACGGTTTCCTGTTTGGAACTCTTCCAACACACCGCCCCTCCATTGAGGGTAAAGACAAAACCCGACATGGACTTGGAATCATCCTTGTCACTCTGGAAGCTGGAGTCAGCAAAAGCCTCAATCTGGAGGTCTTTTCCGCCATACACCAAGAACATCTCCTTAGTCCTTCTCAGGTACTTGAGAATGTTCTTTACCGCTATCCAGTGTTTCTCCCCAGGGTTTGACTGATACCGGCTTACCACACTCAGTGCATAAGCTACATCCGGTCTGGTACACAACATCGCATACATTATAGAGCCTACCGCAGAAGCGTAGGGTATAATAGACATGTGATCGCTTTCCAAATCAGTCTTGGGAGACATCTCTTTAGAGAGGGTGATCCCGTGACAAGCCGGTAGGTTACCGCGCTTGGAATCTTCCATACTGAATCTTTTCAGTATGGTGTCGATGTACCTGGACTGAGAAAGTCCTAATATCCTCTTGGATCTGTCACGGTTGATCCGGATACCCAGAATGTATGAGGCATCACCCAGGTCTTTCATGGAGAACCTGTGTGACAAGAACCCCTTAACAGATTGTAGCATAAGAATGTCATTTCCTATTAAGAGAATGTCATCCACGTATAAAACGAGGAATACTACAGTTCTCGCTACAAATCTACTATAGATGCATGGTTCATCTGGATTTTTGATAAAGCCAAATTCTTTGACCGTCTCATCAAAGCAGATGTTCCAACTCCGCGATGCCTGCTTTAGTCCATAGATGGACTTAAGCAACTTGCACACCTTTCCGCTGCTCCCACTCTGATTGAAACCCTCTGGCTGGTCCATATAGACACACTCCTCTAAATTTCCATTTAGAAAAGCTGTCTTTACGTCCATTTGCCAGATCTCATAATCGTGGAAGGCAGCAATGGCAAGAAGGATCCGAATGGATTTCAGCATGGCTACTGGAGAAAAGGTTTCGTCATAGTCCAAGCCAGGTCTTTGACGAAAACCCTTTGCTACCAGCCTAGCTTTATAGGTTTCAACCTGTCCATCTACACCAATCTTCCTTTTGAAGATCCACTTGCATCCTACGGGTTTTACCCCGTCTGGAGCAATGTCCAACGTCCATACCTTGTTGGTGTACATGGACTCCATTTCGGTCCGCATTGCATCCAGCCATTTCACTGAGTCAACGCTCTGAACGGCCTGCTGGAAGCTAGTAGGCTCATCATATTCTATGATGCAATCCTCTCTATCCCCGTCTATGAGAAAACCGTAGTATCTCTCGGGCGGATGAGACTGCCTACTGCTCCTCCGGAGCGGTGTAGGAATGTCCTGTTCTGTTGAACCCTCTGGTTCCACTAAGCTTTCAGTAACAGTCTGTGGTTCTGGAACTTCTTCCAGTTCTATTGTGCTCCCACTTATCTGGGTTTCCAAAAACTCAGTTTCCAAGAAGCGGGCATGCTGAGAAACAAAAACCTTTTTTTCCTCAGCGGAATAGAAAAGATACCCCCTGGAGTTCCTTAGGTATCCCACAAACTTACACTGTACTGAACGTGCCTCAAGCTTGTCCGCATGCTGCTTTTTTACAAAAGCTGGACATCCCCATACCTTAAGATACTTGAGACAGGGTTTCTTTCCAGTCCACATCTCCTATGGGGTGGTAGGCACAGTCTTGGTGGGAGCCTTGTTCAAGAGATACGCAGCTGCTTCTAGTGCATATCCCCAGAATGATCGCGGTAACTCAGCGTTACTCATCATGGACCGCACCATATCCAATAGGGTGCGGTTCCGTCTCTCCGATACACCGTTATGTTGCGGGGTGTATGGAGGAGTAAGCTGAGAGAGAATTCCGTTCTCTTTTAAATAGTCCAGGAACTCGGCACTTAAGTATTCTCCACCTCGATCCGATCTTAGAATCTTAATACTTTTGCCGGTCTGTTTCTCTACTTCATTCTTATACTCCTGGAATTTTCCAAAGGCCTCGGACTTATGTTTCATTAAGAAGACATAACCGTACCTTGAGAAGTCATCCGTAAAAGTAATGAAGTAAGAATGTCCGCTTCGGGCATGTGTAGACATTGGACCGCACACGTCACTGTGTACGAGTCCCAAGAGCTCGCTCGCTCTTACTCCATGTCCAGTAAACGGAGTCTTTGTCATCTTTCCTTTGAGACAGGATTGACAAGTGGCATACGACTGATATTCGAACGCATTCAAATACCCTTCTGTATGTAACTTCGTCAACCTTCTCTCATTGATGTGACCCTATCTACAATGCCATAAGAAAGTCTGATTTATTTCTGGAGACTTTCTTTTGTGTGTATTCTGGAAATTAAAAATCTGTGGTTGGTTTAACACGTATATACCATTACTCAATGTACCTGACCCAATCAAAACTTGATTAAGGTGAATGTTTACAACATTACTTACAAACGCAAATTCATAACCTTCTTTAGAAACTAAAGATACAGAAATGATATTACAAGTTGCGTTGGGTACAA
Source organism: Agapanthus africanus (assembly GCA_030015575.1). NCBI lineage: Eukaryota > Viridiplantae > Streptophyta > Magnoliopsida > Asparagales > Amaryllidaceae > Agapanthus > Agapanthus africanus. Next base: position 401,842,640 of record CM057350.1, on the reverse strand, counting down.
AAAAGCAATTACGCAAAACCAAAACATGTCCATCTGACATTCCCAGGTGATAGTCCCCCATGGCTTTAGCATCCATGCTAGCTCCGTTCGCAACTCTGAGGGTCATGTCACCTGCTTTCAAAACACTACGGTTTCTCAACGCCTGCAAAGAATTACAGATATGAGATCCTGATCCGGTATCCAATACCCAGGAAGTAGAGTTTATTGAAAGACGGTTTTCAATAACATACACACCTGAAGCTGAAGCTGCAACCTGCTTCAATTCCTGTGTTCTGGCCTTCCAGGCCCTGCAATCATTCTTCCAGTGTCCTTTCTTATGACAATAAAAGCATTCTTCCTTATCCACAAGCTTTCCTGCCAACTTTGTTGCTTTTTCTTTTCCCTTCGTATCCACTTTACTAACACCGCCCCTTGGTTTGGCGGGGGCTTTCTTCTTCTTTCCCTTGGCTTTCGCCTTGGACCTAGAAGAAGATGATCCTCCTACAAACAAAGTGGATGTTTCCCTACCTTTCTGTAGGGTGCCCTCTGCGCTCCTCAGCATGTTGAGGAGCTCTGAAAGTTCAACCTCTTTTTCTTGTAAGTTGAAGTTCAGTATAAACTGGGCGTAAGTGGAAGGAAGGGACTGGAGAACTATATCCGTATATAGCTCACTCTCTAATGTGATCCCTAGGTCCGCGAGCTCCTCAATGTAGCCGATCATCTTTAGCACGTGCTCGGCTACTGATGATCCGACGGCCATTCTTGTCGAAAATAACTTCTTCGACGCTTCGTATCTTGCGATACGAGATTGCTCTCCTTACAGTTCTTTTGTATGAAGCAATATGGATTCCAAGTCCATATTCTCGTGCCTCCTCTGATGTTCGTTGTCCATCGAGGCAAGCACGAGGCACTTGGCCTTCGCGCTATCGATCTCCCAAGTCTTGCGGATTTCCTTATCCGCGACGCTGGAAGTTGGACCAGGGACAGGGGGAGCTTTGGTGGTAAGAAGATACCCCAGCTTGTCGTAAGTGATTGCTATCTTGACATTCCTGAGCCAATCTTTGTAGTTTGGCCCTGTCAGTTTGTTTTTATCTAGGAGTAACTTAAGTCCAGTCATGTTGATTGGTCGCTGCAATTAGGAGAGAGAAGAAGAAACACTCAGCATGATGCTCTTGCAAGTTTAGAGTGGTTTTTAGTTTGTCTAAACAGGATGGCTCCCACTGTTTCTCGAATCCCTCCTCAAACCATAAAGGAAGAATTAGTCGGGATCAATCCCACCGCACAATACTTGCTTAACCGTTCAGCCAGGCCGGTGTCGGTACTTCGAGGGAGGTTTTCCAACGCTTTCGCGAAGTTCCTTAATTAAAGAACCTCTTTTCCCTGGGGGCGTAGCCCCGCTAACACCTTTCTAGGCACCTACTAGGTTTATAGCATTGATCGTTTAGTGAGAAATTTCCCGAGGAGTAGCATATACTCACAGTAGGATCGGGATCCAAATATCATCGCGTGACGAAACTGAAGGAATCCTACCAGAATCATCACACTCCAAATGGTATGCAAATCTAGCAAGTTTCAGTACTTATGAAACTCCCGATGTGGATTTTTGCCCCATGCTCTTATGACCTTGACGAAGGTCAACAAATCATAAGTCACATGTCAAGTTCTGCCCGTCATTATCCAGGTTAATTTGAATCCACCCGTATATACCCTTGACGAAGGTCAACAAGGTAATGCGAATGTCCCAAACCAACGCATCTATCTATGCTACATATGAATACCCAACAGCTACCAATCACTATGCCTTGACGAAGGTCAACAAACACAGCTTGAATACTATTGAATATTCATACGAAACGACGGAGGGCTACGAATGGTTTTGGCAAAACCGTGAACGTAGTGAACTTGATTTGGTCGATGGAACGAGATAGCTTTTAAAAGGAGTGGCTCAAGCTCCGCATTTAAAAGTTGGTTTTGAAAAGAACCGAGCGGTTTTTCGAAAGTGTTCCAACGACTTTAACTTGGTTTATTATCTTGCATTAGTTCTTTTAATGCGTGATATTCTTGCATTAGTTCTTTTAATGCGTCCCATCATTTAATCCTACCATTGCAGAAAACAACCAAAATATGACGTACGCTTATGCCATTCGCATTCGCCACGGGGCCCCGTCATTACCCGTTAGGTTACTTAACTAACGACAGAGCGGGGGTTGGGCTAGCGCGTCTGTAAAACATAAGCAACGCCTAAATAATATCATATATAGATATACTGCAATGATAAACATTTCAGATCACAGATGAATACATTGGATATACTAGGAATCTGTAATTCGTACGAGCCTGTAACGAAAGACAAATTACACGGTCGCGGTGAATAGCCAAAACCCCACCCAAGACCCCTACGGGTGCGGCAAACTACCCGCCAAGTACCCGAAGCGTAGTAACCTCCCTCATCTCCATGAGTAGGCCACTCGACACTTCGGCATACCCGGTAGTTTTTGTACCCCCTCCATGGGTCTATCCTAGGAGCAAAAACAGTAAAAAGAAATTATACAATGACGGCTACAACCCCGACCCGGTTGTGCGGCCATACAAATAATTATTACATCAATTTACAAATTTACATGAATTGAAAGAAAAGAAAACTCTCGTCTCACAACCCCCGGCTATTCACCCGCGGCAATCCAACATATTCATATCCACATTCCAGCAACATTACAGATCACAGATTTGTATAACCCCCACTAATCGACATATAGCGATTAGTAGACGTTCAATACAAATATCACATTACAGAAAAACCCGTTAGCTTAAGTCTTTTAGAAGTTCGATCAAAAATACGGATTTTCAGGGCCCCAAAGTAAATTTTTCGTTCTGGAAAATCTGGGTTGAAAATATATATTCCAAAAATCCCAAAATACCCCCAGAATAACACTGCACCAAAGATTGACCTCGGCCGAGTCAACTCGGCCGCGGATCCGCGGCGGGAGCGTGCTCCCGCCGCGTTTCCGCGGCTCTTTGACTCGATCGTGGGTCCATCTTTGGTGGTTATTCACACAAAAGCCTGAGCCGATTTTAGGTGTTAAAGTAATCAATTTTTGAACAGTAAAAAAATCGACAGAAACTGCAAATTTTCGGGGTTCGTTTTCGGGACTTTTTCTTTGATCGAACTTCTAGTTACTTGCTAACAAGTTAGATAGAGTTTAACTAGGCTCTGATACCACTGTAAGTCCATGCTACCTCTCCCGGTACTTTCGGGAATGCGGAATATGGTAAAAAATGATTTTTACGGAGGTGGTAACATGGACCTAAAACCCGGATCTTGGTTAAACATCTATCTAACAACCTAACTATGAGTTTCTAGCTACTCGGTTAGGGGGTTATACCTTGCTTGTCTTGAACTCCTTCGTCTTCAAGCTCCGATGATGGTCCGGACCGGCTTCTTCTCGTCGTCTCCGTACGCCGAAGATAGATCCACCTGAAAGCTCCAACCTTTAGCTCCTTCTTCGTTCTTTGAAGAAACTAGTTCACTTGGTTTGCTAAACCTAGTGAACTAGGATGAGTAGAGAAGAATTAGAATAGGATTTTATCTATGGTTCTTGATTCTCAACTCATGAGAGATATGAACCATAGAGTCAAGAGAGGGAGCAAGAGGATGAGAGTGAAAGCAAGAGCAAGAGAGCTCAAGAACAAGAGAGAGAATGAGCAAGAAAGAATGAGGCTCTCTTTTGTCTTTCACCCTCTCATAATCCAAAGTCATGATAACTCATCATACTAAAAAAGTCTTATGTGATGGTTTGAAGCAACCATAACCATATCATTTCATGCACTCATTTTACACAAATGAGCAAGCAAGAAAAAGTCTTTGCCATGAAATGATGGCTATGGTTATCATGATGGTCAACTAGTCAAGCCTAGTCAACCGGTCAACAAAGTCAACAAGTCAACAAAAGTCAACAAGTCAACAAAGTCAACAAAAGTCAACAACCATGTCACCATAATACTTAATTAATATAATAGTTAATCACATATCATATTCTCATTAGGGTTGATCAAAAGGTCAATAGTCAACGGTCAACTGTCAACAACCCTAATGAGAATCCACTGCCTCTGTCTCCCTGTCAACTGTGCATACACACCCGCATCCGCGTTCCGAGGAACACGAATGCAAACTGGATAAATCCAATCCCATAAGGTACACTAGGATCTAGCTTAAACCAAAGCCCGCTAGTGTAAACTGTCCGGACACTGTACGCGCACAAGTGCACGGATGTGACCGAACCCTGTCGCAAAACCATGCGACCTGTCGCAATACCATGCGACCTCTACTCATTTGCCTAAAGGCGAAAAGCTTTCTGTGTGGGACTCTAAAGACTCGACACTACGCTGGCAGTGGGTTTAACCACAGACCGCAAGCGGCACTAGCTGTGCGTAACGGTCCCCAGGTAATGCCGACAAGAAGACCGACGAGGCGAAACCCATCCGAACTCCTACTGAGCCTGAGTGTGACATTCTCCGTACAGTCCGGTCTGTTCGTCTGATACATTGCATGCCGGGCCTAGGGGGCGGTAAACGTCAGTCCCCCAATAGCGGTACAAGTCGTGCCGGAGCGAAGCCCAAAACACCCTGAGATAACACTGGAAACCTACCAGTATATCTCGTTTGCCCTGGCCAGGGACTACTCGTGTAATGGCTCTCCTAGACACAGCGCGATGTCAACCCCCAATACCGGGAGAGACGAATCCTGTCTAACCGTCACTGCCTCCAAGTGCTTCGGGACTGCACCCAACCACTACCTGTTTGCACGACTCCTTTGAGCCATGGAAGGGTAGCGATCAAAGTACAGTGGGAACACACTCGAGGCGAAGTGACAGTGTCAAGTCAGCGGACTAAGCTGTACTCATGTCACCTGGGAACTGATAACTGACGATAGGCATAATACCAACTAGTCAGTTCCCAACGAGTCCTGTCCAGTATACCCGTAACCTAACGAGCACCCGCATACTATCTCAAGTACGACGTACTGACGGCTGTGGGACAGACCGTCTCCCACACTGGGATGAGAAGCGCATGTGCTGGTCTACTCCGGAGTATCGATGCCCTGTCTCGATAGTCCTGCGACCAGGGACCTGCATAAGGATGTGCTTATAGATTACCCAGCCCTACTAGTGTGACGGCCATCACATCGCTGGTAATCAAGCAAAGATCCTAAGGGCTCCACTAATGTGTATAGGCGATATACAAAAATAAACACATGTACACATTGAAGTAGAAACAAACCAAGTAGCATACTACTATTTTGAGCAAGATTGTATATACAAGGTGAATATCCCAAGCATCCATTAAGTAATATACAAACCAGTATGATACAGTAATGGCCTCTAGGGCATATACACTAACACTCTTACCCCCCAGGGTGTCCCGAGACCGGAAGGTGTTCCGGCGGGTTCTAGTCCTCGCGAGGGGGCATGCGTAAAAAGTAGCTGCTGAGGGACCCGTTGGTGCCACAGTGACCCCATTGGATGGGGTGGCTGCCTGACCTACAGTGGTATCAGAGCCTAGTTAGAGCATTAGGCGATGTGTTAACGAAGTTAAAACCCCGATCGAACCCGACAACGTCAAGATAACCCCCTCTCTGGACAATTTTTAAAATCTGGGATTTTTCTGAATTAAAAATACCTGAAAAATACAGCAGACAATTTTAAGAATTACTGTGCAAAACGAGCCCATGAACAGTAAAGAGCACCGCGGAACCGCGGCCAAATCTCTCTTGGGCCGCGGATCCGCGGCAACACTGTAGCTATGGGCTTTGCATTTTGTACAGTAATGTCGAATTCTTGTTTATATTTTTCTGGATATTTTGTATTCTGACTCAAGTGTTGAGTATTTTGGGGTTTATTTTGAAATCGTCGATTCGATCGGAGAATTTAATTTTGTTATGTTTTTCCGGATAATTTAGAAAGTACTAAAATGTTCGAACGGGTATCATTAACTCAATTTTTCCCAGCACGAAAAACATTCAAGTGTTGAATTTTTCTCGGGTTTAAACCTTTCGGAAAAACGTGCAAGAAATGTGACGGACCCTCTAGAAGAAAACAAACCTTAACTCGATTATGTGACCGTCTTGAATTGCCCTTTGAACCTTAGGGTTTGGGGCAGTACGGCGTGCCACATGTGAGGCGTTGGCTTGACCCTTCTACGGCTGGACCGTTGCTACTGTGACGTATTTTGGAATTTTTGAACTCCGCTCAAGTGTTGAGCTATTATGGAAATCTTGGGTATTTGATTATTCGATCGAAAATTTTAATACTGTCTATTTATCTGGAATGTGATACAATATGTGGAATTCACACGGTTAGGCATGAAATGCGAAATATGTGATATTTCGGATTTACGATGTCTAAAGAGATTGTGGATTCCAAATGTTGTAGTTTTACACTTTCTTTTCTGCGACCGTAAGTGTAATATATGATATCGCCAGTTTCGTTGCTATATGTCAACGACAATTGGGATGCGCATATTTACTTACGTTGATGACATGTGATGTTCTGTGTTGCTGGATATGTTATACTGGATCGTCGCGTTCTGAATAGCCGGGGGGGTTTTATATGAGATGAGAGTTTTTATTTTCATTCATGTAAAATTTAAATGTATGTAATATTCTTTTATTGGGGCACTTCCGGGTCGAGGTTGATGTCACATTTTGTATATTATTTACTTTTCCGCACTAGGATAGACCCAAGGAGGGGAGCACAAGTAACCGGGTTCTAGGGTCCAGTGGGAGACCAACTCGAGGAGTCGAGTCCGGGTCTCCTAACTCTAGAATTGGTAGGGTTGCTTGCCGCTCTCATAGGGGTCTAGGGGTGTGGATTTGGCTATTCATCGCGACCGTGGAATCTGTGTTTTATAGAGGCTAAAAATAAAACACGGACGTCCTAATATATCCAATATTTCATATGTTTATTCTGATGCGATATCTGTGATGTGATCATGTGATGAGATGTGATAGATACTATATATAGTATATATGATATATTATATAGACATTACTTATGTTTTACACCCGCGCTAGCCCTGCCCTGCTCTACCGTTAGTTACCTAACCTAACGGTGCACGAGGGGACAACAAGACGAATGCCGATGGCATAAGTGTACGTCGTATTTATCTGTGATGTTTAGGTGACTTAAATGATGGGACTTCATTAATGTGATTAATGAAAGAAAAGAAACGTAAAAGATGTTGTAGAATCAAAACTTTATAAAAAGGGTAGCTACAGTTTTGCTTTGCATAGCGGTATATATGATATACCCTGCACCTTATTCGATGAGGAAAGAGCCGAGATCCCTTCACCGGGAGTGACCTCTTTAGCGAAACTGGCAGATGCTACAAAACTCGGTTTGTCTTTTTATTGCTTTTATAGTTTTGCTTTGCACAGTGATATATATGATATGTCATGCACCTTATTCGACGAGGAAAGAGCTGAGATTCCTTCACCGGGAGTGACCTCTTTAGCAAAACTAATGAAAGCCTCAAAACACTCCATTTCAAAATTTCACATGATTCTACGACGATATCAAGTTCATTACGCTCATGGTTTTCTGAAAAACCTGCGTAGCCCTCCGTCAATTCAGATAAATAATATTTAGTATTCGTGCTGCGGTTGTTTGACATGCGTCAAGGCGTAGTGTACGGTAGCTGATTATTGCTTATCTGTAGCATGAGATGCGATTGGATTAGGGTATTCGTACGGCAGTATTTGGCATGCGTCAAGGGTCGTACGGGTGGGTTTAATTCAATCACGAATTGTACGGGTTGAACTTGACTAGCGGACTATGGGTTGTTTGGCATGCGTCACGGTCATAGCACGCTAGGGGCAAAAGCATTATCAGGAATTTCAAGTGTTGAAATTTTCAATGAGATTGCATACCTTCTATGAGATAGTTGGATCCCGATACCCACTGCGAGTAACTGTTACTCCCGGGAGAGTTTTACACAGGACAATTAGCCGATCAGGTAGGTGTCTAGAAAGGTGTCAACGGGGTTACGCCTCTGGGAAAATGATGTTTACTTTAATTAGGTCCGTGCGAAAGCACGGGGAACCTCCCTCAAAGTATCGACACTGGCCTGGCTGAAAGATTGGCGAACTTGTAGGGTGTAATTAATCCCGGCTAGTCTTTCCTTTTAGGGTTTGAAGGAAGATTTGATAAAAACATTGGGAGTCATCCTGATTAGATAAGATAAATAACCAATCTAATCTTGCAAGAGCATACGCTAAAGTGTTTTCTTCTCTCTCTCTCCAGGTAGCGACCAAATCATGCCTTAATAAAGATAATAATATGGATGTATTGACCGAACCCGCATGTTATACTGTGCAGGGGAACGTTGGACCCGTTCTATCTTATAAGTGTTATAAGACTGAACAGGAATCAGGAGAATATCTGGATTATCACGCCGCCCAAATGGAGAACATGCATGTTGATGCACCTTCTTCGGGTGTGTTAGTCATTGAGAACTGTTTTTCAGTTCACCCTACGTCCTGGGTATTAGATACCGGATCAGGATCCCACATATGTAAACTGTTACATGGGCTACGGAAAGGTAGAGAACTGGGAAAAGGTGATCATTTCGTTCAAGTAGGGAATGGTGCAAGTATTGCAGCCAAAGCAGTTGGCGAATATCACCTTGTATTACCAAGTCATAATACACTGATTCTGAATGAGTGCTATTATATACCGAACATGATGTGCAATATTATATCAGTTTCATTACTGAGTAAAGAAGGATATAATTTTTTAATACAGCATAATGTTATGAACATCTTCCTATATCAAAAGTTGATTGCATCAGGCTTGTTACATAATGGCATATTCATTCTCAATCGAAATACAGTCCTCAATTTACAAAACACACACAAGAGGAAGAGTTCAGAACTGAACGAATCCTTCTTGTGGTATTGTAGACTGGGTCACATCAATGCGACACGACTAGCTAAGTTGCATTAGGATGGATATTTGAATTCATTTGAATTTTCATCTTATGACACTTGCCAGTCATGTCTCAAAGGCAAGATGACCAAAACTCCGTTTACGGGACACGGAGAAAGAGTTACCGAACTCTTAGGGCTGATACATATTGATGTATGCGGTCCCATGTCTACACATACCAGGAACGGTTCTTCCTACTTCATTACATTCACTGACGATCTCTCAAGATTCGAACATGTGTTCCTGATGAAACACAAGTCTGAAGCTTTTGAGAAATTCAGAGAATATAAGCACGAAGTAGAGAACTAAACGGGCAAAAGTATTAAGATCCTTCGATCTGATCGAGGAGGAGAATACTTGAGCAATGATTTTCTGGATTATCTAAAAGAGAATGGGATTCTCTCTCAGCTTACTCCTTCTTATACACCACAGCACAACGGTGTGTCGGAATGGAGGAATCGTACCCTATTAGATATGGTACGCTCAATGATGAGTACAGCAGAGTTACCTATTTCCTTCTGGAGGTATGCGCTTGAGACAGTCATAAACCTATTGAATAGAGTTCCTACCAAATCTGTGCATACCACTCCATATGAGATATGGAAAGGGAAGAGACCACATCTTAATTACATTAAGATATGGAGTTGTCCAGCCTATGTCAAAAGACAAAATCCAGAAAAACTCGAGACAAGATCTGTCTTATGTATGTTTATAGGATATCCCAAAAATTCACAAGGGTATATCTTCTACCACCCCGAGGAACAAAAGGTGTTTGTTTCTCGACATGCCACTTTCTCAGAAAAAAGTTTTCTTATGAAGCAAATTAGTGGCATTGAGGTAGAACTGGAAGAGGTTCCAGCAGTACAAACTATAACAGAAGACTTGGTAGAACCAGAGGATTTAGTAGTACCCGACGAACCCCAGCCTCTCCGCCAATCTAGTAGGGTTTCTCATCCACCTGAGAGATACTACGGTTTTCTTATTGATGGTGGAAGCGAGGATTGCATCATGGTTGATCATGACCCAACTAGCTTCGAGCAGGCCATCACGAGTGGGGACTCAGTGAAATGGCTGGATGCAATGCGGTCCGAGATGGAATCCATGTACACCAACAAAGTATGGACTTTGGAAGTTGCTCCTGAAGGGGTAAAACCCATTGGGAGCAAGTGGATCTTCAAGAAAAAACTTGGTGTAGATGGGAAAGTGGAGACTTTCAAAGCTAGACTTGTTGCAAAGGGTTTTCGTCAAAGTCCAGGTGTGGAGTATGACGAAACCTTTTCTCCTGTGGCTATGCTTAAATCCATCCGGATCATCCTTGCCATTGCTGCAGATCATGGCTACGAAATCTGGCAAATGGATGTTAAGACCGCCTTTCTAAACGGTGATTTAGAAGAGTGCGTGTACATGACTCAGCCAGAGGGCTTCGTAGATGGTGGGAGCCGCGGGAAGGTGTGCAAGCTGCTTAAATCCATTTATGGATTAAAGCAAGCGTCGCGGAGTTGGAACATCCGCTTTGACGTCGTTATCAAAGAGTTTGATTTCTTCAAAAATGTCGATGAACCTTCTATCTACAAGAAGGTGGCAGAGAGTAAGGTTGTCTTCCTCGTATTGTACGTGGACGACATACTCTTGATAGGAAATGATATTCCTATGCTGCAATCGGTCAAGCTCTTCTTATCACAAAGATTCTCAATGAAAGATCTTGGTGATGCCTCCTGCATATTGGGGATTAGGATCTATAGAGATAGAACTAAAAGGATATTGGGATTGTCCCAGTCCAGGTACATTGACACCATACTAAAGAGGTTTAGTATGGAAGAGTCCAAACGTGAGTTTTTACCCACGATCTCAGGGCTCACTCTCTCCAAAGAGATGTCTCCCAAGACTGATTTGGAGAGAGCTCGCATGCAAGGGATACCCTATGCTTCGGCTTTAGGCTCTATCATGTACGCGATGCTATGTACCAGAACCGATGTAGCATACTCACTAAGTGTAGTGAGCAGGTATCAAGCTGATCCTGGAGAGAGTCACTGGACAGCTGTGAAGAGCATTCTCAAGTACTTACGAAGGACTAAAGAGATGCTCTTGGTGTATGGTAACGGAGAACTCCAAGTGGAGTCCTTTACCGATTCGAGCTTCCAGATTGATAAGGACGACTCTACGTCGCAGTCGGGATTTGTCTTTACCCTATACGGAGGGGCGGTTAGCTGGAAGAGTTCCAAGCAGGAAACCGTGGCAGACTCGACGATGGAGGCTAAATACATCGCTGCCAACGATGCTGCCAAAAAGGCTGTCTGGATCAAGAAGTTCATTACTGAACTTGGAGTGGTTCCATCCATTGAGCATCCAATACCTTTGTATTGCGATAACAATGGAGCAGTGGCTTTGGCCAAGGAACCCAGGTCCCATCAGCGATCCAGGCATATTCTGAGGCGGTATCACCTGTTCCGGGATATAGTTGATCGCCGGGAGATCGAGGTCAGGAGGGTTGACACGAAGAATAACACAGCGGATCCACTCACGAAGGCCATTCCCCAGATACAGTTTGAGAGACTCTTCGGGATGCTCGGTATGCGATACTACAGCAGCTGGCCCTAGTGCAAGTGGGAGATTGTTAGTTGTATGTATGCCCTAGAGGCCAGTATTGTACAGATGATGTATATTATATTGGATGCTTGGACATATATAGAGAGGACTTTCTTGCTCGATATGATACTATGCTATCTGGTTGCTCTTTATCTTAACATGTATACTTGTCTCTTTATACTGTCTTATAGTTACATGTTGGTAAAGCCCTTAGGATGTGTACTTGACTACCTGGACTATGATGCGGATCATACTTGTGGGGACATGGTAGTCCATAAGTACATCCTTCAAGGTCCCTAGTCGTGGGTGTATCGAGACGGGGCATCGATATACCAGTGTAGACTAGCGTATACGCTTCTCGACCCATAAGATGGGCGATGGATGATCCCATATCCATTGGTGTTTGACATTGGAGATGGTATACGGGTGCTCAGTGGAGACTGGGTACACTGGACGGACTTGCCGAGAACTCCCAGATGGTATTATACCTTACGTCATATGGCAGTTCTCCGGTGACACTTGTGCAGGTTAGTCTGTAGACCCGAGATCGTCATAAAGTCTTGTGTGATTCCCACTGTGCTTTGATTTCCACCTTACCACGTCCATGAGGGCGTGCAAAACGGTGGTTTTTGGGTACAGTCCCGAGTCAAATGGAGGCAATGAGCGATAGGAGGGGTTTCGTCTCTCCCGGTATTGGGGGTTGATGTTGCGCTGTGCTCGATTGGCCGTAACAGGGAAGTCCCTGGCCAGGGCTGATTTGAGATTTACTGGTAAGTGTTACCAGTAGTTTCTCGACCCGTTATGAGCCTCACATCGGCACGAATTATCGGTTACTGGGGTCTGACATTTACCACCCCTAGACTTGATATGCGACATATCAGACGAGGAGACCGGATTGTACGGGAAGTGTTACCGGCTGGCTTTTACAGAGTTGGAGCGGGCTTGCTTGCTAATCTTCTGATCGCTCAATACCCGGGTAGCCGTTACGTCCAGCTAGTACCGCTGACGGCTTGTGGGTGCATGATGTGATCATCACCTACTGCCGGCGTACTGACGAGTCTTTAGAGTCCTACACATAGGTTTTACTGGCTCAGGCAAAACGAAATAGGAGCACGTATGTGATATTTGCGAGACCGAGAATAAATGCGTGTATGTGATACCGTATTCTATTCTCGCGACTATATGTATCGGTCGGTTATATATGATATGGTCGGGTTATCGAATCAAGTGTTGATTCGATAAGTCGATACAATGGATGTTAGCCGGTTATATGAGATGTGACCGGATTATTAAGTCAAGTGTTGATTTAATAATTAAGTGTATAATTGTATATTAGATATACTAGTTTACATTTACTAACTCTTGTTCACTTTAGGGTTTTTCTCACTTGTACACTACTTTTACATATATATGATATATGTTTAAAATGTGTTATCATATTGTATTATGGTTGATGATACACAATCCATGGGTGTATGAGACTTACACTATGCTAATGTTTATTTTGGGTTTTTAATATTTAAAGTAATTGCAAAATCAAGTGGAGGATTTGAAAATACATGAAGCTTATGGAAGCTTGTGGATGCATTGACTAATCCAACTTGATTTTGTTTTTACTATGGATTTTTATTAACCCAACCATAACCATTAGCCTAGGGTTAAGTCTCTACAAGGGTTAGTATATGATACTCACTCACCATGGTTACACTACTCACTTGATCATTATCCTCATTCCTTTCTTTTGTTCATCTTCTTCATTGAGCAAAAGAAATTGCTTGCTAGGGTTTTGAAAAAAGAGTGAAACTTTATGAGAATTAAAAATCCAAAGAGAACTCACTTCTTATTTCTCCATCCTCATCAAGACTAGCACTCTTGTATAGGGTGTTTGCTTCACTAATTCTCAAATTAGTGAAGTAGTAGCTTGAGTCGGAATTCCCTCGACGTAGATCATCTTCGGCCTCGGAGACTTCAAGCAAGGTCGCACCTTTCGCCTCGTGAAGCCATGCAAGGGTCCAGGAGATCCACGTTCGCAGCGAAGGGACTTCAACAAGGAGCAAATGAAGTGAAGGACCGATCTACAAAGGTTGTATTTCGTATCCCTTTAGAGTAAAGTTGTTTACTTGCTAATCGATTCGCCTAAACTCTAGTATACGATCTTGCTTAGGGTTGTTCGGCACCTAAAAATTTAATTTTGGCATGGTCGATGCCTTGTAGAGCCTTGTTAGTGTGCCTAGTAACCCTACATATTTTAATATGGAAATTAAGGGGCAAAAACCAAATTCAGATTAGGTAGGGATTTCATTACCCTTCCTAAGCCCCGGAAATCACAAAATTAGCATCTGCATCACCCTCATTAACTAAAAAATATCTAGACAAGACTCTAAGGACCGTCGCGCTCAATTAGGACAGAAGAAGGTTGTGGGTAATCTATTGCTTAACCGCATTTCTTTTATGGTGTCTAAGGCAAGTGTGTCTAAGGAAAGTGGTTACTTAATTAGGCCCACTACTTACGTAGTGGAGAACCTCCCACTTACCTGGCACTTACCTGGCCACAGAAGAGATAAAGAGGCAGTAGAGGATTTATCCTGCGATTTGTCTTCTGGAAGTCTAGGAGCGGTCTAGAGACTTGACCTAGGTGACCATTAGATTTAGGGTTGCTTGTGCATTTTATGTGTGATTTTTCAAAAATCCGTCATTTTTCAAAACCAAACACTAAAACCACTTTTCTCTAATTATCACTTAACGCTGCCACTTGTGCTAAACCATTTAGTGCATGCTCGGTTGGACACGGGATTCTAGTGCCCGTCTTGTCCGCGTTTCTCCTATCGACTCCGATGTCGGTAATTCTACATCTTCTTTTTCTTCACTACACACCACACCCACTTCGATGGACGGTTCTCCATTGAATTTCTTTAACACCTCTTTGGCACCGTCCGCAGGTGCGCAGAATCCGTCCTGCATCTCTCTCCAAGAGAGATGCTACCCTATTCGAGGTCCTCTTTCGACATGTCTTACCATTCCACCAGCCAATGAGGACAATTTTGAAATCAAAGCTCAATACATCAATCTTTTACACAAATTTCACGGTCTCGAGTCTGAAGACGCATACGTTTTTATTACCAAATTTGAAAACGTATGCGCTATGATGGGTACTTCACAGATTTCTGTGGATGCTATGAGATTACGTCTTCTCCAGTTCACTTTGTGCGGTTTAGCCGAGAAGTGTCTTTATAACACAGCCACATGATCAGTCGAAAATATTGCATTTTTAACACATCAATTTCCCTATTATTTACAATCATGTAAAGGTGTTCGGTATGAATATATCACATATTAGCAATTTTTCTGCAAAATACTAAATAACATGTGTTATATATTATAACCGGCATTTTGAGGGAAATTGAGTGTTTATTATTGCGCACATGATCTTTTGTATATCGCAACACTTGTCTCGAGAATGTGTGCAGGAAATTCCAGGTAAAAGAGCCGAAACTGCTAAAAGTGCTGATAAAAATACGCCAAGTCCAAGACATGAAATTTGGCAGTGAACAAGAGAGAATTTTAAGATTCCAGACATCAGAAAATACACCTAAAGTCAACATCAAATATACCTGAAAATTCCATGCAGCAATCGTCCGAAACGGCCGTGGATCCGCGGCCAAAGGGGCCTATTCGCGGCGGATCCGCGGCCACGTCAGCACATTATAGGTGGGTTGAACTCTCAGGCTTCTCCTTTCAATTGGCAAACTTATTCAAGCCACTTCGTTCTCAAGAAATCTCCAGAAGCTTCCGTCCCAACAGCCAAGCTTCTTGCACAAGCCAAATACAACCAAGCTTATCAAGGAAGCTAGCTAACTACCTAAACCTAGAAGTTTCTACTCAACTACCAAGCTTGTAAGAGAAGCTAATCCTAGCTTAGCTTCTAAAGGAAGCTAATCCTAATCAAAGCTTCTAGGGGAAGCTAAAGGAGAAGGCTATAAAAGGAGACCCAAGGGCACCATTCTAGGTTGTTCAACAATTCCACCCACAAGTTGAGTGACACAACTTGTGCATCCAAACCCTAACCCTAATCCAATTCCAAAAGCCAATTCAAGATCTCTGAGTACCAAATCAAGCAAGAAGCCATTTGATCAAATTGAAATTGGAGGGAAAAATTGTAGATCCAAATCCAATCTAAATCAAATTGAGTGACACAATTTGATCCAAATCAAGATCTATCGAGTGCCGAGCTAAAGCAAGCATCCATCGAGCCTTTTTGGAGCGACGCCGATCGTCAACCGAGCAAGTGATCCAAGACGATCCGCAACTCACGGAAACGATGCGATGCTAATTCGACGAACGAGTTCTTTTCTCAATTCTTACAGTTCTTGAGCGAATTGTAACGAAATTGTTGAATAATGAAAGGTGAAAACTCTTAATCTTGCTTTTCTTTATATTTGAGCATTATATGAGATCTCAATTCTTGATTGTGTTCTTTGTCATGATGTTTGAGTAAACACTCAGCTCGTGGAGCAATCGAGAAAATTGATAGATGATGATGATTAAATTCTTGAACGATTCTTAAGTCCTATGAGTTTTGTAAACTCTAGTAAATTGAATCATCGACAACCTAGTTTTGAGCGAGATCCTTTCTTGAATATTTTCGTTCTTAATTAGAGATCAACGATCGATGATTGAATTTCCTAGAGGCTAGCATTTGAATGATAATCAACGAAAGGACAAGGGATGATGATGAAGAAACCCTAGTTTCTTCGATAGATCCCTAAACCTCGTTGATCGTCATCGATCTAGCAACAAATCATCAAAGGATAAGAATATGTAATCACAAGTCTTCATCCTCGCTATCGATTCGATCGATTCCTAAGAGCCTCATTACAAATCTTGATAACTAATTCAAATTGGACGATTCTTGATTCTTGATTCTTGATCTATAGTATTTCTTGATATTAGATCTAGTTTTTGATAATTCTTGAAAATCAATTTCATAAATCTTGAATCAAATTTTCTTTTCTTTTATCCTTTAATTTTCAATTCATCTAAATCAAATACGATCAAATCACACTTTCTCAGTGGACAATCCGTGCTCATTGACGAAACTACAATAAACACCGTCAATTGATTGCGGTATAAATTTCTTTGGTTGTGAAACATCTTATAAAACGACACCGAGTATTAATGATCAATCAAATGGCGTCGTTGCCGGGGATAGTGTGCTAATTTCTTCGTTTTTGAAATTTGAGTTGAAAAATTTATTCCATCAGAATTTTTAGATCAAAATTCGGGCAAACACTAAACGATTCATTGTGATTTGTTGCAAAGAAATCT
Source organism: Agapanthus africanus (assembly GCA_030015575.1). Taxonomy (NCBI): domain Eukaryota; kingdom Viridiplantae; phylum Streptophyta; class Magnoliopsida; order Asparagales; family Amaryllidaceae; genus Agapanthus; species Agapanthus africanus. Next base: position 401,825,769 of record CM057350.1, on the reverse strand, counting down.
GAAATCTGTGGAGCGAGAGGAAAATTTTCTGAATATTCCAGGGAGTTTAGTGATAGGACAGAAGCCTTTGTAGCAATTTTCGTGCAGGTAGCTCATCATATTACTGCGTTTCCGCGGCCATTGTGTGCTCATTGCGGCGGTTCCGCGGCGCATTGAGGGTTTCGCTGTACCAAATTTGCTCGGTGACTTTCTAACTTTCTTATCTCCTCTTTGATCTGCTCCATTAACCAATTTCTGCAGGTTTCTTTGCAAAAATTCGCAGCGCCGCAAAAAAAAAAATTGTGCATGTTTGATCTTGGTTGTTTGCATTTTTAATACGGAAGTTAAGAGGCAAAGACCAAATTCAGATTGGGTGGGGAGTTCATTACCCTTCCTAAGCCCCAAAAATCACAAAACTGCATCCGCATTACCCTCATTAACTAAAAAAAGATCTAGACATGACTCTAAGGACCGTCACGCTCACTTAGGACAGGAGAAGGTCGTGGGTAATCTATTGCTTATCCGCGTTTCTTTTGTGGTGTCTAAGGAAAGTGTATCTAAGGCAAGTAGTTACTTAATTAGACCCACTACTTACGTAGTGGAGAACCTCCCACTTACCTGGCACTTACCTGGCCACAGGAGGGACAAAGAGGTAGTAGAGGATTGATCCTACGATTTGTCTTCTGAAAGTCTAGGAGCGGTCTAGAGACTTGACTTAGGTGACCAATAGAATTAGGGTTGCTTGTGCATTTTTGTGATTTGCATTTTTTCAAAAATCTGTATCTTTTTCAAAACAAACACCAATCCACATTTTCCTTAATTATCACAACGCTGCCACTTGTGCTAAACCCTTTAGTGCATGCTCGGCTGGACACGGGATTCTAGTGCCCGTCTTGTCCGCGTTCCTTCTATCGACTCCGAAGTCGGTAATTCTACGTCTACTTCTTCTTTACCCACCACCACACCCACTTCGATGGACAATTCTCCATCGAACTTCTTTAACACTACTCTGCCACCGTCCGTAGGTGCGCAGAATCCACCCCGCATCTCTCTTCAAGAGAGATGTTACCCTATGAGAGGTCCTCTTTCGACCTGTCTCACCATTCCACCAGCCAATAGGGACAATTTTGAAATCAAACCCCAATACATCAATCTTCTACCCAAATATCACGGTCTCGAGTCTGAAGACGCATATGTCTTTATTACCAAATTTTAAAATGTATGCGCTATGATGGGTACTTCACAGCTTTCTGTGGATGCTATGTGTCTACGTCTTCTCCCATTTACATTGTGCAATATAACCGAGAAGTGGATTTATAACACAGCCGCACATTCTATCTCAAACTGGGAAGAATTCGTAAAAGCATTCCTAAAGAAATTCTACCCCAATCATAAAACAGCTCGAGTCCGTAGCGAAATAAATCAATTCACCCAGCTACCAAGTGAACCATTCTCAAAGTGTTTTGAACGCTTCAAGGATCTGTTAGTTCAATGTCCACATCACGAAATTCCTAGATGGGATCTGTGCAGAATCATATATGAGGGCATTAATCTTACCACAAAACAGACCCTTGAATTCATGTGTCAAGGCACATTCATGACTAAAGATGATGGCAAAGCCTGGAATTCTTAGAAGATTTCGCTGAAAAATCTTTGCAGTGGGAGGGTGTAAATCAACCATCGTCTAGGGGTGGCAATAACCAATCTGATGTTTCCATAGGAGTTAGAGCTGAAATTTCAGCAATGCAAAAGAAACTCGAAACTATGGAAAATAAATTTTTAGCAGCCGTCCTAAATCAGATGTCACTCCCCAAAACTGTATGTAAATGATGTTCTGATCCATCTCATCTTACGGAAGAATGTCCTTTAAATTCCCCGTTTCAAGATCATGAACATATCAATGCTGCTTTCCAATAAAGACCTAGAAACGATCCGTATTCTTCCACTTATAATTAGGGTTGGAGGAATCATCCTAATTTTTCTTGGAACCAATCATAAAATCAAAACACGGTTCCAAACCAAAACAGCTTTCAAAGGGATCCTCCACCACAACAGCAACCACTTCAATTGAGTCAGCACCCCTATCAATCATAAAATTTTCAAAATCCGGTCAACACACCTGCACCGAATAATCCTTTGCAGTTGACCGGTACCGATGAATCCTCTTCACTCATGAATTTGCTTCTGACAAATTTCATGCAAGTTTCAACTGAAATAAAGTCTTCCGTCGATAAAATCCAGAAAAACTATGACTCCCAAAGTGAGAGTATCAAATCGATGGAAGCACAAATTGCACGTATTAATGCCGAATTGAGTGCTAGAGAGAAAGGGAAACTTTCAGCTCAACCTTTACCCAATCCTGGCTATTCACATCATGTGAATGCTATCACCACGTTGTGATCTGGAAGAGTGCTCGACAATCATGTTGGCGAGAAGATTGATAATAATGAAGAATCAATCGATGATACCCCGGCTAAGACATTTCCTTCCACTTCTGCTTCTACTTCTGACCCAAGTTCGTCTACCCCACCATTTTCTTCCGAGCCTATTCTCCTTTTTCCCCAAGGCTCGACACCTCAGCAAACCTCTTCTAATCCACCAAAAACGATCCACACTCCTATTCTTAGATTGTTCCTACCCACACGATCTTCTCCAATGTTGGACCCCGATCTTATTGCTCAAGCTCCTTATCCGAATCGGTTAAGGGGAAACAGACCAAGTCCGCAAATGGAGAAGATCACGAAAATCTTTAAACAGGTTAACATCAACATCCCTCTTCTAGATGCAATACAACAAGTCCCCGCTTATGCGAAAATTCTCAAAGACTTGTGCACTAGAAAGATGAAGACTCAAGTGCCCAAGAAGGTATTCATGTGAAAGACTGTAGACACAGCTTTTCCCCAACAATTACCTAGGAAACGTAAGGATACTGGCTATCCTACTATTTCTATTTCTATTGGGGATAAACACATTAACCGTGCTCTACTTGACCTTGGCGCAAATGTTAACCTGCTTCCTTTCTCAGTATATGAGCAGTTAGGGATCGGAGAGTTGAAACCAGCTCACTGCACTCTCCGGATGGCCGACCGATCAATCACCAAACCTAGGGGTGAACTAGAGGATGTGTTGATAAAAATCGGGGAATTTGTATTCCCTGTAGACTTTATTGTACTTGATACACAGCCTGTAGCAAACCCACGGAATCAAATTCCGGTGATTCTTGGTCACCCCTTTTTGGCCACTTCCAATGCTATAATCAACTGTCGTAACGGCTCTATGACCCTATCCTTCGGGAAGATGTCAATTGAGCTGAACATTTACAAGTTGGGAAGTGTACCCTCCGAACCTACTGCTCAGGTCTGTTCTGTCGAATTAATGGATGTCGACAGCAGCGAATTTGACAAGCCTCATGATACTGATCTAGACTCTTTTCATATGTTGTTGTTTGATCCAACTATGTATCATTCACATACGGACTCTTCCACCGAGTTGTCTGCGTCAACAACTAACACTGATTATGAACCGTTTTTGGAGTCTGAAGATCACCCCGTGCTTTTTGATGACATTATTCTTCGGGGTATCGATGAGGTGAAGAACTCGCATTTTTGAACGACACGGGTGTTGAGATGAATCCACCTCAAAATAGAGAAATTGAACCTCCTCCCCTTCTTCTGGACTATAAAAAGAATGCGAGTAATCAATCACAATCACTGTGTCGTCTCTCCAAAACGAGACGTAAACCCTCTCCTTTACACCACTTACCTTTTCTCCACTTATTTCTGGCTCCTTATAACATGTTTTTTCACCAACCGGTGCACTACATTGATAAAATCTTCGAATGGTTGGTGTTGACTTTCGGTCTTTGCAAAGCTTGGTATTGACCAAAAACTTTGACCCCCCTTGTGATTTTCAAAGCTTAACATTGTTTAACTCAAGTTTGGGGGGGTATAAGCTGGCTCTTGAAAATAAATTTTTTTACTCAAAATTGTGAGCCAAAAATAAGTTTGGGTGAGGATTTTCACTTTCATATTTCATGCCCTCGTTAATAAATTTCCTCCCAAGCTTACAAGTTTTTTGAGGTTTAGCAGAAGACAACAGTGAGGACACTGTTGAAAACAAGTTTGGGGGAGGTTTGTGCTTATTTGAGCATTCTTTGCATCATACTTTGCATAAGCACAAAACAAAACATATAAAAAATAAAAAATAAAAATTTGTGCATAAATAAGATAATAAAAGATTAGATAGTAAAAAATTACATCCAAAATATTGGAAAAGTTTAAGAAAACCAAGAAAATTAGAAGTTTTCTTAAACGAACTAGTAATAAGTAGTTATGAGCCGTTGTCCCAGGGATTAGTAAGATGAAGGAAGTAACTAATCTTAGGATAAGAATAAGTCTGAAAAATAGTTTCTATTCTGGAAGCCAAACATTTGAACGTTGATACCCTACTATACGCACTTACACATGTCTTGAAACTCGGGTAGTAAAGGATACCTTGAAATGCTCTTGTCTAAAAGCCAAAGTATGAAGGAAATTATAAATGAATAAAATATAAAATGGTTTTTAGAAAAAAATGAACACTGGTTTTGTTATCGCCAAGGCAGCAATAAAAAAATATAGCGAGGGTGCTTCATCACCTAGTGCCTTAGACCAACTGGTCTGGGAGTCACTGCTAAGCCTTAGGTGGTGCAAGACGAGGAAAAATACTAAAACACCTAATCAGCAAGCACATGAGTAATCGGTCGGTTAGTACCTCAAGAAATATTAACGGTCGCATGAAAAATGTGTGAGCAAATCCATCTAAATATTCATCAATTAAAAAAGTAATGAGGTAGATGGACAAGAGTATGATAGCTTGAATTGAATTCTCCGAGTGTAGGGATGTCTTTTACACACACGTAGGGGAATATGATCGATGTTTGGAAGAAAAATAGGAATGAAGAATACGATGTTTTATTGTGGGATTATGTGATTTCTGACATCTTTTCATGACTATTAAGATAGGGCTCATGACAACCAAAAAGCTAGTGTAGTTGGAAACTCTAATTTTCAAATTCTTTCTTTTACAATTCTTATCTTTACATGTAACTTTCACGGTCTTCCTTTTATTATAGTATTTTGTGGGTGCAATCCACTAAAAACCCTCAGGAGACAACACTCCTCCTACTAGGGACACCTAGAGGTTTAAAGGCTTGCTGCACGTGCTCAGTGCAATCGTGTTGCCTACGAAAGTGTGCTAGTTAGTTTTTCTATTTCTTTATTTTCTCCTTCCCTTTCTAATAAAACAAGTTTGCTCGAGACGACCAAAATTAAATTTGGGGGAATTTGTTCAGTCGAAAATATTGCATTTTTATCACATCAATTTCCCTACTATTTGCAATCATCTAAAGGTGTTCGGTATGAATATAGCACATATTAGCAATTTGTCTGCAAAATACCAAATAACATGTGTTATACATTATAACCTGCATTTTGAGGGTAATTGAGTGTTTATTATTGCACGCATGATCTTTTGTATATCGCAACACTTGTCTCGAGAATGTGTGCAGGAAATTCCAGGTAAAAGAGACGAAACTGCTAAAAGTGCTGCTAAAAGTGCTGATAAAAATACTCCAAGTCCAAGACATGAAATCTGGCAGTGAACTAGAGAGAATTATAAGATTCCAGACATCAGAAAATACACCTAAAGTCAACATCAAATATACCTGAAAATTCCATGCAGCAATCGTCCGAAACGGCCGCAGATCTGCGGCCAAAGGGGCCTATTCGCGGCGGATCCGCGACCACGTCAGCACAGTATCGGCGGGTTGAACTCTCAGGCTTCTCCTTTCAATTGGAAAACTTATTCAAGCCACTTCGTTCTCAAGAAATCTCCAGAAGTTTCCGTCCCAACTGCCAAGCTTCTTGAACAAGCCAAATACAACCAAGCTTATCAAGGAAGCTAGCTAACTACCTAAACCTAGAAGCTTCTACTCAACTACCAAGCTTGTAAGAGAAGCTAATCCTAGCTTAGATTCTAAAGGAAGGTAATCCTAATCAAGCTTCTAGGGGAAGCTAAAGGAGAAGGCTATAAAAGGGGACCCAAGGGCATCATTCTAGGTTGTTCAATAATTCCACCCACAAGTTGAGTGACACAACTTGTGCATCCAAACCCTAACCCTAATCCAATTCCAAAAGCCAATTCAAGATCTCCGAGTACCAAATCAAGCAAGAAGCCATCAAGCCTTTTTGGAGCGACGCCGATCTTCAACCGAGCAAGTGATCCAAGACGATCCGCGACTCATGGAGACGATGCGAAGCTAATTCGACGATCGAGTTCTTTCCTCAATTCTTGTAGTTCTTGAGTGAATTGTAACGAAATTGTTAAATAACGAAAGGTGAAAACTCTTAATCTTGCTTTTCTTTATATTTGAGCTTTATGATGAGATCTCAATTCTTGATTGTGTTCTTTTTCATGATGTTTGAGTAAAAACTCTGCTCGTGGAAGAATCGAGAAAATTGATAGATGATGATGATTAAATTCTTGAACGATTCTTAAGTCCTATGAGTTTTGTAAACTCTAGTAAATTGAATCATCGACAACCTAGTTTCGAGCGAGATTCTTTCCTGAATGTTTTCGCTCTTAATTAGAGATCAACGATCGATGATTGAATTTCCTAGAGGCTAGCATTTGAATGATAATCAATGATAGGACAAGGGATGATGATCAAGAAACCCTAGTTTCTTCGATAGATCCCTAAACTTCGTTGATCGTCATCGATCTAGCAACAAATCATCAAAGGATAAGAATACGTAATCACAAGTCTTCATCCTCACTATCGATTCAATCGATTCCTACGAGCCTCATTACAAATCTTGATAACTAATTCAAATTAGACGATTTTTTATTCTTGATTCTTGATCTATGGTATTTCTTGATATTAGATCTAGTTTTTCTTAATTCTTGAATCAAATTTTCTTTTCTTTTATCCTTTAATTTTCAATTCATCTAAATCAAATACGATCAAATAACACTTTCTCAGTGGACGATCCGTGCTCATTGACGAAACTACAATAGACACCGTCAATTGATTGCGGTATAAATTTCTTTGGTTGTGAAACATCTTATAAAACGACACCGAGAATTAATGATCAATCACCGCACATTCTATTTCAAACTGGGATGAATTCGTCGTAGCTTTCCTTAAGAAATTCTACCCCAATCAGAAGACAGCCCGAGTCCGTAGAGAAATAAATCAATTTACCCAGCTTCCCAATGAACCATTTTCGAAGTTTTTTTAACGCTTCAAGGATCTGTTAGTTCATTGTCCTCATCACGGAATCTACCGATAGGATCTGTGCAGAATCATATATGAGGGCATTAATCCTACAACAAAACAGAATCTTGAATCCATGTGTCAAGGCAACTTCATGTCTAAAGACGATGGTGAAGCTTGAAGATTTTTAGAAGATTTCGCTGAAAAATCTTTACAGTGGGAGAGTGTAAGTCAACCATCGTTTAGGGGTGGTATTCATCAACTTGATGTTTCCATAGGAGTTAGAGTTGAAATGGCAGCAATGCAAAAGAAACTCGAAGCTGTGGAACAAAAAAAATTATTAGCCTCCCTAAATCCGATGACACTCCCCAAAACTGTCTGTGGATGCTATTCTGATCTATCACATTTGACGGAAGAATGTCAATTGAATTCTCCGTTTCAAGGTCAAGAGCACACAAATGCTGCTTTTCAGCAAAGACTTAGAAACGATCCTTATTCTTCAACTTATAATCAGGGTTGGAGGAATCATCCTAACTTTGCTTGGAACAGTTAGTGTATATGCCCTAGAGGCCATTACTGTATCATACTAGTTTGTATATTAATTAATGGATGCTTGGGATATTCACAGTTGTATAGACAGTCTTGCTCAAAATGGTAGTATTCTACGTGGTTTGTTTCTACTTTAATATGTTCATGTGTTTCTTTTAGCATATCGTTTATACATATTAGTAGAGCCTTTAGGATCTTTGCTTGATTACCAGCGTTGTGATGGCAGTCACACTAGTGGGGGCTGGGTAATCTACAAGCATATCCTTATACAGGTCCCTAGTCATAGGATTATCGAGACGGGGCATCGATACTCCGGAGTAGACTAACGTATACGCTTCTCATCCCAGCAGAGGAAATAGTCTGTCCCACAGCCATTAGTACGTCGTACTGGAGATGGTATGCAGGTGCTCGTTAGGTTACGAGTACACTGGACAGGACTCGGGAATTGTTGGTTAGTACTATACCTATCGTCAGATAATAGTTCCCAGGTGATAGGAGTACAGCTTAGTCCGTCGACTTGACACTGCTACTTTGCCTCGAGTGTGTTCCCACTGTACTTTGATTATTACCCTACCATGGCTCAAAGGAGTCGTGCAAACAGGTAGTAGTTGGGTGCAGTCCCGAAGCACTTGGAGGAAGTAGCGGTTAGACAGGATGCGTCTCTCCCGGTATTGGGGGTTGATATCGCGCTGTGTCTAGGAGAGCCATTACACAAAGTCCTTGGCCAGGGCAAGCGAGATTTACTGGTAGTGTTTCCAGTAGTTTCTCAGGGTGTTCTGGGCTACACTCCTACATGACTTGTACCGCTATTAGGGGTCTGACGTTTACCGCCCCCTAGGCCCGACATGCGATACTCTTAGACGAACAGACCGGACAGTACGGAGATTGTCACATTCAGGCTCAATAGGAGTTCGGATGGGTTTACCTCATAGACCTTCTTATCAACATCTACCTGGGGGCCGTTACGTGCAGCTAGTGCCGCCTACGGTCTTTGGTTAAAGCCACTGCCAGCGTAGTGTCGAGTGTTTAGAGTCCCACACAGAGAGTTTCCCTGCACTGGGCAAAAGGTGTAGAGGCCGTATGGTTTTACGGCAAGGCTGCAATCACTTACGTGCACTTGTGCGCGTATGATGTTCGGGCAGACGATACTAGTGGGCTTTGGTTTAAGCCGGATCCTAGTATTGTATAGATGGATTAGTTTTGTCTTCTGTGCATTCGCATTCTACGGAATGCGGATGCGAGTGTGTATGCACGGTTGTGAGGAGAGAAGAAGGAGGTGCCTCATTGGGGTTCTGACCGTTGATTCGGTCAAAACCATTATGAGGTGAGGAAAATATTTACTAATCTTTTTATTGATAATTGTGTTATGGCTAATTGCTTTGACCATTTGACCATGCTTAACAATTTGACCTAGTTGACCATTATTGACTTGGATATTTTTGTGAGCACTAGATGCTTCTTTGGCTTTGGATTGATCAAGACATGATAGTGGTCAAATCAACGTAGCCATCAAGATTATCATAATAAAAGATTGGTTTTTATTTTTCCATGGCTCATTATCTCATTTGCATTCTCTCTCTTCACTTGAGCTCTCAATCTTTGCTCTTCTTCTTCTTCCTCACTAGAATTCCTAAAAGTTCTCATGTGTTGAGCAAGTTGCGGTTCAAATAGACAAACAAATCCAACATCATATTCTACATCACCTAGGACATCAAGAGTAGCAAACTTGTTGTCCTGGTTACCTCGGCTTGAAGTGGAGCTCGGACTATAGACTCTCGGGTGGATCATCTTCGACTCAAGGAGGCCGTTGAAGAAACCACGATCCGGACCGACCCATGGAGCCTACGGAGACGAGGAGGATAGCGGAGAAGACCCAAAGGACTAGTAGCATGAGGTATAATCTTTTTGCATAGTAGATAGAACCTCTTGTAGTTTGTTAGCAATGGTTTGGCAAAGATCCTTTAGTGTTAGTCTATGTTGCCATGTAAGAAAGTTTCGATTTTTACCTGTTCCGCATCCTCGCTAGCTTGCGGGGTGAGCAACGTAGACTTACAGTGATATCAGAGCCTTGCTAAACCATTACTAACTTTTTAGAAAAGTGTTAGAAATTCGATCGCCGGAAAAATCGCAAACATGCGTCAAAAATGCACGTTTTCTGTCGTTTTTAAAACAGGTCCAAAAAATTATTTTAGGGACCTTAAAAATACGTGCAGGCTTTTTGAAGGACACACAAGAAAAACGAGCTCATGAATCGGTCAGACCACCGCGGAAGCTCGGCTAAACCAAGGGTTTAGCCGAGGATCCGCGGCCGAGTCGACGCCGAGTCCACTCGTTTTTTCTGCAGTCTGTCCAGATTTGTATTTTGTGATTTTTCCGATAGTTTATCTGCCCAGATTTTGTTGAGTACTATGTTGTGCTTGGGGTAGTTTCAAATCAAGTTATCGATCGAAATTCTAAGTACTTTAGCTAATCGGATCTTCTATGATGTGATATATGTACTGAACGTTTACTAATCGCTATACGTCGATTAGTGGGGGTTGTACATATCTGTGATCTGTGATATTGGATTGTGTATATGAACTTATTGGATCGTCGTGATGAATAGCCAGGGATGTGAGATGAGGGTATTTTTTCATTCAATGTAAATTTGTAATTTGATGTAATATTATTTTATGGCCGCACATCCGGGTTGAGGTTGTAGCCGCCATTGTATATTATTTCTTTTACTGTTTTTGCTCCTAGGATAGACCCAAGTTGGGTTGCACAAAATACCGGGTACTTTGAAGTGCTGAGTGGCCTACTCACGTTGTTGAGGGAGGCTGCTTCACTTTGGGTATTTGGCGGGTAGTTTGCCGCATCCGTAGGGGTCTAGGGTGGGGTTTGGCTATTCATCGTGACCATGTAATCCGTCTTTCGTTGCAGGCTCAAACGAAACGCGGATTCCTAGTATATCCAATGTGTTCATCTGTGATCTGGAATGGCTATCATTGCGTCTGATGAATGTTTATATCTATATATGATATCTAGTAGACGTTGCTTATGTTATGCATCTGCGCTACTCCAGCCCCCGTTCTGTCGTTAGTTAAGTAACCTAACGGGTGATGATGGGGCCCAGTGGCGAATGCGGATGGCATAAGCGTACATCATATTTTCGTTGTTTTCTGCAATGGTAGGATTAATTGATGGGACGCATTAAATTAATGCAAAAGAAAACAAACCAAAGCTGAATCGTTGGAACAATTTTCAAAACCACTCGGTTTTTTCAAAACAGCAAAACTTTTAAACGCGGAGCTTAAACCACTCCTTTTAAAAGCTATCAAGATTCCTTCGATTATATCAAGTTCACCATGTTCACGGTTTTGTCAAAATCATTCGTAGCCCTCCGTCATTTCATATGTATATTCAATAGTATTCAAGCTATGTTTATTGACCTTCGTCAAGGCATAGTGATTGGTAGCTGTTGGGTGTTCATATGTAGCATAGATAGATGCGTTAGTTTGGGACAGTCGTATTACCTTGTTGACCTTCGGCAAGGGTATATACGGGTGGGTTCAAATTAATCTGGACAATGATGGGTAGAACTTGACATGTGACTTATGATTTGTTGACCTTCGTCAAGGTTATAAAAGCATGGGGCAAAAATCCACATCGGGAGTTTCTAAGAAAATTGAAACTCCTCGGGATTGATAATGTTGGTAGGATTCCTTCAGCATTATCACACAATGATATTTGGATCCCGATCCTACTGTGAGTATCCGCTACTCCTCGGGAGACTTTTCACTTAACGATCAATGCTATAAACCAAGTAGGTGTCTAGAAAGGTGTTAGCGGGGCTACGCCCACAGGGAAAAGAGGTTATTTAATTAAGGAACTTCGCGAAAGCGTCGTAAAACCTCCCTCGAAGTACCGACACCAGCCTGGCTGAACGGTTAAGAAAGTATTGTATGATGAGATCAATCCCGACTAATTCTTCTTTTATGGTTTGAGGAAGGATTCAAGAAACAGTGGGAGCCATCCTGTTTAGATAAACTAAAAACCAATCTAAACATGCAAGAGTATCATGATAAGTGTTTTCTTCTCTCTCTCTCTTAATTGCAGCGACCCAGTGACCAGACATAGGTTATATCTAGATAATAAAATGACTGAATCTGACTGTTATGACTAGCAAAGGTCTGTCTAGATGTCCATTACCCATGACAAGCTGGGACACCTCTTAACTAATCAAACCCCTGCCATCTCAGGACCAGTTTCCCCTGTCACGGATATTGATATCCGTAAGACATCGGAAAATGACTGTGCGAAGGCCAAGTGCCTCGTGTTGGCCTCAGTTGATGGTACATACCAGAGGCAGCACGAGAAGACGGACTTAGTTTCTGTCTTCCTCCATAACAAAGATTCATATGGAGAGCAATCTCGTATCGCAAGATATGAGACCTTGAACTAATTGCTTCAAGTGAGATTGGCTGTCAGGTCATCTGTAGGGGAAAACGTCCTTACAGAGACTAGCTGTTTTGAAGAGCTCACGGATCTGAAGACCACGTTGAAGAAAGGGTCAAATACTGACTTGGTTCTACAGTCTCTGCCCTCTACTTACCCTCTGAAGGAAACCAGGGAAGTAGAAGGAAAGGGAAGGGCAAAAGTTTTGGGACTAGATGTAATGAAGAAGGGATGTTCCTATTGTTACGGGAAAGAACATTGGCAGAGGGATTGCAGGGCTAGCAAAGCCAGTAGCCAGGATTCGAAGCATGTTGTGGCTTCGGGTTCGAGTGTGTTTGTAATAGAAAACTGTATGTCAATTAACTCTAATTCCTGGGTACTAGATACCGGATCAGGATCTCACATTTGTAATTCATTACAGGCTTTGAGAAACCGTAGAGTTATCAGGTTAGGTGATATGACTCTCAGGGTTGCTAACGGAATGAGCGTGGACGCTGAATCCGTAGGGGAATATCACATTGGATTGACAAGTGGACAGATATTGATTCTGCGTAACTGTTTGTATGTACCTAATCTAGCTTGTAATATCATATCTGTATCCTTCCTTTCTAAGGAAGGATTTGATTTTACTTTTGTATGCGATGTGGTCCACATCCACCTAAATCAAGTTCTGATTGGGTCAGGTACATTAGAAAACGGAATATACGTATTGAATCAAGCTCAGGTTTTCAGTGTCCAGAACACACTTAAAAGAAAGTCTCCAGAAACAAATCAGGCTTTCTTATGGCATTGTAAACTGGGTCACATTAATAAGACACGGTTAACAAAGTTACATAAAGAGGGATACTTGAATCCGTTCGAGTATCAGTTTTATGCTACTTGTGAATCTTGTCTCATGGGAAATATGACAAAGACTCCGTTCACTGGACACGAAGTAAGAGCGAGCGAGCTCTTGGGACTCATACACAGTAAAGTGTGTGGTCCAATATCTACACATGCGCGAAGTGGTTATTCATACTTCATTACTTTTACAGATGATTTCTCTAGGTATGGACATGTCTTCCTGATGAAGCATAAATCCGATGCCTTTGAGAAATTTCGGGAATACAAGAATGAAGTTGAAAAACAAATAGGCAAAAGTATCAAGACACTGAGATCTGATCGAGGTGGTGAATACTTGAGTGCCGAGTTTCTGGGCTACTTAAAAGAGAATAGAATTCTCGCTCAGCTTACTCCTCCATACTCACCATAACACAACGGTGTATCGGAAAGGCAGAATCGAACTCTATTGGATATGGTTCGTTCCATTATGAGTAAGGCTGAGTTACCGCGATCCTTCTGGGGTTATACACTAGAAATAGCTGCATATCTTTTGAACAAGGTTCCAACCAAGACTGTGCCTACCACACCATATCAGATCTGGAGTGGGAAGAAACCCTGTCTTAAATATCTTAAGACATGGGGATGTCCAGCTTTTGTAAAGAAGCAGCATGCGGACAAGCTCGAGGCACGCTCAGTACTGTATAAGTTTGTGGGATACCCTAAGAACACCAGGGGGTATCTTTTCTATTCCGCAGAGGAACAAAAGGTTTTTATTTCTCAGCATCCCCACTTCCTGGAAACTGAATTTTTAGAAAATCAGATAAGTGGGAGCGCGATAGAACTGGAAGAAATTCCAGAACCACAAGCTATTACTGAAAGCTTGGTAGAACCTGAAGTTTCAGGAGAACCGGACTTCCCAGCGCCACTCCGCAGGAGTAGTATGCAGTCTCATCTGCCCGAGAGATACTACGGTTTTCTCATAGACGGGGATCGAGAGGATTGCATCATTAAAAATGATGAGCCTACTAGCTTCCAGCAATCCATTCAAAGCGGTGACTCAGTGAAATGGCTGGATGCAATGCGGACCGAGATGGTGTCCATGTACGCCAACAAAGTTTGGACTTTGGACATTGCTCCAGAAGGGGTAAAACCCGTAGGCTGCAAATGGATCTTCAGAAAGAAGATTGGTGTAGATGGGCAGGTTGAAACCTATAAAGCTAGACTTGTTGCAAAGGGTTTTCGTCAAAGACCTGGTTTAGACTATGACGAAACCTTTTCTCCAGTGGCTATGCTCAAATCCATTCGGATCCTTCTTGCCATTGCTGCCTTCCACGATTATGAGATCTGGCAGATGGACGTAAAGACGGCATTTCTAAATGGTAATTTGGAAGAGTGCGTCTATATGGATCGGCCGGAGGGTTTCATTCAGAGTGGGAGCAGCGGTAAAGTGTGCAAGTTGCTTAAATCCATTTATGGACTAAAGCAGGCATCGCGGAGTTGGAACATCTGCTTTGATGATACTGTCAAAGAATTCGACTTTATCAAAAATCCAGATGAACCATGCATTTACAGTAAGATTTTAGGGAGAACTGTAGTATTCCTCGTCTTGTACGTGGATGACATTCTCTTAATAGGAAATGACATTCCTATGCTACAGTCAGTCAAAGGATTCTTGTCACAGAGGTTCTCCATGAAGGACCTGGGCGATGCCAACTACATTCTGGGGATCCAGATCTATCGTGATAGATCTAAGAGGATGTTGGGACTTTCGCAGTCCAGGTACATCGACACCATACTAAAACGATTCAGTATGGAAGATTCAAAACGCAGTAATCTACCGGCTTGTCACGGAATCACCCTCTCCAAAGAGATGTCTCCCAAGACTGATTTGGAAAGGGCTCGCATGTCATCTATACCCTACGCATCTGTGGTAGGCTCTATAATGTATGCGATGTTGTGTACCAGACCAGATGTAGCATACGCATTGAGCGTTGTAAGTCGGTATCAGTCGGACCCAGGAGAGAAACACTGGATAGCAGTAAAGAACATTCTCAAGTATTTGAGAAGGACTAAGGAGATGTTCTTTGTGTATAGCGAAAAAGACCTCCAGATCGAGGCTTTTGCTGACTCCAGCTTCCAGAATGACAAGGATAACTCCAAGTCCATGTCGGGTTATGTCTTTACCATCAATAGAGGGGCAGTTTGCTGGAAGAGCTCCAAACAGGAAACCGTTGCTGACTCAACTATGGAAGCGGAGTACATAGCTGCTTGCGATGCCGCAAAGGAAGCTGTCTGGATAAAGAAGTTCCTCATGGAGTTTCAGGTGGTTCCTACCATTGTTGATCCAATACCGCTGCATTATGACAACAACGGCGCTATAGCTTTAGCGAAGGAACCCAGGTCCCATCAGAAGTCCAGACACATTTTGAGGCGGTACCACCTGATCAGAGAGATCGTTGATCGCCGGGAGATAGAGGTGAGGAGAGTAGATTCGTAGAATAACACTGCAGATCCACTCACGAAGGTCATACCCCAGACTCAGTTCGAGCGGCTGATCAAGATGATAGGTCTTCGATACGCCAGTACATGGCCCTAGTGCAAGTGGGAGATTGTTAGTGTATATGCCCTAGAGGCCATTACTGTATCATACTAGTTTGTATATTAATTAATGGAAGCTTGGGATATTCACAATTGTATAGACAATCTTGCTCAAAATGGTAGTATGCTACTTGGTTTGTTTCTAATTTAATATGTGCATGTGTTTCTTTTAGCATATCGCTTATACATATTAGTAGAGCTCTTAGGATCTTTGCTTGATTACCAGCGTTATGATGGCAGTCACACTAGTAGGGGCTGGGTAATCTACAAGCACATCCTTATACAGGTCCCTAGTCGTAGGATTATCGAGACGGGACATCGATACTCCGGAGTAGACTAGCGTATACGCTTCTCATCCCAGCAGGGGAAATGGTCTGTCCCACAGCCATTAGTACGTCGTACTGGAGATAGTATGCGGGTGCTCGTTAGGTTACGAGTACACTGGACAGGACTCGTCGGGAACTGTTGGTTGGTACTATACCTTTCGTCAGATAACAGTTCCCAGGTGACAGGAGTACAGCTTAGTCCGTCGACTTGACACTGCTACTTCGCCTCGAGTGTGTTCCCACTGTACTTTGATTACTACCCTACCACGGCTCAAAGGAGTCGTGCAAACAGGTAGTAGTTGGGTGCAGTCCCTAAGCACTTAGATGAGGTAGCGGTTAGACAGGATTCGTCTCTCCTGGTATTGGCGGTTGATATCGCGCTGTGTCTAGGAGAGCCATTACACAAAGTCCCTGGCCAGGGCAAGCGAGATTTACTGGTAGTGTTTCGAGTAGTTTCTTAGGGTGTTCTGGGCTACACTCCGACATGACTTTTACTGCTATTAGGGGTCTGACGTTTACCGCCCCCCTAGGCCCGACATGCAATACTCTTAGACGAACAGACTGGACTATACGGAGATTGTCACATTCAGGCTCAGTAGGAGTTCGGATGGGTTTAATTCATCGGCCTTCTTATCGACACCTACCTGGGGGCCGTTACGTACAGTTAGTGCCGCTTACGGACTGTGGTTAAACCCACTGCCAGCGTAGTGTCGAGTCTTTAGAGTCCCACACAGAGAGTTTCCCTGCACTGGGCAAAAGGTGTAGAGGTCGTATGGTTTTACGGCAAGGCAACGATCACATACGTGCAGTTGTGCGCGTATGATGTTTGGGCAGACGATACTAGTGGGCTTTGGTTTAAGCCGAATCCTTGTATTGTATAGATGGATTAGTTTTTTCTTCTGTGTATTCGCATTCTATGGAATGCGGATGCGAGTGTGTATGCACGGTTGTGAGAAGCGAAGAAGGAGGTGCCTCATTGGGGTTCTGACCGTTGATTCAGTCAAAACCATTATGAGGTGAGTAAAATATTTACTAATCTTTTTAATGATAATTGTGTTATGGCTAATTACTTTGACCATTTGACCATGCTTGACAATTTGACCTAGGTGACCATTGTTGACTTGGATATTTTTGTGAACACTAAATGCTTCTTTGGCTTTGGATTGATCAAGACATGATAGTGGTCAAATCAACTTAGCCATCATGATTATCATAATAAAAGATTGGTTTTTATTTTTCCATGGCACATTATCTCATTTGCATTCTCTCTCTTCACTTGAGCTCTCAAGTTTTGCTCTTCTTCTTCTTCCTCACTAGAATTCCCAAAAGGTCTAAAGTGTTGAGCAAGTTGGGGTTCAAATAGGCAAACAAATCCGCCATCATATTCTACATCACCAAGGACATCAAGAGTAGCAAACTTGTTGCCCTAGTTACCTCGGCTTGAGGTGGAGCTCGGACTATAGACTCTCAGGTGGATTATCTTCGACTCAAGGAGGCCGTTGAAGAAACCACGATCCGGACCGACCCATGGAGCCTACGGAGACGAGGAGGATAGCGGAGAAGACCCGAAGGACTAGTAGCATGAGGTATAATCTCTTTGCATAGTAGATAGAAACTCTTGTAGTTTGCTAGCAATGGTTTGGCAAAGATCCTTTAGTGTTAGTCTATGTTGCCATGTATGAAAGTTTCGATTTTTACCTGTTCTGCCTCCTCGCTAGCTTGCGGGGTGAGCAACGTAGACTTACAGGAACCAACAACAAACTCAAAACACGGTTCCAAACCAAAACAACTTTTAAAGGGTCCCTCCAAAACAACAGCAACCACTACAACTAAGTCAGCACCCCTATCAATCACAAAATTTTAAAAATCCGGTCAACACTTCTGCACCGTACAATAATTCTTTGCAATTGACCGGTACTGGTAACTCCTCTTCACTCGAACAAACCATGAATTTGCTTCTGACAAATTTCATGCAAGTTTCGGCTGAGTTGAAGTCTTCTGTCGATGACATAAAGAAGAACTCTTCCTCCTAAGGTGAGAGTATTAAATCGAAGGAAGCACAAATTGCACAATTAATAGCCGAAATGAGTGCTAGAGAGAAAGGGAAACTTTCGTCTCAACCCTTACCGAATCCTGGACATTCACAACATTACAATGTGAATGCAATAATCAAGTCAGTGAAGAGATTAATAATCATGATGAATTAATCAATAACACCCCGGCTTTCACTTCCACTTTTCCTTCCACTTCTACTTCTACTTCTGACCCCATTTCGTCTACCCCACCGCTTTCTTTCGAGCCTGTTCTCCATTTTCCCCAAGGCTCGAACCCTCAGCACACTTCTTCTAGTCCACCAAAGACGATCCACACTCCTATTCTAGGATCTTTCCTACCCACATGATCTTCTCCAATGTTGGACCCCGCTATTATTGCTAAAGCTCCTTTTCCTAATAGGTTAAAGGGAAACAAACCAAATCCGCAAATGGAGAAGATCATTGAAATCTTTAAGCAAGTTAACATCAATATCCCTCTCCTAGAGGCTATACAACAAGTCCCGGCGTATGCGAAAATTCTCAAGGACTTGTGCACTAGGAAGTGGAAGACTCAAGTGCCAAAAAAGGTGTTCATGTCGAGTACTGTAAACATAGCTTTTCCCCAACAATTACCAAGGAAACGTAAGGACCCTGGCTGTCCTACAATTTCTATTTCTATTGGGGGTAAAAATATTAACCGTGCTTTACTTAACATTGGTGCAAGTGTTAACCTGCTTCCTTATTCAGTCTATGAGCAATTAGGTATCGGAGAGTTAAAGCCCTTGAACACAATTCTCCAGATGGCCGACCGATCAATCACCAAACCTAGGGGTGAGCTTGAGGATGTGTTGATAAAAGTCAGGGAATTTGTATTCCTTGTGGACTTTATTGTTCTAGATACACAACCTGTAGCAAACCCACGGAACAAAATTCTAGTGATTCTCGGTCGACCCTTTTTGGCCACTTCCAATGCTGTAATCAACTATCGTAACGGCTCTATGACCCTATCCTTCGGGAAGATGTCAATTGAGCTTAACATTTACAAGTTGGGAAGTGTACCCTCCGAACCTTCTGCTCGGGTCTGTTCTGTCGAATTAATGGATGTCAACAACAGTGAATTTGACGAGCTTCATGATACTGATCCAGACTTTTTCAATATGTTGTTGTTTGACCCAGCTATGTATTATACACATATGGACTCTTCCATCGAGCTGTCCAGGTCAATTTCTATCGCTGATTTTGAACCTTTTATGGAGTCTGAGGATCACCCCGTTCTTTCCGATGAGATTATTGTTCGGGGTATCAATGAAAGCTTTGAGGACATTTTCGCTGATAAACTTGCATTTTTAAAAGACACGGGTATTGAGATGAATCATCTCCAAAACAAGGAAATTGAACCTCCACCCATTCTTTTTGACAATCACAAAAATGCGAGTAATCCATCATCACAATCACTGTATCGTCTCTCCAAATTGAGACGCAAACCCTCTTCTTCACACCACTTAACTCTTCCCCACTTCTTCCTGGCTCTATACAACATGTTCTTCCACCAACCGGTGCACTACACTGATAAAATCTTCGAATGGTTAGTGTTGACTTTCGGTCTTTGTAAAGCTTTGCATTGACCAGTAACTTTGACCCCTTCTTGTGATTTTAAAACCTTAACATTGTTTAACTCAAGTTTAGGGGATGTATTTTTGGATCTTGAAAATAAAAGTTGTCCTCAAAATTGTGAGCCAAAAATAAATTTGGGGAATATTTTCACATCCATATATTCTTGTCCCCGCTAATAAATTTTTCCTCCCAAGTTTGCAGGTATCTGAGATTTAACGGATGGCAACAGTGAGGACACTGTTACAAACAAGTTTGGGGGAGGTTTGTGCTTATTTACGCATCACTTTGCATCATACTTTTCATAAGCACAAAACATATAATAAAAAAAATAAAAAATAAATATTTTTGTATATAAATAAGATAATAAAAGATTAGAAAGTGAAAAAAATTACATCCAAAAGATTGGAAAAATTTATGAAAACCAAGAAAGTTAGAAGTTTTCTTAAACGAAACTAGTAATAAGTAGTTATGAGCTGTTGTCCCAAGGGTTAGTAAGATGAAAGAAGTCACTAATCTGAGAATAAAAATAAGTCTGAAAAATAGTTCCTATTCTAGAAGCCAAACATTTGAACGTTGATACCCTACTATACGCACTTACACACGTCTTGAAACTCGGGATAGTAGAGAATACCTTGAAATGATCTTGTATAAAAGCCAAAGTACGAAGAAAATAATAAATGAAGCATAAAAAGATAAAATGGTGAAGAAAAATGAATACTGGTTTTGTAATCACCAAGGCAGCATAAAAAATATATATATAGCTGTTAGTTATATGTACGCCCTAGAGGCCATTACTGTACATAGGATGTATATTGTAGTGGATGCTGGGACGTATATAGGGAGGACTTTCTTGCTCGACATGATAGTATGCTATCTGGTTGAACTTTACCTTAACGTGTATACTGATTTTCTCTCTGTTACATGTTGGTAAATCCCTTAGGATGTGTGCTTGACTACCTGGACTATGATGCGGATCATACTAGTGGGGACATGGTAGTCCATAAGTACATCCTTCAAAGTCCCTAGTCATGGGTGTATCGAGACGGGGCATCGATATACCAGAGTAGACTAGCGTGTACCTTCTCGACCCATACAGATGGGCGATGGATGATCCCATATCCATTGGTGTTTGACATCAGAGATGATATACGGGTGCTCAGTAGAGACTGGGTACACTGGACGGACTCGCCAAGAACTCCCAGATGGTATTATACCTCACGTCAGATGGCAGTTCACTGGTGACACTGGTACAGAGTAGTCTGTTGACCCGAGATCATCATAGAGTCTTGTGTGGTTCCCACTGTGCTTTGATTTCCATCTTACCACGTCCAAGAGGGCGTGCAAAACGGTGGTTTTTGGGTACAGTCCCGAGTCACATGGAGGCAATGAGCGATAGGAGGGGATTCGTCTCTCCCGGTATAGGGAGTTGATGTTGCGCTGTGTTCGATTGGCTATAACAGGAAATCCCTGGCCAGGGTTGCTGAGATTTACTGGTAAGTGTTACCAGTAGTTTCTCGAATTGTTATAGACCTCATATCGACACGACTTATCGAGCTATTGGGGTCTGACGTTTACCACCCCTAGGCAAGATATGCGACATATCAGACGATCAGACCGGACTGTACGGTAGTGTTACTGGTTGGATTCACTGGGGTGTGAGCGGGCTTGCTCGTCGATCTTCTGATCGGTCAATACCCGGGTGGCCGTTACGTTTAGCAGACCGCTTGCGGCTTGTGGGTGCTTGATATGATCATCACCTGCTGCCGGCGTATTGACGAGTCTTTAGAGTCCTACACAGAGGTTTCCTGGCTCAAGCGAAACGAAATAGGAGCGCATATGAGATATGTGCGGGACCGAGAATAATGCGTGTATGTGATACCGTATTTCATTCTCGCGATGAATGTATCGATTGGTTGTATGCGATATAACCTAGTTATCGAATCAAGGATTGATTCGATAAGCCGATACATTGTATACTAGTCGGTTGTGTGCGACATGACCGGATCGTTAAATCAAGTGTTGATTTAATGATTTAATGCATAATTATATATTTGATATATTACTTTGCACTAACTAGTATTGGTTCACTTTAAACGGATTTTCTCACTTGGTTTGTGCACATTGTATATGTGATATACTGTTGTGCACATGTTTGTATCATGTTTGATGATGCATATTAACTTGGTTAAGTGTAAAGATTAAACCATGGTTTACTTAATGATTAGGATTTTGATTATCTTATTCATTTGTTTATTTATTCATTTATTTATTTTGAAAAGATGAGAAAAGAATGGTTGCTAGTTTTGTTGTTTAGTTGAAACTTCATGAAACTTTGACCTAGTCCACCATTCTTGTCTCTTGCTTAACCCTAACCATCATATCTAACCATGGTCCATTCTCTACACTAAACTAAGGTTAATATTATGATAAGTATTCTTTTTCCTTTTATTTTTTAATTAACTTATCATAACTTTATCTTCTTCTTCTTCTTCATCTTCAAGTGAAGAAAGCAAGCTCCATCAATGGTGATTGATGGAAACAAGTGAGAAATCCAATTCTAAAGTCTACCCACTTCCTATTTCTTCATCCTCTACCTCTTGCCAAGTAGTAGAGTGTGTTTTCTTCACAAGTTTCTTGACTTGGTGAAGTCGGAGCTTGATTTAGCGATGCCTCGACGTAGATCATCTTCGGCATGGACATCGATGACCTAGCCCGTCCATTCTCCGATGAAGTCGACGCTAGAGCCCGGATTCATTTTGGACAGCGGAGAGGACTTCGTTGCGGAGCTATGGAGGTGGAGAACCGGATCTACAAAGGTTGTATTTCCGTATCTCTTAGTTAAGTGTTAACTAGTTTACTTTTCGCCTAGATTTCTAGCCAACGATCCGTAGTTTAGGGTTTCTCGGCACCGTAATTTTTGAAATTGGCATGGTTGATGCCTTGTGAGACCTCACTAGAGTGCCTAGGAACCCTACAGTAGTATCAGAGCCTAGCTAGAGCCTTAGGCGAAGTCTAGACGGAATTTGAAGTCCGAACGAACCCGAAACCCGATCACAAACTTGCTCTCTGTCCTTTTTTGAAAAACGTGGATTTTTCCAAATTAAAAATATGCAGAAAAATCAGCAGGCAATTTTAAGAGATACTGTGAAGTTCGACTGTCTAATTCCATCAAACTGCCGCGGTTTCGCGGCACGAGCATGGCTCGTGCGGCGATTCCGCGGCCTTACGTCATCATTGTTCAGGGAATCTTGCACAGTAACTCCTAATAGATAGTGCTGGATTTTCTGGGAATTTTTAATATTTATTCAAGAGTTGAATTTTCTGGGGTTGTTTTGGGGATTCGGTGTTTCGATCGGAGTATCAGATTTTGTCTATGTGGCTTTCCAGATAAATTTTAGAATATGTTAAAAAGTTCGACCGGATATAAATACCCACCTTTTCCCCTGTCGGGAAATTTCCAAGTGTTGGATTTTTCCGTGGTTTAACGATGTTCTAAGTAGTGCAAGTAATGCGATGGTCCCTCTAGAAGACAACAAACCTTAACTCGATTATGTGACCGTCTTGAACTGCCCTTTGAACCTTCGGGTTTGGAGCAGTACGGCGTGCCACATGTGAGGCGTTGGCTTGACCCTTCTACGGCTGGACCGTTGGTACTGAGGCACGAACTGAATGTCTTTAGACTTGTTTCATGTGTTGATCTGTATCGGGAAAACTTGGGTGTTCGATTGTTCGATCGGAAAGTTTAACATTTTCTAATTATCTGGAATGGGATACAATAATTGGAATTCACAATAAGTTATGAGATAACTGAATGAATGTTATAAACATAGCAGTTTAGTCTCACTTGATCGGTTGCCACGGAATTTTGATGTGATCAAAAGTCCGTCGCAATCACGTAGCGTACGCGGATACTCACCGGGTAAACTTAATAGACAGCCTCACTCCATAGCCCCGACCAAGTGACTGTAGGAGAACCCCGTCGCCGAAAGCATCCGTTCGGATGCTCGCGGTAGCGGTATTCCGCCTTGGTGCACTTCGTCGACGGTATCAGGGGTGCAGCCGTCTACTGAAGTTTGCGACGAGCATTCGATCAGGATGTCGGGAATCTTGTTGAATTGCCCGACTAGATATTGAAAAGTGTTTTCGATAATGAGACTAAAATGCGGGGTTTATAATTGTTAGGCATGCGATGTCTAAGGAATTCATTTGATTAGGCATGCGATGTCTATGCAGGTTGCGGATTCCAACTGTTGTAGTTTTACACTTTCTTTTCTGTGACCGTAAGTGTAATATGTGATATCGCCGGTTTCGTTGCTATATGTCAACGACAATTGGGATGGACATATTTACTTACGATGATGACATGTGATGTTATGTGTTGCTGGATATGTTATATTGGATCGTCGTGTTTGAATAGCCGGGGGGGTTTTATGTGAGATGAGTGTTTTTCATTTTCATTCATGTAAAAACTTGTATGTAATATTCTTTTATTGGGGCGCTTCCAGGTTGTGGAAGTAGTCACCTTTTGTATATTATTTACTTTTCCGCACTAGGATAGACCCAAGGAGGAGGGCACAAGTAACCGGGTTCTGGAGTCCAGTGGGAGACCAACTCGAGGAGTCGAGTCCGGGTCTCCTAACTCTAGAATTGGTAGGGTTGCTTGCCGCTCTCGTAGGGGTCTAGGGGTGTGGGTCTGGCTATTCATCACGACCGTGGAATCCGTGTTTTATACTGGCTCGTATTGAAAACACGGACGTCCTAGTATATCCAATATTTCATATGATTCTTCTGCTGCGATATCTGTGATGTGATCATGTGATGTTCTGTGATAGATACAGTATATAGTATATATGATATATTATATAGGCGTTACTTATGTTTTACACCCGCGCTAGCCCTGCCCCGCTCTGTCGTTAGTTACCTAACCTAACGGTGCACGATGGGACATCGAGGCGAATGCGGATGGCATAAGTGTACGTCGTATTTATCTGTGATGTTTAGGTAATTTAAATGATGGGACATCATTAATGTGATTAATGAAATAAAAGAAACCTAAGATGTTGTAGAATCGAATTTCAAAATAAAACAGGTAGCTACAGTTCTTGCTTTGCACATAGGTATATGTGATATATCCTGCACCTTATTCGATGAGGAAAGGACCGAGATCCCTTCACCGGGAATGACTCCTTTAGCAATAACTGGCAGATGCTACACACTCGGTTTGTCTTTTGATTGCTTTTAAGTGTTTTTGCTTTGCACAGTGATATATATGATATATCCCGCACCTCATTCAACGAGGAAAGGACCGACGATCCCTTCACCGGGAGTGACTCCTTTAGCAAAACTAGAAAAGCCTCAAAAACACTCCATTTTCAAAACTCATTCGATCCTACAATGATATCAAGTTCATTACGCAATAGGTTTTCAGAAAAACCTGTCGTAGCCCTCCGTCATTTCAGATACGTACTAGTTAGTATTCGTGCTGCGGTTGTTTGGCCTCCGTCAAGGCGTAGTGTACGGTAGCTAACTAGTGCTTATCTGCTAGAATATGATGCGATTGGATTAGGGTATTCGTACGGCGTTGTTTGGCCTCCGTCAAGGGTCGTGCGGGTGGGTTTAATTCAATCAGGAAATGACGGGTTGAACTTGACTAGCGGACTATGGGTTGTTTGGCCTCCGTCAAGGTCATAGCGAGCTAAGGGCAAAATATTATCGGGAATTTCAAGTGTTGAAATTTGCAATGAGATTGCATACCTTCTATGAGATAGTTGGATCCCGATACCCGCTGCGAGTAAGTGTTACTCCTGGGAGAGTTTTATACATTACAATTAGCCGATCAAGTAGGTGTCTAGAAAGGTGTCAACGGGGTTACGCCTCTGGGAAAACGAGGTTTACATTAATTAGGTTCGTGCAAAAGCACGGGGCACCTCCCTCAAAGTACCGATGATCGCACGCCGATGGCGTGTCGGATGTTCAAAGAATTTAAGTGTAACCGCGATCAGGACGGTGTCGCTTTGCAGCTAGCCGGTTGAGCACGGGTCGGTCCACAGGGAGATGGTGTTATCTTACCTTCTTGTCTTAGACGAGTCAATAAAGAATCTTGTATGTGTTTGTTTGATCTAACCTATGTGTTTATCTGCAAGTATAAAGTTGTTAAGAAAATACGAAATTGTAAGCTAAGAAATCCGTACTCAAAAACCTTTGAGCCGAGTCTTGACCAATTGAAGCTAAGCAATCGGCAACAACGTGGATTAGGGGATTTAAGCGCGGTATTTGTGGAATCCGGCTTATTTACCCTTGTCCTTCCGTTCTTGTCTCTTGCCTTCGCCTCCGGCCAAACCGAACGCAACCGGTCGCGGTTAGGAATCACCGTTACCTTGTCAGGGTACGGTGCCTAACGGAGCGCTTGCGTATGGTTTGGGCGAAGTTCAAATGGAAAATAACGGGAAAAGGAATTGGCAAAGAAATGTTAACTTATAAAACCGTATTAATTCTTAACAAGAACAATAATTACAACATTCACAATATAAACAAAAGAGAACAAAAAGAAAAGAACAAAGAAAAGAAAAGAACAAGTATTAAAGAGCATGAATAAAATTGCATGAAATAAAAAGACAAGAAATAAAAAGACACGTAATAAAAAGCATACGGAACTAGGACCCAAGCCAAGCATGTGCTCAATAGCCAACCCTTAAACTTGCAAGCTCAATGAAGAACTTGCAAGATCAAGGGAAGGGTAGAAAGCGCATGTGAAGTGAAGTGCTAGCCCGTGAGAAAATACGACCCTTTAGATCAATAACTAACTCTTAACCATTCAACCTCAATGAAGAGATTGAATGAGCAAGAGAAAGCAGAAATCTCAAGGGGGAGCAAACTAACAACAAAGATAAAAAAAAACCCTCATCTTCATTAATCTTCACTCAAAAGCTCTCACTACAATTTAATGGAGAAAGAATGAAGAAGAGGAAGAAGAAGAACAAAAATTACACAAAGAAGAAGAACAAAGAAAGCCCCCCTAGTTAAGCTCAGGTCTGTTGTATTTATAGGCAGGGAATTGGGGTTTTAGGGCAACCAGCAGACCAGAGATGAAGTACCCAAACTACCCCCAGAAGACGACAATGAGAGGGTCCCACTTGGCCGCGCATGCGCGGCCAAACCCCTACTTTGGCCGCGCATGCGCGGCGGTTTGGTGGGTTTGTCTGGTCAATTTTGGTGTCTGTTTCTGGTTCCCTGTTTCCTGGTGTTTGGCATCTTCAGAATACACAAAAGTCTTCTACGATATCAGCAGATTTCCAAGTCCAAGATTGCATATCTTTTTACTTTTGACTTTGTCTCTCCCTCGAGCTCCGCGCACCCATTGATTCTTGTGCAGCCCACCTCGTGCTCTGTGCTTGTCCCAGACACGAATGACTACTGTCACATGTCTTGTATCGGGAACCGGTACTCGGCACTGGATGGATATGGATGACCGGAACCCGGCTTTTATCTGCTGTTGACAAATGTTCTGCTTTTAGCATAACTGTGGAGAATTAATCCTGATTAGCAATATTTGTATTAGAAACCTGTATTCTGCAAACATGTAGCAAACACGGATTAAAAGTACCTACCTATAAACACACGAGCGTAAGAATGGGCGGTATAAAATGCAATATTCTGATATGAACAACCGACACTGGCCTGGCTGAAAGATTGGCGAACTTGTAGTGTGTAATTAATCCCGGCTAGTCTTTCCTTTTAGGGTTTGAAGGAAGATTTGATAAAAAGCAGTGGGAGCCATCCTGATTAGATAAAATAATAACCAATCTATTCTTGCAAGAGCGCACGCTGAGTGTTTTCTTCTCTCTCTCCTGGTAGCGACCATATCACGCCTTAATCAAGATAATAATACGGAATATTTGACCGAACCCGCTTGTTATACTGAGCTGGGGAACGTTGGTCCCGCTCCAACTTATAATTGTTATAAGACAGAGCAGGAAATTGGGGATTACCAGAATTCCCGTGCCGCCCAAACGAAGAGAGTGCATGCTGATGCATCATCTTCGGGTGTGTTCATTATACAGAACTGTTTCTCAGTATCCTTTATGTCCTGGGTATGTGATACCAGATCAGAATCCCAAATATGTAATCTGTTACATAGGGCTACAGATAGGTAGAGAACTGAGAACGGGTGATAAGTTTCATGAGGCAGAAAACGGGGCAAATGTTGCAGCCAAGTCTGTTGGTCACTGTCACCCTGTATTACAAATACATTGATTCTGAACGAATGTTATTAGATACCGAACCTGATATACAAAATCGTATCTATCTCTTTATTAGTAAAGAAATGATAAAATTTTGTATTGTTGGATAATGTTTTGAACATTTCCTATATCAAAAGTTGATCGGTTCAGGCACGTTATCTAAAAGCATTGCTGTTCTAAATCAAACTACAGTTCTTAGTATACAGAACACACACAAGAGGAAGAGTTCAGAACTGAACGAATTCTTCTTGAGGCATTGTAGACTAGGTCAGATCAATGTGACCCGACTAGCTAGAGTTACATATAGATGCATATTTAAATCAGTTTGAATTTACATCTTGTGAAACTCGCCAGTCATGTCACAAAGATAAGATGACCATAGCTCCGTTTATTGGAAACAGAGAAAGAGTTAGTGAACTCTTGGGATGATACATGTTGATGTATGTAGATCCCCAGTCTACATATGCCAAGACCGGTTCTTTATACTTCATTATATTCTCTGATAATCTCTCAAGATTCAGTCATATGTTCCTGTTGAAACATGAGTCCGAACCTTTTGAGATATTCACAGAATATAAGTTAGAAGTAGAGAACCAAAATACGGGTATAAGTATTATGTCCTTTGATGTGATCAAGGAGGAGAATACTTGAGCATGGAATTCCTGGACTTTTCTAAAGGAGAATGAGATTCTCTCTCAGCATTACTCCTCTGTATACACCATAGCACGATGGTATATCAGGGCGGAGCAATCTCACCCTATATGATAAGGTGTGCTCTATGATGAGTACTACTGAGTTACCTGTTTCCTTTTGGGTGTTATGCACTTGAGAAGTTGCATACCTATTGAATAGGGTTCGAATCAAATCAATGCCTACCACTTCATATATGATATGGAAAGGGAAGAGCCCATGCCTTAAGTTAGTTAAGATTTGGGGTTGTCCGGCCTATGTCTAAAAGCAAAATCCGGACAAACTCGAGGCAAGGTTAGTTATGTAGAACTGGAAAGGTTCCAGCTATACAAACTACAGAAGATGATTTGATGGAACCAAAGGATTCAATAGTTACCAACGAACCTCGGCCTCTCAGCCGATCTAGTAGGTTCCTCACCCACCTGAGAGATACTTCGGTTTCTCTATGACAGTAGGAGCGAAGATTGCATCATGAGATGATGACCCAACTAGCTTCGAGCTGGCCATCGAGAGTAAGACTCTGTAAGAATGGATGGATGTTTAGCGATCTGAGATGGAATCCATGTACACCAACAAAGTATGGACTTTGGTTGCAATATCTGAAGGGTTAAATCCCCATCAGGAGCAAGTATATCTTGAGAAGATTACTTGGTGTAGATGGAAAAGTTGAGACTTTCAAAGCTAGACTTGTTAAAGCTTTTCGTCATCGACCAGGCGTGGATCATGATGAAACCTTTTCAAGTGACTATGCTTAAGTCCATCCAGATCCTATTTGCCACGGCTACATACCATGACTGCGATATCTGGTGGTTGGGTGTCTTGACTGCTTTTCTAAATGATGATTTAGAAGAGAGCGTCTATAAGTACACAGCCAGAGGGCTTCGTAGACAGTGGGAGCAGCGGAAACGTGTGCAAGATGCTTTATAGGATAAAGCAGGCATCGCGGAGTTGGAACATCTGTTTTGATGAAGCGGTCAAAGAGTTTGACATCATCAAAATGGTAGATGAACCTTGTATATACAAAAGGGTAGTAGGGAGTATGGTGACGATCCTCGTAGAGTACGTGGATGACATACTCTTGATAAGAAAGGAGTTTCTTATGCTACGGTCGATTAATCTCCGCTTATCACAAAGATTCTCCATATAGGATTAAAGTGATACCTACTAAATCCTGGATTTTGGATCTATGAGATAGATCTAAATGGATGTTAGGATACTCACTAGATGTAGTGAGATGGTGTCAATCGATCCTGAGGAGAATCACTGGAAGGGTTCCAGGGTGATAAAGACGACTGAATGTCAGTCACAGGCATTGTCTTTACCCTCAGTAAAGGGACGGTATGTTGGAAGAGTTCCAAGCTAGATATCGTGACATACTAGACGATAAAGGCAGGATACATCGCTACTTAAGATGCTACTAAAGAGGCTGTTTGGGTGTATATTGGTTCATAAGATGAACTATGTTCCTCCCATTGTGTGACAGTGGAGTTGTGGCTTATGCCAAGGAACGCAGGTCCCATCAGTGATCCAGACATATTCTAAGGCAGTATCACTTGATCATGGAGATGGTTGATCTCCAGGGTGATCGAGGTTTGGAGAGTAGACTCAGAGGACAACACAGCGGATCCACTCACAAAGGCCTGTTCCCAGAGAGAGACTTTTATGGGATGGTTGAGTATGAGATACTGCAACCACTGCTATCAGATGGCCCTAGTGCAAGTGGGAGATTGTTAGTTATATGTATGCCCTAGAGGCCATTACTGTACATAGGATGTATATTGTAGTGGATGCTGGGACGTATATAGGGAGGACTTTCTTGCTCGACATGATAGTATGCTATCTAGTTGAACTTTACCTTAACGTGTATACTGATTGTCTCTCTGTTACATGTTGGTAAAGCCCTTAGGATGTGTGCTTGACTACCTAGACTATGATGCGGATCATACTAGTGGGGACATGGTAGTCCATAAGTACATCCTTCAAAGTCCCTAGTCATGGGTGTATCGAGACGGGGCATCGATATACCAGAGTAGACTAGCGTGTACCTTCTCGACCCATACAGATGGGCGATGGATGATCCTATATCCATTGGTGTTTGACATCAGAGATGATATACGGGTGCTCAGTAGAGACTGGGTACACTGGACGGACTCGCCAAGAACTCCCAGATGGTATTATACCTCACGTCAGATGGCAGTTCTCTGGTGACACTGGTACAGAGTAGTCTGTTGACCCGAGATCGTCATAGAGTCTTGTGTGGTTCCCACTGTGCTTTGATTTCCATCTTACCACGTCCAAGAGGGCGTGCAAAACAGTAGTTTTTAGGTACAGTCCCAAGTCACATCGAGGCAATGAGCGATAGGAGGGGATTCGTCCCTCCCGGTATAGGGAGTTGATGTTGCGCTGTGTTCGATTGGCTATAACAGGAAATCCCTGGCCAGGGTTGCTGAGATTTACTGGTAAGTGTTACCAGTAGTTTCTCGAATTATTATAGACCTCATATCGACACGACTTATCGAGCTATTGGGGTCTGACGTTTACCACCTCTAGGCAAGATATGCGACATATCAGACGATCAGACCGGACTGTACGGTAGTGTTACTGGTTGGATTCACTGGGGTGTGAGCGGGCTTGCTCGTCGATCTTCTGATCGGTCAATACCCGGGTGGCCGTTAAGTTTAGCAGACCGCTTGCGGCTTGTGTGTGCTTGATATGATCATCACCTGCTGCCGGCGTATTGACGAGTCTTTAGAGTCCTACACAGAGGTTTCCTGGCTCAAGCGAAACGAAATAGGAGCGCATATGAGATATGTGCGGGACCGAGAATAATGCGTGTATGTGATACCGTATTTCATTCTCGCGATGAATGTATCGATTGGTTGTATGCGATATAACCTAGTTATCGAATCAAGGATTGATTCGATAAGCCGATACATTGTATACTAGTCGGTTGTGTGCGACATGACCCGATCGTTAAATCAAGTGTTGATTTAATGATTTAATGCATAATTATATATTTGATATATTACTTTGCACTAACTAGTATTGGTTCACTTTAAACGGATTTTCTCACTTGGTTTGTGCACATTGTATATGTGATATACTTTTGTGCACATGTTTGTATCATGTTTGATGATGCATATTAACTTGGTTAAGTGTAAAGATTAAACCATGGTTTACTTAATGATTAGGGTTTTGATTATCTTATTCATTTGTTTATTTATTCATTTATTTATTTTGATAAGATGAGAAAAGAATGGTTGCTAGTTTTGTTGTTTAGTTGAAACTTCATGAAACTTTGACCTAGTCCACCATTCTTGTCTCTTGCTTAACCCTAACCATCATATCTAACCATGGTCCATTCTCTACACTAAACTAAGGTTAATATTATGATAAGTATTCTTTTTCCTTTTATTTTTTAATTAACTTATCATAACTTTATCTTCTTCTTCTTCTTCATCTTCAAGTGAAGAAAGCAAGCTCCATCAATGGTGATTGATGGAAACAAGTGAGAAATCCAATTCTAAAGTCTACCCACTTCCTATTTCTTCATCCTCTACCTCTTGCCAAGTAGTAGAGTGTGTTTTCTTCACAAGTTTCTTGACTTGGTGAAGTCGGAGCTTGATTTAGCGATGCCTCGACGTAGATCATCTTCGGCATGGACATCGATGACCTAGCCCGTCCATTCTCCGATGAAGTCGACGCTAGAGCCCGGATTCTTTTTGGACAGCGGAGAGGACTTCGTTGCGGAGCTATGGAGGTGGAGAACCGGATCTACAAAGGTTGTATTTCCGTATCTCTTAGTTAAGTGTTAACTAGTTTACTTTTCGCCTAGATTTCTAGCCAACGATCCGTAGTTTAGGGTTTCTCGGCACCGTAATTTTTGAAATTGGCATGGTTGATGCCTTGTGAGACCTCACTAGAGTGCCTAGGAACCCTACAATAGCGAGGGTGCTTCATCACCTAGTGCCTTAGAGCAACTGGTTTGGGAGTCACTGCTAAGCCTTAGGTGTTGCAAGACGAGAAAAATACTAATACACCTAATCAGCAAGCACATAAGTAATCGGTCGGTTAGTACCTCAAGAAATATTAACGGTCGCATGAAAAATGTGTGAGCAAATCCATCTAAATATTCACCGATTAAAAAGTACTGAGGTAGATGGACAAGAGCATGATAGCTTAAATTGAATTCTCCGAGTGTAGGGATGTTCTTTACACACACGTAGGGTTATATGATCGATGTTTGGAAGAAAGGTAGGAATAAAGAATAAAGGCGATGTTTTATTGAGGGATGATGTGATTTCTAATATCTTTTCATGACTATTAAGATAGGGCTCATGACAACCGAAAAGCTAGTGTAGTTGGAAACTCTGATTTTCAAAGTCTTTATTTTACAATTCTTATCTTTATATGTAACTTTCATAATCTTCCTTTTATTATAGGATTTTGTGGGTGCAATCCGCTGAAAACCCTCAGGAGACAACACTCCTCCTACTAGGGACACCTAGAGGTTTAAAGGCTTGTTGCACGTGCTCAGTGCAATCGTGTTGCCAACGAAAATGTACTAGTTAGTTTTTCTTTTTCTTTCTCTTCTTCTTTTCTCCTTCACCTGAATAAAAGATGTTTGCTCGAGACGATCAAAATTAAGTTTGGGGGAATTTGTTCAGTCGAAAATATTGCATTCTGTAACATATCAATTTCCTCATTATTTTAATCATCTAAGGGTGTTTGTTATAAATATGACACATATTACAAGAATCATCTGGAAAATACCAATTACCTTGTGTTGTACTTTATAGCCAGCATTATGAAGGAAATTGTATGTTTAGTATGTCATGCATAATATTCTATATCTCTCAACATTTTATTAAGATTGTGTGCAGAAAATTCTTCAGGTCAAAGAATCAGAATCGCAAAAGTGCCGATAAATCGCAGCAAGTCAAAGACTTCAAATCTGGCAGCAACCAAGCAAACATTAGAAGATTCCAGACATCAAATCAACGCCAAAAGACCAACACCAAGATACTCCAGAAATATGATGCAGAGATCCATTCATATGGCCGCGGAACCGCGGCCGAGTTTGCCGAGTTGCCGCGGATCCGCGGCCGAGTAAGGTCGTCAGCAGTCAACATCTCTCCAGAAGCTTCATTCTAACCTCCTAGCTTCCTTGAGACACTAAATTACCACGTGGCTTCTTCTAGAAGACTCCTCATAACAACCTTCTTCTAGAATGCTCCTTGTAACAAACTTATTCTAGAAGGCTCCTTGTAACAAGCTTATTCTAGAAGCCTACTTGTAACAACCTTATTCTAGAAGACTCCTCATAACAACCTTTTTCTAGAAGGCTCCTTGTAACAACCTTATTCTAGAAGGCTCCTTGTAACAACCTAGCTTATAAGGGAAGCTTGATTTGAGATCTATAAAAGGGGATCTAGGGCTAAGGTAAAAGGTTGTTGGTGGGTGGTGGTAAAAAGTTGAGTGACACGGCTTGAGATTCAATTCAAGATCCAAATCCAAATCAAGAGTCAATTGAGAGCATTATCAAGCGAAGGCATCCAAAGATCCTTTATCGCAACGCCGATCGTCATCGGAGCAAGAGATCCGCAACCGATCCACGTCCCACGGCAATCGAGCCACGCAAAGATCGACGACAAATTCACTTCTTCAAAGGAGTGATCGAGAGCTTATTCTTGTACCTCGAATTAAGGAATTGTGTAAATTTGATGAAGATTTAATAAAGGTGATTATTACTCTTAGTCTTGCTTTCTTTAGATTCTTGCATTATGAAATATCTCATTCTTGATTATTCTATTTTCATGATGTGTGAGTGAAATCTCCGCTTGTAAAGGATTCGAGAGAATTGGTAGATCAAGTGATGATAAAATTCTAATACTAATCTTAAGTCTTATGAGATTTATGAACTCTAGGAAAAAGAATCATCAATGACCTAATTTGGAGAGAGATCGCATTCTTGATTATTTCGTTGCAAACTAGGGATTAAATGATTGATGAATCTCTTTGCTAAAGGTTAGATCTGAATAATGATCAATGAAAAGACAAGGGATAAAGAAGGAGAAACCCTAATTTCTTCAATAGATCCCTAATCTTCATTCATCACCATCAATCTAGCTACAATTTATCAATAGATAAGATTAGTCATTATTAGATTCATTAATGCAACTAATTTGATCGAATCCTACAAGCTTTTCTACATTGTCTTAATAACCGATATTGATCTTGGATATATTCTTAATCTTTCTTAAATTCTTGAATGTTTTCTTGATTTTCTTTAAATGAGAACTCAATTAAATCATGAATCTCAGTGGACGACCCGTGCTCACTAACGATCGCTTCAAACGACACCGTTATTGATTGCGGTTTACAAAATTCTTTGATTGTGAACACTTTATATTTTACTAAAAAACATCAAGAATTTGGATCAATCAAACACCGCTATGCAAAGTAACAATTAGAGCTACCTGTTTTTGAAAATTCGATTCCACAACATCTTTAGGTTTATTTTCTTATATTAATATCATTAATGATGTCCCATCATTTTATGTTACCTAAACATCACAGATAAATACAACGTACGCTTATGCCATCCGCATTCGCCTCGATGTCCCCTCGTGCACCGTTAGGTTAGGTAACTAACGACAGAGCGGGGAAATGTTAGCGCGGGTGTAAAACATAAGTAACGTCTATATAATATATCACATATACTATATCCTGTATTCATCTCATCAATATATCAAATAATCACATCACTGATATCGGAGCAGAAAACAACATATGAAATATTGGATATACTAGGATTTCCGTATTTTATTTTAAGCTTGTATAAAACACGGATTCCACGGTCGTGATAAATAGCCAATCCCACACCCCTAGACCCCTACGAGAGCGGTAAGAAACCCTACCAATTCTAGAGTTAGGATACCCGGTCTCGACTCCTCGAGATGGTCTCCTACTGGACCCTGGAACCCGGTTACTTGTGCTCCCCGCCTTGGGTCTATCCTAATGCGGAAAAGTAAATAATATACAATGGTGACATCATCCTCAACCCGGAAGTGCCCCAATAAAATAATATTACATACAATGAATTTTACATGAATGAAATAAAAACTCGCATCTCACATAAAACCCCCGGCTATTCAAAACACGAAGATCCAATATAACATATCACAGCAACACATAACATCATATGTCATCAACGTAAGTAAATATGCGTATCCCAATTGTCGTTGACATATAGCAACGAAACTGGCAATACACCATATATTACACTTACGGTCGCAGAGAAGAAAGTGAAAAACTACAACAGTTGGAATCCGCAACCACCTTAGACATCACATGCCTAACCAAATGAATTCCTTAAACATCGCATGCCTAACCAAATGAATTCCTTAGACATCGCATGCCTAACAATTATAAACCCCGCATTTTAGTCTCGATATTGAAAACACATTTTAATATCTAGTCGGGCAATTCAACAAGATTCCCGACATCCTGATCGAATGCTCGTCGGAAACTTTAGTAGACGGTCGCACCCCCCGATGCCGTCGACGAAGTGCACTAAGGCGGAACACTGCTGCTGCGAGCACCCGAACGGATGCTTTTGGCGACGGGGTTCTCCTACAGTCACTTGGTCGGGGCTATGGGGCGTGGCTATCTATTAAGTTTACCCGGCGAGTGTCCACGTACACTACGTGATTGCGACGGACTTTTGATCTCATCAAAATCCCGTGGCAACCGATCATCTGAGACTAAACTGCTAGATTTAAAACATTCAAATTAGTTATCTCATAACTACTTATGGATTCCAAATATTGTATCCCATCACATAATATCCGGAGGACGTTAAACTTTTCGATCGATTCATCAAAGTCCCACAATTTCCCGACAACTCAACACTTGAGCACAGTTTTAATAATACCCAGAATATGCCACAGTACCTATGCACCAGCCATAGAAGTGCAAACCCAAGCCTCACTCATGTCGCCACGGAACTACGGCAAACCCTAGGGTTTGACCGCGGTTCCGCGATCCAAAAAAGTCGAGTTAAGGTTTCATTCTTCTAGAGGGTTCATGGGATCACTTTCATGTTTTTCCGAATACGTTAAACTTGGAAAAATGGGTTTTTGACATTCGATCGAACTTTTTAACCTCGTCTAGACAATATGTGAATAACCCGAAACATTGTTAAAACTACGAATACGAAACACTCTGAATTGTTTATAGTGTAATATTACATCACATGCAAAATTAGCAAAAACAAATAACACCTGAAACATCAAAACCAAGTAACTTGAACACACGAAAAATTTCAGGGGGGGTGCTCGATTTTGGCCGAGATCATCATGGTGGTGGCCGGCCTAATTTTCTTGAAACCCCCTAAAATTTTCACAGTGTTCATGATATATCTCATACATCACTCTGTACTTGTTTAAAAAAAATTTTGACAACTTTTAAAAACGACAGAAACTTCATTTTTCTGTTTCAAGTTTCGGAGTATTTCGGTTTCGTAATCCTAACAAAATTCGTCTAAATTTCTAGCATGGCTCTAATACCACTGCAGGGTTACCTAAAATGGCAGCAAGGTTTCGGGAGGAATCGTCCATGCCAAATTCAAAATTTTGGTGTTTTAGCTAACCCTAACTAAGAATCATTTACTAGAAATCGACGGAATAACATATGTAAACACTTTACATCTAAGTGAGCAAGGAATACAACCTTTGTAGACCGGGTCCTTCGCTTCAATAGCTTCGTGTAGTAGTCCCCTTCGCTGCGATCGTGAACTCCGGACTCTAGAGAGGCTCCCTTGAAGAAACGAATATGCTAGCTTCGAAGACTTCAAGGCCGAAGATGATCTACGTCGAGGAGACACTAACCCAAGCTATCTCTTCACTAATCATGAAATTAGTGAAGCAAACCCCTAAACTAAATGGAAAGTAGTAGAGGATGATGAAGTAGGAAGTGGGCTCACTTTAGATTTGATTTTCTCACTCATTTTCTCACATCTTCATTGAAGCTAGAAAGCTTTGAGGAAAAAGAAGAAGATGAAGAAGAACTCATCATTTGAGTTAATCCAAAAGAATTATTACAACCATGGGTGAGTTAAGCCCTCATGCCTAACTCATGTAGAGAATTAACCAAAGGCTAAGCTTAAGGGTTGGGTAAACAAAATATCCTAAGCTAGACAAAAGAGTGGACTTTGTCAATATTTCTGCAAGCTTCATCAAAGCTTGACAACATTGACCAAATCTTCTCTCTTTTGTTATTAACTTAAGAAATAAATAAAACCCTAACTTAACCCCTAGCATGGTTTAAGTCTCATACACCCATCTTGCATGTATCATCAAGCATGACACAATACATGTACAAAAATATACATATCACATATATACAATGTGCACATCAAGTGAGAAAAGAAATCATAAGTGAGCTAATATTAGTTAATGTAATGTAATATATCAAATATATAATTATACATTAAATTATTAAATCAACTCATGATTTAATAATCCGGCTATATTACATATAACCGACTAATATCATATGTAACAACTTATCGAATCAACTCTTGATCCGATAACCCGGCTATATCGCATATAACCGACCGATATCACAAATCGCGAGAATAGAATACGGCATCACATATCATATCAATCTCAGACCCGCACATATCACATATAAGCTCCTACTCCGTTTTGCTTGAGCCAGGAAACCCCTGTGTAAGACTCTAAAGACTCGTCAATACGCCGGCAGTAGGTGATGATCATATCAAACACCCACAAGCCGCAAGCGGTCTGCTAAACGTAACGGCCACCCGGGTATTGAGCGATCAGAAGATCAACAAGCAAGCCTGCTCACACTCCTACGAATCCAATCAGTAATACTACCGTACAGTCCGGTCTCTTCGTCTGATATGTCGCATATCTTGTCTAGAGGTGCTAAACGTCAGACCCCAGTAACTCGATAAGTCGTGTCGATATGAGGATCATAATGGATTGAGAAACTACTGATAACACTTACCAGGATATCTCTGAAGCAGCCTTGGCCAAGGACTTCCTGTTATAGCCAATCGAGCACAGCGCAACATCAACTCCCTATACCGGAAGAGACGAAACCCCTCCTATCGTTCATTGCCTCCATGTAACACGGGACTGTACCCAAAAGCCAACGTTTTGCACGTTCTCTTGAACGTGGTAAGGTGGAAATCAAAGCACAGTGGGAATCAAACAAGACTCTATGATGATCTCAGGTCTACAGACTAACCTGTACCAGTGTCACCAGAGAACTGCCATCTGACGGAGGTATAATACCATCTGGAAGTTCTTGGCGAGTCCGTCCAGCATACCCAGTCTCCACTAAGCACCCGTATACTATCTCTGATATCAAACACCAATGGATATGGGATCATCTATCGCCCATCTACATGGCTCGAGAAGCTATACGCTAGTCTACTCTGGTATATCGATGCCCTGTCTCGATACACCTACGACTAGGAACATTTGAAGGATGTACTTAGCGACTACACTGTCCCCACTAGTATGATCTGCATCACAATCCTGGTAGTCAAGTACTCATCCTAAGGGCTTTATTAACATGTAACATAGAGACAATCAAAGTACATGTTAAGATAAAGTGCAACCAGATATCATACTATCATGTCGAGCAAGAAAGTCCTCCCTATATATGTCCAAGCATCCACTACAATATACATCGTATATACAGTAATGGCCTCTAGGGCATACATATCACTAACAAATTCCGCATGCAATTAGCAAACTAAACCAATTTTTCCAAGACATGAAAAATCCAGTGAGCTAAAGTTCCAAAACCGATCGTTTTAAGCCAATCCAGGAGTCGAAACGAAGTCGAATCCCGACCGAATCTTCTCGAAGGCAAAGATCCTAAAATTAACTATCGAATGGTGGGCCTCGGGGGGTACCCACCCTCGGGGGCCACCTCGAAGTTGCCCCTAGGGGAAGGCAGACCCGAGAGCACCTAGTTGGGGTGCTCTCGGGTCACCCACCCCCAATGCCACCTTGTGGTGGACTTGGGGTGTAGTTCCGGCCTATGGCCCCCCGGGGTGTCCCTGGGGTGCGCACTCTCCACCCCGCGGCTTCTCGGTTCAAACCGTGAACCCGCGGGGTGTGCAAACAACTCAAAACATCAATTCGGAAACTGTTTTTATCGGCAGTTTTTGCGCGACAAAAACGGCGGATTTCTAACGTCGCTACAAGCTATGATAGTCTACCCTAATTTTCTACCTTGGCTGTAATACCATTTAAGTCGACCCTAGCACCACCATGAGGTCCTAGTGGCATCAAACATGCCAAATTCAAATTTTTTATGGCACTAAGCTAGACTATCCAAGATCATTGCTAGAATATTAGAGTTAGCTATGATGATATGAACTATATGAAATGAAAGATGGCTATACCCTCGTAGATCGAGTCCTTCACTTCACATGCTCCGTGTAGTAATCCTGCAACTCCACTAGGCTCCACTTGAGGCTTTGGACAAACTTCCTCCGATGACCTTCATGCCGAAGATGATCCACGCGAAGTCCCTCCAACTCAAGCTACCTTTACACTAAACTCTTTAGCGTAGTAAACACGCTACACTCGATCGCTAGTCAAGTATAGGATGGTGAAGTAGGGGATGTTAAAAGCTCACAAATTTGTGTTCAAGCTTCATGGTTCACATCACATGTGAGGGTTGAAGCTTGAACTATAGCAATTGAGGAAGAAGAAGAAGCTAGAGAGCCTCAAGAAAATGGCTAAGTGTTGAGAATGAGCTTAGAATGAATGGAAAC
The DNA here is from genome assembly GCA_030015575.1 of Agapanthus africanus. NCBI lineage: Eukaryota > Viridiplantae > Streptophyta > Magnoliopsida > Asparagales > Amaryllidaceae > Agapanthus > Agapanthus africanus. Next base: position 401,785,402 of record CM057350.1, on the reverse strand, counting down.
CCTTGATCCCCACTCATTCAAGCATGGAATTTTGCAATATAAAATTGCAACCATGCTAGAATAGTGAGTCAAGATGAATAAACAAATATAAATCCCATGCTTGCAACCATGCTCTCATTTTCCACCTCATTTCTATTTTTCTCAAAAATAGAAATCATGCCATGCTACATATATATTTATATATATATATATCATATATATATATATATATATATATATAGATTAATACATATAAGAAAATATATAGTGAGCTAATCATATTAGTTAAGATATAATTATATTACATATAATATATATCATATTATTAAATCAACACTTGATTTAATAATCCGGTTATATCACATATGACCAACTAATGTCATTTATCTGAATATCACCATTATCAAATCAACACTTGATTCAATAGTCTGGTTATATCATATATAACCGAACTGAAAACAGATAACTGCCAGATTACAATACGGTATCACATACACGTATTTAATAAGGCCCACACACATATCACATATGTGTCCTACTTCGTTTCGCTTGAGCCAGGAAAATTCTATGTGGGACTCGCCAGCAGTAGATGATGATCATATCAGTCACCTACAAGCCGTCAGCGGTACTAGCTGGACGTAACGGCTACCCGGGTATTGAGCGATATGAAGATCAACAAGTAAGCTTGTCCATAGTCTCCATGAAGCCTATCAGTAACACTACCGTATAGTCCGGTCTCTTCGTCTGATACGACGCATATCATGTCTAGGGGTGGTCAATGTCAGACCCCAGTAACGTAATAAGTCATGCCGATGTCTGGCCTATAACAATTCGAGAAATTACTGATAACACTTATCAGTAAATCTCATAAGCAGCCCTAGCCAGGGAGTTCCATTTATAGCCAATCGAGCATAGCGCAACATTAACCCCCAATACTGGGAGAGACGAAACCCCACCTATCGCTCATTGCCTCCATGCAACTTGGGACTATACCCAAAATCCACCTGTTTGCACGTCTCCTTTGAGCGTGGTAGGGAGGAAATCAAAGCACAGTGGAAGCCGTACAAGACTATATAACGATCTCGGGTCTACAGACTAACATAGTGTAACCAGAGGACTGCTATCTGACGATAGGTATACTACCATTTAGGAGTCCTCGGCGAGTCCTGTTCGGTGTACCCATTCTCCAATGAGCACCTGTTCATACCAGAATATTGCATTTAATACCGCCCATTCTTATGCTCGTTTGTTTATAGGAAAGTGCTTTTAATCCGTGTTTGCTACATATTTACAGGCTATAGGTTCCTAGTCCAAAATAATGCAAATGATACAAAATCACCACTGTTACGCCAAAATCCAGAACATCTGTTGCCGACAGATAAAAACCGGGTTCCGTTCATCCGTATCCGTCCAGTGCCGTGTACCGGTTCATGAGACAAGACAAATGATAGTGGTCATTCATGTCTCGGACAAGCACAGAGCACGAGAGGGGCAGCACAAGAATCAATGGATGCGCGGAGCTCGAGGGAGATAAGGTCAAAAGAATTATTTTTGAAGCCATTTTGGACTGTTGCAGATCTGAAGAAATTGTGGAAGCAATTTGCAATTTGGAACATGTAGAACAACTGAAAAAAGCAACACAAGAAACCCCAGAAAAAACGACATGCCAATTCCACCAAAGAGCCGCGGATCCGCGGCCGAGTTAACTCAGTGTCAACTCGGATTTTGGGGTTAGTTTGGTAACTTCATTTGGGCAGAGAATCTTACCCTAGGGTTTCAGTACTCAGCCTATAAATATCCCAGTTTTGTGCCAAGTCAAGGATGCTTCTCTTTAGTTAGGATTTAGTTTATCTTTACTTCTTCTTCTTCTTTTTCTTCTTCATGTATTCTTCCATTAAAATGTAGTGAGAGCATTAAGTGGATGATGAAATGAAGATGAGGGGTTTTTATTTAACTTGTATCTTTTAATTCTTGTATTGTCATTTTAATTTCTAAGTGTAATTTTATTCCTTTTGTTAAGTAGTTGTTGATATTTCTTTGCTTGTTTTATTTTCCTTCTCTTCTCTTTTCCGTATTATTTTCAAGCGATGATACTCGACGGAATTCCTTGCTAAGGTGAGGACCCAAGAGTTAGCTTGCACCATTTGTAAAACCGTATTTTTCTTTTCTCTCTTTTCTTCCTTCTTATTTTGTTTTATTTTCATTTACCATGTGTGAATAATTCCACACTTGTTAAGGCTAAGGAAAGTGGTATGAGGGACGGAAAAATCCCTTGTGCTTCTCTTCGCCAAAACCCCAACCAAACAAACACAACCCCCTCACTTAGGCGTGCTATACGTGACATATCGCCACGACCTAAGTCGATAATTCCTTTAAGCACACTACAACGTGACATGTAGTCGTGACTTAATTGGATACATGGTTGCGGGTGCATGGCCGAGGGTTGGGATAAGCGTATTTAGCAGACGGACAAGGGGCACTAGGAATGGATTTAGCATTGGAAAGCTCGTTTAAACTCGCAAAATCCCATTCCTATGTCCTCCTAATTCTCGCTACTTTCGATTATCCCAACATCGTTTTAAAAATGGCAAAAGATAAGCACAAGACTAATCCTAACTCTACTAACCAACCTTAACCTTAACAAGCTTACTTGAACATAAATACGAACACTTAGGATAGAACTGAATATACACATATACATTCTTTATTGACTTGTCTAAGACTCGAACGGACACACAACCATCTTCCTGTGGGTCGACCCGTGCTCAACCGGCTAGCTGCACGGCGACACCGTCTTGATTGCGGTAACAAAAAATCTAACAATCAAATGGCGCCATTGCCGGGGAGATGGTAACGTATTTTCTTTCTTGTTATTCGGGTTAATATTCTTTTTCTTTTGTATATAAAAAAATATAAATAAATATAACACAAAAAACCCTTTTTGTTATTTTTGATTTCTTTTTGTGTGCAAGTGTGCAGGAGATCTGGAGCAAGTACAGTATTCAAATCAAGAGATAGAGCTTTTTATTCTGTCGTACAGAACAAGAGGAGTGTGGTGATCTAAATACCAAGTCCCAAGCCAACAATTCGACCGCGGAACCGCGGTCAAAGGGTTGATTTCGTGGCGGTTCCGCGGTCCTATTGAGGCTTCTCAGCCCTAATTTTTTCCTGCTTCTTCTCTTCCCTCTATTCTTCTCTGTGAATTCCACTAAAACTGTATTTTCTGCAGGTTTATTTGCACAGATTGCACCGCCGCCAAATAAAATTTTTGTTGTTTTAGATTTTGTTTGTTTACCGCTTTGCATATAATAATACGGACATTAAGGGGCTATAACACCAATTTAGATTGGGTGGGGATTTCATCACCCTTCCTAAGACCCCACAAATCATAAAATGCATACGCATTACCTTGAGCTAATAAAAAATATCTAGACCAAACCTTTAAGGACCTGTCGGGCTCATTTAGGACAAGTGAGGGTTGTGGGGAATCGGTCGTTTATCTAAACTTGATTTTGTGGTTCCTAGACTAGACAAGTGAGGAGGTAATTTTAAAAGGCCCGTCTCACGGGGATTCGTGAGCGGAACCCTCCTTACCTTACTTGTGCTTACCTGACCACAATTGGCAGTGAAGAGGCGATTCGATGGTTATCCTGCAACTTGTCGTTTAGAAGTCTAGGAGCGATCTAATTGGACTTTGAAGACCCTAGCTCTAGGTGATTGTTTGTGCATATTGTGATTGTGATTGTGCTTATGTAAAGTTTAGTCCCATAATTCCGTATTCTTTCAAAACAAACAATTCAAAACTCCAAAAAACAAACTTTTTTTAAAACAATACAAAAATAAAAAAAATTAAAAGAAAACCACTTCCTTCCCTCCCTACCTTTTCACTCTTCTAAAATGGGCACCCCACCTCGAAAAACTCTCTGCGAACTTTGGTACCCACAACCAGACATTTCTTCTTACGGTTCTTGCTTTGGCTGAACTTCGAACGATTCATACATGCCCAAAATTTCATTGAGAGATCGGATAGACGCATCTAGGACAAACAATTGGACTCCGCAATCCACTTCGTATCAACCGTTTCAAACATTTACCCCTTCTTACGTCGATACCCCTTTTGAGAGTCCGGTTGTAACTCCGAAACCCATGTCTATTGCTGAATGTATTGAACAATCTCGTAGCCGATCTTTCACTCCTTTCAACACTTCCAGTTCTTGGGATCAACAATTCCATTCACCTTCTATCCAAATGTTGATCCTACTCCTGTCCAACTATTCAATTCCTATCCATCCTACCCAACTGTTGCACCTTTCCTAGACATTGCTTCTACACAGCCATTTCGGAGTTTCACATATCCAAATAACTTTGAATATTTTACTGAAACCCCTTCACAACCCATGTTTAGTCTAGAACAGTCGTTGGAAGACTTTCGGGTAGCGTCGTACTAACAGATGATGGATTTGAATGCATCCATGGCTGCCCTCATACAACCTAATGACCCGGCATCTAGTTTCCAACTAGCTCCAAATTTTCCAATGTATGATGAGGCGGTTGGACAGGTTAGGAATTTGAATGGAGAGAGTGAAATTTATACCCTTCCAAAACCTATCCATTTCAACTTCAATCCCACAACTTCGGTTTTGAATGTCTATCAAATGTCACAAATGATTTACTAATTGAAGATAGAATGTTTAGTGAGTTGTGCGACTTTGTAATGTTTGATTTACCATATTGTGAAGGGTCCATCCCAAGTGAAACCAATCCCAAACCTTTTGACCTCTACACCTCCATCTTAGAACCAGATTTGATAGAAATCCATGCTTTTGATGAGGTGTCTGAGAAATTTGATTTTCACTTGATTGAAGCTATCGACGCTGGGAATATTTTGGATGATGAACCCGCAATTTTGGATGAGTTTCTCTCTCCAATTCATCATCCCGAGTCATTAACTAATTTTCCCGAACTCCATATGCGTCTGGATTTTGATGATAAATGCATGGATGAGTTAATTTTTGAGGAGAATTTTGAGGATAGTATTGAGGATGAACCAGTTTTACTTGATGAGTCAGATTTTTCAATTCATCATGTCCCTTTCATTGACTGTGTACACCATCCTGAACATTTAACCGATACCAGTCCTCAATCACTTCACTCCATCCTTTCCACCGTTCCCACTTCGCAAGCCACCATATCACCTTCTTTTCTTATGTCTGGTTCACCAAGTTCGCTCAACCCATGTTTTCTCACGAATCATGAGAGGTTTGACCCCATTTCTTAACGGGTTGATAGATTGGTACAATCGCTTTTTTCACATCGGTCATTACAAATTGTACTAATTTATTCACTCCATTTTAACCCTCAAGTTCGTACTCCATTTCTTTTTCCCTTCCGCCATTCTTCTTCTGATATACCGGGACCGTATACCAATTCTATCCCCATATGGTCTCGCGTATTCTCCATTTCTTTCCTCACCGTATTCTTTCACCAACCTGAACATTATAACGATAAATTTTTTAAATGGTTGGCGCTAACTTTTGGCCTGTGTAAAGGCCTTGTATAAATTAATATTGTTCTCTTTCCCCCCTAATCCTGAACTTCACCGCTTAAATAGTGGAAACACTGTTTCACTTAAGTTTGGAGGGACCTTTTTGTGTGTGTGTATTTTTTTTTTTTGCTCTTTGTTTTGTATAAAAAAAATTTAAAAAAGGGGAGCGCCGACAATTTTGACCCTCTTGGTGTACCCTAACAGAGAGGGCACTGTCAAGTTTAAGTTTGGGGGTGTGCTCGGTAAGCTTTCTACCTTCGCATTCATGTGTATATTTTGCATTTGCATACTTATTTAAAAACCCAAAAAAATCGAAATTTTTTACTAAAATATAAAAACTTTGTCATCAAGTTAGCTAATAGGGTAACTTAGATTTTTATTCCGATAGTTTAGTTAATATGTTAGGAATAACTAAATCCTAGGCTTAGAAATTGAAAACCCTAAAAATAACCTTCATTCTATTTAATCTTGGTAATTATACGTCCTTACAGTTTTTTTCAGAAGTAGGTAATCTTGAGTTCAGTTCTTGAGTTAAGTCAAGATGAAGGGAAAGTATTGAAGCTCTGCTGAAGGATAAGTCTGAAAATTAGTTTCTATTCTTGAGTCCAAACTTAGAAAGTATATACCCTACAAACTGCATATACACGCACCTTGAAACTTGGGATAATAGAGGATACCTAGAAATACTCTTGCCGGAAAACCTAGTATGAAAAAAAACGGTATTTAAAGCTAAACAACAAAAAGTGCATATTGAAACATATATCCGGTCTTGAAAAAGAAAAATAAAGAAAAGAAAAAATAAATAAATAAAGTCAAAGACCTGGAAACTACTATTTACGCTTTAAGCTCACACATTCAGTAATCGGCTGTCTGTGCCTCAAGAAGCATTAATAGTCGCATGAAAGGTGTGTAAGAAAATCCGTCCATCATTAATGAAAAGAAGTAGTATTAGGTATTAGGGAAAAGGTACTTTAGCTTGAATTGAATTCTTGAGTGTAGGGGTGAAAATATACACACACGTAGGGGTATACAATCGATATTTGGAGGAAAGATAGAAATAAAGAATAAGACTTATGTTTTCCGTAAAATTGATAAAAATCCCTAATTTGAGACCACACTTTAGAAGGAAAACTCAAGAGATACCGAAATCTTTCTAAAATGTAAAACGTTTAGGATTTGGGGTTGAATAAATAGGAGGTATGAAATATAAGGGTAGGATATTTCTAACTTAGGATGATAGAATTTCTAACCTAGATACTAAACTGTAGGAGTAGAATCGACGTTAACTTATGAGACTAAGTTGACGGGATTTTATGGGTAGTATCCGCTGAAAACCCTCAGGAGACAACACTCGTTCTACTAGAGACACCTAGAGGTTTAACGGCTTGTTGCACGAGCTCAGTGCAATCGTATTCCCTACGAAAGTGAGGTTAGGACTTTTTGTGAATAATTGGTTTTGCTCGGGACGAGAAAAAGTTAAGTTTGGGGGTATTTGTTCATACCAGAATATTGCATTTAATACCGCCTATTCTTATGCCCGTTTGTTTATAGGCAGGTGCTTTTAATTCGTATTTGCTACATATTTACAGGCTACAGGTTCATAGTCCAAAATAACGCAAATGATACAAAATCTCCACTGTTACGCTAAAATCCAGAACATCTGTTGCTAATAGATAAAAACCGGGTTCCGGTCATCCGTATCCGTCCAGTGCCGCGTACCAGTTCATGAGACAAGACAAATGACAGTGGTCATTCATGTCTCGGACAAGCACAGAGCACGAGAGGGGCAGCATAAGAATCAATGGGTGCGCGGAGCTCGAGGGAGATAAGCTCAAAAGAATTATTTTTGAAGCCAATTTGGACTGTTGCAAATCTGAAGAAATTGTGGAAGCAATTTGCAATTTGGAATATGTATAACAACTGAAGAAAGCAACACAAGAAACCCCAGAAAAAACGGCATGCCAATTCCACCAAAGAGCCGCGGATCCGTAGCCTAAGTGGCGACTCGGCGGCGGATCTGCGGCCGAGTTGACTCAATGTCAACTCAGATTTTGGGGTTAGTTTAGTAACTTCATTTGGGCAGAGAATCTTGCCCTAGGGTTTCAGCACTCAGCCTATAAATAGCCCAGTTTTGTGCCAAGCCAAGAATGCTTCTCTTTAGTTAGGATTTAGTTTAGCTATAGTTCTTCTTCTTCTTTTTCATGTATTCTTCCATTAAAATGTAGTGAGAGTATTGAATGGATAATGAAATGAAGATGAGGGGTTTTTATTTAACTTGTATCTTTTAATTTTTGTATTGTCATTTTAATTTCTAAGTTTAATTTTATTCTTGTTGTTAAGTAGTTGTTGATATTTCTTTGCTTGTTTTATTTTCCTTCTCTTCTCTTTTCCGTATTATTTTCAAGCGATGATACTCGATGGAATTCCTTGCTAAGGTGAGGACCCAAGAGTTAGTTTGCACCATTTGTAAAACCGTATTTTACTTTTCTCTCTTTTCTTCCTTCTTGTTTTGTTTTATTTTCATTTACCATGTGTGAATAATTCCACACTTGTTAAGGCTGAGGAAGGTGGTATGAGGGACGGAAAAATCCCTTGTGCTTCTCTTCGCCAAACATCTTGAAATGAACACCGACCAAACAAACGCAATCCCCTCACTTAGGCGTGCTATAGGTGATATATAGCCGCGACCTAAGTCGAGAAGTTCTTTAAGCGCACTACAACATGACATGTAGTTGTGACTTAATTGGATACATGGTTGCGGGTGTTTGGCCGAGAGTTGGGATAAGCGTATTTAGCGGACGGACAAGGGGCACTAGGAATGGATTAAGCGTTGGAAAGCGCTCTTAAACTCGCAAATCCCATTCCTATGTCCTCCTAATCCCCGCTACTTTCGATTATCCCAACATCGTTTTAAGAATGGCAAAAGATAAGCATAAGACTAATCCTAACTCTACTAACCAACCTTAACCTTAACAAGCTTACTTGAACATAAATACGAACACTTAGGATAGAACTGAACATACACATATACATTCTTTATTGGCTCGTCTAAGATTTGAACGGACATACAACCATCTCCCTGCGGATCGACCCGTGCTCAACCGGCTAACTTCAAAGCGAGACCGTCTTGATTGCGGTAACAAAAAATCTAACAATCAGCACCTGTGTACAATCTTTGATGTCACACACCAATGGTTATAGGATCAACCATCGCCCTCTAAGGGACAAGAGATGTACACCCTAGCCTACTCTGGAATATCGATATCCTAGTCTCGATATTCCCTCGACTAGGAACTGATTAAAGGATATACTTTTAGACCACCCTAGCCCCACTAGTATGATCTCATCATAATCCTGGTAGTCAAGTACATATCCTAAGGGCTTTATTAACATGTAAGAGACATACAGTATAAATACTATTCTACATGATGAGATAAAGGTAACCTGATAGCATACTATCATGTCGAGCAAGAAAGTCCTCTATATATATGTCCAAGCATCCATTATACCATCAATAATGGCCTCTAGGGCATACATATTCAAAACAAACCCATCATCACAGAACCAACACGAGCCCCAAACTCATCAATAAAACCGGCGAGATGCTCTAAATTCCCAGTGCCACCGGTCATTTCATGCCCAATGAGCCCCATTTTTCTTCTGTCCATCCCTTGTTGTCACATCATTATTATTATATTGTTTGTTTAATCTTATTTTGTGACTATAAATATAGATCAGTGAGCAAGGGAAGGGAGCTCACATACTTGGATACACAACTATTTTTTATTTTTCCATTTTGTTTTAGTTCTTGTACATAGCTAGTTCACCTTGAGTTCTTAACCTTCTCTTGATTTTGCAACCTATTCGTTGAGCTTGCAAATTTAAGTTTTGGATATTGATTCATAGTTTGTATCATCATTTGAGATTAATAAAGCTTTCATTGTGCTTTTGGGTTCTTAGTATTTATTTCTTGCCATTTACTTACTTGCTATTTTATACCTTACCATTTACTTACTTGCAATGTTGTTCTATTCTTTTCTTTTATCATTTCATTTGCTCCTTCTTTTTGTTATTTTGATTTTTTGTGAATAATGGTGTTGTTAGGAAAGAAAATGGTATTGTAAGTTAAGGTTTTCTTTGCTCATTTCCTTTGCCCAATATTTTTCCATTGAACTCCGCCCAAACCTTATGCAAGCTCTCCGTTAGGCATCCTACCCTACCAAGGTTTCGATGATCCTTAACCGTGACCGGTTGCGTACGATTTGGCCGGAGGCGAAAGTCAAGAGATAAGAACGGACTGACAAGAGTCAATAAACCGAATTTCACAAATTCCATGCTTACGCACCCTAATCTACGTTGTTGCCAATTGCTCTAGCTTCAATAGTCAAGGTCTGCATAAAGGATTGAGTACGGATTTTCCTAACTTACACTAACCTATCTCTATTCCTAACAACTTATACTTTGTTTATACATATATTGGTTAGAAACGAACCGTTCCGAACCTCGCATTAACTCGTGATAATAAGAACGTAAAACGCACCGTCTCCCTGCGGAAGACCCGTACTCATCATGGCTAGTTGCACGCGACGCCGTCTTTAATTGCGGTAATTTCAAATTCTTTCTAAATACGACACGGTGAAAACCTAGCTTAACCAAGGCCGTATGGTTTTATGCAGGGCTTCGATCACATACGTGTACTTATGCACGGATGATATTTGGACGGATAATACTAGTGGGCTTTGGTTTAAGCCGGATCCTAATATTATATTATTAGATTATTTTCGTCTCTAAGTATTCGTATTTTTCTGAATACGGATACAGCTATGTATATACGGATGAGGGGTATTCTTATAATTTGTTCAAGTATACTTCTAAAAGAAGACACCTCATTTTGTATTTAATCTTTTGATTAAAAGATAAATGAGGTGGAGGTATGAGGTGAAGATTTACATTAAATGAAGCATGGCTCTTACGTGACTCATGTGGTGACTCATGAGGGTGACTCACTATGTGACTATTCAAGTATACTTGATATTTTGCTTATGCATTATTAGATGCATGATATTATCAGAACTTTTAGCCATCTTCATTACAATGTTCATTCTACACTCTCACTTCCTCAATCTCCCCTTCTTCTTCCTCTTACCCTAAATATCTCATGTGTTGATAAACCTAGGGTATTTAGAGACAAACTAATCAATCTTCACTCTCTACATCATCTAGAACATCTAGTTTAGCAAACTAGGTGCCTTAATTACCTCAGATTTGAGGTTGGAGTTCGGACTATAGACTCTCGGGTGGATCGTCTTTGACTTGATGAGACCGATGAGGTGGCCCAATCCGTATATGATCCGAGGAGCTTATGATGAGGAGGAAGCCAGCAAGAAGACCCGAAGCACATGATACTGTGAGGTATAACATTCTTTTTGAGTAGTTAACCTCATACGGTTTAGATAGTTAAGGTTTAGTATCGATCCTGAAGTTTTGTCGGTGTTGCGAAGCGTATAAAAATTGTTTTTTGCAAACTCCGCCTCCCCACGAACCCGCGGGGTGCACGACATCGACTTACAACCATGTCATGCCAACTGTCACAAATCACAAGGCAGTAGGAAAAAATCCTGACTTGTTCTTTTATTCTCGCGTTTCTGCATTTGCATCTATCCTTACATTTTTCCATCAACTTTTTCTAGAATATTTCCGCATATCCTTACTCTTCAAGCCTGATTGCACCCTCTCGGTCTTCAACGTCATCTCCTTTTCCTTCATTGACATTGCGTTTCGTAATCCTACGTTCCACAACATCAGTGAAGGAAGGGTATTTGTTGATGTGCCATTTTGACCGATTCGGACTAGTTTTGGATACTACTATATAATACGTAAAAGTAGCTCAAAATATCACCAAGTTGTGGCATGAACCTTAAAATAATTTTACAAAACTTAAAAACATCTTTTCAAAAAAATTAGGTACTATGGTACACATGCGGACGCACATGGTCTACAAGCGTGTCATAAATGATAAATTGAGCTATTTTTTTTTGGGTATTAATCGATTTTAAATTGTTTAATCCAAAAATTAAATTTTGGAATTTGGAAAAATCCAGTTTACATGTTTTGCAAATGATTTCAAAAGATTTTTAAAGCTTTTAGAAACAATCTTCATTAAAAATCCTATTTTCTAAAACAATGATTTAAAGAATTTAAAAAATTTTCAAAATTGCTATCGATGACACACATGCGGAGCGTGTCACGATGGTAAATAAAAGATTTTACTTGATTTCCAAGGCACTTAAAAATAGTAAAAATCCATCGACTGTGGCACACATGCGGACTAACATCGTATGCATGCGTGCCCTCGACGATTTTCTAGAATTTTTTTCTAAAATTAAGCGTGCAAAACTGCAAAAAATGTCCAATTTGGCACACATATGAATGGAGATCGTTCGTGTGTGTATAACAGATGCAGATTTTTTCCAAATTTCGAAAATGCACCCTAAATTCGGTGGGAAGGCCATATAAGCAGCCCCTTTTTATAGAATTCTTTATCCCAGCCTCTAAGAGCTCTCTAGAGGAAAATTTCTTTCTTTCTCTAAAATTCCAGTGTTTACTAGCGGGGATCGCAGAAGCACTCAAGTTGTTCTTAGGCAGCAGCACGAAGCGCAATCGGGCGTTTTCTAATCTTTTCCTTAATCTCATCATGCTATAATCTCATGCATTCATAAAAATCATAAATGACATGCTCTTTTCATAAAAATAAAACCTTTTAAAAAAAAGTAAAGGGGTAAGGATAGATTTTTCCCGGCTGAAAGACTGGTGAGTTCTCTCTTTCATCTTCTCTCTTTTATGATTTTTTCCTTGAATTGATTACTACATGAATATTCTCTAAAGGAAGGAATTTTACTGTTGCAGGAGATATACACCGAAGAAAGCTTGTGGTTGGCTTTGCACCAGCTTACGACGCAGGGGAATCGCAACAATCACTCGGGCAAAAACGAAGATCAATCAATGGGTGGCTAGCGACTCATTTTAGGAACGTAGTGGCGATCGCAAAATCGACTGGAACCGGCACGGATAGGCTCCGGATTTTAAGCAGAAGGAAAACGCGTCATCCGGGACACCTTGGACTAACACTTCAAGACTGATCCACATTATTCAGGTGATTCAGAGAATGGCGAGGACAAAGAAGGAGAGGTCGAACCATCGGAAGAGGATTTCCTACAGTTATCATCTCAGGCAGACTATTAGTCGCCTACTACATTTTACATTTAGCATGTCTACCTATTTTAGGCTTTCTTTTGCTTCTACTTTCAGTTGTATCAGATAATCAGACTTGTATTAGCTTGAATATTATGGAATTTGTTTTGATAGTGAATGTAGTTGGATTTATTTCTTACTAAATTTTTTGTTGTATTAAACTGCTAGTTTTAACGTTCAACGTATTTATTCCGAGGAAGATCTTTTTTCGGTATAAGAATATCGCGGGCCCAGTCACGTACCTGTTGACCGGGTAGCAAGACCCCCGTGTGACGGCCCTATAATGTTCAAAGCTCCCTCAATTTTTTTTTCAAGTATACAAACGCATTTCAGAGTGTGTTCGCATGATACTAATGGTCCATTAATCAGAGGTTCTCTCATGTCAAAACGAGAGGTAATTAACAGCAGTTTTGTCTGCAGCTGCCGGAAAATATATTCCCCACGATCAATGAACACCATTATGTAATAGGTAGGGTGAATCTGTACATGCCTGAAATATGTGCTCATCCATCTCCATTGGGTGACGAAAAGCACTCTACTGTGAGTTCTTTGTAATCTCTTTTGTATCTTAATGATTACCTCATTCTTGGCCCTGTGTATGTAGGTCGAGATAGTCAAACCACTTTATATCGGTATTTATATTTTTATGGTGTGGTTGAATTGTTTATCTTGTCTTTTCGAAGTGGAGAAAGGGTCAGAATCCCCAACATATACAAGATCATTTTGGTGTTATTCAATACATTAATGTCTTAAACCAATTAACTAAACTATCTTTTTATACAACTTTACTAGTTCACTCGTGGTTTATGGCATTTTAAAGTTCAATGGTGTTATATAAAAATCTTTGGAATTTGGATGTTGCTTTATAAAATTTTCCAAATCTAAATATATAAAATGTAACTTACATTATTATAAAGCCTAAGAAATATTCTAAAATAATCATATTCATTAGTTAGTAGTTAGGATCTATAATAAATCCTGATGAGAAGATCAAAAAGGAAGTTGCTCATAGGTTATTTATACATTATAATTAATAAACACGTCTGATATATTAATGTGGATGAAATTAAATTGTCAGATGAATTAATAGTAATATACTGATTTATAGGATAAGAAATGAGTGCATTAGCAACAAGTTAGATGTAGCTTATCACATAGCGAATAAAATGAGAGAGAATTAATTAAGATGGTTTGATTATGTGCGACGGAAAACAATCAATGATCAAGTTAGAAGAAATGACAAAATTATAGTTAGTGACGCAAATAGGGGTAAAGGTAGACCTAATTTTTTTTTAAAAAAGTTTTATTTCATATTATCAGATATTTTACAACCAAAAATAAAGGAGTCACCCTATCTATCCAAGTTACGAATAACTTTCAACTCTCTATGTAGAGACTGAAAATCATGAAACACAATAGCGTTATTATTATCGAAACTAATATCAGCTAGATAATCTGCTGCCTTATTTGCTTCTCGAAAGATATGAGAGTTCTGCACCTCTCATGGTTATGAATAAAATCAATTAAGAACGATATATTTATTGTTAATTTAAGCAAGAAGACGGTGCTTAACAGACCAAAATGAAATAAAAAGATCCATATAACCGTTTCAAAAATTCGGATAAAAGATTGTTATTGCTGTATGGATTGGTAAGGGCCTCTTTGGTTGCAGGATTATTGAATTTGGATTCCAAAATAGTACGGTTGAAATTTCTGGATTTGGTAATTTGTTGTTTGGTTGGTTTTGGATTCCTAGTATTGGATTTGTAAATCATTGTAATCTTTGTTTGGTTTGTGAAAAAAAGTGGGATTTGGATTTGGGGATTTTAAAGAGAGAGAGGATTGTTAAATAAATAAATTACATGGGCCCCATCTAAAATTACAATGAATAGTGCCAAATCCTTGGAAATTCCTAGGATTCAAGAATCCTTGTTTTGTGGTGGGCCCCTCCATAAAAACAAAGGAATCCTAGAAATCTTAATTCTGCAACCAAACACAAAATTATGGAATCTTAGGATTCCACAATCCAAAATTCAAATCCGAACTCATAATCCTGCAACCAAACAGGCCCTAAGTAAACTAATTTTTTCAGTCCATCGGCTAGGATCTACTTCATGCTTAGTAAATAAAAAAGCCTAACATATGCACCCACGAATCCCAAGCATCCAGATAACCCACAATTTGCTATGAAAGTGTTAAATTGTGGCCGCTTTCCCTTCTGGGATCAAATCCTGCACACTACCCAGGATAGGAAATGTCATACGATGATTCTGTTATTGATCGGTTGGATGATCAATTGATTCTTCACAACTTCTGACTGGATCTCAAGCATACGTAAATGACAACACATCTCCTGAGAAATTATGTTTTAAGATGTGATCAATTAATCCATTGCATCCTTAATTAGTAATTGCCTTGGAGAAACGACTCGTTTAGTTTTCCTTCAGATTGAAGTCATTTCTAAAATTCTAGAAATTGTTCCAAACAAGAGAGGAAACAACATATGATAAGAGATTACCAGAAACAATTTAATAATCAATCATGTGACAGCAAAATGAAGATACAATTCTCTCTACGAAACCATGAACAGTTACATTACTGATCATGGCCGATATTTTTGACCGTTTAATATTACTTTTCTTTCTCAGGATCCTCTCATACCTAAACTTATCCCAAATTTCCACATTTTGAACGCCGCCTCATTAACCTCTGCTGCTTCTCTCTTCGATTAGTCTCATTTGCAAAGTCCCTCACTCAATGTAGGATCAATGGGCTAAATTGACCGAAATGAAATTAATGTTTGTCTGGATAGAAAGAAAATATCTACAACTTTTTAAAACCGGCACTTTATTTGTTAACTTTAACTCGTCTATGGTACTATTAAAATGTTTCAACTTTTAGGAGCGTATTTGATTTCATGGAGTAAAACAAAAAAAAACATGATCTTGTTTCTTTGAAAACTCTTGTATTCCTTTCAACCCAAATACATTAATACAATGCCGTGATAAATATATTCAAAACATATATAATTTTCTCGTTATCACATTTAATTCTCCATTTAACGCATAATGGGAACAATGAATCGGATTTTTCTTAATTTTGATTTTTATAAATGTCTTTTATTTGCCCACATAGACTTTACAAAAGTACATTTTAGAAAACTATGTTTTACAGTTTTGGGTTTCTTGTTGCAAATGATATTTTCTCATCACATCCAAGCAAAGAGGTTTCACTTACTTAGATTGTAACAATTTACATGTGAATTTTAAACTTAGATGTCACGCTACATTTCCATGGTGCCTGGGCAACTGGACATTTGCATCCAGCAAAAGATAAAAACTTGTAGAAAGATTTAAAGTTGGGAGATTAAGGTGCACTAATTCGTGCAAATTAATTAGCCAATTGAACATGGTTTATGCTGCCCTTCTTATCTTTTATAAGAAGCTCCATATTAATTACCACTCTAGTAAACCATCTAAGTTCTATCAAAATCTTTCGGGAAAAAGCCTTCTGAAATCAGCAAAGGCATGCGGAAATTAGAAGCCTTGACCAAGGAATTAAGGAGAGAGACTCTCTAGCAAGTAACTACCATTTACTAATTTCCATAGAACACTAGAATGAAAGAAAATAAGCCCATATTAATTACAAGTCGTACCAAATTAAACCTCTGAAACATCTATAAATAGAAGCCCTTACCAATCTTTCTATACAAACTAAATCAAAATCAACCGTGATGGAGAAGTCGATTTTCCTGGCGCTGTTGTTGGTGTTGTGCATGGCTGCTGCGGCGCATGCACAATCAGCATCAAATGTTCGCGCCACATACAATATCTACAATCCGGCACAGAACAACTGGGACCTCAACGCCGTGGGTGCCTACTGCGCAACATGGGACGCCAGTAAGCCATTGGCATGGCGCCAGAAATACGGATGGACAGCGTTCTGC
The DNA here is from genome assembly GCA_030015575.1 of Agapanthus africanus. Lineage (NCBI taxonomy): Eukaryota > Viridiplantae > Streptophyta > Magnoliopsida > Asparagales > Amaryllidaceae > Agapanthus > Agapanthus africanus. The sequence continues at coordinate 401,768,681 of CM057350.1, read as the reverse complement.
GGGCCTGTTGGACCCACCGGCGAGGCATCTTGTGGAAAGTGCTTATTGGTAAGACTGCATATGGATATCTATATCTAGCATGAGTTCCTCTATAGTGGTTGTTATTATCCAAGCGTTCAATAGGTTATCCAAGGGAGCTTATATGTGCTTGTAAGAAATTATTCAGTATGCATGATGCAGTAATTAAACATAGGCAAGAGAGAGAAATATCAATTTTTAAGGCTACCTTGATCTGGCACAACAAATTGTGATCCATAATCCTTTCTCTTTCTCTCTCAGGGCATATACATATTATAATTAAATGATGGTGGATATAAAATACAAATTGCTCACTCCATTACTTTAGCCCTGAATAATGATTGCTGTCTTTTTAAGTCCATTGGAAACAATCGTCGTACATGTTTGCTGATTCAAATGTCTGATCATGCACGCAGGTGACAAACACTGCCACTGGAGCACAAGCAACTGTAAGAATCATCGACCAATGCTCCAATGGAGGCCTGGATCTAGACCAGGGAGTGTTTCAGCAGCTGGACACCAATGGCAACGGCTATGCAACCGGCCATTTGACTGTCAACTACCAGTTTGTTAGCTGCGGAGACTAGCTAACTTATTCTTAAATCACAAGTCCGATCATTGAATGTTATATTATATATGAGCATATCTATTTTATAAAAAAATAAAAATAAAGATGTGCTACTAAAATTTGTACTGATACTTCCGTTTGAAGAATAATAAAATTTGTTCCGGCTACTCATGTCCAAAACTTACCAAGCTTGGATCTCAGGATTTATATCTTTTTTCCCCTCGTACATCAGGGATTCACTCAATTTTATTTGCATATATGTTCTCTGCTCATTTTGTGGATTAGAGGAAATAGGCACTACTACACATTAGGCTTTCCCCTACCGTTGGACACTACTACAAATAGGGGTTATCCGTAGGCGCAAACCACTGCCCTTACGGCTATATTCGTAGGGGCATGAAAAAACGCCGTAGGTGCACACGCCGAAGATGCAAGTCTTAGTTTTAAACATGCCCCTACAGATAAATAATTGCTCTTACGGCTTAATGCATAGGTCCATATGTCCCTACGGATTACACCGTAGGGACAAAAAATTTATTTAATTTATCGGTTTATAAAATAAAATCTTTGCCCCTCCGGATAACTCCGTAGGTATAAATATATGCCCCTACGGCTCCATGCGTAGGTCCAGATGTATAGGGGCAAAATATCAGGTAGCCTGATATCTTGCCCCTACGGATAACTGTGTAGGGGTAAAGTTATGCCTCTACGGATTAGACCGCAGGGACAAGGTTAACCCCTCTTACTGAGTCCATAGGGGCAAAATATCAGGTATCTTGATATTTTGTCCCTACGGATAAATGTGTAGGGGCAACGTTGCACCCTACGGATTAAACGGTAAGTGCAACATTTGGCCCTATGGATTAATCCGTAGGTACATATTATCAGGTTTTTTAAAAAAAAAGGGCTGCCTATTTTTTCCTCGTCCTGTGCACAATAATATATACATCATATATAAAAGTAATCAACAAGCAGAATATATATCTGTCATGTCCTAAAAGTACGGAATATGACCAGCACTTAAACTACGAAACGTTTCGAAGCGTACGTAATCTAAGTAAGCCGAAAACCCAGAAATCCAAACCAAGAAAAGTAGTAGAGTGAAGGAAAACCAATTTAAATCAAGTAGTTTTAATAGCATAAGCCGAATTATGCGTTTTTAAAAACATCAAATATTTACTGAAAATTTCGGCAGAGTCTCCTTTGTAAATACTGGCCCCCAAACATGATACAACATGAATAGTATATGAAATCAATAAAAGGCATCCCCAAGCGGGAGCTAGCTCTTCGTCAAACGACGGTCACAACCACACAAGCAATATAATATACAACGCCAAGGGCGAGAATCAAAACTCAAAAGGAAACTCAAAACAACAAGAAATCTACTGAAATATAACGTGCGACTCTAAGGTCGAAAGAATAACATCACTGGTCTCTATCTCAAAAATAAATATATGTTTGGTTGATGGAACATCTAGATACAACTGAATAATAATATATACAAAGTATACTGATGGGTACGACACAATAAACCCACCTACTAGCAAATCACCCGGAAATGGAAGTAGTGCCAGCAAAGCCATAATGAAACCTGTACGGCAAAATCTGCAAGAAACTGTGGCACAACGGGGGTGAGTTTCCAACTCGTGAATAGAAACATCTACGAACAGAAATCGCATGAACAATGCAATCCTAAGTCATGCAATCATAATATATCCTCAAATATATAACCAGCAGCCTATAACAATGGTTAGGGTAAAAAAGTCTAACCCAAGTGTAATCCCATGTGCCCGTGTCAGTGACTCAGGTAGCAATATATCATATGGATGATGTATGAATGCATGAAACAAAATGCATGTACTGAAGAAAACTGCTTTCATAAATTAGTGAGATTTTTGTATCTTTTAAAAACGAGATATCATAAATGAAATCAGCATAAACAGTGCCTAGCATCGATACAAAACAAATATCCAAATATCACGATATCTCTGTGTCGCAATCTCTGTACCTCGATATCTCAAATATCTCTGTATGTCTCAATCTCATTATCTAGGACGCCGTCAGTCCAGACCGGCCCCTACCATCCATCTCAAGACTACGACGGTATCCTCCGGATATCCGACGCGTCGAGTAAAATCACCGGTTGGTAGTGCTTCCCTGCCAGGCTCAACGCCATCATCTGCGATCCTCTTGCCCCGGGGTACCGCACCGGGTCCACCATGTACCCGAAACGGTTCCTCCACTCCTCGAACTCGGGTCTCGAAATCCATCAGCAAACTCATGGTGGACGACTCATACATCATGGGAAAACCGTACTTTTTATTTAAAAGAGAGAGAAGAAGTTTATTTATGTTTTTGCGGTTTTCCTCCAAATCCAAGAAATCTCATGAAATCCGAATCCAAATCATCAATAGCACGTAGAACCATGAATATAGGCATGAAAATTTATGAATGCGGCATAACAATGAATAACAGTATGTTAGTTATATGTATGCCCTAGAGGCCATTACTGTACATAGGATGTATATTGTAGTGGATGCTGGGACATATATAGGGAGGACTTTCTTGCTCGACATGATAGTATGCTATCTGGTTACCCTTTACCTAAACGTGTATGCTGATTGTCTCTCTGTTACATGTTGGTAAAGCCCTTAGGATCTGTACTTGACTACCTAGACTATGATGCGGATCATACTAGTGGGGACATGGTAGTCTATAAGTACATCCTTCAAACTCCCTAGTCGTGGGTGTATCGAGACGGGGCATCGATATACCAGAGTAGACTAGCGTATACCTTCTCGACCCATATAGATGGGCGATGGATGATCCCATATCCATCGGTGTTTGACATCAGAGATGATATACGGGTGCTCAGTAGAGACTGGGTACACTGGACGGACTCGCCGAGAACTCCCAGATGGTATTATACCTCACGTCAGATGGCAGTTCTCTGGTGACACTGGTACAGAGTAGTCTGTTGACCCGAGATCGTCATAGAGTCTTGTGTGGTTCCCACTGTGCTTTGATTTCCATCTTACCACGTCCAAGAGGGCGTGCAAAACGGTGGTTTTTGGGTACAGTCCCGAGTCACATGGAGGCAATGAGCGATAGGAGGGGATTCGTCTCTCCCGGTATAGGGAGTTGATGTTGCGCTGTGTTCGATTGGCTATAACAGGAAATCCCTGGCCAGGGTTGCTGAGATTTACTGGTAAGTGTTACCAGTAGTTTCTCGAATAGTTATAGACCTCATATCGACACGACTTATCGAGCTATTAGGGTCTGACGTATACCACCCCTAGGCGAGATATGCGACAGATCAGACGATCAGACCGGACTGTACGGTAGTGTTACTGGTCGGATTCACTGGAGTGTGAGCGGGCTTGCTCGTCGATCTTCAGATCGCTCAATACCCGGGTGGCCGTTACGTTTAGCAGACCGCTTGCGGCTTGTGGGTGTTTGATATGATCATCATCTGCTGCCGGCGTATTGACGAGTCTTTAGAGTCCTACACAGAGGTTTCCTGGCTCAAGCGAAACGAAATAGGAGCGCATATGAGATATGTGTGGGACCGAGAATAATACGAGTATGTGATACTGTATTCGATTCTCGCGATGTGACATTGATCGGTTATATGCGATATAGCCGGGTTATCGGATCAAGTGTTGATTCGATAAGATGTTACTAATGATACCAGTCGGTTATGTGCGCATGACCGGATCATTAAATCAAGTGTTGATTTAATGATTTAATGTATAATTATATATTTGATATATTACCTTGCATTAACTAGTATCGGTTCACTTTAGACGGATTTTCTCACTTGGTTCGTGCGCATTGCATATGCGATATGTTTTTGTGCACTTGTATGTATCATGTTTGATGATGCATGCTAACTTGAGTTTGTGTAAAGATTAAACCATGGTTATTCAAATGGTTAGGGCTTTATTTTTCATATCTATTTATTTATTTATTTATTTATTTTCTTTTTGGAAAATGAAATGAGAAGAATGGAGGCTTTCTTTGTTTTTTCATGAAGATTCATGAACCTTTGACTTTGTCCACCATTCTTATCTCATGCTTAACCTAACCATTTGATTTAACCCTAGTTCAATCTCTACACATAACCATGTTTAAGTTATGATAAAGATTGGATTATTCTTTTCTTTTTATTTTAACTTATCATAACATTTCTTCTTCTTCTTCCTTGCTTCAAGTGAAGAAAAGCTTACCTCATCAATGGTGATTGATGTTTTTGAGTGAGAAATCCAATTCTAAAGTTAACCCACTTCCTATTTCTTCATCCTCTACCTCTTGCCAAGTAGTAGAGTGTGTTTACTTCACAAGTTTCATGACTTGGTGAAGTTGTGAGCTTGATCTAGCGATGCCTCGACGTAGATCATCTTCGGCATGGACATCGACGACCTAGCTTGCCCATTCTCCGACGAAGCCGACTCTAGAGCCCGGATTTGATTTGGACAGCGGAGACGACCTCGTTGCGGAGCCGTGGAGGTGGAGGACCGGATCTACAAAGGTTGTATTTCCGTTTTCTCATTAGTTAAGTGTTAACTAGTTCATTGTTCGCCTAGACATCTAGTTATCGATCCGTAGTTTAGGGTTTGTAGGCACCATAATTTTTGAAATTGCCATGGTTGATGGCTTGGGAGACCTCACTAGCATGCCTAGGAACCCTACAGTGGTATCAGAGCCTAGCAAGAGCCTTAGGCGAAGTCTAGACGCGATTTGAAACCCGAACGAACCCGAAAACCCAAACCCAAAATGCTCTCTGTCCTTTTTCTAAAAACAGTGATTTTTCATGATTAAAAATATCCAGAGAAATAAGCAGGAAAATATAAGAATTACGGCGCAAAATTGGGGCCATGAACAGTTCATTGTAGCGCGGATCCGCGGCATATTCCTTCATTAGGCGGCGGATTAGCGGCATAATGATGACGTCATCCTCCAAGATCTGCACAGTAACTCTTATTATTTTATTCTGGATTTTCTGGGAATTTTTAATACTGTTTCCAGAGTTGTATTTTCTGGGATTGTTTTGGGGATTCGGTGTTTCGATCGGGGTATCAAATTTTGTCTGTTTGGCTTTCCGGATAAATTTTAGAATATGTTAAAAAGTTCGACCGGATATAAATACCCAATTTTTCCCCTATCGGGAAATTTCCAAGTGTTGGATTTTTCCGTAGTTTAACGACGTTCTAAGTAGTGCAAGTAACGCGATGGTCCCTCTAGAAGACACAAACCTTAACTCGATTATGTGACCGTCTTGAACTGCCCTTTGAACCTTCGGGTTTGGGGCAGTACGGCGTGCCACATGTGAGGCGTTGGCTTGACCCTTCTACGGCTGGACCGTTGGTACTGAGGTACGAACGGAATGTTGTTAGACTTATTTCATATGTTGAGCTGTATCGGGAAAACTTGGGTGTTCGATTATTCGATCGGAAAGTTTAACATTTTCTGTTTATCTGGAATGGGATACAATAATTGGAATTCACAATAAGTTATGTGATAACTGAATGAATGTTATAAACGTAGCAATTTAGTCTCACTTGATCGGTTGCCACGGAATTTTGATGTGATCAAAAGTCCGTCGCAATCACGTAGCGTACGCGGATACTCGCCGGGTAAACTTAATAGACAGCCTCACTCCATAGCCCCGACCAAGTGACTGTAGGAGAACCCCGTCGCCGAAAGCATCCGTACGGGTGCTCGCGGTAGCGGTGTTCCGCCTTGGTGCACTTCGTCGACGGTATTGGGGGTGCGGCCGTCTACAGAAGTTTGCGACGAGCATTCGATCAGGATGTCGGGAATCCTGTTGAATTGCCCGACTTGATATTGAAAAGTGTTTTCGATTTTGAGACTAAAATGCGGGGTTTATAATTGTTAGGCATGCGATGTCTAAGGAATTCATTTGGTCAGGCATGCGATGTCTGAGGTGATTGCGGATTCCAACTGTTGTAGTTTTACACTTTCTTTTCTGTGACCGTAAGTGTAATATGTGATATCGCCGGTTTCGTTGCTATATGTCAACGACAATTGGGATGGACATATTTACTTACGTTGATGACATGTGATGTTATGTGTTGCTGGATATGTTATATTGGATCGTCGTGTTTGAATAGCCGGGGGTTTTTATGTGAGATGAGTGTTTTTCATTTTCATTCATGTAAAAACTTGTATGTAATATTCTTTTATTGGGGCGCTTCCAGGTTGCGGAAGTTGTCACCTGTTGTATATTATTTACTTTTCCGCACTAGGATAGACCCAAGGAGGAGGGCACAAGTAACCGGGTTCTGGAGTCCAGTGGGAGACCAACTCGAGGAGTCGAGTCCGGGTCTCCTAACTCCAGAATTGGCAGGGTTGCTTGCCGCTCTCGTAGGGGTCTAGGGGTGTGGGTTTGGCTATTCATCACGACCGTGGAATCCGTGTTTTATACTGGCTCGTATTGAAAACACGGACGTCCTAGTATATCCAATATTTCATATGATTCTTCTGCTGCGATATCTATGATGTGATCATGTGATGTTCTATGATGGATACTTTATATAGTATATATGATATATTATATAGACGTTACTTATGTTTTACACCCGCGCTAGCCCTGCCCCGCTCTGCCGTTAGTTACCTAACCTAACGGTGCACGAGGGGACATCGAGGCGAATGCGGATGGCATAAGTGTACGTCGTATTTATCTGTGATGTTTAGGTACTTAAATGATGGGACTTCATTAATGTGATTAATGAAATAAAAGAAACCTAAGATGTTGTAGAATCGAATTTCAAAATAAAACAGGTAGCTACAGTTCTTGCTTTGCACAGCGGTATATGTGATATATCCTGCACCTCATCCGACGAGGAAAGGACCGAGATCCCTTCACCGGGAGTGACTCCTTTAGCAATAACTGGCAGATGCTACACACTCGGTTTGTCTTTTGATTGCTTTTAAGAGTTTTTGCTTTGCACAGTGATATATACAATATATCCCGCACCTCATTCGACGAGGAAAGGACCGACGATCCCTTCACCGGGAGTGACTCCTTTAGCAAAACTAGAAAAGCCTCAAAAATACTCCATTTCAAAATTCATTCGATCCTACAACGATATCAAGTTCATTACGCAATAGGTTTTCAGAAAAACCTGTCGTAGCCCTCCGTCATTTCAGATATGTACTGGTTAGTATTCGTGCTGCGTTTGTTGACCTCTGTCAAGGCGCAGTGTGCGGTAGCTGATTAGTGCTTATCTGCATAAGCATATGATGTGATTGATTTAGGGTAGTCGTGCGACCTTGTTGACCTCTGTCAAGGGTCGTGCGGGTGGGTTTACTTCAATCAGGAAATGACGGGTTGAACTTGACTAGCAGCCTATGGTTTGTTGACCTCTGTCAAGGTCATAGGACGCTAGGGGCAAAATATTATCGGGAATTTCAAGTGTTGAGATTTGCAATGAGATTGCATACCTTCTATGAGATAGTTGGATCCCGATACCCGCTGCGAGTAAGTGTTACTCCTGGGAGAGTTTTACGCATTACAATTAGCCGATCAAGTAGGTGTCTAGAAAGGTGTTAACGAGGTTACGCCTCTGGGAAAATGAGGTTTACATTAATTAGGTCCGTGCGAAAGCACGGGGCACCTCCCTCAAAGTACCGACACTGGCTTGGCTGAAAGATTGGCGAACTTGTAGTGTGTAATTAATCCCGGCTAGTCTTTCCTTTTAGGGTTTGAAGGAAGATTTGATAAAAAGCAGTGGGAGCCATCCTGATTAGATAAAATAATAACCAATCTATTCTTGACAGAGCGCACGCTGAGTGTTTTCTTCTCTCTCTCTCCAGGTAGCGACCATATCACGCCTTAATCAAGATAATAATACGGATTATTGACTGAACCCGCTTGTTATACTGAGCTGGGGAACGTTGGTCCCGCTCCACCTTATAATTGTTATAAGACAGAGCAGGAAATTGGGGAATACCAGATTTCCCGTGCCGCCCAAACGAGGAGAGTGCATGATGATGCATCATCTTTGGGTGTGTTCATTATACAGAACTGTTTCTCAGTATTCTTTACGTCCTGGGTATGTGATACCAGATCAGGATCCCAGATATGTAATCTGTTACATAGGGCTACAGAAAGGTAGAAAAACTGAGAACGGGTGATGAGTTTCATGAGGCAGAAAACGGGGCAAGTGTTGCAGCCAAGTCTGTCAGTCACTGTCACCCTGTATTACCGATACATTGATTCTGAACGAATGTTGTTAGATACCGAACCTGATATACAAAATCATATCAGTCTCTTTATTAGTAAAGAAAGGATATAATTTTGTATTGTTGGATAATGTTTTGAACATTTCCTATATCAAAAGTTGATCGGTTCAGGCACGTTATCTAAAAGCGTTGATGTTCTAAATCAAACTACAGTTCTTATTATATGGAACACACACAAGAGGAAGAGTTCAGAAATGAACGAATCCTTCTTGAGGCATTGTAGACTAGGTCATATCAATGTGACCCGACTAGCTAGAGTTACATATAGATGCATATTTAAATCAGTTTGAATTTACATCTTGTGAAACTCGCCAGTCATGTCACAAAGATAAGATGACCATAGCTCCATTTACTAGAAACAGAGAAAGTGTTAATGAACTCTTGGGATGATACATGTTGATGTATGTAGGTCCCCAGTCTACAAATGCCAGGACTGATTCTTTATACTTCATTATATTCTCTGATAATCTCTCAAGATTCAGTCATATGTTCCTGTTGAAACATGAGTCCGAACCTTTTGAGATATTCACAGAATATAAGTTAGAAGTAGAGAACCAATATACGGGTATAAGTATTATGTCCTTTGATGTGATCAAGGAGGAGAATACTTGAGCATGGAATTCCTGGACTTTTCTAAAGGAGAATGAGATTCTCTCTCAGCATTACTCCTCTGAATACACCATAGCACGATGGTATATCAGGGCGGAGCAATCACACCCTATATGATATGGTGTGCTCTATGATGAGTATTAATGAGTTACCTATTTCCTTTTGGGAAATATGCGCTTGAGAAGCTGCATACCTATTGAATAGGGTTCGAATCAAATCAGTTGCCTACCGCTTCATATGTGATATGGAATGGGAAGAACCCATGTCTTAAGTTAGTTAAGATTTGTGGTTGTCCGGCCTATGTCAAAAAGCAAAATCCGGACAAGCTCGAGGCAAGGTCTATTATGTAGAACTGGAAGTGTTCCAGCTATACAAACTACAGCTGATGATTTGATAGAACCAAAGGATTCAGTAGATCCCAACGAACCTCAGCCTCTCCGCCGATCTAGTAGGGTTCCTCACCCACCTGAGAGATACTTCTGTTTCTCTATGACAGTGGGAGCGAGGATTGCATCATGAGATGATGACCTAACTAGCTTCGAGCTGGCCATCGAGAGTAAGACTCTGTAAGAATGGCTGGATGTTTATCGATCTGAGATGGAATCCTTATACACCAACAAAGTATGGACTTTGGTTGCTATATCTGAAGGGTTAAATCCCCATCAGGAGCAAGTATATCTTGAGAAGATTACTTGGTGTAGATGGAAAAGTTGAGACTTTCAAAGCTAGACTTGTTAAAGCTTTTCGTCATCGACCAGGCGTGGATAATGATGAAACCTTTTCAAGTAGCTATGCTTAAGTCCATCCAGATCCTACTTGCCACGGCTACATACCATGACTGCGATATCTGGTGGTTGGGTGTCTTGACTGTTTTTCTAAATGATGATTTAGAAGAGAGTGTCTATAAGTACACAGCCAGAGGGCTTCGTAGACAGTGGGAGCAGCGGAAACGTGTGCAAGATGCTTTATAGGATAAAGCAGGCATCGCGGAGTTGGAACATCTGTTTTGATGGATTAGTCAAAGAAGTTGACATCATCAAAATGGTAGATGAACCTTGTATAAACAAAAAGGTAGTAGGGAGTATGGTGACAATCCTCGTAGAGTACGTGGATGACATACTCTTGATAGGGAAGGAGTTTCCTATGCTACGCTCGGTCAATCTCCGTTTATCACAATGATTCTCCATATAGGATCATAATGATACCTACTAACTCCTGGATTTTGGATCTATGAGATAGATCTAAATGGATGTTAGGATTCTCACTAGTTGTAGTGAGATGGTATCAATCGATCCTGGGGAGAATCACTGGAATGGTTCCAGGGTGATAAAGACGACTGAATGTCAGTCGCAGGCATTGTCTTTACCCTCAGTAAAGGGACGGTATGTTGGAAGAGTTCCAAGCTAGATACCGTGGCATACTAGACGATAAAGGCAGGATACATCGCTACTTAAGATGCTACCCTAGAGGCTGTTTGGGTGTATATTGGTTCATGAGATGAACTATGTTCCTACCATTGTGAGACAATGGAGTTGTGGCTTATGCCAAGGAACGCCGGTCCCATCAGTGATCCAGACTTATTCTAAGGCAGTGTCACCTGATCATGGAGATGGTTGATCTCCAGGGAGATCGAGGTTAGGAGAGTAGACTCAGAGGACAACACAGCGGATCCACTCACAAAGGCCTGTTCCCAGAGAGAGACTTTTATGGGATGGTTGAGTATGAGATACTACAACCACTGCTACAGATGGCCCTAGTGCAAGTGGGAGATTGTTAGTTATATGTATGCCCTAGAGGCCATTACTGTACTTAGGATGTATATTGTAGTGGATGCTGGGACATATATAGGGAGGACTTTCTTGCTCGACATGATAGTATGCTATCTGGTTACCCTTTACCTAAACGTGTATGCTGATTGTCTCTCTGTTACATGTTGGTAAAGCCCTTAGGATCTGTACTTGACTACCTAGACTATGATGCGGATCATACTAGTGGGGACATGGTAGTCTATAAGTACATCCTTCAAACTCCCTAGTCGTGGGTGTATCGAGACGGGGCATCGATATACCAGAGTAGACTAGCGTATACCTTCTCGACCCATATAGATGGGCGATGGATGATCCCATATCCATCGGTGTTTGACATCAGAGATGATATACGGGTGCTCAGTAGAGACTGGGTACACTGGACGGACTCGCCGAGAACTCCCAGATGGTATTATACCTCACGTCAGATGGCAGTTCTCTGGTGACACTGGTACAGAGTAGTCTGTTGACCCGAGATCGTCATAGAGTCTTGTGTGGTTCCCACTGTGCTTTGATTTCCATCTTACCACGTCCAAGAGGGCGTGCAAAACGGTGGTTTTTGGGTACAGTCCCGAGTCACATGGAGGCAATGAGCGATAGGAGGGGATTCGTCTCTCCCGGTATAGGGAGTTGATGTTGCGCTGTGTTCGATTGGCTATAACAGGAAATCCCTGGCCAGGGTTGCTGAGATTTACTGGTAAGTGTTACCAGTAGTTTCTCGAATAGTTATAGACCTCATATCGACACGACTTATCGAGCTATTGGGGTCTGACGTATACCACCCCTAGGCGAGATATGCGACAGATCAGACGATCAGACCGGACTGTACGGTAGTGTTACTGGTCGGATTCACTGGAGTGTGAGCGGGCTTGCTCGTCGATCTTCAGATCGCTCAATACCCGGGTGGCCGTTACGTTTAGCAGACCGCTTGCGGCTTGTAGGTGTTTGATATGATCATCATCTGCTGCCGGCGTATTGACGAGTCTTTAGAGTCCTACACAGAGGTTTCCTGGCTCAAGCGAAACGAAATAGGAGCGCATATGAGATATGTGCGGGACCGAGAATAATACGAGTATGTGATACTGTATTCGATTCTCGCGATGTGACATTGATCGGTTATATGCGATATAGCCGGGTTATCGGATCAAGTGTTGATTCGATAAGATGTTACTAATGATACCAGTCGGTTATGTGCGCATGACCGGATCATTAAATCAAGTGTTGATTTAATGATTTAATGTATAATTATATATTTGATATATTACCTTGCATTAACTAGTATCGGTTCACTTTAGACGGATTTTCTCACTTGGTTCGTGCGCATTGCATATGCGATATGTTTTTGTGCACTTGTATGTATCATGTTTGATGATGCATGCTAACTTGAGTTTGTGTAAAGATTAAACCATGGTTATTCAAATGGTTAGGGTTTTGTTTTTCATATCTATTTATTTATTTATTTTCTTTTTGGAAAATGAAATGAGAAGAATGGAGGCTTTCTTTGTTTTTTCATGAAGATTCATGAACCTTTGACTTTGTCCACCATTCTTATCTCATGCTTAACCTAACCATTTGATTTAACCCTAGTTCAATCTCTACACATAACCATGGTTAAGTTATGATAAATATTGGATTATTCTTTTCTTTTTATTTTAACTTATCATAACATTTCTTCTTCTTCTTCCTTGCTTCAAGTGAAGAAAAGCTTACCTCATCAATGGTGATTGATGTTTTTGAGTGAGAAATCCAATTCTAAAGTTAACCCACTTCCTATTTCTTCATCCTCTACCTCTTGCCAAGTAGTAGAGTGTGTTTACTTCACAAGTTTCATGACTTGGTGAAGTTGTGAGCTTGATCTAGCGATGCCTCGACGTAGATCATCTTCGGCATGGACATCGACGACCTAGCTTGCCCATTCTCCGACGAAGCCGACTCTAGAGCCCGGATTTGATTTGGACAGCGGAGACGACCTCGTTGTGGAGCCGTGGAGGTGGAGGACCGGATCTACAAAGGTTGTATTTCCGTTTTCTCATTAGTTAAGTGTTAACTAGTTCATTGTTCGTCTAGACATCTAGTTATCGATCCGTAGTTTAGGGTTTGTAGGCACCATAATTTTTGAAATTGCCATGGTTGATGGCTTGGGAGACCTCACTAGCGTGCCTAGGAACCCTACACAGTATGCATGAAGTGACAAGTAATAACTACAATGTCTAAACTGGCATATAAGGCAGGTACACTAATATTATGTCAAACTACTAACTAACAAGCTAAGTTAAGCAATAATATTTTCTAAGGTGTACGTGACATGGCAATTACCGATGAAGATGTATGTGAGCCGGCAAGTAAGTGTACGTGGTACATACGCATCATCGGTAATGGTGCTGGTGTCCTAACAGCATAATATCAACAATGCAATATGAAATAGCAATGTAAGTATGCGATGCGGGGCGAACAGCAATAATGAGCGGGAGCTAAATACTAGACACAACGGTAACTAATCTGCATTTAATATATATATGCGTCATACTATGGTGCCATTTGAAATTACACAAATCGTGGGGTTTTGGAAATAAGGGCTACGGTGTTTTTAAGAAAAGATACGCCTTTTGAAATATCCGTAGAATCCCTTGACCTGTCTTTTAAAATACCCACGATCCGTTAGTTTTGAAATAGGTAGGAGTCTAATCTAGTCTAACAACTACACTAAACTATACGGCTGAACTAACAAGCTGAACTACAGGTAAGGAAACCGCCTAACATCTGAGTCGATACGTATACATACCTGTATAAATATAGTTGGTGATCCCGCCTCAATAATATCATATCCGATACCATATCGATATTCAGACATCCCAAGTCAAGAGTGCGGATCAATCATTAATATATAGCTCGTATGTAAATCCGTCGTACGGCATCCCCAAATCTGGGTACGGGTCAATATCACATTATTCATCTGGTATCCTCTTTATCCAAGATCATAATCTGGGTACTGATCTACGTCTAGTACGATACTGATATCATCAATATAGTCATGATCTGACTGCTGATCTATAGCCTCGTACAAACCAATAGCATCATCATATATCGTCTTAAAGAGGTATACATCACCTAATGCGACCTATTATGAATATCTTAATATATCTTATCTCATATCACGATCACATGTCAACCATTCGATGTATAACACTATTCACATGTAACGTCGTCCCCAGATCCGCTATAATATCAGGACGTATCTCAAATACGAATCTTTCCATATCACCGTTCTCGCGGTCTTAATCAAATCTTATCGACTCATCTCAAATCCCAAATACTTTCCTCAAATCCAGTATGTGAACACATAGTCCCATACCCATGTGAATACATAACAATATAACCCCATATAAGCACATATGAAAGAAGAATGTATGCAAGTATGGGTGTGTGTGTAAATGTGATGCAGCCTCTACTCTAGGGTCTCGCAACACTAAACCTATCCAATCACACCTAAAATCTATCCTTATCATCAATAAACTCAACAATATGTAATCAATATATATGTGTGTATACGTATTCGTATACATCACCATGAACTGCAGGGGTGCTATACGCCATCCACCCGACTTCTCCCCGTAGATATAAATCTACTCACCTGGTCCTCGCTCGCCGGTGCCGACGTCGCCACGCGCTTGCTTGTCGTCTCGAAGACCACATGTGGTACCTATATATCATAACGCACCGTATCGCATTAAAACCAAATTCGAAATCGAAAAGGCATACGAAAATCAAATCGGCACGCGTATCACGCATAGGTCAAACCAACCCTCGATGTCGATGTACGAACGTCAAACCATCGGGGAAAACCCAAACACACTCATTTGCGCATTCACGAACACTAATTATAATATAAAATAGGTTAAAATTCACAAAAACCCCAAATTCACTTTAAAAGACATTTTTCCGAAAATCTAGCAAGCAAAAATTACCCGTTTTAGTACAAAACTCGACGTTTAAATAAATCTAGCGGCCATAATTCTTATTAAACATCTTAAATAAGTCATACAACCCATTTTACAAATTTAATCTCATCAATTCTTATAAAACTAAAAATTCTAGTTTTGCAATTTATCTAATTTTAACAATTTCGAGTGAAAATGCACAAAACAACAACTACGCTTGGTTTTGCATGATCCAAAGGCATTAAACCACTCATTATAATATTAATAATGACATGAAACTTTAATTATATTTAATCTAAAGCATTTAATAATTTTCCAAAAACCCTAGTTAGCAAAATAGCTTAATTAGTAAAATTTTAAAATAACAATTAGCAAACTAGTTACTAGGTAAGATTGTACATGCCATAATATGTTAAATTATACACTTAAATCATGATCAAATGATATAAAACCCTAACTTGATCCATACCCAATTCTAGAATTTCCAAACTTGCAACTAAAGCCTAATTAACACTTAAATAAATTAGCTTTAAGAAATTAACTAACAAATTAAGCAAAAGGTTTAGAAATTATACCCAAAAACATTTGAAGATCCACAAGCACTCATAGCCTCCCAAATTAAAATCTTGTTCCCTAGATCCATGCTAGATAGGCAAATGAGAAATGGGTAAGAGTTGGATTTTGATTTCGGTGAGGTTTTACTTTGATTTTTGACAATTTTTTTGATGGAAAAAGAGAGGAGAAGAGGGAAGGGGGGGCTGCTGTTGGGCTTGCAAATTTTCGGCTGGATTTGGAGGGGGGTGAGGGAGGAGAGAGAGTGAGGTGGAGAAAGGGGGGGGGGAAGTCAAAGTTCACCCTTTTACTTCTATCATTTCCTTTTTTTTTCTTTTCTTTTCTTTTGCAAAACAAGTGGGGAAAATTGAGGGGGGGCTGCTGAATTCAGCCAAGGGGAAGGAAAAATGGGGGTGTGTGACTGTGGGTATGGGTGTGGAGTGATGGAAAATGATAAATACTATACCCCAAACATCCATTTACACTAAATTCACTATTTAAGCCTTTTTTCTTCGATATTTTCTAACACTGATTAACAACTTCATTTCAATTCAAAAATCACATGTTAAAATTTTGTTTAATGTATTATGATGCACAAAATTTGTTTCAACTCATTCCAATTTGTAATTTTCCCTAATTAAATGTATTAGTGACGGCTTAAAATAATATTAAAATAATTAATTTCGGAAAATTTTTCAGAAAATTTGAAATTTCACCAGTGGCTCAATAAACACCAAATATTAGAAATTACATAGCTAGAATATGTATATTTAATTTTAAAATAAAGATATTTGTATTTTGACTTTTTACAGAAAACCCCCTTATTTTACCGATTTTCCGAAATTTCACCGAAACGATATTCAAAACGTTACAATATCGCAGTATTCAAAATCAACATCTCACGCATAACATATAAAAGAAATCAACAAGCAGAATACGATATCAATCTAAATCAATATGAACACGTAAACACCACCAATATCGTCCAAAATATATACAATATGTATCATATAAGTAAATACATGTTTAAAATATAAGAATCAAAAAGCTACCCTAGCTCGATCCAGCTCCACCTCTGATAAACACTGTAATATGCCGCACCTGCTCCTCGGATATACCTTGAGTCAACATCTCGAGCACTGCGGTGTGTGCGGGAGTCTGAGCGGGCTGTGGAGCTGTAGGAGTGGTCTGCGCAACCGCAGCCGAGGTAGTGGCTTGCGGAGCTGCAGCTGTGGGAGTCTGAGCGGGCTGTGGAGATATAGGAGTGGTCTACGCAACCACAGCCGAGGTAGTGGCTTGCGGATCCGCAGCCGAAGGAGATGCATGTGGAGGCTCGGCCGAAGTACCCTGTCGTGTCTTTTCAGTTTTGTGTGTAATAAACGAGTATGAACTGTGTATTAGTCGAATTCGTATCATTATCAGGTTATTGAGAAACCCCAATCTATGTATACTTAGGGACTTAGGCCTCGTTTGGATATCTAGTTTAGAAAACTGTAGTTTATTTTAATTAGACAGTTCTATATATGTATGATTAATCAAAGTTAAGTCTACAACCAAATAAGTTTAGGCTACGTACTAATATTGGATATGTTGCTATCTGTAATATGACATAATATTTTACTATTAAATAGTATACATACCATCATCTCCTTCAACTCCTGGATGGTGGCCTTCAAGGTGTCCAGTTCTTGCTCTAGACGTTGCTCACGGGAGATAGAGGAAGTAACCGCCGGAATGGAGTTCAACCTCATATGGGCCCTGCTAGGACCCAGTCCCTGGACTCTCTCCCAACCTCCGTGGTGTCCTCCGTGTGCGGCGTCTAGGACTCGGGTCAGCAGCATCGGATCGTTCTGTCCAGTAAAATCGATCCCCGATAACTCCGCCTGCTCAACCACCCGCTCCTACACCCACATTAACCAGCATAATATAAGTATATTATTTAAATTTGAACCTTTCAAAACAAAAATTTCAAATATGGGTTGAATAAATATTAACACTTACGCAATACTCTTAGGTAGTGGTGTCAGGGTATCGATGCTCGCCCGTGGCGGGATCTGTCGAAGTGCGGTGGACGGCAAGATACGCGGACAGCACGCTCAGTATACCACCCTGTGCCAGGGTCTGAGCTATCTGCAATTCACCAAAAATTTACATATATTAGAAAATAACTCTTAATATTACATTATATCACAGTAAGTCTATTGTAATTTACCGATAACTCCATGGCACGAGTAATATTCCTCGAGCCACCTTTATAAGTGGGGAGACCCCTCTTCGTCGACTTCCTATGCTCTTTATTTTGATCGGCATGTTTCTGCACAACACATTCAGATTTAGTTTTCTAATTAAGCAACACAAAAGAATAAATTATATACTAAACAATGAATTATATTTAAAATACATACCTGTTTGCGCTGAGAGTCGAAATATTGGCACAATAGAGGCCATGTAACTACGTTGACTTTCGCAAAGGCCGGAGTATATAGGAGGGCCGTTCTCTCTGCCTCGGGGGTCGCCATCCACAGAGAATAGCTGTAGATCTTCAGCTCATTCCTATTGTATCGTGTTGGATGTAGTGCCCTCAAAGTCAATTATTAGATCGCAGGTACGTGATTGCAATGATAGAGGGAGGACCTATACCGGTAGGACAGTCTTACTCGAGATGATAGTATGCTATCTGGTTTGCCTTTATCAGTCGTGTACAGCTTTAGGTGACATTACTGTTCACTATTACACGTTGATAGAGCCCTTAGGATTCTTGCTTGACTACCAACAGTATGATGGCATTCATATACGTGAGAGTTGGGTAGTCTATAAGCACATCCTTAAAAGTGGTCCCTAGTCGTAGGAGTATCGAGACATGGCATCGATACTCTGGAGTAGACTAGTGTATACAGTCGAGACCCCGACGAGGGGCGGTGGCCGGTCTCACAAGCCATTGGTGTCATTTGGATCACCTAAGATGTATACAGGTGCTCATTGGGTTATGAGTGCACCGGACAGGACTCGCCGGGAACCTGCTAGTTGGTATTATACCTAGCGTCAGATAGCAGTTCCCTGGTGACATGTGTACAGGTTAGTTCATCGACCTGAGGTCGTCATTTGTCTCGTGTGAGTTCCCACTGTGCTTAGATTACTACCCTACCATGGCTCAAAGGAGTCGTGCAAACAGGTTTTAGTTGGGTACAGTCCCGAGCCACATAGAGGCAGTGAGCGGATCGGCAGGGGATTCGTCTTTCCCGGTATTGGTAGTGAGATCACGCTGTGTCTAGGAGAGCCAATACACCAAGTCCTTGGCCAAGGCAGGTGAGAATTACTGGTAGGTATTCCAGTAGTTTCTCAGGGTGTTCAGGGCTACCCTCCGGCACGACTTATACCGCTATTGGGGGTCTGACGTTACCAGCCCCCTAGGCCCGATATGCGATGCTCATAGACGAACGGACCGGACTGTATGGATATTGTCACTGATAGGCTCAGTAGGGTTCCAGGATGAGTTCGCTCATCGGCTTCCCTTTCGGTCAATACATGGGTAGCCGTTACGCACAGCTAGTGCCGCTGACGTGCTTGTGGTTAAAACCACTGCCAGAGTATTGACGAGTCTTTAGAGTTCCCCACAGATAGTTTTCCAAGTTCGGATGAAACGTTGTAGAGGCCGTATGGTTTTATGGCAGGGTTCGAACATGCACGTGCACTTGTGCACGTGTCATGGTTCGGTCAGATAATACTGGTGGGCTTTGGTTTAAGACGGATCCAAGTATTATATTGTGTTGGAATACTTTCGTCTCGTGGTATTCGTATTTGGTCGGAATACGGATACAGGTATGTATATACAGGTGAGGGGTATTCTCGTAATCCGTTACGAGATTACTTTAGAAGAGGCATTTCTTTTTGGGTTAATCATTTTGGTTTAAATGATTATTGAATTTGGAAAGTGTGACTCATTTTTGGTGACTCATTAATTCTAGCATGTTCACTAATGACTCATGCTAATGAGTCATGTAGTGACTCATGATGAATTAATGGAGTTTGTTTTGGGTGAGATATTATGAAGGCTTTATGGAGATATTTTGGTAAGATTTTGTCAAGACCCGAAAGTACCGAACGTGACCGGCACTCAGATTATGAAGCGTCTAGAGGCGCAACGTAACCTAAGTAAGCCGAAGCCCAGAAATCTAAACCATAAAAAGAAGAAGTAAAGGAAAACATGTAGAAAACAAGTTTAAAAGTATCATCCAATTTTCTCAAAAATTTCGGCAGAGTCTCCTTTGTAAAAACTGGCTCCCAAACGGGTACAACAAGTATAATATACACAAACAATAAAAAGCATCCCCAAACGGGAGCTAGCTCTATGCCAAAAGGCGGAAACAACAACACAAATGCACAATAGTATACAACGCCCAAAGGGCGAGGCTCAAAACTCGAAAGAAAACAAAACCACCAGATATCATAATAATACAAGCGCGACTCTAAGTTCGAAATGAACAACTGGTCCAGTAAACTATCAAGTAATACAAGTTTGGTTGATGGAGCTTTCTAGATACAAATGAAATAATAAAAGTACAATGGCGGTCCAGATACAACTGAACCAACCTACCGTGCAAATCACCCTGAGTGAAAAGATGTGCCGGCAAGCTGCCAGGAAAACCTGTATATCGAACCTGTAATAAAATTTGGCACAACGGGGGTGAGTTGCCAACTCGTGAGTAGAAGATATCTGCGAAAAGAAATCGAAATGCACGACGCTAACCTAGGTCATAATAATACACTTATATACTACTAATCATCAAGTAAAGATAGGATAATAAGCTACGTGTAAGTGCAAATGCTCCGTGTTCGTGTCAGTGCCTCATATAGTACTAAGCCATGTGAATGAGTATGCATTCACCATGAATGTGAAATAACCAATCCTGAAATCTAGATATATATGTATAAGAAATCTTTAGCTTTTATCATAGTAAAATGTATATAGAAATCTGAAATATCAACGATGAAATCTATAGAAATCCGTGTCAAGTATCGACTCAAAACATGTAAATCTCAAGTCTCAATACCTCATAATCTCAAAGTCTCACAGTCTCAATATCTCGGGCTCTGTCAGTCCGGATCGGCCCATATCATCAAATCTCACGACAACGGTCGGTATCCTCCGGATATCCGCCGCGCCAGACATCACCGGTAGGTAGTCCTCCCCGGCCAGGCTCATCGTCTATAACTCGATCTTCTTGTCCCGGGGTACCATACCGGGCCTACCATGTACCCGAGACGGTTCATCCACTCCTCGAATCGGGTCTCGAAATCCAACAGAAAACATGAAATCTCATGGTGGACGACACATACATCACGAGAAAACCGCATCTTATGTTTTAAAAAGAGAGGAGGAGAGAGAGAGAAGTTTTTATATATTCTTGCGGTTTTCCCCAAAAATCCAGAAATCTCATAGAAATCCAAAATCCCAAAATCATGAGTAAGTATATTATAAGTGTCGGCATATGCCCCATAATACTGCATGATAACATGAAAATGCGAATGCATGAAATGTCTAAGTAATAAATACTATGTCTATACTAACACCAGAGAGTAATCACAATATTATATCGATCTAGCTGTTAGCTGATTGTATCAATAAAAGATAATATGATCTAAAGTGTACGTGACATAGCAATTACCGATGATGATGTGTGTGAGCCGGCAAATAAGTGTGCGTGGAATATGCGCATCCTCGGTAATGGTGCTGGTGTCCTAACAGGCAAAGTTTTATTCTGATTATAGAAACATATGAATGAACATGCACCATTATGATTACGGTATGAATGTAAAGACGGATGTGTAATAACCACTCATCTGTGATATACAAGTATAACTACAACTATATGACTCGAGCCTAAACTAGTGTCCATCTAACCTCCTAAGGAACTAAACCTAAGAAACTAGTCAATAAGAAATAAGTGTCCACCTAAGCTCTGAATCCATATCTCTAATAGTCGGCGATCCAGCCTCAATAGCATCACGTACGTAGTACGGCTTCCTCGAATCAAGAGTGCGGATCAATCATCATATCTATGCCTCGTACGGTAAAATCCATCGTACGGCATCCCAATATCGGGGTACGGTCAAGTATCACCTACGTGTCTCATCATTCGTATAATATCATCATCAACAAATGTCAAGAAAAAGGTGCTATACTGTAATCGCATACATCAATCATATATCATTATCAGCATAAATATAAATCGTTAATTTATCCTCAGAAATATCATGCCATATGTATCCTATTGTGATTAAGTCATACTTAGATCATGTCGTAATCAAGTCACACATATATGATATCGTAATCAAGTCACACATATATGATATCGAAATCAAGTCACACCTATATGATGTCGTAATCAAGTCACACCTATATGATGTCATATCAGAATTTCTGGCACAGGTTACGGTCCGGGTTCTATTTTAGAGCCCCATATACTTCAATATCATCACCACCCTTTATTATTTATGTATACCTATTCATTATCTCATTTCCTAATGATCCGCTAACATCATAACACGACCGTAAAGCCAAGAATCACGGCATCAAACCCAGTTATATCGTTTCATCCCCGTGTATCATATCACATCCTTGTATCACATATACGTATTGTGTATATATATATACCTACACCTAGTCCTATATATATATATACATACACGTATACACCACGTCGAGTCTCAGTGTGTGCGTGTGTGTATCTACCTGAAACCTACGAATCTCCTCCAAGATATTCATGCTCGGGTAAGGTCTTTCTAAATCAATCTAGTCCAACCTAAAGTCACTACTAGGGTCCTACTCACCGAAATTCTAAGGTTACGTCTGGTTTCCTAATGACAATAAGTACAATCCGTATTCTACGTTTGCGGGGATGCTAAACGCCATCCACTCGACTTCCCCCGTAGATATACATCTACTCACTTGGTCCTTGTCTGCCGAAGACGGTGTCCCCATCCTCTTCTTCATCGCCCCCAGTCCACGTGAGGGGTATCTATACGCAAACACATATAATATCGTAAACTGAATCACGGACAACATCAAAACGACGCACGAAATGCGCTTAGGTTGAAACCTATGTCCCGCTCATGCAAAAGAACCAAATATCGCTCGATATCGGCGTACAAACGCCGATTGATCGAGATAAGCATCAAAAAACAACTCATAGTTATAAAACTCATTACTTATAATATAAAACATGATTTAATTCATCGAAACCCTAAAAATCGATCAAATCGTCCGATTCTGTAAAACTTGAAAATACCAATTTACCGTTTTACTTCAAAACTTGATGTTTAAAAGACACTAATGGTCATAGTATTCATTAATTAGCATAACTAGACTATATAAACCATCACTATATTTTTAACACCCTAATTTATATTAGTTTGAAAATTCTAGTTTGTAAACTTGCCCGATTTCGATACTCTTAAGGAAAATTTCACAATATCACATCTAAACTGGATTTTGCATGAATTAATGAATTAAAATACAATTCATGATGATAATAATATAATGAAATCATAATTTATATTTTAAACCTCATTTATTTAAGAATTTCCAAAATCTAGTTAGCAAAAATAGCATTTTTATTAGTATTTTTCAATTATCAATAGAAACTAGTAACCAATTTAAGTTCTTCATTCCACTAACAAGTTAATATCCTCTTTAAAACCACAATCTAGTGTTACAAATATTAATTGGAATTTTATCTCACCAATATATACAACTTATAGAAATCTAGTTTGCAAAAATACTTAATTTAAACAAATTAGAATGAACAAATTATAATTCAACAACCATGCAAGATTTCCCATTTCTAAAAATGTTAAACTAGTTATTATAACCCTACTTAATTAATAAAAACCATAACTTAATTTCATAACCCTAACTTGAATTTTAAAACTTGTAGATAGAAATTATTTATTAAATCTAATTATGCTTAAATGAAACATCTAATAATAATAAATCAAAAGAAGAAGATTTATACCTCCACAACATGAAATCCAAACATGAAAATAAGCCTCCAAAATGAATGCTTTCCATCTCCAAAATCCATGTAAAGATGAGCAAAGAATAGTGGGTATGAATTAATTAGGATTTTGTGGGTTTTTTTATTGAATTTTTGATGAATTTTGATAATTTTTAATACAAAAATGATGGGGGGAAAATTTTGGGGCTGCCCATGGAGGTGAGGCCGGCCATGAGGTGAGAAAAAGAGAGGAGAGTGAGAAAAGGTGAAGAAAAGTGTAGAAGGTTTCAACAAAATATCATTCCATTAAGTCTTTTCATGAATTTATTTAAAAATTCTTTATTTTCTACACTCCATTTGACCTAGAATTGTCTAGAACCATTGTAAAATTTTGAAAATAAATTTTGTATGAAACACACTTGATTCTAATATGTAATGGTTCACTTTTGCTAATTAAACCCATTCAAATTTGTAATTTACACTAATTAGGTGTAAAAATAAAGCTTATGTTAATATTTAAAATAATTAATTTAAGAAAAATATTTAATTAAACTAAAAATTTATAAGTGGCTAAATAAACACCATTTACTAGTAATAACATAATTAAAATAGGTATTTTTAAATTTATAGTGAAAAATAATTACGGTTTAGTTTTATGAAAACTACGTTTTACTTTACCGAAAATTATAAAATTCACATAAACGATTTTATTTATTTAATTAATTATTTAATTATTTTTAAAATGTTACAATCTTCCCCCCTTTAAGAAATTCGGTCCCCAAATTTAAATTAAAACTCCTCCTAATTACTAAAACATTCAGCCAAAACACTCAAATCGTCGGGGCTCCGAAATCATTAATACATAACTAAAATCAACTCCGTCAAGCATAACACAATCATCGGAGTTATGGAGAAAATAAAATACCAAAACCCCATACGAAAACCAACATAATATACATCAAAACTACAACTTATATATTGTGCGCATCATAGTAAAATCGTCCAAACATCTGGATAAAGAAGCATGCAAGAACCCCTTTTGAAAATCGCCGTGTGATGCACGTGCCACGGCATAAGTAGCGGACGTTTATTTAAAAAAAAATAGCTATATATATATATCTTTTATTTAACATACACGTCCCGCCTGGTTACCAAATCAATAGTAATGATTATAAAAACATACTGATCAAACTGAAATCAATCCCAATCACATCATAAAAATATCATGTGCGTCCGGTGCACACTGTAATCGAAACCAAATACAGATGCCACGAATTCACACAAAAACAAAACTGAGTGCAACAGGTGTGCACCAAAAACATCTGTCAAGTGCAACGGGCGTGCACGACTCTAATATCAGGTGCTTCTAATCTGTACAAAACTACGATTTAGTGCATCTGGTGTGCACAAATCGTATCAGGTGCACCGAATGTGCGCAAGAATCTCAATCAGGTGCACATGGTGCACGAAAACATACACCGAATATCAAAATCGAAATCACAGTACGAAAATACATGATAACTAGGTCGAAGCATATGTCAAAATCATGTGTAACCCATATGCACGAAATCAAATCAAAATCTCAAAATGTATAAAACCAAATCGAGTGTACTGGGTATGTAGAAAACAATATCAATACAACTGATATATGAAACACGAATAGAATGTAATGAATGCACACATAAGAAATACCAATCGTAGAACAAAATCCTCAAAATACCAAAAAAGATCCAATCAACGGAAATATGAAATTCAAATCACCAAATCACAATCGTAAACACTATCGTCAATGTGCGCCTCTTTCCCCTATTCCTCTGGTGTCGACTGCTTCGAACTTGTCTCTTCATAGGTGTGCTGACTGCGCTACCAACGGCAATACTCATATCTAAAGTCTCTCACGTAGTCGATCCCTTCACCTGATATCCGGACTACATTAAACTTTTCGATCGATCCATCAAAATCCCATAATTCCCCGAGAGCTCAACACTCAAGTACAGTTTAAAAATATCCAGTACATACCCCAGCATCGATGGTCCAGCCGTAGAAGGGAAAACCCAAGCCTCACTAATGGCACCATGGAACTGCCGTAAACCCTAAGGTTCAAGGGCGTTCTTGTGGTCATTATGTCGAGTTAGGGTTTCATTCTTCTAGAGGGTCCATCGAAATACCTGCATGTTCTTCCGAATACTTTAAACTTGGGAAAATAGGTTTCTGACAATCGTTCGAATTCGTTAACTTCGTCTGGACGGCATGTGAATACCCTTCTCCCGCACGCTAAACAATGCTTCAATCCTCAAGAATAACCGATACCCTAATGGTTATCGCATTCGAGCCGCAGCTCCTTCTGCTTGTGCGCCCGTGGTAACAGAAACCACCCTCCGATATCGACGGAGATAGATCAAAGGAACGAATGAAATGCGGTGCAAAAAAATGTACATCCTAAGGCTTAAGAAGAGTAGCATATCGTAAGTATGCCGTGGATCATACCCACGGTACGTCACTCTACCTAAGTCGCCTACTACATCAACCAAGGGTCACCCTAGACATATACAAGGTTAAACCTAGCACTCTGATACCAACTTTGTCACGACCCGAAAGTACCGAACGTGACCAGCACTTAGATTACGAAGCGTCTAGAGGAGCAACGTAACCTAAGTAAGCCGAAGCCCAGAAATCTAAACCATAAAAAGAAGAAGTAAAGGAAAACATGTAGAAAACAAGTTTAAAAGCATCATCCAATTTTCTCAAAAATTTCGGCAGAGTCTCCTTTGTAAAAATCGGCCCCCAAACGGGTACAACAAGTATAATATACACAAACAACAAAAAGCATCCCCTAACGGGAGCTAGCTCTACGCCAAAAGTCGGAAACAACCACACAAATGCACAATAATATACAACGCCTAAAGGGCGAGGCTCAAAACTCAAAAGAAAACAAAACCACCAGATATCATAATAATACAAGCGCGACTCTAAGGTCGAAATGAACAACTGGTCCAGTAAACTATCAAGTAATACAAGTTTGGTTGATGGAGTTTTCTAGATACAAATGAAATAATAAAAGTACAATGGCGGTCCAGATACAAGTGAACCAACCTACCGTGCAAATCACCCTGAGTGAAAAGATGTGCCAGCAAGCTGCCAGGAAAACCTGTACATCGAACCTGTAATAAAATTTGGCACAACGGGGGTGAGTTGCCAACTCGTGAGTAGAAGATATCTGTGAAAAGAAATCGAAATGCACGACGCTATCCTAGGTCATAATAATACACTAATATACTACTAATCATCAAGTAAAGACAGGATAATAAGCTACGTGTAAGTGCAAATGCTCCGTGTTCATGTCAGTGCCTCATATAGTACTAAGCCATGTGAATGAGTATGCATGCACCATGAATGTGAAATAACCAATCCTGAAATCTAGATATATCTGTATAAGAAATCTTTAGCTTTTATCATAGTAAAATGTATATAGAAATCTGAAATATCAACGATGAAATCTATGGAAATCCGTGTCAAGCATCGACACAAAACATGTAAATCTCAAGTCTCAATACCTCATAATCTCAATGTCTCATAGTCTCAATATCTCGGGCTCCGTCAGTCCGGATCGGCCCATATCATCAAATCTCACGACAACGGTCGGTATCCTCCGAATATCCGCCGCGCCAGACATCACCGGTAGGTAGTCTTCCTCTGCCAGGCTCATCGTCTACAACTCGATCTTCTTGCCCCGGGGTACTATACCTGGCCCACTATATACCCGAGACGGTTCATCCACTCCTCGAATCGGGTCTCGAAATCCAACAGAAAACATGAAATCTCATGGTGGACGACACATACATCACGAGAAAACCGCATCTTATGTTTTAAAAAGAGAGGAGGAGAGAGAGAGAAGTTTTTATATATTCTTGCGGTTTTCCCCAAAAATCCAGAAATCTCATAGAAATCCAAAATCCCAAAATCATGAGTAAGTATATTATAAGTGTCGGCATATGCCCCATAATACTGCATGATAACATGAAAATGCGAATGCATGAAATGTCTAAGTAATAAATACCATGTCTATACTAACACCAGAGAGTAATCACAATATTATATCGATCTAGCTGTTAGCTGATTGTATCAATAAAAGATAATATGATCTAAAGTGTACGTGGCATAGCAATTACCGCTGATGATGTGTGTGAGCCGGCAAATAAGTGTGCGTGGAATATGCGCATCATCGGTAATGGTGCTGGTGTCCTAACAGGCAAAGTTTTATTCTGATTATAGAAACATATGAATGAACATGCACCATTATGATTACGGTATGAATGTAAAGACGGATGTGTAATAACCACTCATCTATGATATACAAGTATAACTACAACTATATGACTCGAGCCTAAACTAGTGTCCATCTAACCTCCTAAGGAATTAAACCTAAGAAACTAGTCAATAAGAAATAAGAGTCCACCTAAGGTCTAAATCCATATCTCTAATAGTCGGCGATCCAGCCTCAATAGCGTCACGTACGTAGTACGGCTTCCTCGAATCAAGAGTGCAGATCAATCATCATATCTATACCTCGTACGGTAAAATTCATCGTACGGCATCCCAATATCGAGGTACGGTCAAGTATCACCTACGTGTCTCATCATTCGTATAATATTATCATCAACACATGTCAAGATCAAGGTGCTATACTGTAATCGCATACATCAATCATATATCATTGTCAGCATAAATATACATCGTTAATTTATCCTCAGAAATATCATGCCATATGTATCATATTGTGATTAAGTCATACTTAGATCATGTCGTAATCAAGTCACACCTATATGATATCATAATCAAGTCACACATATATGATATCGAAATCAAGTCACACCTATATGATGTCGTAATCAAGTCACACCTATATGATGTCATATCAGAATTTCAGGCACAGGTTACGGTGAGGGTTCTATTTTAGAGCCCCATATATTCAATATCATCACCACCATTTATTATTTATGTATACCTATTCATTATCTCATTTCCTAATGATCCGCTAACATCATAACACGACTGTAAAGCCAAGAATCACGGCATCAAGCCCAGATATATTGTTTCATCCCCGTGTATCATATCACATCCTTGTATCACATATACGTATTGTGTATATATATATATACCTACACCTAGTCCTATATATATATATACACATACACGTATACACCACGTCGAGTCTTAGTGTGTGCGTGTGTGTATCTACCTGAAACCTACGAATCTCCTCCAAGATATTCATCCTCGGGTAAGGTCTTTCTAAATCAATCTAGTCCAACCTAAGGTCACTACTAGGGTCCTACTCACCAAAATTCTAAGGTCACGTCTGGCTTCCTAATGACAATAAGTACAATCCCTATTCTACGTTTGCGGGGGTGCTAAACTCCATCCACCCGACTTCCCCCGTAGATATACATCTACTCACTTGGTCCTTGTCTGACGAAGACGGTGTCGCCATCCTCTTCTTCATCGCCCGCAGTCCACGTGAGGGGTACCTATCCTTAAACACATATAATATCGTAAACTGAATCACGGACAACATCAAAACGACGCACGAAACGCGCATAGGTTGAAACCTATGTCCCGCTCATGCAAAAGAACCAAATATCGCTCGATATCGGCGTACAAACGCCGATTGATCGAGATAAGCATCAACAAACAACTTATAATTATAAAACTCATTACTTATAATATAAAACATGATTTAATTCATCAAAACCCTAAAAATCGATCAAATCGTCCGATTCTGTAAAACCTGAAAACACCAATTTACCGTTTTACTTCAAAACTTGATGTTTAAAAGAAACTAATGGTCATAGTATTCATTAATTAGCATAACTAGACTATATAAACCATCACTATATTTTTAACACCCTAATTTATATTAGTTTGAAAATTCTAGTTTGCAAACTTGCCCGATTTCGATACTTTTAAGGAAAATTTCACAATATCACATCTAAACTGGATTTTGCATGAATTAATGCATTAAACTACAATTCATGATGATAATAATATAATTAAATCATAATTTAGATTTTAAACCTCATTTATTTAAGAATTTCCAAAATCTAGTTAGCAAAAATAGCATTTTTATTAGTGTTTTTCAATTATCAATAGAAACTAGTAACCAATATAAGTTTTTCATTCCACTAACAAGTTAATATCCTCTTTAAAACCACAATCTAGTGTTACAAACATTAATTGGAATTTTATCTCACTAATATATACAACTTATAGAAATGTAGTTTGCAAAAATACTTAATTTAAACAAATTGGAATGAATAAATTATAATTCAACAACCATGCAAGATTTCCCACTTCTAAAAATGTTAAACTAGTTATTATAACCCTACTTAATTAATAAAAAACCATAACTTAATTTCATAACCCTAACTTGAATTTTAAAACTTGTAGATAGAAATTATTTATTAAATCTAATTATGCATAAATGAAACATCTAATAATAATAAATCAAAAGAAGAAAATTTATACCTCCACAACATGAAATCCAAACATGAAAATAAGCCTCCAAAATGAATGTTTTCCATCTCCAAAATCCATGTAAAGGTGAGCAAAAATAGTGGGTAGGAATTAATTAGGATTTTGTGGGTTTTTTATTGAATTTTTGATGAATTTTGATGATTTTTAATACAAAAATGATGGGGGGAAAATTTTGGGGCTGCCCATGGAGGTGAGGCCGGCCATGAGGTGAGGAAAAGATAGGAGAGTAAGAAAAGGTGAAGAAAAGTGTAGAAGATTTCAACAAAATATCATTCCATTAAGTCTTTTCATGAATTTATTTAAAAATTCTTTATTTTCTTCACTCCATTTGACCTAGAATGGTCTAGAACCATTGTAAAATTTTGAAAATAAATTTTGCATGAAACACACTTGATTCTAATATATAATGGTTCACTTTTGCTAATTAAACCCATTCAAATTTGTAATTTACACTAATTAGGTGTAAAAATAAAGCTTATGTTAATATTTAAAATAATTAATTTAAGAAAAATATTTAATTAAACTAAAAATTTATAAGTGGCTAAATAAACACCATTTACTAGTAATAACATAATTAAAATAGATATTTTTAAATTTATAGCGAAAAATAATTACGGTTTAGTTTTATGAAAACTACGTTTTACTTTACCGAAAATTATAAAATTCACTTAAACGATTTTATTTATTTAATTAATTATTTAATTATTTTTAAAATGTTACAATCTTCCCCCCTTTAAGAAATTCGGTCCCCGAATTTAAATTAAAACTCCCCCCAATTACTAAAACTTTCAGCCAAAACACTTAAATCGTCGGGGCTCCGAAATCATCAATACATAACTAAAATCAACTCCGTCAAGCATAACACAATCATCGGAGTTATGGCGAAAATAAAATACCAAAACCTCATACGAAAACCAATATAATATACATCAAAACTACAACTTATATATTGTGCGCATCATAGTAAAATCGTCCAAACATCTGGATAAAGAAGCATGCAAGAACCTCTTTTGAAAATCGCCGTGTGATGCACGTCCCACGGCATAAGTAGCGGACGTTTATTTTAAAAAAAATAGCTATATATATATATACATATATATATCTTTTATTTAACATACACGTCCCGCCTGGTTACCAAATCAATAGTAATGATTATAAAAACATACTGATCAAACTGAAATCAATCCCAATCACATCATAAAAATATCATGTGCGTCTGGTGCACACTGAAATCGAAACCAAATACAGATGCCACAAATTCACACAAAAACAAAACTGAGTGCAACAGGTGTGCAACAAAAACATCTGTCATGTGCAACGGGCGTGCACGACTCTAATATCAGGTGCATCTAATCTGCACAAAACCACGATTTAGTGCATCTGGTGTGCACAAATCATATCAGGTGCATCGAATGTGCTCAAGAATCTCAATCAGGTGCACATGGTGCACGAAAACATACACTGAATATCAAAATCGAAATCACAGTACGAAAATGCATGAAAACTAGGTCGAAGCATATGTCAAAATCATGTATAACCCATATGCATGAAATCAAATCAAAATCTCAAAATGTATAAAACCAAATCGAGTGTACTGGGTATGTAGAAAACAACATCAATACAACTGATATATGAAGCACGAATAGAATGTAATGAATGCACACATAAGAAATACCAATCGTAGAACAAAATCCTCAAAATACCAAAAAAAGATCCAATCAACGGAAATATGAAATTCAAATCACCAAATCACAATCGTAAACACTATCGTCAATGTGCGCCTCTTTCCCCCTTTCTTCTGGTGTCGACTGCTTCGAACTTGTCTCTTCATAGGTGTGCTGACTGCGCTACCAACGGTAATACTCATATCTAAAGTCTACCACGTAGTCGATCCCTTCACCTGATATCCGGACTACATTAAACTTTTCGATCGATCCATCAAAATCCCATAATTCCCCGAGAGCTCAACACTCAAGTACAATTTAAAAATATCCGGTATATACCCCAGCATCGATGGTCCAGCCGTAGAAGGGCAAACCCAAGCCTCACTAATCGCACCGCGGAACTGCCGTAAACCCTAAGGTTCAAGGGCGTTCTCATGGTCATTATGTCGAGTTAGGGTTTCATTCGTCTAGAGGGTCCATCGAAATACCTGCATGTTATTCCGAATACTTTAAACTTGGGAAAATGGGTTTCTGACAATCGTTCGAATTCTTTAACTTCGTCTGGACGACATGTGAATACCCTTCTCCCGCACGCTAAACAATGCTTCAATCCTCAAGAATAACCGATACCCTAATGGTTATCGCATTCGAGCCGCAGCTCCTTCTGCCCGTGCGCCCGTGGTAACAGAAACCACCCTCCGATATCGACGGAGATAGATCAAAGGAACGAATGAAATGCGGTGCAAACAAATGTACATCCTAAGGCTACTTGATTAGATGATTTAACGTGCTTGCGCTTTCTAAAAGATAGATCAAAAATATTTGTAACCGCAATCAAGAACGGCGTCGCTTTGCAGCTAGCCGGTGAGTACGGGTCGGTCCACAGGGATGTTGTGAATTTCCGATTCGCTCTAACGAGTTAATTCCGAAGGGTGTTCGGATTAATTATTAAATCTAAAAACCTAATTAACCTAGGGCAATTATCTAGATCTACTCTTGCTAAGGCTAGGTTTAGGGATGGTTTAGAAATGTAATTAAATCTCACCGCTTTCAATACCCGAATGAAGATCTGTGAGGAGTTATGGTAATTGTCAATAAAGAGGATTAGATCCGTTCGGGAAGGTGTTCCTTCCTCTAGGTTCTTGTCCTTCCTTTAGAGATCCTTACCCTAACTTCCATGGAAAACATCACTCCCGGGCCTTTATACTACGGTATCACCGCTACCTCGAGGGATAGAGTGCCGTAGGGAGCGGTATGTGCATATATGCATGGAGTCCTATTGTAAATATTTGGTGGGTAAGAAAGGGATGAGAGATCTCATCTCTCAAAATTCTTCCCCAAAGCTAAACCCTAAACAAGTTCCTAGGGCATGAAATTAAATCTACCTAGGGCAAGGAATTTACATCTACAGTAAGGCAAGAAATTAAATTACTTACAGATGCATCCCTCCAATCATCCATGCAGGGTTGTCAGATCTGAATTTCTGAATGGAGAAGAAACACCGATGCTCTCCAAAAGATTTCTAAATTTTATTCATTAAAGGGAGACATGAGGAATTACAATGATTAGAGTTCCTATTTATAAAGAATAGGAAACCCTAGGGTTACATTTGATCCGCATGTCTATAATTACAAAAATAACCCTACAAAGACCGGTCAAAGACATAAAGAATTATAGTAAAAAATTTATTCCATACAGGCTCCATACGGCCGCGGAACCGCGGCCTGGGTAGGCTTTGGGCCGCGGTTTCACGGCCCAATAGTGAGATCACTGCTTGAGTTTTCTTCATATGGCTCTGGGCTTTTTGGGCTTCTTGTTTCTTTGGTAATTTTCTCAAATAGGCTTCCAGCTTTCTTCCAGATATTCCAGTGAATACTTGTATTAGACTTTTAACCGTTCACTGACATCTTAGACCTTGCGCTGCCTTGTACTTTGTGAACTTTATCTTTCATGTCGGCTTGATCAAGATCCTTCTATTTGTTGGTCAAAAGTCCCTTTTTACATCGTCTTTTGTCTTTTTCACTGTTTTCGCTCCAAGAACCTGTAACCTGTAACATGTAGCAGACATGCGTCAAAAGTACCTTTTTATTTATAAAAAGAATAAGAATGAGAAATATAATAATGCAATATTATGGTCTGAACAAATACCCCCAAACTTATCTTTTGCTCGTCCTCGAGCAAACTTATTTTTATTCACTAAAATCCTAACCACACTTTCGCAGGGAAACGCGATTGCACTGAGCACGTGCAACAAGCCGTTAAACCTCTAGGTGTCCCTAGTAGGAGGAGTGTTGTCTCCTGAGGGTTTTCAGCGAATTACACCCACAAAATCCTATCAACTCGGCCCATTGACTTTTGTTCTCCAATTAGGTTTTCTAACAAGGAATTCTATTATCTTTTGACTCGCAAATTATCCACCCACATTTTTCACACTTCCTCATTATTTAACTTAAGATTATATATGTTATGTAGACCTACTTAGCTTTCGGCATCTCTTAAGTTTTCCTTCTAGGGTTCCATCTCCACTTAGGAATTTCTATCAACCCTTACTAAAGATACAAGTTCTATTCTTCATCCCTTTCTCTCATCAAAACTCCAATCACATATCCCTATGTGTGTGTATAGATCACCCCTACACTTGGAAATTCAAATCAAGCAATCATACTCTCGTCCGTTGTCCAAAGTACTTCTTAATTGGTGAATTTTTAATTGAATTTTGCTTATACATCCTTCATGTGATCGTTAATGCTTCTGGATGTACCAACGACCGATTACAAGATGTGTTTGCACATTAAAGCGTACTTCCTAGTCTTGCAACACCCAAGGCTTTAGCAGTGACTCCCAAACCAGTTGGTCTAAGGCACTAGGTGATGAAGCACCCTCGCTAAATATTTTTCTATTTTTGCAGCCTTAAGTAATCACAAAAACCAGTGTCTATTTTTTATTCTTTATTCACACTTATACATTTTTTTATTTTCATCATACTAAGGACTTTAGACAAGAGCATTTCAAGGTCTCTTCTACTATTCCAAGTTTCAAGGTGCGTGATTGTTCAAATTGTAGGGTATACGTTTTCAGAATCTAGACTTAAGTTAGGAACTATTTTTCAAACTTATACTCTAATAAGAATATCAATACTCTTCCCTTGTTTTGACTTAGCCCAAAAAGTGAACCCAAAATTTTCCTATTTCTAAATAAACTACAAGGCATATACTTTCTACCGTTAAACTTTAAGGAAGGTTATCTTCAGGGTTTTTAACTTACTAAGTCTAAGATCTAGTTGTTCCTAGCTAGTTGACCTATTTGTCAAACTAAAGTCAATTAGCCAAAATTGAATACAATAGTTTTTATAATTTTAGAAAATTTTCAATTTTTATGGGTTTTAAAATAAGTATGCAAATGCAAGAATATGTACAAATGAATGCGAAGGAAGAAGACGTACCGAGTATACCCCCAAACTTGAACTTGACAGTGTCCTCACTGTCATGCTAAACCAAGAGGGTCAAAATACCGGCACTCCCCTGTTTATTTATTTATAATATTTATATTTTTAATGTTTTGAATTTTTTTTTTATTTTTTTATAGAAAAAGAAAACAAAAATATATATACATATATACAACAAGTTTCCCCCCAAACTTAAGCTTGGCTTTACACAAGCCAAAGGTTAGCACCAACCATTCAAAGATCTTATCGTGGTAATGGTATAGTTGGTGAAAGAAGAGAGTGGGAAGAAAATAGATGAGAAGCACACGAGACCGTGTAGAAAGAAGAATGGTAGAATATGGTCTCGGTGGGGGAGAAGAATGACGGAAAGAAGAAAGAAGTGGAGTATGATCTTGAGGGTGTAAATTGAGTGAATAAATTAGCGCAATTTGTGATGACCGATATGTTATAAGTGATTGCGCTAACCTATCAACCCGTCGAGAAATGGGGTCAAATCCCTCAAGATTCGCAAGAAAACATGGGTACGCCGAACTTGGTATAGGAGATGAAAGCGTAACGGTCTCTTGTTCGGTCGGAACAATGGGAAAGACGAAAGGGAGTGAATTAGGGATAGTATCTTTCTCACCGTACTAAACTGTTTTGAACTTGAAAGATTCCATTAATGGTTCGAAACTACTATAATCAACCGAGTCTGATGGCTCATCTGAAAATGTAAAGGACTCAAACTCGGGCGGTGAGTCATCAACATCGTCCGAAAAAGTGAAACATTCGTAAGTGTTATCATCTGTGAGAATAGTATCGGATTCAAAGGAAAATCTTTCAAGTTCACAGTCTTCAAGCATGGTCGGAACGATGGGAAGGAGGGAGGGTGATATAACAGTCAAAGGTTCAGGAGGATGAATTGGAAAATCAGACACATCAAACAAAAATGATTCAACCTCAATATTATCCTCAAGACTCTCCTCAATACTATCCTCAATATTCAACTCATTATTTTGTTAGTTATATGTATGCCCTAGAGGCCATTACTATACATAGGATGTATATTGTAGTGGATGCTTGGACATATATAGGGAGGACTTTCTTGCTCGACATGATAGTATGCTATCTGGTTGCTCTTTACCTTAACGTGTACACTGATAGTCTCTCTGTTACATGTTGGTAAAGCCCTTAGGATGTGTGCTTGACTACCTGGACTATGATGCGGATCATACTAGTGGGGACATGGTAGTCCATAAGTACATCCTTTAAAGTCCCTAGTCGTGGGTGTATCGAGACGGGGCATCGATATACCAGAGTAGACTAGCGTATACCTTCTCGACCCATACAGATGGGCGATGGATGATCCCATATCCATTGGTGTTTGACATCGGAGATGATATACGGGTGCTCAGTGGAGACTGGGTACACTGGACGGACTCGCCGAGAACTCCTAGATGGTATTATACCTCACGTCAGATGGCAGTTCTCTGGTGACACTGGTACAGAGTAGTCTGTTGACCCGAGATCGTCATAGAGTCTTGTGTGGTTCCCACTGTGCTTTGATTTCCATCTTACCACGTCCAAGAGGGCGTGCAAAACGGTGGTTTTTGGATACAGTCCCGAGTCACATGGAGGCAATGAGCGATAGGAGGGGATTCGTCTCTCCCGGTATAGGGGGTTGATGTTGCGCTGTGTTCGATTGGCTATAACAGGAAATCCCTGGCCAGGGTTGCTGAGATTTACTGGTAAGTGTTACCGGTAGTTTCTCGAATTGTTATAGACCTCATATCGACACGACTTATCGAGCTATTGGGGTCTGACGTTTACCACCCCTAGGCGAGATATGCGACATATCAGACGAACAGACCGGACTGTACGGTAGTGTTACTGGTTGGATTCACTGGAGTGTGAGCGGGCTTGCTCGTCGATCTTATGATTGCTCAATACCCGGGTGGCC
Source organism: Agapanthus africanus (assembly GCA_030015575.1). Lineage (NCBI taxonomy): Eukaryota > Viridiplantae > Streptophyta > Magnoliopsida > Asparagales > Amaryllidaceae > Agapanthus > Agapanthus africanus. Next base: position 401,731,347 of record CM057350.1, on the reverse strand, counting down.
GTTACGTTTAGCAGACCGCTTGCGGCTTGTGGGTGTTTGATATGATCATCACCTGGTGCCGGCGTATTGACGAGTCTTTAGAGTCCTACACAGAGGTTTCCTGGCTCAAGCGAAACGAAATAGGAGCGCATATGAGATATGTGCGGGACCGAGAATAATGCGTGTATGTGATACCGTATTCTATTCTCGCGATGGATGTATCGATTGGTTATATGCGATATAACCTAGTTATCGAATCAAGGATTGATTCGATAAGCCGATACATTGGATACTAGCCGGTTATATGCGATATGACCGGATCGTTAAATCAAGTGTTGATTTAATGATTTAATGCATAATTATATATTTGATATATTACTTTGCATTAACTAGTATTGGTTCATTTAAAATGGATTTTCTCACTCGGGTGTGCGCATTGCATATGCGATATGATTTTGTGCACTTGCTTGTATCATGTTTGATGATACATGCCTTATTTGTTAAGTGTATAGAATTAAACCTTGGTTAATGGAATGGTTAGGGTTTACTATTTGATTATTCATTTTTATTCATTTGTTTATTCTTTTTGGAAAAGAACAAGAGCATGATAAAATGGTGGCATTTTTTGTTTTGTTCATGAAGTTTCTTGAACACTTTGACTTTGTAACCCTTTTGTCTCATGCTTAAACCTAACCACTTCATTTAACCCTAATTAGTTCTCTACACTTAACCATGGTCATGTTATGATAAGAATTGATTTCTTTTCCTTTTTAAAAACAACTTATCATAACTTTCTTCTTCTTCTTCTTCATATCTATCATGAAGAAAGCTTAGGTCATCAATGGTGATTGATGATAAAGAGTGAGAAATCCAATTCTAAATTGAACCCACTTCCTATTTCTTCATCCTCTACCTCTTGCCAAGTAGTAGAGTGTGTTTCCTTCACAAGTTTTCATGACTTGGTGAAGTTGGAGCTTGATCTAGCGATGCCTCGACGTAGATCATCTTCGGCATGGACATCGACGACCTAGCTTGCCCATTCTCCGACGAAGCCGACGCTAGAGCCCGGGAACTCATTTGGACAGCGAGGGGACTTCGTTGCGGAGCTATGGAGGTGGAGCACCGGATCTACAAAGGTTGTATTTCCGTATTCTTTATAGTTAAGTTGTTAACTAGTTTCTAGTTTCGCCTAAACTTTAGCCAACGATCCGTATTAGGGTTTCTCGGCACCTAGATTTTTTTGAAATTGGCATGGTTGATGCCTTGTGAGACCTCATTAGGGTGCCTAGGAACCCTACAGTGGTATCAGAGCCTAGCTAGAGCCTTAGGCGATGCGTAGACGGAGTTTGAAACCCGATCGAACCGAATCCCCGATTCCAAAATGCTCTCTGGACTATTTCCAAAAACTGGGATTTTTGTGAATTAAAAATTGCTAAAAAATTCAGTAAGAAAAACCAAGAATTACGGTGCAAAAATTATCACATGATTCCATAAAAGTGCGGCGGAACCGCGGCATTAGCATGCGAATGCGGCGGTTCCGCGGCCCTTTTGTCTTATCTGTCATTAATTCTTGCACAGTAACTCCTATATTTTAGTGCTGGATTTTATGGGAATTTTTAATTTGAATTCAAGAGTTGAATTTTCTGGGGTTGTTTTGGGGATTCGGTGTTTCGATCGGAGTATCAGATTTTGTCTATGTGGCTTTCCGGATAAATTATAGAATATGTTAAAAAGTTCGACCGGATATAAATACCCAATTTTTCCCCTATCGGGAAATTTCCAAGTGTTGGATTTTTCCGTAGTTTAACGACGTTCTAAGTAGTGCAAGTAACGCGATGGTCGCTCTAGAAGACAACAAACCTTAACTCGATTATGTGACCGTCTTGAACTGCCCTTTGAACTTTAGGGTTTGGGGCAGTACGGCGTGCCACATGTGAGGCGTTGGCTTGACCCTTCTACGGCTGGACCGTTGGTACTGAGGCACGAACTGAATGTTTTTAGACTTGTTTCATGTGTTGATCTGTTTTGGGAAAACTTGGGTGTTTGAATGTTCGATCGGAAAGTTTAACATTTTCTAATTATCTGGAATGTGATACAATAATTGGAATTCACAAGTAGTTATGAGATAACTGAATGAATATTATAAACATAGCAGTTTAGTCTCACCTGATCGGTTGCTACGGAATTTTGATGTGATCAAAAGTCCGTCGCAATCACGTAGCGTACGCGGATACTCGCCGGGTAAACTTAATAGACAGCCTCACTCCATAGCCCCGACTAAGTGACTGTAGGAGAACCCCGTCGCCGAAAGCATCCGTTCGGGTGCTCGCGGTAGCGGTGTTCCGCCTTGGTGCACTTCGTCGACGGTATCGGGGGTGCGGCCGCCTACTAAAGTTTGCGACGAGCATTCGATCAGGATGTCGGGAATCTTGTTGAATTGCCCGACTTGATATTGAAAAGAGTTTTCGATTTTGAGACTAAAATGGGGGGTTTATAATAGTTAGGCATGCGATGTCTAAGGAATTCATTTGGTCAGGCATGCGATGTCTGAGGTGGTTGCGGATTCCAACTGTTGTAGTTTTACACTTTCTTTTCTGTGACCGTAAGTGTAATATGTGATATCGCCGGTTTCGTTGCTATATGTCAACGACAATTGGGATGCGTATATTTACTTACGTTGATGACATGTGATGTTATGTCTTGCTGGATATGTTATATTGGATCGTCGTGTTTGAATAGCCGGGGTTTTTTATGTGAGATGAGTGTTTTTCATTTTCATTCATGTAAAAACTTGTATGTAATATTCTTTTATTGGGGCACTTCCAGGTTGCGGAAGATGTCACCTTTTGTATATTATTTACTTTTCCGCACTAGGATAGACCCAAGGAGGAGGGCACTAGTAACCGGGTTCTGGAGTCCAGTGGGAGACCAACTCGAGGAGTCGGGTCCGGGTCTCCTAACTCCAGAATTGGTAGGGTTGCTTGCCGCTCTCGTAGGGGTCTATGGGTGTGGGTTTGGCTATTCATCACGACCGTGGAATCCGTGTTTTATACTGGCTCGTATTAAAAACACGGACGTCCTAGTATATCCAATATTTCATATGATTCTTCTGCTGCGATATCTGTGATGTGATCATGTGATGTTCTGTGATGGATACTATATATAGTATATATGATATATTATATAGACGTTACTTATGTTTTACACCCGCGCTAGCCCTGCCCTGCTCTGCCGTTAGTTACCTAACCTAACGGTGCACGAGGGGACATCGAGGCGAATGCGGATGGCATAAGTGTACGTCGTATTTATCTGTGATGTTTAGGTATTTAAATGATGGGACTTCATTAATGTGGTTAATGAAAGAAAAGAAACCTAAGATGTTGTAGAATCGAATTTCAAAATAAAACAGGTAGCTACAGTTCTTGCTTTGCACAGCGGTATATATGATATATCCTGCACCTTATTCGATGAGGAAAGGACCGAGATCCCTTCACCGGGAGTGACTCCTTTAGCAATAACTGGCAGATGCTACACACTCGGTTTGTCTTTTGATTGCTTTTAAGAGTTTTTGCTTTGCACAGTGATATATATGATATATCCCGCACCTCATTCGACGAGGAAAGGACCGACGATCCCTTCACCGGGAGTGACTCCTTTAACAAAACTAGAAAAGCCTCAAAAGCACTCCATTTTAAAATCATTTGATTCTACAACGATATCAAGTTCATTACGCAATAGGTTTTCAGAAAAACCTGTCGTAGCCCTCCGTCATCTCAGATAAGTTGTATATAGTATTCGTGCTGCATTTGTTGGCTTTCGTCAAGGTGCAGTGTGCGGTAGCTATATGCTGCTTATCTGCTGCATACGATGCGATTGGATTAGGGTAGTCGTGCGGCTTTGTTGGCTTTCGTCAAGGGTCGTGCGGGTGGGTTTAATTCAATCAAGAAATGTACGGGTTGAACTTGACTAGCGGGCTATGGTTTGTTGGCTTTCGTCAAGGTCATAGCACGTTAGGGGCAAAATATTATCGGGAATTTCAAGTGTTGAAATTTGCAATGAGATTGCATACCTTCTATGAGATAGTTGGATCCCGATACCCGCTGCGAGTAAGAGTTACTCCTGGGAAAGTTTTATACATTACAATTAGCCGATCAAGTAGGTGTCTAGAAAGGTGTCAACGGGGTTACGCCTCTGGGAAAACGAGGTTTACATTAATTAGGTTCGTGCGAAAGCACGGGGGACCTCCCTTAAAGTACCGACACTGGCCTGGCTGAAAGATTGGCGAACTTGTAGTGTGTAATTAATCCCGGCTAGTCTTTCCTTTTAGGGTTTGAAGGAAGATTTGATAAAAAGCAGTGGGAACCATCCTGATTAGATAAAATAATAACCAATCTATTCTTGCAAGAGCGCACGCTGAGTGTTTTCTTCTCTCTCTCTCCTGGTAGCGACCATGTCACGCCTTAATCAAGATAATAAAATGGATTATTGACCGAACCCGCTTGTTATACTGAGCTGGGGAACGTTGGTCCCGCTCCACCTTATAATTGTTATAAGACAGAGCAGGAAATTGGGGATTACCAGAATTCCCGTGCCGCCCAAACGAAGAGAGTGCATGTTGATGCATCATCTTCGGGTGTGTTCATTATACAGAACTGTTTCTCAGTATCCTCCGCATCCTTGGTATGTGATACCAGATCAGGATCCCAGATATGTAATATGTTACATAGGGCTACAGAAAGGTAGAGAACTGAGAACGGGTGATAAGTTTCATGAGGCAGAAAACGGGGCAAGAGTTGCAGCCAAGTCTGTTGGTCACTGTCACCCTGTATTACCAATACATTGATTCTGAACGAATGTTATTAGATACCGAACCTGATATACAAAATCATATCTATCTCTTTATTAGTAAAGAAATGATAAAATTTTGTATAGTTGGATTATGTTTTGAACATTTCCTATATCAAAAGTTGATCGGTTCAGGCACGTTATCTAAAAGCATTGACGTTCTAAATCAAACTACAGTTCCTCGTATACAGAACACACACAAGAGGAAGAGTTCAGAAATGAACGAATTCTTCTTGAGGTATTGTAGACTAGGTCATATCAATGCGACCCGACTAGCTGAAGTTACATTTAGATGCATATTTAAATCAGTTTGAATTTACATCTTATGAAACTTGCCAGTCATGTCACAGAGATAAGATGACCTTAGCTCTGTTTATTGGAAACGGAGAAAGAGTTAGTGAACTCTTGGGATGATACATGTTGATGTATAAAGGTCCCCTGTCTACACATGCCAAGACCGGTTCTTTGTTCTTCATTATATTCTCTGATAATCTCTCAAGATTCAGTCATATGTTCCTGTTGAAACATGAGTCTGAACCTTTTGAGATATTCACAGAATATAAGTTAGAAGTAGAGAACCAATTCGGGTATAAGTATTATGTCCTTTGATGTGATCAAGGAGGAGAATACTTGAGCACGGAAATCCTGGACTATTCTAAAGGAGAATGAGATTCTCTCTCAGCATTACTCCTCCGTATACACCATAGCACGATGGTATATCGGGGCGGAGCAGATACACCCTATTTGATATGGTGTGCTCTATGATGAGTACTACTGAGTTGCCTATTTCCTTTTGGAGGTTATGCACTTGAGAAGCTGCATACCTATTGAATACGGTTCAAATCAAATCAGAAGCCTACCACTTCATATGTGATATGGAAAGGGAAGAGCCCATATCTTAGGTTAGTTAAGATTTGGGTTGTCCGGCCTATGTCTAAAAGCAGAATCTGGACAAGCTCGAGGCAAGGTTAGTTATGTAGAACTGGAAAGGTTCCAGCTATACAAGCTACAGCAGATGATTTGATAGAACCAAAGTATTCAATAGTTACCAATGAACCTCAGCCTCTCCGCCGATCTAGTAGGGTTCCTCACCCACCTGAGAGTTACTTCGGTTTCTCTATGACAGTGGGAGCGAGGATTGCATCATGAGATGATGACCCAACTAGCTTCGAGCTGGCCATCAGGAGTAAGACTCTGTAAGAATGGCTGGATGCTTAGCGATCTGAGATGGAATCCATGTACACCAACAAAGTATGGACTTTGGTTGCTATATCTGAAGGGTTAAATCCCCATCAGGAGCAAGTATATCTTGAGAAGATTACTTGGTGTAGATGGAAAAGTTGAGACTTTCAAAGCTAGACTTGTTAAAAGTTTGCATCATTGACCAGGTGTGGATAATGATGAAACCTTTTCAAGTAGCTATGCTTAAGTCCATCCAGATCCTACTTGTCACGGCTACATACCATGACTACGATATCTGGTGGTTGGGTGTCATGACTGCTTTTCTAAATGATGTTTTAGAAGAGTGCGTCTATAAGTACACAGCCAGAGGGCTTCGTAGACAGCGGGAGCAGCGGAAACGTGTGCAAGATGCTTTATAGGATTAAAGCAGGCATCGCGGAGTTGGAACATCTGTTTTAATGAATTAGTCAAAGAGTTTGACATCATCAAAATGGTAGATGAACCTTGTATAAACAAAAAGGTAGTAGGGAGTATGGTGATGATCCTCGTAGGGTACGTGGATGACATACTCTTGATAGGGAAAGAGTTTCCTATGCTACGCTCGATCAATCTCCGCTTATCACAATGATTCTCCACATAGGATCAAAGTGATACCTCCTAAATCCTGGGTTTTTGGATCTATGAGATAGATCTAAATGGATGTTAGGATTCTCACTAGTTATAGTGAGACAGTATCAACCGATCCTGGGGAGAATCACTGGAAGGGTTCCAGGGTGATAAAGACGACTGAGTGTCAGTTACAGGCATTGTCTTAACCCTCAGTAAAAGGACGGTATGTTGGAAGAGTTCCAAGCTAGATACCGTGGCATACTAGACGATAAAGGCAAGATACATCGCTACTTAAGATGCTACCAAAGAGGCTGTTTGGGTGTATATTAGTTCATAAGATGAACTATGTTCCTCCCATTGTGTGACAATGGAGTTGTGGCTTATGCCAAGGAACGCAGGTCCCATCAGTGATCCAGACATATTCTAAGGCAGTATCACCTGATCATGGAGATAGTTGATCTCCAGGGAGATCGAGGTTAGGAGAGTAGACTCAGAGGACAACACAGCGGATCCACTCACAAAGGCCTGTTCCCAGAGAGAGATTTTTATGGGATGGTTGAGTATGAGATACTACAACCACTGCTATCAGATGGCCCTAGTGCAAGTGGGAGATTGTTAGTTATATGTATGCCCTAGAGGCCATTACATAGAATGTATATTGTAGTGGATGCTTGGATATATATAGGGAGGACTTTCTTGCTCGACATGATAGTATGCTATCTGGTTGCTCTTTACCTTAACGTGTACACTGATAGTCTCTCTGTTACATGTTGGTAAAGCCCTTATGATGTGTGCTTGACTACCTGGACTATGATGCAGATCATACTAGTGGGGACATGGTAGTCCATAAGTACATCCTTCAAAGTCCCTAGTCGTGGGTGTATCGAGACGGGACATCGATATACCAGAGTAGACTAGCGTATACCTTCTCGACCCATACAGATGGGCGATGGATGATCCCATATCCATTGGTGTTTGACATCGGAGATGATATACGGGTGCTCAGTGGAGACTGGGTACACTGGACGGACTCGACGAGAACTCCCAGATGGTATTATACCTCACGTCAGATGGCAGTTCTCTGGTGACACTGGTACAGAGTAGTCTGTTGACCAGAGATCGTCATAGAGTCTTGTGTGGTTCCCACTGTGCTTTGATTTCCATCTTACCACGTCCAAGAGGGCATGCAAAACGGTGGTTTTTGGGTACAGTCCCGAGTCACATGGAGGCAATGAGCGATAGGAGGGGATTCGTCTCTCCCGGTATAGGGGGTTGATGTTGCGCTGTGTTCGATTGGCTATAACAGGAAATCCCTGGCCAGGATTGCTGAGATATACTGGTAAGTGTTACCAGTAGTTTCTCGAATTGTTATAGACCTCATATCGACACGACTTATCGAGCTATTGGGGTCTGACGTTTACCACCCCTAGGCGAGATATGCGACATATCAGACGAACAGACCGGACTGTACGGTAGTGTTACTGGTTGGATTCACTGGAGTGTGAGCGGGCTTGCTCATCGATCTTCTGATTGCTCAATACCCGGGTGGCCATTACGTTTAGCAGACCGCTTGCGGCTTGTGGGTGTTTGATATGATCATCACCTGCTGCCGGCGTATTGACGAGTCTTTAGAGTCCTACACAGAGGTTTCTTGGCTCAAGCGAAACGAAATAGGAGCGCATATGAGATATGTGCGGGACCGAGAATAATGCGTGTATGTGATACCGTATTCTATTCTCGCGATGGATGTATCGATTGGTTATATGCGATATAACCTCGTTATCGAATCAAGGATTGATTCGATAAGCCGATACATTGGATACTAGCCGGTTATATGCGATATGACCGGATCGTTAAATCAAGTGTTGATTTAATGATTTAATGCATAATTATATATTTGATATATTACTTTGCATTAACTAGTATTGGTTCATTTAAAATGGATTTTCTCACTCAGGTGTGCGCATTGCATATGCGATATGATTTTGTGCACTTGCTTGTATCATGTTTGATGATACATGCCTTATTTGTTAAGTGTATAGAATTAAACCTTGGTTAATGGAATGGTTAGGGTTTACTATTTGATTATTCATTTTTATTCATTTGTTTATTCTTTTTGGAAAAGAACAAGAGCATGATAAAATGGTGGCATTTTTTGTTTTGTTCATGAAGTTTCTTGAACACTTTGACTTTGTAACCCTTTTGTCTCATGCTTAAACCTAACCACTTCATTTAACCCTAATTAGTTCTCTACACTTAACCATGGTCATGTTATGATAAGAATTGATTTCTTTTCCTTTTTAAAAACAACTTATCATAACTTTCTTCTTCTTCTTCTTCATATCTATCATGAAGAAAGCTTAGGTCATCAATGGTGATTGATGATAAAGAGTGAGAAATCCAATTCTAAATTGAACCCACTTCCTATTTCTTCATCCTCTACCTCTTGCCAAGTAGTAGAGTGTGTTTCCTTCACAAGTTTTCATGACTTGGTGAAGTTGGAGCTTGATCTAGCGATGCCTCGACGTAGATCATCTTCGGCATGGACATCGACGACCTAGCTTGCCCATTCTCCGACGAAGCCGACGCTAGAGCCCGGGAACTCATTTGGACAGCGATGGGACTTCGTTGCGGAGCTATGGAGGTGGAGTACCGGATCTACAAAGGTTGTATTTCCGTATTCTTTATAGTTAAGTTGTTAACTAGTTTCTAGTTTCGCCTAAACTTTAGCCAACGATCCGTATTAGGGTTTCTCGGCACCTAGATTTTTTTGAAATTGGCATGGTTGATGCCTTGTGAGACCTCATTAGGGTGCCTAGGAACCCTACAGTGGTTTCAGAGCCTAGCTAGAGCCTTAGGCGATGCGTAGACGGAGTTTGAAACCCGATCGAACCGAATCCCCGATTCCAAAATGCTCTCTGGACTTTTTCCAAAAACTGGGATTTTTGTGAATTAAAAATTGCTAAAAAATTCAGTAGGAAAAACCAAGAATTACGGTGCAAAAATTATCACATGATTCCATAAAAGTGCGGCGGAACCGCGGCATTAGCGTGCGAATGCGGCGGTTCCGCGGCCCTTTTGTCTTATCTGTCATTAATTCTTGCACAGTAACTCCTATATTTTAGTGCTGGATTTTATGGGAATTTTTAATTTGAATTCAAGAGTTGAATTTTCTGGGGTTGTTTTGGGGATTCGGTGTTTCGATCGGAGTATCAGATTTTGTCTATGTGGCTTTCCGGATAAATTATAGAATATGTTAAAAAGTTCGACCGGATATAAATACCCAATTTTTCCCCTGTCGGGAAATTTCCAAGTGTTGGATTTTTCCCTAGTTTAACGGGGTTCCTCACAATCTGGCAAATCAAACGCTACAAAATCACACAATTCATTTTTATTTTCAACAGGTGAACTATTTAGGGCAATCGATGGAAAACAAAAGTTGTGGGCTTCAATTGGGTAAGGGTAGGTTTGATTTGAAAATCCTCTCTCATTCTCACTCTGTCCAACTGCCGCCTCATACATTGAAAAATTTGGAGCTAGCGGGATACTAGCTACCGGTTCACTAGGTTGCATAAGGGCGGCCATGGACGCTTCCACATTCCTCATCATTTTATTTGTTGCGGCAATATATGCCTCCAACGACTCTTCCAAACTAGACTTGGGTGGTGAGGGGGTTTCAGTAAAAGATTCAAAATTTGTTGGATATGTGAAACTCCCTAATGGCTGTGAAGAAACGGTGTCTAGTGAAGGTGGGAAGGTCGGGTATGACTGATAGGAAGTGGGTGGTAGGACAGGGGTAGGGTCAACATATGGATAAGAAGGTGAATAGTCGTGTGGATCCCTAGAACTAGATGAGTGGAGAGGGGTGAAAGATCGACTGCGAGATTGAGCAATATGCTCAGCAATGGACATCGGTCTAGGAGTGACAGAAGGACTTGAAAAAGTGGTGTCAACATATGGAGGTGGTGAAGGTTGACTCGGTTGACACAAGCTGGGTTGAAAGGTCAAACTGTTTCTCCTAGACGCCTCTATGTGATCTTTCAAAGATTTTTTAGGCATGGAAGGATCGTCTTTAAATTGATCGAACAAATTGACGTACGACGCAAAATTAGGTTCGGGATACCAAAGTTCGGCTAATGATTTATGATGTGGGGTACCCATGATAGAAGAATGAGAAAAGAAAGAAGGTAGGTGGTGCAAGTGGGGTGCAAGGATTTCTTAGCGACAAAATTTTTGCAAGTTTTTATAAAAAATTTCCTTTTTTCCTTTTTCTCTTTATTTGAGACTGTTTGCAGAAAAAAATTTCGATAAAGGGCTTTGACACAAATGTAATCAACCAGAATAGCACAATCAGACCTAGATCTACGGTCAGCTAGACAGCTCCTAACTGTTCCAAAGGGCTAGAAATAGGATCTCAAACCGCCTCTTCACCGCCAATTGCGGCCAGGTAAGTGTCAGGTAAGTGGGAAGGAACCACTCTGTGGGCCTAATTAAAAACCACTAGCCTTGACACACTTGCCTAGGCACCGCAAAGATAGGTTAGGAAAAACGGCCGATGCCTATACTAGTCCTCTGTCCTATTGAGTGCGATGTCCTTAAGGCTGAGTCTAGTATTTTTTAATTAAAGATTGGTCAATGCAAATGCTTTATATGATTTTTGGGGTCCTGGGAAGGGTGATGAAATCCCCACCCAATCTGAATTGGTCAAAAGCCCCTTAAAATCCGATTAAAGATATGCAAAACAGTAAATCACATGCAATCAAATCTTTTTTGTGAATTTCAAGTTTTGCAAGTTTTCTAATTATAATTTTCCTTTTTCCGCTTGCTCTTTATTTGGAAAGATATTTTTAGCAAAAAAATTAAGGATATGCAAATCAGAAAAGATCACTTGCAATCAAATATTTTTATTTTATGCGCGGCGCAAAGAATCCTGCACAAGATTTGTTATTTAGAAGGGGGAAGATTTTTTTAAGCGCAAAGAATCCTGCAGGAGATTTAACAAAAGATATATTGAAAAATTCAGAGGAGAGATCAGAAGACTTACAGTGGTTTTTTTCTTTTTTCTTTTTTTTACCGCGTTTCAGCCCTTTTTTTCCTGGTGATGTCATGAAGGCGCGGCGGTTCCACGGCCGTAAGGGGGCTGGCGCGGCGGTTCCGCCGCGCTTTGGTCGGTTCGGCCTTTTTTTTTTGCTGGAACAGATCACCACGGTTAACTTGTAGACTCGGTCCTCCAAATTTCTTCTGTTCCTCGGTTGTTGTGATCTTCTGTTGTTCCGATCTGTTTTTTCCTGTTTTGATCTCTGTAGATTTCTAGATCCGAATTTGATCCGGCAAAGATTCACAAAAAACAAAGTATCCCTTCCAAAAATAACAATATATATATATATTTATATTTTTTTGGATTTTTTGATTTTTTTTTTAAAATTTTGATTAACCCGAAATCGCAAAAAGGAAATAGCACGCCATCCCCGGCAACGGCGCCATTTGATTGGATGATTTAACGTGCTTGCTCTTTCTAAAAGATAGATCAAAAATATTTGTAACCGCAATCAAGAACGGCGTCGCTTTGCAGCTAGCCGGTGAGTACGGGTCGGTCCACAGGGATGCTGTGAATTTCCGATTCGCTCTAACGAGTTAATTCCGAAGGGTGTTCGGATTAATTATTAAATCTAAAAACCTAATTAACCTAGGGCAATTATCTAGATCTACTCTTGCTAAGGCTAGTTTTAGGGATGGTTTGGAAATGTAATTAAATCTCACCGCTTTCAATACCCGAATGAAGATCTGTGAGGAGTTATGGTAATTATCAATAAAGGGGATTAGATCCGTTCGGGAAGGTGTTCCTTCCTCTAGGTTCTTGTCCTTCCTTTTGAGATCCTTACCCTAACTTCCATGGAAAACATCACACCCGGGCCTTTATACTAAGGTATCACCGCTACCTCGAGGAATAGAGTGCCGTAGGGAGCGGTATGTGCATGTATGCATTGAGTCCTATTGTAAATATTTGGTGGGTAAGAAAGGGATGAGAGATCTCATCTCTCAAAATTCTTCCCCAAAGCTAAACCCTAAACAAGTTCCTAGGGCATGAAATTAAATGTACCTAGGGCAAGGAATTTAAATCTACACTAAGGCAAGAAATTAAATTACTTACAGATGCATCCTTCCAATCATCCATGCAGGGTTGTCAGATCTGAATTTTTGAATGGAGAAGAAACACCGATGCTTTCCTAAAGATTTCTAAATTTTATTCATTAAAGGGAGGCATGAGGAATTACAATGATTAGAGTTCCTATTTATAAAGAATAGGAAACCCTAGGGTTACATTTGATCCGCATGTCTATAATTACAAAAATAGCCCTACAAAGACCGGTCAAAGACATAAAGAATTATAGTAAAAAAATTATTCCATACAGACTCCATACGGCCGCGGAACAGCGACCTGGGTAGGCTTTGGGCCGCGGTTTCGCGGCCCAATAGTGAGATCACTGCTTGAGTTTTCTTCATATGGCTCTGGGCTTTTTGGGCTTCTTGTTTCTTTGGTAATTTTCTCAAATAGGCTTCCAGCTTTCTTCCAGATATTCCAGTGAATACTTGTATTAGACTTTTAACCGTTCACTGACATCTTAGACCTTGCGCTGCCTTGTACTTTGAGAACTTTATCTTTCATGTCGGCTTGATCAAGATCCTTCTATTTGTTGGTCAAAAGTCCCTTTTTACATCGTGTTTTGTCTTTTTCACTGTTTTCGCTCCAAGAACCTGTAACCTGTAACATGTAGCAGACATGTGTCAAAAGTACCTGTTTATTTATAAAAAGAATAAGAATGGGAAATATAATAATGCAATATTATGGTCTGAACAAATACCCCCAAACTTATCTTTTGCTCGTCCTCGAGCAAACTTATTTTTATTCACTAAAATCCTAACCACACTTTCGCAGGGAAACGCGATTGCACTGAGCACGTGCAACAAACCGTTAAACCTCTAGGTGTCCCTAGTAGGAGGAGTGTTGTCTCCTGCGGGTTTTCAGCGGATTACACCCACAAAATCCTATCAACTCGGCCCATTGACTTTTGTTCTCTAATTAGGTTTTCTAACAAGGAATTCTATTATCTTTTGACTCGAAAATTATCCACCCACATTTTTCACACTTCCTCATTATTTAACTTAAGATTATATATGTTATTTAGACCTACTTAGCTTTCGGCATCTCTTAAGTCCACCTTCTAGGGTTCCATCTCCACTTAGGAATTTCTATCAACCCTTACTAAAAATACAAGTTCTATTCTTCATCCCTTTCTCTCATCTAAACTCCAATCACATATCCCTACGTGTGTGTATAGATCACCCCTACAGTTGGAAATTTAAATCAAGCAATCATACTCTCGTCCGTTGTCCAAAGTACTTCTTAATTGGTGAATTTTTAATTGAATTTTGCTTATACATCCTTCATGCGACTGTTAATACTTCTTGAGGTACCAACGACCGATTACAAGATGTGTTTGCACATTAAAGCGTACTTCCTAGTCTTGCAACACCCAAGGCTTTAGCAGTGACTCCCAAACCAGTTGGTCTAAGGCACTAGGTGATGAAGCACCCTCGCTAAATATTTTTCTATTTTTGCAGCCTTAAGTAATCACAAAAACCAGTGTCCATTTTTTATTCTTTATTCACACTTATATATTTTTTTATTTTCATCATACTAAGAACTTTAGACAAGAGCATTTCAAGGTCTCTTCTACGATTCCAAGTTTCAAGGTGCGTGATTGTGCAAATTGTAGGGTATACGTTTTCAGAATCTAGACTTAAGTTAGGAACTATTTTTCAAACTTATACTCTAATAAGAACATCAATACTCTTCCCTTGTTTCGACTTAGCCCAAAAAGTGAACCCAAAATTTGCCTATTTCTAAATAAACTACAAGGCATATACTTTCTACCGTTAAACTTTAAGGAAGGTTATCTTTAGGGTTTTTAACTTACCAAGTCTAAGATCTAGTTGTTCCTAGCTAGTTGACCTATTTGTCAAACTAAAGTCAATTAACCAAAATTGAATACAATAGTTTTTATAATTTTTGAAATTTTTCAATTTTTATGGGTTTTAAAATAAGTATGCAAATGCAAGAATATGTACAAATGAATGCGAAGGAAGAAGACGTACCGAGCATACCCCCAAACTTGAACTTGACAGTGTCCTCACTTTCATGCTAAACCAAGAGGGTCAAAATACCGGCACTCCCCTGTTTATTTATTTATAATTTTTATATTTTTAATGTTTTGAATTTTTTTATTATTTTTTTATAGAAAAAGAAAACAAAAATATATATACATATATACAACAAGTTTCCCCCCAAACTTAAGCTTGGCCTTACGCAAGCCAAAGGTTAGCACCAACCATTCAAAGATCTTATCGTGGTAATGGTATAGTTGGTGAAAGGAGGGAGTCGGAAGAAAATAGATGAGAAGCACACGAGACCGTGTAGAAAGAAGAATGGTAGAATATGGTCTCGGTGGGGGAGAAGAATGGCGGAAAGAAGAAAGAAGTGGAGTACGATCTTGAGGGTGTAAATTGAGTGAATAAATTAGCGCAATTTGTGATGACCGATATGTTATAAGCGATTGTGCTAACCTATCAACCCGTCGAGAAATGGGGTCAAATCCCTCAAGATTCGCAAGAAAACATGGGTACGCCGAACTTGGTATAGGAGATGAAAGCGTAACGGTCTCTTGTTCGGTCGGAACAATGGGAAAGACGAAAGGGAGTGAATTAGGGATAGTATCTTTCTCACCGTAGTAAACTGTTTTGAACTTGAAAGATTCCATTAATGGTTCGAACTACTATAATCAACCGAGTCTGATGACTCATCTGAAAATGTAAAGGACTCAAACTCGGGCGGTGAGTCATCAACATCGTCCGAAAAAGTGAAACGCTCGTAAGTGTTATCATCTGTGAGAACAGTATCGGATTCAAAGGAAAATCTTTCAAGCTCACAGTCTTCAAGCATGGTCGGAACGATGGGAAGGAGCGAGGGTGATATAACAGTCAAAGGTTCAGGAGGATGAATTGGAAAATCAGATACATCAAATAAAAATGATTCAACCTCAATATTATTCTCAAGACTCTCCTCAATACTATCCTCAATATTCAACTCATTATTTAGCCTATCCATGCCATTATCATCAAAATCAAGACGCATATGAGATTCGGGAGAAACATTTAATAACTCAGGATGATGATTTGAAAATAAAATTTCAAGCATATCGACAGGTTCATCATCCGAAATATTCCCGGCGTCTATATCCTCAATCAAATGAAAAATCAATTTCTCTAGACACCTCATCAAAAGCATGGATATCTATCGATTTAGGTTCTAGAGTGGAGGTGTAAAGATCGAAAGGATTAGGTGCGGTTTCAATCGAAAGGGGTTCCTCACAATCTGGCAAATCAAACACTACAAAATCACACAACTCATTTTTATTTTCAACAGGTGAACTATTTAGGGCAATCGATGGAAAACAGAAGTTGTGGGCTTCAATTGGGTAAGGGTAGGTTTGATTTGAAAATCCTCTCTCATTCTCACTCTGTCCAACTGCCGCCTCATACATTGAAAAATTTGCAGCTAGCGGGATACTAGCTACCGGTTCACTAGGTTGCATAAGGGCGGCCATGGACGCTTCCACATTCCTCATCATTTTATTTGTTGCAGCAATATATGCCTCCAACGACTCTTCCAAACTAGACTTGGGTGGTGAGGGGGTTTCAGTAAAAGATTCAAAATTGGTTGGATATGTGAAACTCCCTAATGGCTGTGAAGAAACGGTGTCTAGTGAAGGTGGGAAGGTCGGGTATGACTGATAGGATGTGGGTGGTAGGACAGGGGTAGGATGAACATATGGATAAGAAGGTGAATAGTCGTGTGGATCCCTAGAACTAGATGAGTGGAGAGGGGTGAAAGATCGACTGCGAGATTGAGCAATATGCTCAGCAATGGACATCGGCCTAGGAGGGACAGAAGGACTTGAAAAAGTGGTGTCAACATATGGAGGTGGTGAAGGTTGACTCGGTTGACACAGGCTGGGTTGAAAGGTCAAACTGTTTCTCCTAGACGCCTCTATGTGATCTTTCAAAGATTTTTTAGGCATGGAAGGATCGTCTTTAAATTGATCGAACAAATTGACGTACGACGCAAAATTAGGTTCGGGATACCAAAGTTCGGCTAATGATTTATGATGTGGGGTACCCATGATAGAAGAATGAGAAAAGAAAGACGGTAGGTAGTGCAAGTGGGGTGCAAGGATTTCTTAGCGACAAAATTTTTGCAAGTTTTTATAAAAAATTTCCTATTTTCCTTTTTCTCTTTATTTGAGACTGTTTGCAGAAAAAAATTTCGATAAAGGGTTTTGACACAAATGCAATCAACCAGAAATGCACAATCAGACCTAGATCTAGGGTCAGCTAGACAACTCCTAACTGTTCCAAAGGGCTAGAAATAGGACCTCAAACCGCCTCTTCACCGCCAATTGCGGCCAGGTAAGTGTCAGGTAAGTGGGAAGGAACCACACTGTGGGCCTAATTAAAAACCACTAGCCTTGACACACTTGCCTAGGCACCGCAAAGACAGGTTAGGATAAACGGCCGATGCCTATACTAGTCCTCTGTCCTATTGAGTGCGATGTCCTTAGGGCTGAGTCTAGTATTTTTTAATTAAAGATTGGTCAATGCAAATGCTTTATGTGATTTCTGGGGTCCTGGGAAGGGTGATGAAATCCTCACCCAAGTGAACCAACCTACCGTGCAAATCACCCTGAGTGAAAAGATGTGCCAGCAAGCTGCCAGGAAAACCTGTACATCGAACCTGTAATAAAATTTGGCACAACGGGGGTGAGTTGCCAACTCGTGAGTAGAAGATATCTGCGAAAAGAAATCGAAATGCACGGCGCTATCCTATGTCATAATAATACACTAATATACTACTAATCATCAAGTAAAGACAGGATAATAAGCTACGTGTAAGTGCAAATGCTCCGTGTTCATGTCAGTGCCTCATATAGTACTAAGCCATGTGAATGAGTATGCATGCACCATGAATGTGAAATAACCAATCCTGAATTCTAAATATATCTGTATAAGAAATCTTTAGCTTTTATCATAGTAAAATGTATATAGAAATCTGAAATATCAACGATGAAATCTATGGAAATCCGTGTCAAGCATCGACATAAAACATGTAAATCTCAAGTCTCAATACCTCATAATCTCAATGTCTCATAGTCTCAATATCTCGGGCTCCGTCAGTCCGGATCGGCCCATATAATCAAATCTCACGACAATGGTCGGTATCCTCCGGATATCCGCCGTGCCAGACATCACCGGTAGGTAGTCCTCCCCAGCCAGGCTCATCGTCTACAACTCGATCTTCTTGCCCCGGGGTACCATACCGGGCCCACCATGTACCCGAGACAGTTCATCCACTCCTCGAATCGGGTCTCGAAATTCAACAGAAAACATGAAATCTCATGGTGGACGACACATACATCACGAGAAAACCGCATCTTATGTTTTAAAAAGAGAGGACGAGAGAGAGAAGTTTTTATATATTCTTGCGATTTTCCTCAAAAATCCAGAAATCTCATAGAAATCCAAAATCCCAAAATCATGAGTAAGTATATTATAAGTGTCGGCATATGCCCCATAATACTGCATGATAACATGAAAATGCGAATGCATGAAATGTCTAAGTAATAAATACCATGTCTATACTAACACTAGAGAGTAATCACAATATTATATCGATCTAGCTGTTAGCTGATTGTATCAATAAAAGATAATATGATCTAAAGTGTATGTGATATAGCAATTACCGATGATGATGTGTGTGAGCTGACAAATAAGTGTGCGTGGAATATGCGCATCATCGGTAATGGTGCTGGTGTCCTAACATGCAAAGTTTTATTCTGATTATAGAAACATATGAATGAACATGCACCATTATGATTACGGTATGAATGTAAATACGGATGTGTAAAAACCACTCATCTGTGATATACAAGTATAACTACAACTATATGACTCGAGCCTAAACTAGTGTCCATCTAATCTCCTAAGGAACTAACCCTAAGAAACTAGTCAATAAGAAATAAGAGTCCACCTAAGGTCTGAATCCATATCTCTAATAGTCGGCGATCCAGCCTCAATAGCGTCACGTACGTAGTACGGCTTCCTCGAATCAAGAGTGCTGATCAATCATCATATCTATGTCTCGTACGGTAAAATCCATCGTACGGCATCCCAATATCGGGGTACGGTCAAGTATCACCTACGTGTCTCATCATTCGTATAATATCATCATCAACACATGTCAAGATCAAGGTGCTATACTGTAATCGCATACATCAATCATATATCATTGTCAGCATAAATATACATCATTAATTTATCCTCAGAAATATCATGCCATATGTATCGTATTGTGATTAAGTCATACTTAGATCATGTCGTAATTAAGTCACACCTATATGATATCGTAATCAAGTCACACATATATGATATCGAAATCAAGTCACACCTATATGATGTCGTAATCAAGTCACACCTATATGATGTCATATCAGAATTTCAGGCACAGGTTACGGTCCGGGTTCTATTTTAGAGCCCCATATACTTCAATATCATCACCACCCTTTATTATTTATGTATACCTATTCATTATCTCATTTCCTAATGATCCGCTAACATCATAACACGACCGTAAAGCCAAGAATCACGGCATCAAGCCCAGTTATATTGTTTCATCCCCGTGTATCATATCACATCCTTGTATCACATATACGTATTGTGTATATATATATACCTAAACCTAGTCCTATATATATACACACATACACGTATACACCACGTCGAGTCTCAGTGTGTGCGTGTGTGTATCTACCTGAAACCTACGAATCTCCTCCAAGATATTCATCCTCGGGTAAGGTCTTTCTAAATCAATCTAGTCCAACCTAAGGTCACTACTAGGGTCCTACTCACCGAAATTCTAAGGTCACGTCTGGCTTCCTAATGACAATAAGTACAATCCCTATTCTACGTTTGCGGGGGTGCTAAACGCCATCCACCCGACTTCCCCCGTAGATATACATCTACTCACTTGGTCCTTGTCTGCCGAAGACGGTGTCGCCATCCTCTTCTTCATCGCCCCCAGTCCACGTGAGGGGTACCTATACGCAAACACATATAATATCATAAACTGAATCACGGACAACATCAAAACGACGCACGAAACGCGCATAGGTTGAAACCTATGTCCCGCTCATGCAAAAGAACCAAATATCGCTCGATATCGGCGTACAAACGCCGATTGATCGAGATAAGCATCAACAAACAACTCATACTTATAAAACTCATTGCTTATAATATAAAACATGATTTAATTCATCGAAACCCTAAAAATCGATCAAATCGTCCGATTCTGTAAAACCTGAAAACACCAATTTACCGTTTTACTTCAAAACTTGATGTTTAAAAGAAACTAATGGTCATAGTTTTCATTAATTAGCATAACTAGACTATATAAGCCATCACTATATTTTTAACACCCTAATTTATATTAGTTTGAAAATTCTAGTTTGCAAACTTGCCCGATTTCGATACTTTTAAGGAAAATTTCACAATATCACCTCTAAACTGGATTTTGCATGAATTAATGCATTAAACTACAATTCATGATGATAATAATATAATGAAATCATAATTTAGATTTTAAATCTCATTTATTTAAGAATTTCCAAAATCTAGTTAGCAAAAATAGCATTTTTATTAGTATTTTTCAATTATCAATAGAAACTAGTAACCAATTTAAGTTTTTCATTCCACTAACAAGTTAATATCCTCTTTAAAACCACAATCTAGTGTTACAAATATTAATTGGAATTTTATCTCACCAATATATACAACTTATAGAAATCTAGTTTGCAAAAATACTTAATTTAAACAAATTGGAATGAACAAATTATAATTCAACAACCATGCAAGATTTCCCACTTCTAAAAATGTTAAACTAGTTATTAAAACCCTACTTAATTAATAAAAAACCATAACTTAATTTCATAACCCTAACTTGAATTTTAAAACTTGTAGATAGAAATTATTTATTAAATCTAATTATGCTTAAATGAAACATCTAATAACAATAAATCAAAAGAAGAAGATTTATACCTCCACAACATGAAATCCAAACATGAAAATAAGCCTCCAAAATGAATGCTTTCCATCTCCAAAATCCATGTAAAGATGAGCAAAGAATAGTGGGTAGGAATTAATTAGGATTTTGTGGGTTTTTTTATTGAATTTTTGATGCATTTTGATGATTTTTAATACAAAAATGATGGGGGAAAATTTTGGGGCTGCCCATGGAGGTGAGGCCGGCCATGAGGTGAAGAAAAGAGAGGAGTGTGAGAAAAGGTGAAGAAAAGTATAGAAGGTTTCAACAAAATATCATTCCATTAAGTCTTTTCATGAATTTATTTAAAAAATTCTTTATTTTCTTCACTCCATTTGACCTAGAATGGTCTAGAACCATTGTAAAATTTTGAAAATAAATTTTGCATGAAACACACTTGATTCTAATATGTAATGGTTCACTTTTGCTAATTAAACCCATTCAAATTTGTAATTTACACTAATTTAGTGTAAAAATAAAGCTTATGTTAATATTTAAAATAATTAATTTAAGAAAAATATTTAATTAAACTAAAAATTTATAAGTCGCTAAATAAACACCATTTACTAGTAATAACATAATTTAAATAGGTATTTTTAAATTTATAGTGAAAAATAATTACGGTTTAGTTTTATGAAAACTACGTTTTACTTTACCGAAAATTATAAAATTTACTTAAACGATTTTATTTATTTAATTAATTATTTAATTATTTTTAAAATGTTACAATTTTCCTTGATATTTGATCACAAAACCTCATATATATCATCACCAAAATGAAAGGGCAGCACACATCATTTTTGGTGTTTTGTTTTTGCTCTCTTGAGATAGTTTCTTGAGCTCACACTCTTCATCTCTTTGCATCTTCTTCAACCTCCACTCTTACCCTCTCATATGATGAGAACCAAAGAGTGTATTGAGACAAAATATTCACACTTCTCTCTAATTCAATCTTAGACATGTCGGCTAGCAAACTTCATGTTCGAGTTGCTTCAGTTCGAAGCGGGAGCCCGTATAAAGAATCGATGACGTGGTGCCACCTCGACGAGTGAGATCGGAGAGCGGACTTCGTCGG
This sequence comes from Agapanthus africanus, assembly GCA_030015575.1. Classification (NCBI taxonomy): domain Eukaryota; kingdom Viridiplantae; phylum Streptophyta; class Magnoliopsida; order Asparagales; family Amaryllidaceae; genus Agapanthus; species Agapanthus africanus. Next base: position 401,709,445 of record CM057350.1, on the reverse strand, counting down.
CGCAGCAGCGGGAGTTTGGTGCGGAGATTGAAGACCGAAGGACACGGATCGATCGGTATAATCTTGTCAAACTCTTTTACAGTTTCTAGTTTACGGTTAATGGTACGATCCGGGTTTTAAGTTTGCATTAGCGCTATCTTCAAAAGTTTTTGTTCCGCAATTGGCGTCGGATTGACGGCCGAGGCGCTGGCGTAGACTTACATGGTATCAGAGCCAAACTATTAACCGTTAACTAGTTGGTTTAGACAATATTAAAGTATCAAAACTGAAACAAAACCCAAACGATGCCAATGAATCAACAGATCTGTTGTTTTTCAAAAGATCCAGAAAAATTATTTAAACATGTGCAGAAGATTACTCAAGACACCAGAAGACCACACCCCAAATACGGACCCCCCTCGGATTTGGGCCGAGCCCTAGGCCACAAAAACCGAGGATGCCGATTTTTTAGGGGCTCCAGATGTTGGTGTTTTGGGCGTGGTTTGGTCTCTGGGGAGTTGGTTCAGTGGTATTGTTTATTTGGCCGAGTTTGGATATGGTTTTATCAGGTTGTTTGGGCTATTAGGGGGTTATTTCGGAGTCGATAATATCTAACATCGTTTAAAGTTTTGCAGTGCTTACATTATATCTGTGACCGTGAATGTCATTCGAGCGGTAAATCGTGTCTAATTGCTATAGCTCTTTTAGACGGGTTTGCGAACGTAACATTCGCGTTGATGGTCTGTGTTGTGCTGTGATGTTGCGGATATGTCATGGTGGATAGCTGTGTGCAATGGTAGTGTAGTCTGGATTTATTTGTACATTTGATATTACGGGGTGAGCGTCCAACATGTGGACTGCCGTCACTGCCTGTTTGTATATTATTCTTTTGGGGCACGACCGGGTTGAGGTCGATGTACCCGTTGTACATATTTTCATTTCTGTAATAGGGTTACCCCGCGACGGAGTGCACGGATAGCCGGGTTCTAGAGGGCAACGCGTCCGCATCTCATGGCTTTGAGACAGAGGGGGCCTCACTCTAGAATTGGCAGACTATTCGCCGCACTCGTAGGGGGTACAGGTTGACCCAAGATGGAGTGCCCAAGTTACCGGATTCCGTGAAGTGTTGGGTGGTCCATTCACTTTGCTGTAGGGAGCTGCCTCGCTTCAGGTTTTGGCGGGTAACTTGCCGCACTCGTAGGGGTCTAGGGTTTCATTGCACAGGCTATCCATACGACCAGGGGAACGTCGGGTTTCAATAGCGGCTCTGTGAAGCCCAGGGATCCCAGCTGTAGGGTGTTTTTCGTCACCCCATTGAGATGGGAATACGCACGCTCTTGTCAGGCGTACTATAGATTCCCCCTGCCTAGGGTAGGCCGGGGTTTAATGATTGTGAGGATCCGAATCTCCGGCAGCCGCGGACTAAACTGCCGTTAATTACCCCTCGCCTTTGGAGCGAGGGAACCTCCGATTAACTGGTTAAACCGGTCATGCGAACTCAATGTGCAGTGTACGTGTGTTTTGTTTTGGAGGGGGGTTTAAATATATCGGGAGCTACGCAGAGTTTTTATGGGGTTCCCGCTACCCGGATAGTAGGCTGGGGGTCAAGGGGGCTAGCAGCCCCCTTGCGGGGTGCGGGACAGCGCTCTGTTAGAAATTTTTTTCTAACAGGGACAGTGTCGTAGAGTATATGTGTATGTACATATGTATACATATGTATATATATACATGTATATATATATAAAGGGGGTAAAAGACATCGAAAGGATGCGTGGGGCCAGCGCCTTGAGCGCTTTGCGCTCGAGCGCTGTGCGCTTGGGCGCAAGCGCTCCACGTGTCGGCACGTGGGAGCTTTGCGCTCGAGCGCTGTGCGCTTGGGCGCAAGCGCTCCACGTGTCGGCACGTGGGCGCTTTGCGCTCGAGCGATGGGCGCTTGAGCGTAAGCGCGCCACGTGTCGGCACGTGGGCGCTTTGCGCTGGAGCGCTGGAGCGCAAGCGCCACGTGTCAGCACATGGGCTCTTTGCGCTCGAGCGATGGGCGCCTGAGCGCAAACGCGCCACGTGTCGGCACGTAGGCGCTTTGCGCTTGAGCGCAGAGCGCTAGCGACCAAAAAGGGGATTTTAGTCCCAGAAATAGGCTTTAGAATGGAGTTAAACTCCTAAAATGTTTTGGTTAATGAAGGGTGTTCTTCTTCTTCCTCCTTTGTTGGCTGGATCTTGAAGATCAAAAGATGTGAGATCTAAAAATCTCTCCTTTTTGAGATCTAATAACAGATCCAAGCTCCCCTTTATTGGTTTTGTGGTGAAAAACTATTTAGTTTTATAAAATGAAGAGTAAAACTCTTGATTTAATTCAAAAGAAAGAAGAAGGTTTTGGAACCTTGAAGAAGGAAAAAAGATCTCAGATCTAAAATTTTTGGAGAGAGAGAAAAATTGTGTGATATTTTTATTATCTTTGCCTTTATAGGCCATACACTTTATACATAGCCCCTTGGGCTTCACAAAATGGCATTTTCCCTATCCCATGGCTTATGTGCTATTTCTTTTTGCACATAAGCCATGGGCTTTACAAAAAATTGGCTTTATGCCTATTTTTCTTACATTTATCCATAAAATAAAATAAAAGAAATACAACAAAATTATTTGTTACAAAATTTTTATCTTGGCATGGGGGGAGGCCGGCCGCTTCATGTTCGGGGTCGACCCGGGCATGGGCCCACTGGATCTGGGCTTAGGCCCACTTGGCTTGGGGTTGACTTTGATTTTGACTTGGTTAACCGGGGTGTAAATTTTTACCCCAACAAATTGCCCCCATCAATAAATGCACACCACATATGTGGGTCGTGTGCAAGAAATTGATGGATCCTCTTTTACTTGGAGGCGACCTGATTTGGTTCCCGCTTTTTGGGAAGCTGGCACTGCCCTTTTTATGACATGGACAGTCGTTGCTTGACATGTCTCCGAGACGGAGTGTCCGTGATAGACGTTTCCCTGGCCCGGAGTGATCTGGTTCCCGCTTTGTAGGAATCCCGCGCAGCCCTTTTTGCGACTTGGACGGTCGATGCTGCCCTTTTAGCGACTTGGGCGGTCGATGCTGCCCTTTTTGCGACTTGGACGGTCGGTGCTGCCCTTTTAGCGACGTGGACGGTCGATGCTGCCCTTTTTGCGACTTGGAAGGTCGGTGCTGCCCTTTTTGCGACGTGGACGGTCGATGCTGCCCTTTTTGCGACTTGGATGGTTGGTGCTGCCATTTTTGCGACTTGGATGGTCGGTGCTGCCATTTTAGCGACGTGGACAGTCTATGCTGCCATTTTAGCGACTTGGACGGTCGGTGCTGCCCTTTTTGCGATGTAGACGGTCAATGCTGCCCTTTTTGCGACGTGGACAGTCTATGCTGCCCTTTTTGCGACTTGGATGGTCGGTGTTGCCCTTTTTGCGACTTGGACGGTCGATGCTGCCCTTTTTGCGACATGGACGGTCGATGCTGCCCTTTTTGCGACTTGGACGGTCGGTGCTGCCCTTTTTGCGACTTGGACGGTCGGTGCTGCCATTTTAGCGACGTGGATGGTCGATGCTGCCATTTTAGCGACGTGGACGGTCGGTGCTCTGATCCGGAGCGATTTGGGTTCCCGATTTGTGGGGAGCCTGCACTGCCCTTTTTACGACCTGGACGGTCGACGCTCGACGCGTCTCCGAGACGGAGTGTCCGTGGTAGACTTTTCCCTAGTCCGGAGTGATCAGGTTCCAGCTTTGTAGGAATCCTGCGCTGCCCTTTTTACGACATGGATGGTCAATGCTTGATTAGAATATCTCTGCTTCTTGCAGTGTCAGGGGTGAACTTGCTTGCTACGCTTCTTGCGGTGTCGAGATTGGATTCTGACTTGCTCCGCTTTCTGCGGTGTCGGAGTTGAAGTTGACTTATTGATTGTGATTTGGATTGACATCAGCATCGCCATACTGGAATATGGTACCAGGAGCGAATCATCATTTGCCATGGGAGGATTTGGGGATTGGTTTTGGTTTGGCATCAGCATCGCCATACTGGAATATGGTACCAGGAGCGAATCATCATTTTGCCATGAGGAGATTTCCCTCATTCCCAGTTTAACGGCTTAGGGGTCATCTGTTCCAAGTTTAACGACTTAGGGGGTCATCTGTTCCCAGTTTAAAGACTTAAGGGTCTATTGGATTGGATTTTGGGATTTTGGGGTTAGGACAGGAATCAGCGTTGCTAACACTGAAGCACACGTGCCAGGAGAAATTCATTATTTGCCTATTTCTGTTGGGGGAGCGATGGCTTAGGAGACAGGTTTAGGTCCCTATCGCCTAAGGCTTTTCAATTTTATGGGCCGTGAGGGTCCCATAAAAGCATTTTCTCCCTATGAGTCGTAAGGATCCCGCAGGTGTATTTTCTCCTTAGGAGTCGTGAGGACTCCTAAGTGTGTTTTTCCTTTATGAGTCGTAAGGATCCCACAAAGGTTTGTTCTCCTCATGTATCGTGAGGATACATGAGTGGGTCTTCTCAATGGGGCATCATTCCAAAGGCGGAGACCAGCCGCGTAACTGGTGATTGTGGTGGGGCATGGGTAAGACGAGAATTATTTGAGCCTGTGGATTGTATACGACAGTCAATCTGGGGACTGGCCGTAGGGCTGGAGAATGTTGAGAAATTGGATTTTTGTTGACGTCTGCATCGCTACACTGGAATATGGTACCAGGAGCGATTCATCATTCGCCGTTTGGGGACTTAGAATTTGGGTCTTGTTTGGCATCAGCATTGCTGCACTGGAATAATGCCAGGAGCAACTCATCATTTGCCTTGGGAGGACTTGGGATTCGGGTTTTTGGTCGGCATCAGCACCGCTAACACTGAAGCGAAATGCTAGGAGTGACTCATCATTTGCCGTTGCCCGTTGGGGAAGGATGGCTTAGGAGACAGGTTTGGGTCCCTATCACCTAAGGCTTTACAATTTTATGAGCCGTGAGGGTCTCATAAAAGCATTTTCTCCCTGCGAGTCGAGAGGATCTCGCAGGTGTATGTTCTCCTTAGGAATCGTGAGGATTCCTAAGTGTGTTGCTCCTTTGTGAGTCATAAGGATCTCACGCAGGGGTTTTCTCCTCACAAGGTCGAGAGGACTTTGCGAGTGTATTCATCTCTTTTCATGAGTTTGCGCCCTTTCGGGTTTTCACAAACTCGCCGGTAGTCCTGCTGTTTTTACTCACGGAGCCCTTTCGGCTTTTCATCCGTGCCCATTTTGCTTGTGGACATACCTTTTTATTTTCCTTTTTTTTCAAATTTTTTTCTTTTTTTCTCTCTGTTTTTTTTTCTTTTTTTTTCGCCGCTGGTGGGACTTTAAAAGTAGTCTTACCAGCAGAATTTGGGAGAGAGAGGGGTCATTTACGCCCGTGGATTGTATATGGTTTTGCAGGATGTATGATCCAGACCGTAGGGCTGATGTGCTCAATTCGCCTGCGACTTAGAGCATTCACGTGTAGTATTTCTTGAGATATCAGTCATTGATGGGTGGCATGGGCCTTTCTCCCTCGGCATTTATTAGTTGGTAGGATCCTCCGTCGAACACTTTCTCAATGACGTATGGTCCTTCCCAGTTTGGCTCGAATTTTCCCTTGGCATGTCGATTGGGGATGATCGGTCTTTTGAGGACCAACACCAATTCACCTTTCTTGAAAGCGCGGAGACGGGTTATCTTGTTATAAGCCCGTAACATTTGGGCTCGGTATAGCTCCAGGTTTTGCTGCACCGCGAGCCTCTTTTCTTCGAGCGCGTCGAGCTCTTCAAGCCGAAGGAGCACGTTTTCCTCTTCCGTCAACTCATGTTGGATGGCCATTCTTAAACTTAGAACCTCGATTTCGAGGGGGAGGATCGCCACCACTCCGAAGAGCAATGAGTATGGAGTGGACTGTGTTGGAGTACGGTGCGTGGTACGATATGCCCACAATGCCTCGTGAAGCTTGAGATTCCAGTCTCTCTTGTTGGCTGAAGCATTTTTCCTCAGGAGCTTGCATAGAGTCTTATTGAAGGCTTCGGCTAGCCTATTGGCTCTTGGATTATAGATGGAGGAATATCTCCAGTCTATCTTGTGCTGAGTAGCAAACCTTGAGACATTGAAACTCTTGAAAGAAGGCCCGTTGTCAGAAATGATTCTTCTTGGTGTACCGAAGCGGTATAGAATATTATGCTGGAAGAATGTCAGAATATCTTTTGTCTTGACTTCTTTTAGTGGGACAGCTTCAGCCTATCTGGAGAAGTAGTCTGTCGCGGCCAGTATGAACCGGTAGCCTTTGGATGACGGAGGATCAATTGGTCCAACAATGTCGGTGCCCCAGACTTCGAAGGGCCACGACGCCATTGTAGGATGCAACGGATTGGGATGCTTATGAATGAAATCACCATGGATTTGGCAGATCTGACATTTCTTTGCATGCTCTTCGCAATCCCGTATCATGGTGGGCCAGTAATACCCAAGCCGTTTGATTTGAAGTCACATCTTGGGGCCAGATTGGTGAGCACCGCAAACGCTCGAGTGAACATCTATCATGACTTTTTGGGCTTCGGCCAATGACAGACACCTGAGCCAGAGTTGGTCATAGGACCTGCGGTATAACGTGTTATTTACAAACACGTATCGGAGAGCTCTTTTCTTCAGCTGAATCCTCGCAGATTTTTTTTCGGGCAGCTTGTCGTATCGGAGGTATTCTATGAAGGGTTCTCTCCAATCGGGCTCATCTTGGATGATCGAAGCTTCTTTGGCAGGACCGCTCTCATGTTCCGGGCTTTCCTCTTCTCGTAGAGAGACTGGGGATAGAATCTGCCGACTCCTGACTGTGATCAGAATTTCGTCCATGTCAGGATCAGCCAGCTCCTTGGCTAAGCGAGCGAGTATGTCAGCCTTTCCATTCAATGCTCTAGGGACTCTTATCAGTTCAATGTGAGTGAACCGTTTCATGAGTTCCACCACCCGGCTTCTGTACCGAGCTAACTCGGGTTTGTATATCTTATATTTGCCGCTTACTTGGTTGACGACAAGCTGGGAGTCACCGTAAACCCATAGCCGAAGGATTTCCATTTCTATGGCGAGCTCCAAACCAGCTATCAGAGCTTCATACTCGGCCTCATTGTTTGTGCGAGGGTCGGTGAGAGCAAAAGAGCGCCGTAGGGTTCCTATTGATGGCGTGATGAACACCAATCCTATCCCTGCCTTTATCTCCGGGACGCTTGATTTACTGGAGATCCTTATTGATGAGGCTCCATCGAAGTAGAGCTCCCAACATGGCCCATCTTCCTCGAGTTGCAGCACTTGTTCGTCGGGTAACTCACAATTTAGCGGCAACCCTTCTGGTATGGGATGAGCAGCGAGAAAGTATGTAAGAGCTTGCCCTTTTACTGCTTTTTGAGGAGTATAAACTATGTCAAACTCAAGTAGCATGATAGCCCATCTTGCCATTCTGCCGGCTAGGCTTGCTTTGGTCATCAAGTGTTTGAGCGGGTCGACCTTGGAGATCAGCATAACCCGATGAGCCAGTAGATAGTGCCTCAGCTTCTTCACAGCAAATATCAGAGCCAGGCATTGCTTTTCGATTGTGGAATAGTTGTGTTCCGACCCGACTAGAGTTCGACTGAGGTAGTAGAGGGCATTTTCCTTTCCCTCCTCATTATTCTGGGTAAGGAGCGCACCGAGTGACTCATCTAGCACGGCAGTGTAGAGGATCAGCGGTTTATTTGGAATAGGAGCGGCCAGCACTGGAGGGTGCAACAAGTATTGTTTGATGCTTTCGAACGCTGCTTGACATTCAGCATCCCAGATAAAAGGAGCTCCTTTCTTCATGAGCTTTGAGAAGGGCCTACATCTCCCCGATAAATTTGAGATAAACCTCCGTATATAAGCAAGCTTGCCTTGAAAAGATCTTAGCTGCGTCAGATTCTTCGAAGGGGGCATCTCCATGATGGTCTTTATCTTTGATGGGTCAACTTCGATCCCTCGATGTCGGACTATGAAGCCCAGGAATTTTCCCGATGACACGCCAAAAGCGCATTTCAGAGGATTCATCTACAGGTCAAATTCCCTCAGTCTGGTGAGAACGGTCCTAAGATCCTGGATATGATCGACCTTGGTTTTAGTCTTAACGACCAGATCATCAACATAACATTCGACGACTTTATGAATTAGGTCATCGAAGATATTGGTCATTGCCCTTTGATATGTAGCACCTGCGTTCTTCAATCCGAACGGCATCACCTTGTAGCAATATATTCCGATCGGGGTTCGAAATGCTGTGTGCTTCTCATCCTCAGGCGACATCTTGATCTGATTGTATCCAGACGTGCCATCCATAAAGGTGAACAGCTCGTAATTTGAGGTGTCATCGACCATCATTTCCATGACCGGTAGCGGGAAGTCGTCTTTAGGACATACCTTGTTGAGGTCTCTGAAATCGACACAAACTCGGATCTGCCCATTTTGCTTCTTCACTGGGACTATGCATGCGATCCAGTCCGCATATTTCTCTTCCCTGATGAAGCCGGCATCGATGAGCTTCTTAGTTTCCTCGATGACCTTTTCTTCTAGTTCCCTTCTCATTCTTCGAGGAGCTTGTTTGACTGGCTTAGCATCAGGAGATATAGCCAACTTATGTACGACCACTTCAGGGGAAAGGCCAGGCATTTCTTTGTATGTCCACGCGAAGCAGTCGACAAACTCATGCAGCAGGGCAATTATCTGTGCTTTCATTTCCTCTGACAAGAGCGAGCTGATGTAGGTCGGCCTTGGATTATCGGGCGTTCCTAAGTCAATCTCGGTTAGCTCGTCAAAGGTTGCTTGTCCGCCATCTTCGAGCTCTTGAGGAGCTTCTTCTGGCTCGGCTATCTCATCATCATCATTTGATCTTTCGCTGGCCTCACCAACATGGATCATGTAGCACGCTTTGGAATCAGGTTGAATATAGCCAATGCCCCGTCTATCTGGAATTCGTCCATCGATGAGTGCTCGGACCTGGGGCGGATACCATAGTCCTTCGTAAAACTTTGCTTCGGACTCCATTTGATATAACCGGCATCCGTACTTTTTAAAGTATTCCCGCATCTCGGGCGCATAGTATCTGGGATTGAGGACGGCTCTTATGCCTCTCTCATAGGGAAGGCACGCGATAGAAAGATCGTCCGGGTGCACAACGGGGTTTGACCCGTAAAACAGGATGCCCTTCTGTCTATTTTTCCTCCCGGGGACGTAGAAAGTTTTCAGCTGGTCTACGGTGGAGATTGACAACGCATCGAGCTCTTTGCACATCTGCTCCGGTACCTTTGTGACGGCTAGGGACCCTTCCGCAATTTCGAAGGTCTCTCGTAGTTTCGCTTGTTGCATGGGGGTCCAATCTGCACCGCTGTTGCACGACCGGTCCTCTTCCTCTGACTCTTCAGTGTCGCTGCCAAGATGAGGGCGGACTTTACTGCTAGATGTGGCTTCAGTGACAGATTCGTCCGTATCGCTATCGAAATGAGGGAGAGTTTTATGGACGGACGGACTCCCAGCGTCGGACTCATCAGTGTCGCTACCGAAATGCGGGCGCACTTGGGCATTTTTGATTTTGAGAGTGACAGCCGGCGCAGATTTGCTTTTGAGTCTTGAGGCTGGTCTATCCTCAGTCAGTTGTGGCTTAGCATTTTGGTGGTTCATAAAGTACCGATAATCTTCATATCGGACTTCATGCACACCGAACGGCTGGATGTCTCTGTCAATGCGTCTTTCTTCTCCATTTTTAGTATACTTCATGCATTGATGATGAGTTGACGGAATGATGCCGTAATCGTGGAGCCACGGCCGCCCCAAGAGAATCTTATAAGACGTGTCGGTGTCGATCATGTATATCTTAGCTTCAGTTTGCAGATCCCCGAATTTGATTGGCAGAGCTATGGACCCCAGAACTTGCTGGCAATTTTGGTTGAAGCCTTGAATGACAATCCTTTCTCTTGACAGGTGTCGGACGTCCATTGACAAACTCTTCAGCGTCCGCAAGTTCATGATGTTCACTGAAGACCCCGGATCAATCAATATGCGATTAATCCGATCTCCGTCGCTGTACCCGGTCACGTAAAGCGGCCGATTATGCTCAGCCGTTCTAAGTAGCAAGTCTTCATCCTTAAATGTGACTGCGGCGGCATGCAAAGCGTGCTGGGCTTCTTTCATATTAATTTCCGCAAAGTGAGCCTGATACCGCTCGGGGTTTTGTAGAGCGTGAATGAGAACATCTCTAAGCTCCTTAGATAGGACCAAGGCGTCGTAGATGCTCAGGAGAGACGGAAGCTTCTGGAGATGTGCCAAGACATTATAGTCCACCGAGGAAGGACTTATGTTTTCATCAACCGTTTCTCTGCCATCTTCTTCATTAGCGACTTGTTTTTCCTTCCCTTTTGGGGCGTTGCCCTGATTTGGCGGTAGAGCCCTGCCGCTTCTGAGCTGGATTTGATTGGCCTTTGTGGCGAGCTTCTCGTCCTCTTTGGGAAAACAGAGCTCATCCTCAGAGTCGCTGCCAAGATGGATGGCGTAGCAGGTCACTACCGGGATCTCTTCATTAGAGTCTTCTTCTAACTCCTCCAGAATTTCAGCCGCTTGTACAGGGAGGAACTCTTTTAATTGAACCAAAGTTCTTTCCTTCTGTTCATATTCTTCGAGGGAATCAATATATTTTTGGATGGTCGATCTCCCTGCAGACTCCTTTTCGCGCCGAGCCGCACTTTTCTTCTTCTTGAGCTTCTTGGATTTAAAGCGTGATGGAGCCGCATTGGCAGCTGGACTGGTAGGCTTCTTCTTCCCTTCCCATTCTGTCCTGGGCTCTTTCCGAAGTAGCTTTATCATTTTCTTCGTCTTGTTAGATATATGCGTACTCCACGGAGATCGCGATGAGTCCGTTTCATCCCTCAGGGCAGCGGGTTCGGCTGTCCGCTCCCAGAAGGCTTCAACTTCTGTCTGTATAAAGTTGGTGGTTGCAACTTGATTGTTCACCAACACACTTTTGGACAGCTCTATCTCTCCAGCCTTGTACTACTTCTCGACCCAGTCTTTGAAGATATAGCAATCCTCGATCGCATGGATCACTACTCGGTGGTACGGGCAATACAGAGGATTGTCGGTGATTTTTGCTTCTTGGGGTCTTTTCGACTCCGGCAATTGTAGGCCGTTGTTCAAGGCATCTTTAAATATCTTGCGGACCTTGTCCCTTCTGAAATAGTAAACCTTGTTCTTTTTCTCCTCTAGGGAGGGCCCATCTCCTCCCAGCAATGGCTTTCGAGACCGGTTAGTTTTGGATTCGGCCGCCGTTCGCTTTTCTTCATTGTCGGACGCATTGAAGACATTGGTACTGCTGGAACTCCCGCTTCTACGGTTGTCGTCCCGCTTGCTTTTCCAAGTTTTGTCTCTCTGAGAATCCGGCGGGGACTCTTGCTTCGAGCGTTCCAGCATTTGGAATTTCTTGGTTAGCTCCTGAAATGTCTTGAGGCCCACCGTACACAAGAATGGGACCATCCAATTGCTGAGGTTCCCAATGAGAAAGCTGACGGACTGGTCCTGCTCCAGCGGCGGTTTGCACTTGACTGTGAGATTACGCCATCGAGCGATAAAGTCGGTGTTTCTTTTGTTGGAGATAGTGCCCTCATAGTCAATTATTGGATCGCAGGTACGTGATTGCAATGATTGCGGAGGACCTATACCAGAAGGACAGTCTTACTCGAGATGATAGTATGCTATTTGGTTTGCCTTTATCAGTCGTGTACATGTTCAGGTGACTGATTACATGTTACACTTTGATAAAGCCCTTAGGATCTTGCTTTACTACCAACAGTATGATGGCGATCATATACGTGAGAGTTGGGTAGTTTATATGCATATCCTTAATTGTGGTCCCTAGTCGTAGGAGTTTCGAGACAGGGCATCGATACTCCGGAGTAGACTAGTGTGTACAGTCGAGACCCCGACGAGGGGCGGTGGCCGGTCTCACAAGCCACTGGTGTCAGTTGGATCACCTAAGATGTATACAGGTGCTCATTGGGTTATGAGTACACCGGACAGGACTCGCCGGGAATCTGCTAGTTAGTACTATACCTATCGTCAGATAGCAGTTCCCTGGTGACATGTGTACAGGTTAGTTCATCGACCTGAGGTCGTCATTTGTCTCGTGTGAGTTCTCACTGTGCTTTGATTTCTACCCTACCACGGCTCAAAGGAGTCGTGCAAACAGGTAGTTTTTGGGTACATTCCCGAGCCATATGGAGGAACGTGAGCGGATCGGTAGGGGATTCGTCTCTCCCGGTATTAGGGGCGAGGTCGTGCTGTGTCTAGGAGAGCCATTACACAAAGTCCATGGCCATGGTAGGAGATTTACTGGTAGGTACTCCAGTAGTATCTCAGGGTGTTATTGGGCTATACTCCGACACGACTTATACTGCTATTGGGGGTCTGACGTTACTAGCCCCTTAGGCAGATATGCGATACTCATTGACGAACGGACCGGACTGTATATACATTATCACTGTTAGGCTCAGTTGGGATTCCGGATGAGTTCGCTCATCGGCCTCCCTTGAGGTCAGTCCATGGGCAGCCGTTACGCATTGCTAGTGCCGCTGACGGTTTGTGGTTAAACCCACTGCCAGGGTACTGACGAGTCATTAGAGTCCCCCACAGACAGTTTTCCAAGTTCGGGCGAAACGTTGTAGAGGCCGTATGGTTTTATGGCAGGGTTCGGAAAATGCACGTGCGTTTACGCACGTGTTATTTTTCGGGCAGATGATACTGGTCGGCTTTGGTTTAAGCCGGATCCAAGTATTATATTGAGTAGATATAATATCTTTGTCTCAGTTGCATTTGTATTCGGTCGTAATACAAATGCGGGTATATTTATACAGTTACGGGGTTATCCTGAAAGTTGTTTCAGGATCACTTTTGGAAGTTGCCAGTTTCCAGTTTTCTATCAGCCGTCTTTTAACATTCGGTTAAAGACGGATTTATCTTTTCTTGGATAAGGGTGAGTCAGTGTTCTGGAAGTTTCTAGAAGCAACTAGAAGAGGTGACTAGGTTCATGAACCTTTAATTGCATTTATTATGTGTTGACTAGGTTTATGTGAGTCATGGTTTACATTAATGCTTTTTGTTCTTGTTAAGATCTTTTCTTCATGATAAGCTTCATGTTATGGTCACCACTTGCTCCTACCATCACCTCCCTCTTTGCTATATAGTGGCCGGCCATTCTTTGAGTGGGTGAGTGAGATTGATTTCCTTTTTGGAGAGAAAAGACTATGGTTTAGGGTGCATGGAAATTTCTTTACCTCTTTCATTCCATCACCCGATAAAAATGGCAGCTTCATTAACCGATCGTCCACAGATTTGGACGAAGTGAGACAAAGTAATCTATTCATTCTCTACATCATTCTTGGTCGTCTCTTTTAGCAAACTTGACGACCGAGTTGCCTCGAGTCAGAGGCGGGAGCCCGTTTAAAGAATCATTGATGTGGTGCCACCTGGACGAGCAGATCGGAGATCGACGAGATCGGAATAGCCGCAACGGAGCGTGGGATGATGGTTAAAGAACGAAGGACTCGGATCGTTCGGTATAACCTTTCTACACTCTTTACAGTTTGTTAGTTTAGCAATAATGGCAGATCCGGGTGGAAGTACACGATAGCGCCAGTTAAAAGTTTTTTGTTCCGCATTTGGCGTCTGTAGACGGCCGGGGCGCTACCGTAGACTTACAGTGGTATCAGCCTCACCATTTTGCTATACTAACTTATGCTAACGCGTTTAAAATATCGATCGAACCGAAAATCAAAAACCGCATTTTTACAATTTCACAGTTTCTGTCGATTTTAAATGGCTTCCTAAAATTATTCCACATATCACAGAAAGTTGTGCACGGTCTCAGAAGCACACCGACCAAATTTGGTCATGTGATTCCACCAAAGCGCCGCGGAATCGCGGCCAAACCCATGGTTTGGCCGCGCATCCGCGGCCGTTCTATGGGATCAGTGCACCAAATTTTGTCTGTGTCTTCTCTGTTGGAATTTGGGGTTTTTGGTATATATCTTTTAGGCCCAGATTTTGTTACTGTTCACCAGTTGTTCGTGGGGCCCACTTTGTGATATTTAGTCGATCGAAATTTAAACATGTTAGTTTACAGTGCTTACATTATATCTCCGACCGGGAATGTCATTTGATCGGTAAACCGCGTCTGATTGCTATAGTTCTTTTAGACGGGTTTGCGAACGTGACATTCGTGTTGATGTTCTGTGTTGTGCTGTGTTGTTGCGGATTTGTCGTGATGGATAGCAGTGTGCAATGGTAGTACAGTTTGAGTTTATTTGTACATTTGATATTGCGGGGCGAGCGTCCAACATGTGGACTGCCGTCACTGCCTGTTGTATAATATTCTTTTGGGGCACGACCAGGTTGCGGTCGATGTACCTGTTGTACTATTTTTCATTACTGTACTAGGTTTTAACCCGCGAAGGAGTGCACGGATAGCCGGGTTCTGGGGGCAACGGGTCCGCATCTCATGGCTTTGAGAGGCAAAGGGGCCTCACTCTAGAATTGGCAGACTATTCGCCGCACTCGTAGGGGGTACAGGTTGACCCAAGGGGGGGTGCTCAAGCTACCGGATTCCGTGAAGTGCAGGGTGGTCCATTCACTTTGCTGTAGGGTGCTGCCTCGCTTCAGGTTTTGGCGGGTAACTTGCCGCACCCGTAGGGGTCTAGGTTTCATTGCACAGGCTATCCACACGACAGGGGAACGTCGGGTTTCAGCAGCGGCTCTGTGAAACCCGGGGATCCCAGATTATCTGTATTGTTCTGTGATGCTTATTACTTTTCTGTAATGTTGCATATTATCATGCCTGGAGCGATTATTGTATATTGGTTTATATACTATTAGATGTTGTATATGTTTTACACCCGTGCTAGTCCAGTCCCCGCTCTGTCGTTAGTTAAGTAACCTAACGGGTGATGACGGGACCCAGTGACGAATGCGGATGGCATATACGTACATTTTATTTTCGTTCTTTTCTGGTGTGATTATTGATGGGACTGCGTTGATTTTGATCGATGCAAAGTAAAGCAAACCTGTTTACAGTTGTTGGAACAAATTTAAAATGTGTTATTGCAAAGACGTTTCCTTTTGTTTTGCATAGCGGTATTCAGTGGAATATCCTGCACCTCATTCGACGGGGCAAGGGCCGATATCCTTTCACCGGGACTGACCCCTTGGGCAGAAGTTTGCGTCAGGGTAATAACTTCACTATAGTCGATTACAAGTTGCTTTGCATCGCGATATTCAGTGGAATATCCTGCACCTCATTCCACGAGGAAAGAGCCGAGATCCCTTCATCGGGAGTGACCTCTTTAGCAAAAGGTTTTCGCCACTATATTTTAAAAAGCTATCAGGTTCCTTCAGCGATATCAAGTTCACTACGTTAAAGGTTTTTCGCCAAAAACCAGCCGTAGCCCTCCGTCGTTTCTTATGGATGGTCAGTAGTATTCAAGCTATGTTTGTTGGCTTTCGTCAAGGCATAGTGTTTGGTAGCTGCTGGGTATTCATTTGTTGCATAGATAGATGAGTTGGTTTGGGACAGTCGTATTACCTTGTTGGCTTTCGTCAAGGGTATGTACGGGTGGGTTCAAATTAACAAGATAATGACGGGCAGAACTTGACATGTGACTTATGATTTGTTGACTTTCGCCAAGGTCATAAGAGCATGGGGCATAAATGATATCGGGAGTTTCTAAAGAAACTGAAACTTGCCAAGTATGCGCATACCTTCTGAAGTATGAGTAACGTGGATGCATTCCATCATGTTATCATGCGATGAGAGTTGGATCCCGATTCCCACTGATGAGTTGGTTTACTCTTCGGGTGATCCCGATTGATTCTTCTTTCAGGTTTGGAGGAGAATTTGACAGGACAGTGGGAGGTTTCCGGATTAGATAAAGTGATAACCATTCTGATCTAGGTTAGAGTGCACGCAGAGTGTTTCTTTTCTCTCTCTCTTTGGCAGCGACCTTTGAACGACCCTAGACTATGACTCAGTAACCAAGTTGACCGAACCTTCTTAAAATACTGGCTTTTTGGATTGTCTGAGTTGCATAAGTCATTGCCACTCCTTCTTTTACCCTTTGAATTTCTCAGAACACCCGTATTACTACGAATATCCACTTCCATTGGATAGATCCATCGTATGGTTATATACGAACTCGAAGGGACTTCTTCGAGGATGGATCCAGGTTCAGGAGAAATAGAATTGGTTTATTCAGTTGTCTTTTATTATCACCTTCTCTCAGGTTGCGAGAGCTCCTTGGTTTAGGAGAGTACACCTATTACGCTTATTGGATAGTCTTATTCCAAACCATAGGCAGGTGCCGAAAGGTAGGGAATGAAGAAAACCAATTAGCCTAAGTAGGGTGTGCAGAAGGTAATATATAAAGACAAAATAAAGGGATTAGAAAGAGGGCAAGGTAAATTGCGACTGATATCATTCACGACCAAACCGCGTACTTCATCGCCACTCCTATTTCACCTTTAAAGGAATAAGGTATTATTCAGTTGTCTTTTATCATCACCTTCTGCGAGTACTCCTTGGTTTAGGAGGGTACACCTATTATGCTTACTGGATAGTCTTCTTCCAAACCATAGGCTGGTGCCGAACGGTAGGGAAGGAAGAAAACCATTTAGCTTGACAATGGTGTACAGAAGGTAACGACTAAAGACAAATAAAGGGACTTGGAGAGATGGCAGTGAAATATACGGTTATAGTCATGAATTGGATTATGGAAGAGGCATTACTATGAATACCAGGATACCCCTACGAAACATTTTCATGTTTCAGTGCATTGTTAAAGGAAAATTGTTTTCCCGATTGGATACTTACTCCAGGGTATGTATTTAGCAGGTTTCATTCTCATATCTGTATGGTTTTACAGATGATGAGTGGGAGTAAGTTATTGGGAATTAGGTGATCATCCTCATTATATCGGAATTCGTTGTAATTGGTGATATTTGAGGAAATCGCCAGGGTACAGTTTTCAACCTACGACGCACAGGTTTTGAGTTGTTTAGCTCAGCGGACTTATACAGAGTATTGTATGTTGTCCAGTGTCCATCAGGACAAAGGGGTAGGTCCTCATACTATGTTCTGTTTACTTATAACTTCTCTAGTATTTAGACAAGTGTTTCGTAGAAATACAAGGTCTAAGTTTTGAGAAGTTGTGGGTATAAGAATAAAGTAGAGAACCAGGTGTCACAAGTATCGGGATTCTTCAAAGAGATCGAAGATGTGGAGTCTTGTGATTGGTATTCGGATGATAGTGATGGTTTTGAGAAACGTGTTTCTCTTTCAGGTTACTCATAATTGGATGGATTCCTAAGTTGAGTAATGCTGATTAGCCCCTTTCCATTAAGGTGATATGCACTGGAGACAGCTGCATGATTTGAATATGGTTCCAATTAAATCAGTGCCAAAGTTTCTATATTGGATATAGGATAGTTCGTACCTTAAAAGATGTTAAGGTACAGGGAGTTGTCCAGCCTATGCTTAAAACCAGACTCTGGATAACTCAGGGCACGTTTCTGTAATGGCTGTTTCTAGGTTGACCCTGGCTATGACGAGGGTTGATATTCTACCATTTGGAATATCAATAGTGATATTGTTCTTGACTCACCACAGTTTTAGTAAAATGAATCTTTTTCAGAAAACAGTAGTGGGAGTATGGTAGAACTGGAAGTGATTCCAGAACCGCGAACGATTACGGAAAATTTAATAGGACCTATATATTCAATCAGGTTTGACATTCTATTAGCCACTCCGCAGTTATGGTGGGTAACCTCAGACACCCGAGAGGTACTCCGGTAGCCTCAAGGACGGTGACAGGGAGGTTCTTATCACCCAGACTTGACACTACTGTTGTTCCAGGCTTTAAGACCCGGTAGGAGGGTTGTCATAATCAGTGGGAGCAGCAGATGCATAGTGGGCAAGATGCTTATAACTATTTATAGACTTGAGCAGATATAGCGGAGATAGATCATATATTTTTGATATGACAGTCATGGGTTTGACTTCAATCAGAATAGGGGATGGATCTGTTAAGAAGGTAGTAGGGTGTGATGTCATGTTATTTGGATGACATACACAGAGTAGGAAGTAAAATTCCTATACTACGATCGGTTGTACTGTGGTCGTCACACAGTTGTTTCTCCAGACAGGATATGGATATAATATTTGACATTCTGGTTTCTGGATCTATGGTTTTAGATCTGGATTTGCGTAGTTTCCCAATGTGGGTACTTTGACAGTATTCTAATGGTTTTTAGAAAAGATGACTCCTAGCATGGTGGTGTACCTGCGGGTGATGGAGTCACCCTCTCTAAAGGTGTCTTACAGACTAAAGGGGAGAGGGATGTGCATGATTGACAGATCACTTGCTTAGGCAATTGAGTCAATCGTGAGATGTCAAGTACCACACCAGATGTTGTTTTTGCACTAGATGCAATAAGTTATGATTAATCCAATCCTGGAGAAACATAAGGAAGCAGTTTTAGAACATAAGTACATGTTCTACGGATTTGATGACGGCAGCCTCTTTCGGGAGACGGTTATCATTCCAGGCTTCAAAGGTGACATGGATGACAGAGTGATTGTCAGAGTTATAGTTTTTCCCTATGATGAGGGACAGTATTATGGACAGATGGTCCAAGAGGATACTGTGGGAGGCAAGGTGCCCGATACTGATTAGGTTCAGTGATCGATACGGTCTAAGAAGTTTGGATATGGAGTTCATTTATGAACTAAGGTCCCATCAGATATCCAAACATATTCTAAGACAGGTATTACTCGATTCGGGAGATGGCTTTCTCCGCGAATTTGAGATTAAGAGAGATATAGAAAGAAACTTCTAGGCGGATCCACTCACTGAGGCTATTTCTCGAACATAATAGTTTTACAAACGGGCTTTGTGAAACTGATTAGTAGAGGAGTTGGATGTTCGGTTTCACACGGGCTGTGAGTAGTCGACATCGCAATAATTAGCCTTGAGTGCAAGTGGGAGATTGTTGGAGATAGTGCCCTCAGAGTCAATTATTAGATCGCAGGTACGTGATTGCAATGATTGCGGAGGACCTATACCAGAAGGACAGTCTTACTCGAGATGATAGTATGCTATCTGGTTTGCCTTTATCAGTCATGTACATGTTCAGGTGACTGATTACATGTTACACTTTGATAAAGCCCTTAGGATCTTGCTTTACTACCAACAGTATGATGGCGATCATATACGTGAGAGTTGGGTAGTTTATATGCATATCCTTAATTGTGGTCCCTAGTCGTGGGAGTTTCGAGACAGGGCATCGATACTCCGGAGTAGATTAGTGTGTACAGTCGAGACCCCGACGAGGGGCGGTGGCCGGTCTCACAAGCCACTGGTGTCAGTTGGATCACCTAAGATGTATACAGGTGCTCATTGGGTTATGAGTACACCGGACAGGACTCGCCGGGAATCTGCTAGTTAGTACTATACCTATCGTCAGATAGCAGTTCCCTGGTGACATGTGTACATGTTAGTTCATCGACCTGAGGTCGTCATTTGTCTCGTGTGAGTTCCCACTGTGCTTTGATTTCTACCCTACCACGGCTCAAAGGAGTCGTACAAACAGGTAGTTTTTGGGTACAGTCCCGAACCATATGGAGGCACGTGAGCGGATCGGCAGGGGATTCGTCTCTCCCGGTATTGGGGGCGAGGTCGTGCTGTGTCTAGGAGAGCCATTACACAAAGTCCATGGCCATGGCAGGAGATTTGCTGGTAGGTACTCCAGTAGTATCTCAGGGTGTTATTGGGCTATACTCCGACACGACTTATACTGCTATTGGGGGTCTGACGTTACTAGCCCCTTAGGCAGATATGCGATACTCATTGACGAACGGACCGGACTGTATATACATTGTCACTGTTAGGCTCAGTAGGGATTCCAGATGAGTTCGCTCATCGGCCTCCCTTGAGGTCAGTCCATGGGCAGCCGTTACGCATTGCTAGTGCCGCTGACGGTTTGTGGTTAAACCCACTGCCAGGGTACTGACGAGTCATTAGAGTCCCCCACAGACAGTTTCCCAAGTTCGGGCGAAACGTTGTAGAGGCCGTATGGTTTTATGGCAGGGTTCGGAAAATGCACGTGCGTTTACGCACGTGTTATTTTTCGGGCAGATGATACTGGCCGGCTTTGGTTTAAGCCGGATCCAAGTATTATATTGAGTAGATATAATATCTTTGTCTTAGTTGCATTTGTATTCGGTCGTAATACAAATGCGGGTATATTTATACAGTTACGGGGTTATCCTGAAAGTTGTTTCAGGATCACTTTTGGAAGTTGCCAGTTTCCAGTTTTCTATCAGCCGTCTTTTAACATTCGGTTAAAGACGGATTTATCTTTTCTTGGATAAGGGTGAGTCAGTGTTCTGGAAGTTTCTAGAAGCAACTAGAAGAGGTGACTAGGTTCATGAACCTTTAATTGCATTTATTATGTGATGACTAGGTTTATGTGAGTCATGGTTTACATTAATGCTTTTTGTTCTTGTTAAGATCTTTTCTTCATGATAAGCTTCATGTTATGGTCACCACTTGCTCCTACCATCACCTCCCTCTTTGCTATATAGTGGCCGGCCATTCTTTTAGTGGGTGAGTGAGATTGATTTCCTTTTTGGAGAGAAAAGACTATGGTTTAGGGTGCATGGAAATTTCATTACCTCTTTCATTCCATCACCCGATAAAAATGGCAGCTTCATTAACCGATCGTCCACAGATTTGGACGAAGTGAGACAAAGTAATCTATTCATTCTCTACATCATTCTTGGTCGTCTCTTTTAGCAAACTTGACGACCGAGTTGCCTCGAGTCAGAGGCGGGAGCCCGTTTAAAGAATCGTTGATGTGGTGCTACCTGGACGAGCAGATCGGAGATCGACGAGATCGGAGCAGCCGCAACGGAGCGTGGGATGATGGTTAAAGAACGAAGGACTCGGATCGTTCGGTATAACCTTTCTACACTCTTTACAGTTTGTTAGTTTAGCAATAATGGCAGATCCGGGTGGAAGTACACGATAGCGCCAGTTAAAAGTTTTTTGTTCCGCATTTGGCGTCTGTAGACGGCCGGGGCGCTACCGTAGACTTACAGCTTTCATTCTTCCCCGGCTTGGTCCTCACAAGGTCGGCAATGAAGATTTTATCACTGACACTCATGAACCTTTGCCGAAACAGGGACTCCATTTAGGCAAAGGTAATGACGGATCCGTACGGTATACTCGCATACCAGTCGAAGGCGACGTCGGTCAGGCTGTTGACAAACTGACGAAGAAGGAGCGCGTCATTGGCCCCTGTATTTCCGCATGATGCTTTGAAGTGGGTGACGTGCTGATTTGCATTCCCCGTTCCATCAAATTTTTCGAACTTAGGAATGACGTAGCCGGTTGGGAACTCAATTAGATCGTACTGCGCGGTATATGGCCGCCCGCTACTGCCGATTTCTTTCTGAGCTTCAGCTTCGGCCACCAATGTTTTAACCTTGCTGGTGACCAAATCCATTATCCGGTCCTGTATTAGCGGGATAGTGCTATCCGGGGCCAAGGCATCCCAAGAAGCGGAGTGTGGCCGGCTTTCATGCGGCTCGACCAGTCTTAGTCCCAAAGGAACAGGCATTGGCTACCTCGGATTGTCATCACCTGGCTGATTAGTAGCGGCTTGTGCTTGATTGGGAGGCGCTCGAGCAATTTGAGCCGTAAGCTGCATCACCATGTTCGTTAAGTCGTCAATCTTCGAATAGAGCTTGGCCATCTCTTTATCTTTGCTCCTGAGCTGTTTTCGAAGCTCTTGAAGTAGCTCTTGCTCTGCTGTCCTGGGGCGGAAAGTCGGCTCTTCCTCGCTGTCCGAGCTTGACTCTGCATGGACCGAGGGGTCTTTCTGCCTATCATCCTCATCGAGAGGGTTTTCTTCATCCAGCGGGGGCGGCTGTTCTTGGGCGGCGGCAACCACATTCAGGCTAGATTGGGCTTGGGATGTGGTGGCCCCATCCTTGCTTTTGCTGTGAAGGTTGTCGCTGGGGCGCCCGGCCGCCATATAGACCGTATGGATGATATATCCGGCCGTCTTTCTATCATTGGCGGCTGATTTCACGGATCGCTGTCTTGACCCCCTTGCTTCGGTAGCTGGTAGTCGATTGAAGGCGGCTGGCCTAACCAGGTTGTTGAATGGTGCTGGCGCTTCTTTTCTGGATTTGCCCCGCTGCTTTCTTGCGGCACAGAGGGCCTGATAGACCCTTGAAGAGACAGTGTCATACTTTTTCTGTTGGGGCCGGGACACGTCTCTTTGTAGCACCGTTCGGACCGCTGTCTTCTTGATTCTGGCGGTCATGGCATTTTTCTGAACCCACTTCAGAGGCTCGAAGGAATTGCTGATTCTTACGTCCGACTCAGCCGTCGTCGCAGGGTAACCCTGTACTTGGAACTTCACCCGATTCCATTTGGCCAAAACCCTGGCCCTCTTGTTGGCTCGATACCTGAGCCGCTTCTGCCTTAACTTTTCTGTTCTAAGCGCCTGGAAGACTTCGGCTCTTTGGGAAGACGCCAAAGGCCTGGCGATGGAGGGCCTTGGAGATATGCTCGATTGTGCATTTGTTGGAGTCACCGCCTGAGCTCGTCCGCGACGTTTGATGTTGCCCTTCGCACCGGAAGTCTTGCCCCCAGCTAGAGCGCCAGGGAGTCGTTTAGACACCATCTTAAGTTTCGGTTGTAGTGCCTTAGAAATCACAACATTCGGCCTCTTGCCCCTTGGGACCGGCTTGGCCACCTGTTCCGCCGGGATTTTCGCCAGATGAGTGCTTCCGGCAGGGTAGATGATGACGGAGCCAAACTGGCGGGGCGGTTCCTCCCACTGTCGACTGAGGCTTGCGGGGAGAACCACACGAGTATTGATCTTGACCACGTACGGAATCGGGGTCACGTTGGAAGCTGAATTCGTCTGGGGAGACATTGTCGTCGAAGGTTGATTGCTGCATGGAAAAAAGAACATCATTTCAGTATAGGCAATCGATATGTATATTGATTGAGTTCGCATGAACGTTTAACCCGAAATATAGGAGGAGAGATTGGTCCCACTGGGCGTGCCAGAATCTGTAGGGTGTTTTTCATCACCTCATTAAGATGGGAATACGCGCGTGCTTGTCAGGCGTACTACAGATTCCCCCTGCCTAGGGTAGGCCGGGGTTTAATGATTGTGGGGATCCGAATCTCCGGCAGCCGCGGACTAAGCTGCCGTTAATTACCCCTCGCCTTTGGAGCGATGGAACCTCCGATTAACGGGTTAAACTGGTCATACGAACTCAATGTGCAGTGTACGTGTGTTTTGTTTTGGAGGGGGGTTTAAACATATCGGGAGCCACGCAGAGTTTTTATGGGGGTCCTGCTACCCGGATAGCGGGCTGGAGGTCAAGGGGGCTAGCAGCCCCCTTGCGGAGTGCGGGGCAGCGCCCCGTTAGAATTTTTTTTCTAACAGGGACAGTGTCGTGGAGTATGTGTGTATGTACATATGTATACATATGTATATATATACATGTATATATATATAAAGGGGGGAAAAGACATCCAAAGGATGCGTGGGGCCAGTGCCTTGAGCGCTGTGCGCTCGAGCGCTGTGCGCTTGGGCGTAAGGGCTCCACGTGTCGGAACGTGGGCGCTTTGCGCTCGAGCGCTGGGCGCTGGAGCGCAAGCACGCCACGTGTCGGCACGTGGGCGCTTTGCGCTCGAGCGCTGGGCACTGGAGCGCAAGCGCGCCACGTGTCGGCATATGGGCGCTTTGCGCTCGAGCGCTGGGCGCCTGAGCGCAAACGCGCCATGTGTCGGGACGTGGGCGCTTGAGCCCAGAGCTCTAGCGACCAAAAAGAGGATTTTAGTCCCAGAAATAGGGTTTGTAATGGAGTTAAACTCCTAAAATGTTTTGGTTAATGAAGGGGGTTCTTCTTCTTCCTCCTCTGTTGGCTGGATCTTGAAGATCAAGAGATGTGAGATCTAAAAATCTCTCCTTTTTGAGATCTAATAACAGATCCAAGCTCCCCTTTGTGGGTTTTGTGGTGAAAAACTATTTAGTTTTATAAAATGAAGAGTAAAACTCTTGATTTAAATACAGTCCTCAATTTACAAAACACACACAAGAGGAAGAGTTCAGAACTGAATGAATCCTTCTTGTGGCATTGTAGACTAGGTCACATAAATGGGACACGACTAGCTAAGTTGCATAAAGATGGATATTTGAATCCGTTTGAATTTTCATCTTATGACACTTGCCAGTTATGTCTCAAAGGTAAAATGACCAAAACTCCGTTTACGGGACACGGAGAAAGAGTTACGGAACTCTTAGGGCTGATACATAGTGATGTATGCGGTCCCATGTCTACACATGCCAGGGACGGTTCTTCCTACTTCATTATATTCACTGACGATCTCTCTAGATACGGACATGTGTTCCTGATAAAACACAAGTCTGAAGCTTTTGAGAAATTCAGAGAATATAAGCACGAAGTAGAGAACCAAACGGGCAAAAGTATTAAGATCCTTCGATCTGATCGAGGAGGAGAATACTTGAGCAATGATTTTCTAGATTATTTAAAAGAGAATAGGATTCTCTCTCAGCTCACTCCTCCTTATACACCACAACACAATGGTGTATCGGAACGGAGAAACCGCACCCTATTAGATATGGTGCGCTCAATGATGAGTACAGTTGAGTTACCTATTTCCTTCTGGGGATATGCGCTTGAGACAGCCATGGACCTATTGAATAGAGTTCCTACCAAATAGTGCCTACCACTTCATATGAGATATGGAAAGGGAAGAGACCACATCTTAATTATATTAAGATATGGGGTTGTCCAGCCTATGTCAAAAGACAAAATCCGGACAAACTCGAGGCAAGATCAGTCTTATGTAAGTTTATAGGATATCCCAAAAATTCATAAGGGTATATCTTCTACCACCCCGAGGAACAAAAGGTGTTTGTTTCTCGACATGCCACTTTCTTAGAAAAAGGTTTTCCTATGAAACAGACAAGTGGCATTGAGGTAGAACTGGAAGAGGTTCCAGCGACACAAACTATAACAGAAGACTTGGTAGAACCAGAGGATTCAGTAGTACCTGACGAACCCCGGCCGCTCCGCCGATCTAGCAGGGTTTCTCGTCCACCTGAGAGATACTACGGTTTTCTCATTGACGGTGGGAGCGAGGATTGCATCATGGAGGATGAGGACCCAACTAGCTTCGAGCAGGCCATCACGAGTGGGGACTCAGTGAAATGGCAGGATGCTATGCGGTCCGAGATGGAATCCATATACACCAACAAAGTATGGACTTTGGAAGATGCTCCTGAAGGGGTAAAACTCATTGGGAGCAAGTGGATCTTCAAGAAAAAACATGGTGTAGATAGGAAAGAAGAGACTTTCAAAGCTAGACTTGCTGCAAAAGGTTTGTAGGGTTCCTAGGCACACACTAGAGGTCTCACAAGGCATCGAACATGCCAATTTCAAATTTAAACGGTGCCGAGAAACCCTAGAACGGACCGTTGGCTAGATGTTTAGGCGAAACGGTATACTAGTTAACACTTAACTAAGAGAATACGGAAATACAACCTTTGTAGATCCGGTGCTCCACCTCCATAGCTCCGCAATGAAGTCCCCTCGCTCTCCAAATGAATTCCCGGGCTCTAGCGTCGGCTTCGTCGGAGAAATGGCGAGCTAGGTCGTCGATGTCCATGCCGAAGATGATCTACGTCGAAGCATCGCAAGATCAAGCTCTCACTTCACCAAGTCATGAAACTTGTGAAGAAAACACACTCTACTACTTGGCAAGAGGTAGAGGATGAAGAAATAGGAAGTGGGTAGACTTTAGATTTGGATTTCTCACTCTTTTTCATCACTTGCCATTGATGGAGGCAAGCTTTCTTCACTTGAAGAAATGAAGAAGAAGAAGGAAAAATGTTATGACAAGTAATTTCCAAAAAGAAAATTAAAAGAATACTTATCATAACCAAACCATGGTCAAGTGTAGAGAATAAATCATGGTTAGTGGGATGGTTAGGGTTAAGCATGAGACAAAATGGTCACTTGGTCAAAGTCTTCATGAAGCTTCATGAACAAAACAAAACATGCCACCATTTTCTCATTTGCTTTTCTTTTTCCAAAAGAATAAATAAATGAATAAAATGAATAAGGAAAATGTAAACCCTAACCATTTCATTAACCAAGGTTTAATTCTTTACACTTAACCAAAAGGCATGCATCATCAAACATGATACAAGCAAGTTGTAACGTTTTGAAAATCGTTTCGGTGAAATTTCGAAAAAATCGGTAAAATAAGGGGGTTTTCTGTAAAAAGTCAAAATACAAATATTTTATTATAAAAATTAAATATACATATTCTAGCTATGTAATTGCTATTATTTGGTGTTTATTGAGCCGCTGGTGAAATTTCAAATTTTCTGAAAAAAATATTATTTTATTATTATTTTAAGCCGTCACTAATACATTTAATTAGGGAAAATTATAAATTGGAATGAGTTGAAACAAATTTTGTGCATTATAAAACATTAAATAAAATTTTATCATGTGGTTTTTCTAACGAAATCATTTGCCAAAACGGTTTAGAAATTATTGAAGAAAAAAGGCTTTTTTTAGCGTAAATGGATGTTTGGGGTATTGTATTTATCATTTTTCATCACCCCACACCCGTACCCACACCCACACACCCCCATTCACTTCTCCCCATGGCTGAATTCAGCAGCCACCATCTTTTTCCCCACTTGAATTTCAAAGGAAATGAAATGAAAGAAAAGAAAAGAAAATGGATAAATTAGTTAGACTTTTGACTTTGTTTTGACCTTGACTTTCTCCCCCCACTTTCTCTACCTCCCTCTCTCTCCTCTCCCCCTCCCATTCCAGCCGACCCCCCCTCTCCTACTGCAGCAACAGCCCCCCCCATTTCCCTTCTCTTTTCTCTTCAAAACTTCATCAAAAATTGCCCCATAATCCATCAAAAAAATCCCAAAACCCAAATCCGACTCCTACCCATTTTAGCTTAGCCCGTATAGCATGGATCCTTGTGAAAAGAGAGCATTTTGGAGGGCCATGGATGCTTGTGGATCTTCAAATGTTTTTGGGTATAATTCTAAACTTTTTGCTTAGTTTGTTACTTAATTTCTTAAAGCTAAGTTAATTAAGTATTAATTTGGGTTATGTGAGTTTAATTGCATGATTAAAGATTTCAAGTTAGGGTTTGTTGTGAAAATGAGTTATGTTTGATTGTGTATGGTTTAGTGAGGTGGATTAACATATTTAGTTTTGTAGAAAACTAATCTAGTTGTTAATTACAAGTTGTTACTTGAAAAATGTCCAAATTAAGCTTTTTGTTGCAAACTAGTTTTTTTGATTTAATTCGAAATATGAGATTAAAAATATGGTTAGGGTTTTTATCATATTATTAACTTTATTAAGTGTAGTTTAACATTTTAGTTCATGGAAATCCAACCTAAATTGTAGTTGTGCATTTTTGCTATGAAATTGTTAAAAAGGGTATTTTGTAAACTAGAATATTAGGGTTTTTGGAATTTAATGAGATTAAATTCCGGGAATTGTTTCTATGACTTATTTAAGATATTTAATAAGTATATTGGCCACTACATTCATTTAAACATCATGTTTTGTAAAAAAACGGCGAATTGTGCTTGCTAGATTTTCGGAAAAACGACTTTTTAAGTGAAATTGGGGTTTTTGGGAATTGTAAGCTATTTTATATTATAATTAGTGCTTGTAATTGTGCAAATGAGTGTGATTGGATTTTTCTCGATGGTTTGACGTTTGTACATCGATATCGAGGGTTGGTTTGACTATTCTTGCATACGTAGGCGATAGGTTTGGACCTACGCGTGATACGCGTGCCGATTTGATTTTCGTATGCCGTTTCGATTTCGAATTTAGTTTTAATGCGATACGGTGCGTTATGATATGTAGGTACCCCATGTGGACTTCGAGACGACAAGCAAGCGCGTGGCGACGTCGGCACCGGCTAGCGAGGACCAGGTGAGTAGATTTATATCTACGGGGAGAAGTCGGGTGGATGGCGTATAGCACCCCCGCAGTCCGTAGTGATGTATACGGATGCGTATACACACCAACAATTTATGATATGTTGTTAGGATTTATTATTGATGATTTTAGATGGATATTGGTGTTGGATTGGTGCATGGTTACGAAACCTTAGGTAGTGGGTGCACTACACTTACACATACACACATATACATACTTGCATACATTCCTTATTTCATATGTGCGTGTATGGGAATATATATTTATGTGTTCACATGGGTATGGGACTATGTGTTCATATACTGGATTTGAGGATAGTATTTGGAATTTGAGATGAGTCGATGAGATTGGGCTTGAGGCCAGGAGATCGGTGACGTGATTTGGTTCGTATTGAGATACGACATGATGTTTTAGCGGGTCTTCTGACGTAGTAATTCTTACACCCGCATGCATACATAGATGGCATCAATATTGTACTAGACGTAGGACATTATTCCGGATCATGATATTTGATAAAGAAGATACCAAATGAATAGTGTGATTGATGTGACTTTGACCCGTACCCAGATTTAGGGATGCCGTACGACGGATTTACGTACGAGCTATATATTGATGATTGATCCGCACTCTTGACTTGGGATGTCTGATTATAGATATGGTATCGGATATGATATTATTGAGGCGGGATCACCGACTAATATATATACAGGTATGTATATACATCGATTCAGATGTTAGGCGGTTTCCTTACCTGTAGTCCAGCTGGTTAGCTTAGCCCTTTAGTTTAGTTTAGTTGTTAGATTAGATTCGATTCTTACCTATTTCAAAAACTAACGAATCGTGGGTATTTTAAAAGACAGCCCAAGGGATCCTACGGATATTTCAAAAGACGTATCTTTTCATAAAAACACCGTAGCCCCTATTTTCAAAACCCCATGATTCATGTTATTTCAAAAGGCACCATTTGTAGGACTTATATTAGGTTAATGCAGATTAGTTATAGTTGCGTCTAGTATTCAGCTCCCGCTCTTTATTGTGGTTTGCTTCGCATCGCATGCTTATATTATGTTTCATACTCCATTATTGATATCATGCTGTTAGGACACCAGCACCATTACCGATGATGCGTATGTACCACGTACACTTACTTGCCGGCTCACACACATTTTAATCGGTAATTGTCATGCCACGTACACTTTAGAAATACTATTGCATTGACATAGGTTGTTAGCTAATAATTTAGACATGACGTTAGTGTACTCGCCTTATATGCTAGATTAGACATTGTAGATATTACTTGTTACTTCATGCATGTTAATATTCATTGTTATGCCGCATTCATGGATTTTTATGCCGATATGCACTGTTTACATGCTATTGAGGATTGGATTCGGATTTCTATGAGATTTTCTGGTTTTGGGGGAAAACCGCAAAACTTATATAAGCTTCTTTCTCTCTTTAAAATAAAAAGTGCGGTTTTCCCATGATGTATGAGTCGTCCACCATGAGTTTGCTGATGGATTTCGAGACCCGATTCGAGGAGGC
Source organism: Agapanthus africanus (assembly GCA_030015575.1). NCBI lineage: Eukaryota > Viridiplantae > Streptophyta > Magnoliopsida > Asparagales > Amaryllidaceae > Agapanthus > Agapanthus africanus. Next base: position 401,679,766 of record CM057350.1, on the reverse strand, counting down.
GGATGAACCGTTTCGGGTACATGGTGGACCCGGTAAGGTGTAAGTGCACGGCGGCGCCCCGGCCGTCAATCCGACGGCCAAATGCGGAAGCGGTGATAAACTTAAATTTTACTTGAACTGGCAAACCGCCGCGCACTAATACCCGGATCGAACCATTAACTAGTCCTAGCTAACTACAAGATGGGGAAGAGAGATATACCGACAGATCCGAGTCCTCCGGTCTTCTCGTCGTCGTCCCGATCTCCTGCGGAATGACCCGTCTCCTCCTCGTCGCCGGAAGTGCACCACATCGCCTACTTCTTTTACGGGCTCCCACCTCAATGCCGAGGCAACTCGGGCATGAAGCCGGCTACTCGACGTGCCCAAGATTCGCTGTAGAATATGTAGTCCTCAAGTCTCACTTTGGGGTTGTGGAATTGCCATTTGGTGGAGGAATGATACTTGGAGCTTTTTGGGATTGATCTTGTGGGATTTTTGCAACATGAAATGAAGCAAAATCCTACACCAAAATGTTTGGACAGCCCACTCAAGAGAGTGGCCGGCCATGACCATCAAGAGGGAGAGAGTGAGAGTGAGTGGGTGAAAAAGTGGGAGTGATCCAATAATACAATGGAGAGAGAGAGAAGGCTATCATGCAAAAGAAATGATAGTAAGGAAAACCCAACACTCAAAGCAACAATCATCACTCCAAAAGTCATGCCATCATCAACAACCATATCATATAAAAGTCAAGCCATGATGGATGAAGAAGTCAAGGTATGGCGCTCTCATGATGATGCAACAAAAAAGCAAAAACCTCCTCCACAAACACTTATTTGCAACAATGCAAATAAGCCCTCCTCCACCAATCTTCGGCCAATGAACGAACAAAGGAAATCGGCCGAAACGGAAAGCAAACTGGCAACTCCAGAAAACTGGTCCCGTAATAAATTACAGGAAAACCCCGATACTGTGCATACACACCCGCATCTGTATTTCGACCGAAATACAAATGCAATGAGACAAAATCTATATTGTACTATACTAGGATCCGGCTTAAACCAAAGCCGGCTAGTAATATCCGTTCGATCCTGATCCGTGCAATACCGCACGTATCTGATCGAACCCTGCCATATAACCATACGGCCTATAGTACAAACTGTCCGATCCTGATCCGTGCAATACCGCACGTATCTGATCGGACCCTGCCATATCTCCATACGGCCTCTACAACCTTTCGCCCGAAAGCTGAGTAACTGAATGTGGGGGACTCTAAAGACTCGTCAACACCTTGGTTGTGGATTTAACCACTAGCACGTCAGAGGTATAAGCCAATACGTAACGGGCTACCAGGTATTGACTAAAAGGGACGTCTGTGAGCGAACTCAGCCTGACAACCCTACTGAGCCTGTCAGTGACAATATCCGTACAGTCCGGTCCGTTCGTCTATGAGCATCGCATGGCGGGCCTAGGGGGTTGGTAAAAGTCAGACCCCCAAAAGCGGTACAAGTCGTGTCGGAGTGTAGCCCAGAACACCCTGAGATACTACTGGAATACCTACCAGTAAATCTCCTTGCCTCGGCCGAGGGCTTCGTGTAATGGCTCTCCTAGACACAGCGCGACCTCACCCCCAATACCGGGAGAGACGAACCCCTGAAGATACGCTCACTGCCTCCATGTGGCTCGGGACTGTACCCAACTAAAACCTGTTTGCACGACTCCTTTGAGCCGTGGTAGGGTAGTAATCAAAGTACAGTGGGAACTCACACAAGACAAATGACGATCCCCAGGTCGATGAACTAACCTGTACACATGTCACCAGGGAACTGCCATCTGACGTCTGGTATATGACCAACTGGCATGTTCCCGGCGAGTCCTGTCCGGTGTACTCATAACCCAATGAGCACCTGTATACATCTTAGGTGATCCAACTGACACCAGTGGCTTGTGAGACCGGCCACTGCCCCTCGTCGGGGTCTCGAATGTATACACTAGTCTACTCTGGAGTATCGATGCCCTGTCTCGAAACTCACACGACTAGGGACCATTTAAGGATATGCTTATAGATCCCAGCTCCCACTTATATGATCGCCCTCATACTGCTGGTGGTCAAGCAAGAATCCTAGGGGCTCTATCAACGTGTAATAGCAACTTGTCAGGTCACCTAAAACAGTACACGATGATAAAGGTAAACCAGATAGCATACTATCATCTCGAGTAAGACTGTCCGACCGGGATAGGTCCTCCCTCAATCATTGCAATCACGTGCCTGTGATCCAATAATTGACTCTGAGGGCACTATCTCCAACAATCTCCCACTTGCACTCAAGGCTAATTATTGCGATGTCGCATACTCACAGCCCGTGTGATACCGAACACCCAACTCCTCTACTAGTCAGTCTCACAAAGCTCGTTTGCGAAACTTATTGCGTTCGAGGAATAGCCTCAGTGAGTGGATCCGCCTTGATGTTTCTTTCTATGTCTCTCTATATCTCAAGTTCGCGGAGAAACCCATCTCCCGAAATGAGCAATACCTGTCTTAGAATGTGTCTGGATGTCTGATGGGACTTAGCTCATAAAAGAACTCCAAATCCAAAACTTCTTAGACTGTATCGTTAACTGAACTTAATCAGTATCCTGCGCCATGCCTCCCTCAGTATTGCCTTGGACTACCTGTCCAAAATACTGCCCCTCGTCAGAAGGAAAACTATAACTCTGACAACCTCCTTGTCGTCCATGTCACCTTGGAAGCCTGGATTGATAACTGTCTCCCGAATGAGGCTGTCGTTATCATATCCTTAGAACATCCACTTATGTTCTAAAACTGCTTCCGACTGTTTCTCCAGGATTGGATCAATGTCAACTTATTGCATCTAGTGCAAGAACAATATCTGGTGTGGTACTTGACATCTCATGATTGACTCAATTGCCTAAGCAAGTGATCTGCCAATCATGCACATCCCTCTCCTCTTTAGTCTGTAAGACACCTTTAGAGAGGGTGACTCTATCTTCTTCAGGTACACTACCGTGCATGGAGTCGTCCATTCTAAATACCCTTAGAATGCTGTCTAAGTACCCAGATTGGGAGACTACCCAAATCTAGATCTAAAACCATAGATCTAGTAACCAGTTTGTCTGATATAATGTCCAAGTCCCATATGGAGAAACTACTGTGTGACGACCAAAGTATAACCGATTGTAGTATAGGAGTTTCTTTTCCTACTCTGTGTATGTCATCCAAATACCAGGACATCACACCCTACTACCTTCTCAACAGATCCATCCCCTATTCTGATGAAGTCAAACCCATGACTGTCACGTCAGAAGTAGATGATCTATCTCCGCTACATCTGCTTTAGTCTATAAATAGACATAAGCTACCTGTCCACCAATGCTTCCGCTGCTCCCACTGACTACGACAACCCTCTGGCAGAGTCATATAGACGTACACTTCTAAAACTAGTTTAGAACGACGCTATACTCATCCTCCCACCGGGTCTCGCAGCCTGGAACAACAGCAATGGTAATTGTAGGTAAACAAGAACTTCCCTGTCACCGTCCTTGAGGCTACCGTAGTACCTCTCGGGTGCCTGAAGTTACCCACCTTATCTGCGGAGTGGCCAATGGAATGTCAATCCAGATTGAATCTTTAGGTTCCTTATCAAATCTTCAGTAATCGTTTGTGGTTCTGGAATCACTTCCAGTTCTACCATACTCCCACTATTGTTTTCTGAAAAAAATCCATTTTTAATAAAACTGTGGCGAGTCTAGAACAATATCGCTATTGTTCATCCAGATGGTAGAAAGTCAACCCTCGTCATAGCCTGGGTCAACCCACAAACAGCCATTACAGAAACGTGCCTTGAGTTGTCCAGTGTCTGGTTTTAATCATAAACCGGACAACTCCCCGTACCTTAAACATCGTTAAGATATGAACTGTTCTATATCCAATATAGAACCAGAGGCACTGATTTAATTGAACCAGATTCAAATCATGCAGCTGTCTCCAGTGCATGTCAACTAAATGGAAGGAGGCCGATCAGCGTTACTCAACTTAGGAATGCTTCCAATTATGAGTAACCTGAAAGAGAAGCAAGATCTCTTAATCATTACTATCAACTGAATACCATTCACAAGTATCTACATCTTCGATCACTTTGAAGAATCCCGATACTTGCGATACCTGGTTCTCTACTCTATTCAAATACCTATAACTTCTCAAAATTTGGACCCTGTGTTTCCACGAAACACTTGTCTAAATACTAGAGAAGTTATAAGTAAACCGAATACAGTACAAGGACCAACCCCGCTGTCCTGATGGACCCTGGACAACATACAATACTCTGTATAAGTCCCTTGAGTCTGATAACTCATTCACTGTGTGTCATAGGATGGGAACTGTACTTATGGTTAAGAAGAATTACACCGCTGTTTAATGCTCCTTACCTAACCATCCACTGATATAGGTAAATGTCATAGACATAATTTCAGAAAGGTATATCTCACTCTATGAAAATAGACGTACAGATATATCAATTTGAAATTGGTGCATAACAGCGGATATTCAAAACCAAATATTTGCCGACTGGCAAACAGCCCAGGTGATTTCCTCAAATATCACCAATTACAACGAATCCCGATATAATGAGGATGATCACCCAATTCCCAATAACTTACTCCCACTCATCATCTGTAAAACCATACAGATGTGAGAATCATGCCTGGTAAATACATACCCTGGAGCAAGTGTTTAACTGGGAAATCAGTTTTCCTTTAACAGTACACAGTTGAACTGAAACATTGAAATGTTTCGATGGGGTATTCTGGTATTCCTAGTAATGCCTCTTCCAGATTCACGACTGTAACCGTATAATTCTTTGCCACCTCTCCAAATCCCTTCATATGTCTTTAGTCATTACCTTCTGCACACCCCTTTAGGCCAAATGGTTTTCTTCCTTCCCTACCGTTCGGCACCAGCCTATGGTTTGGAAGAAGACTATCCAATAAGCATAAAGGGTGTACTGTCCTAATCCTAGGAACACTCGCAATGCGAGAGAAGGTGAAGATAAAAGACACCTGAATAAATCTTATTCCTATTTCTCCTGAACCAGAATCCATCTCCGAACTGGAACAAGTTCCTTTCGAGTTCGTATATAACCATACGATGGAGTATCCAATAAACTGTGGATCTTCATAGTGATACGGAGTGTCCTGGAGAAATACAAAGGTGATTTTAGGATTGGCGAAGGAATACTTGGTTTGGTCGTGAATATCTGTTGCAATTTACTTTGCCCTCTTACTAATCCCTTGCTTTGTCTGAACTTAATACCTTCTGTACACCATCGTTAGGCTAATTGGTTTTCTTCATTCCCTACCGGTCGGCACCAGCCTAAGGTTTGGAAGAAGACTATCCAATTTGCGTAATAGGTGTACTATCTCCTAAACCAAGGAGTACTCGCAACCTGAGAGAAGGTAAAAAGAAAAAGACAACTGAATAATCCTATCCGTTTTCTCCAGAACCTGAAACCATCCTCGAATAAATTCTTTCGAGTTCGTATCTAACCATACGATGGTTTTGTCCAATGGAAGTGGACGTTCGTAGTAATACGGGGTGTCCTGGAGAAAAGGGTAAAAACAGGAGTGGCAATGAGGTTTGCAACTCTGACAATCCAAAAGCCAGTGTTAAGAAGGTTCGGTCAACTTGGTCACTGAGTCATAGTCTTAGGGTCGGGTCAATGGTCGCTGCCGAAGAGAGAGAGAAAAGAAACACTCAGCGTGCACTCAAACCTAGTTAAGAATGGTTACCAATTTATCTAATCAGGAAACCTCCCACTGTACCTCAAATTCTCCTCCAAACCTGAAAGAAGAATTAGTCGGGATCACCCGAGGAGTAAACCAACTCATCAGTGGGAATCGGGATCCAACTATCACCGCATGATAACGTGACGGAATCCGCTCACGTCATCACACTCCAGAAGGTATGCGCATATCTGGCAAGTTTCAGTTCTTTTGAAACTCCCGATGAGATTTTTACCCCATGCTCTTATGACCATGGCGTGAGGTCAAAATATCATAAGTCACATGTCAAGTTCTACCCGTCATTATCCAGGTTAATTTGAATCCACCCGTACATACCCTTGACGTAGGCCAAAATAGTAGTACGACTGTCCCAAACCAACGCATCTATCTATGCAACAGATAAATACCCGGCAGCTACCAATCACTATGCCTTGGCGTGAGGTCAAAATACATAGCTTGAATACTACCGAATATTTAACTGAAATGACGGAGGGCTACGAATGGTTTCTGGCGAAAACCTTTAACGTAATGAACTTGATATCGTTGAAGGAACGGATAGCTTTTAAAAATATAGTGATGAGAACCGTTGCTAAAGAGGTCACTCCCGGTGAAGGGATCTCGGCTCTTTCCCCGTAGAATGAGGTGCAGGATATTCCAACTGAATACCACGGTGCAAAGCAAAAGTAATCGGCTATAGTGAAGTCATTGCCCTGACGCAAACTTTTTGTCCATGGGGTCACTCCCGGTGACGGAATCTCGGCCCTTGCCTCGTCGACTGAGGAGCAGGATATTCCAACTGAATACCACGATGCAAAACAAAAGTGAACGTCCTTGCAATAACAGCTTTTGAAAAGTGTTCCAACAACATCAGATTAGGTTTGTTTTTAACTTGCATTGATCCGAATCAACGCAGTCCCATCAATTGATCACACCACAAAGAACGAAAATATACTGATGTACGTATATGCCATCCGCATTCGCCACTGGGTCCCGTCATTACCCGTTAGGTTAGCTAACTAACGACAGAGCGGGGACTGGACTAGTGCGGATGCAAAACACATACAACATCTACTAATATATATACCAATATATTATATTCGCTTAAGGCGTGATAAAATGCAACATCACAGAAATGTACAGCATCACAGAAACAATACAGATATCTGGGATCCCCGGGTTTCACAGAGCCACTGCTGAAACCCGACGTTCCCCTGGTCGTGTGGATAGCCTGTGCAATGAAATCCTACACCCCTACGGGCGCGGCAAGTCACCCGCCAAAACCTGAAGCGAGGCAGCCCCCTTCAGCACCGTGAATGGACCACCCAGCACTTCACGGAATCCGGCAACTTGGGCACCCCTCCTGGGTCAACCTGTACCCCCTACGAGTGCGGCGAATAGCCCGCCAATCTTAGAGTGAAGCCCCCTCCGTCCCAATGCCATGAGATGCGGGCTTGTTGCCCTCTAGAATCCGGCTATCCGTGCACCCCTCCGCGGGGCAATCCTAGTACAGAAAGTAAAATATACATACAACGGGTACATCGAACGCAACCTGGCCGTGCCCCAAAATAATAATACAAACAGGCAGTGACGGCAGTCCACATGTCGGACGCTCGTCCCGCAATATCAAATGTACATAATACAACCACAACTGTACTAGCATTGCATCCAGGCTATCCCCCACGACCGATCCGCAACATCACAGCAAAAACAGAACATCAACGTGAAAGTCACGTTCGCAAATCCGTCTAACCGGGCTATAGCAGTTAGACTGGATTTACCGATCAAGTGACATTCACGGTCGCAGATATAATGTAAATACTGTGAAATATGTTAGTGTATATGCCCTAGAGGCCATTACTGTATCATACTAGTTTGTATATTACTTAATGGATGCTTGGGATATTCACCTTGTATGTACAATCTTGCTCAAAATAGTAGTATGCTACTTGGTTTGTTTCTACTTCAATGTGTACATGTGTTTATTGTTGTATATCGCCTATACACATTAGTAGAGCCCTTAGGATCTTTGCTTGATTACCAGCGATGTGATGGCCGTCACACTAGTGGGGATGGGTAATCTATAAGCACATCCTTATGCAGGTCCCTGGTCGCAGGACTATCGAGACAGGGCATCGATACTCCGGAGTAGACCAGCGCATGCGCTTCTCATCCCAGTGTGGGAGACGGTCTGTCCCACAGCCGTCAGTACGTCGTACTTGAGATAGTATGCGGGTGCTCGTTAGGTTACGGGTACACTGGACAGGACTCGTCGGGAACTGACTAGTTGGTATTATACCTATCGTCAGTTATCAGTTCCCAGGTGACATGAGTACAGCTTAGTCCGCTGACTTGACACTGTCACTCCGCCTCGAGTGTGTTCCCACTGTACTTTGATCACTACCCTACCACGGCTCAAAGGAGTCGTGCAAACAGGTAGTGGTTGGGTGCAGTCCCGAAGCACTTGGAGGCAGTGACGGTTAGACAGGATTCGTCTCTCCCGGTATTGGGGGTTGACATCGCGCTGTGTCTAGGAGAGCCATTACACGAGTAGTCCCTGGCCAGGGCAAACGAGATATACTGGTAGGTTTCCAGTGTTATCTCAGGGTGTTTTGGGCTTCGCTCCGGCACGACTTGTACCGCTATTGGGGGACTGACGTTTACCGCCCCCTAGGCCCGCCATGCGATGTATCAGACGAACAGACCGGACTGTACGGAGAATGTCACACTCAGGCTCAGTAGGAGTTCAGATGGGTTTCGCCTCGTCGGTCTTCTTGTCGGCATTACCTGGGGACCGTTACGCACAGCTAGTGCCGCTTGCGGTCTGTGGTTAAACCCACTGCCAGCGTAGTGTCGAGTCTTTAGAGTCCCACACAGAAAGCTTTTCGCCTTTAGGCAAAAGAGTAGAGGTCGCATGGTATTGCGACAGGTCGCATGGTTTTGCGACAGGGTTCGGTCACATCCGTGCACTTGTGCACGTACAGTGTCCGGACAGTTTACACTAGCGGGCTTTGGTTTAAGCCAGATCCTAGTGTACCTTATGGGATTGGATTTATCCAGTTTGCATTCGTGTTCCTCGGAACGCGGATACAGGTGTGTATGCACAGTTGACAGGGAGGCAGAGGCGGCGGATTCTCATTAGGGTTGTTGACTGTTGACCGTTGACTATTTGACTTTATGCTCAACCCTAATGAGAATATGATATGTGATTAACTATTATATTAATTAAGTATTATGGTGATATGGTTGTTGACTTGTTGACTTTTGTTGACTTGTTGACTTTGTTGACTTGTTGACTTTTGTTGACTTGTTGACCGGTTGACTAGGCTTGACTAGTTGACCATCATGATAACCATGGTTATCATTTCATGCCAAAAACTTTTACTTGCTTGCTCATTTGAGTAAAATGAGTGCATGACATGATAAGGTTATGGTTGCTTCAAACCATCACATAAGACTTTTTTGATATGATGAGTTATGATCACTTTGGATTATGAGAGGGTGAAAGACAAAAGAGTTGCTCATTCTTTCTTGCTCATTCTCTCTCTTGTTCTTGAGCTCTCCTCTTGCTCTCACCCTCAACCTCTTGCTCCCTCTCTTGATCTATGGTTCTCTTGTCTCATGAGTTGAGAATCAAGAACCATAGATAAAATCCCATTCTATTTCTTCTCTACTCATTCTAGTTCACTAGGTTTAGCAAACCAAGTGAACTAGTTTCTTCAAAGAACGAAGAAGGAGCTAAAGGTTGGAGCTTTCAAGTGGATCTATCTTCGGCGTACGGAGACAACGAGAAGGAGCCATCGAACCACCATCGGAGCTTGAAGACGAAGGAGTTCGAGTTTAGGTATAACCATCTCCATCCGAGTAGCTAACTCTCTTTAGCAAAGTTTGCTAGTTTTAGTTTAGTCAAAGATCCCGACTTTGCTTAGTCCATGTTGCCCTTTGCGCTAAAAATTTGATTTTTATACCGTTTCCGCCTCCCCGTAAGAACCGGGGGTCGCAACGTGGACTTACAAAATAATGTGTTTAAAATATCCGATCGATCAAACTTTAACAAGTGGGCCCCCAAGTACTACTGTAGCACATCAAGAAATTCTGGGCCCAAAATTAATATTCCAAAACCCATATTTTAAGCCCACAAAGACACTGTAGAAATTTGGTGCAGGGATCTCCACAGTGCGCGGCGGAAACGCGGCCCAAAGGGGGTTTTGGCCGCGGTTCCGCGCCTCCACTGTCGATTCACCCTGTCGAATTTCTACAGTAGCCTAGTGGTCTCCAGTACTTCAATTTTATACAACCTGAAAAATTTTTGGAGACCAAAAAATTTCAACAGAAAACTGTCGCTTTGAAAAATGTAGATTATAGAATTTTGGTCGATCGGAAATGCAAAACACATTAAACCAAGCTAGACTAAGTTAATGGCGAGGCTCTGATACCACTGTAAGTGCACGGCGGCGCCCCGGCCGTCAATCCGACGGCCAAATGCGGAAGCGGTGATAAACTTAAATTTTACTTGAACTGGCAAACCGCCGCGCACTAATACCCGGATCGAACCATTAACTAGTCCTAGCTAACTACAAGATGGGGAAGAGAGATATACCGACAGATCCGAGTCCTCCGGTCTTCTCGTCGTCGTCCCGATCTCCTGCGGAATGTCCCGTCTCCTCCTCGTCGCCGGAAGTGCACCACATCGCCTACTTCTTTTACGGGCTCCCACCTCAATGCCGAGGCAACTCGGGCACGAAGCCGGCTACTCGACGTGCCCAAGATTCGCTGTAGAATATGTAGTCCTCAAGTCTCACTTTGGGGTTGTGGAATTGCCATTTGGTGGAGGAATGATACTTGGAGCTTTTTGGGATTGATCTTGTGGGATTTTTGCAACATGAAATGAAGCAAAATCCTACACCAAAATGTTTGGACAGCCCACTCAAGAGAGTGGCCGGCCATGACCATCAAGAGGGAGAGAGTGAGAGTGAGTGGGTGAAAAAGAGGGAGTGATCCAATAATACAATGGAGAGAGAGAGAAGGCTATCATGCAAAAGAAATGATAGTAAGGAAAACCCAACACTCAAAGCAACAATCATCACTTCAAAAGTCATGCCATCATCAACAACCATATCATATAAAAGTCAAGCCATGATGGATGAAGAAGTCAAGGTATGGTGCTCTCATGATGATGCAACAAAAAAGCAAAAAACCCCTCCACAAACACTTATTTGCAACAATGCAAATAAGCCCTCCTCCACCAATCTTCGGCCAATGAACGAACAAAGGAAATCGGCCGAAATGGAAAGCAAACTGGCAACTCCAGAAAACTGGTCCCGTAATAAATTACAGGAAAACCCCGATACTGTGCATACACACCCGCATCTGTATTTCGACCGAAATACAAATGCAATGAGACAAAATCTACATTGTACTATACTAGGATCCGGCTTAAACCAAAGCCGGCTAGTAATATCCGTTCGATCCTGATCCGTGCAATACCGCACGTATCTGATCGAACCCTGCCATATAACCATACGGCCTATAGTACAAACTGTCCGATCCTGATCCGTGCAATACCGCACGTATCTGATCGGACCCTGCCATATCTCCATACGGCCTCTACAACCTTTCGCCCGAAAGCTGAGTAACTGAATGTGGGGGACTCTAAAGACTCGTCAACACCTTGGTTGTGGATTTAACCACTAGCACGTCAGAGGTATAAGCCAATACGTAACGGGCTACCAGGTATTGACTAAAAGGGACGTCTGTGAGCGAACTCAGCCTGACAACCCTACTGAGCCTGTCAGTGACAATATCCGTACAGTCCGGTCCGTTCGTCTATGAGCATCGCATGGCGGGCCTAGGGGGTTGGTAAAAGTCAGACCCCCAAAAGCGGTACAATTCGTGTCGGAGTGTAGCCCAGAACACCCTGAGATACTACTGGAATACCTACCAGTAAATCTCCTTGCCTCGGCCGAGGGCTTCGTGTAATGGCTCTCCTAGACACAGCGCGACCTCACCCCCAATACCGGAAGAGACGAACCCCTGAAGATACGCTCACTGCCTCCATGTGGCTCGGGACTGTACCCAACTAAAACCTGTTTGCACGACTCCTTTGAGCCGTGGTAGGGTAGTAATCAAAGTACAGTGGGAACTCACACAAGATAAATGACGATCCCCAGGTCGATGAACTAACCTGTACACATGTCACCAGGGAACTGCCATCTGACATCTGGTATATGACCAACTGGCATGTTCCCGGCGAGTCCTGTCCGGTGTACTCATAACCCAATGAGCACCTGTATACATCTTAGGTGATCCAACTGACACCAGTGGCTTGTGAGACCGGCCACTGCCCCTCGTCGGGGTCTCGAATGTATACACTAGTCTACTCTGGAGTATCGATGCCCTGTCTCGAAACTCACACGACTAGGGACCATTTAAGGATATGCTTATAGATCCCAGCTCCGACTTATATGATCGCCCTCATACTGCTGGTGGTCAAGCAAGAATCCTAGGGGCTCTATCAACGTGTAATATCAACTTGTCAGGTCACCTAAAACAGTACACGATGATAAAGGTAAACCAGATAGCATACTATCATCTCGAGTAAGACTGTCCGACCGGGATAGGTCCTCCCTCAATCATTGCAATCACGTGCCTGTGATCCAATAATTGACTCTGAGGGCACTATCTCCAACATAAGGTACCCCGGGGCAAGAAGCGCGTGATGATGACGATGTGAGCCTGGCAGGGGAGCACTACCTACCGGTGATTTTACCCGACGCGTCGGATATCCGGAGGATACCGTCGTGGTCTTGAGATGGATGGTAGGGGCCGGTCTGGACTGACGGCGCCCTAGATATTGTGATTGAGACATTGAGATTTCGAGATATTGAGGTACAGAGACTGTGATACAGAGATATCGAGATATTGGGATTACGTTTTGTGCCGATGCTAGGCACTGTTTTATGCTGATTTCATTATGATACCTCATTTTAAAAATACAAAGGAAATCTCACTAAATTATGAAAACAGTTCTTCATTTACATGTATTCTGTTTTCATGCATTCATACCTCATTCATATGATATATTGCTACCTGAGGCACTGACACGGGCACATGAGATTACACTCGGGTTAGATATTTACCCTATCCTTGTTATAGGCTGCATGCTATATACTTTTTTGAGGATATATTATGATCGTATGACGTAGGATTGCGTCATACATGCGATTTCTGTGCGTAGATGTTTTTCTATTCACGGGTTGGCAACTCACCCCCGTTGTGCCCCAGTTTCTTGCAGGTTTGCCGTACAGGTTTCATTACGGTTTTGCGGGCTCAGTTTCATTCGGGTGACTTGTCAGTAGGTGGGTTTTTCTTGTATCGTATCCATCCTATTACCTTGTATAATATTATTCCGTTGTATCTAGTAAATTCCATCAACCAAACATGTATTTATTTTGAGATAGAGACCAGTGATGTTATTCCTTCGACCTTAGAGTCACGCGTTATTTTTCTGCGGTTTTCTTGTGGATTTGAGTTTCCTTTTGAATTTTGATCCTCGCCGTTGGCGTTGTATATTATATTGCTTGTGTGGTTGTGACCTTCGATTGACGAAGAGCTAGCTCCCGCTTGGGGATGCCTTTTTATTGATTTCGTATATTTTTCATGTTGTATCCCGTTTGGGAGCCAGTTTTTACAAAGGAGATTCTGCCGAAATTTTCAGTAAATTTTGATGTTCTTAAAAACCGCATAATTTGGATTATGCTATTAAAACTACTTGTTTTAAATTTGTTTTCCTTCACTCTACTTCTTTTCTTGGTTTGGATTTCTGGGTTTTCGGTTTACTTAGATTACGTACGCCTCGAGACGTTTCGTAGTTTAAGTGCCGGTCATGTTCCGTACTTTCGGGACGTGACACAAGTGCACAAAATCATATCGCATATGCAATGCGCACATCCGAGTGAGAAAATCCATCTTAAAGTGAACCAATACTAGTTAATGCAAAGTAATATATCAAATATATAATTATGCATTAAATCATTAAATCAACACTTGATTTAACGATCCGGTCATATCGCATATAACCGACTAGTATTCTATGTATCGGCTTATCGAACCAACCCTTGATTCGATAACTAGGTTATATCGCATACAACCTTTCGATACATTCATCGCGAGAATGGAATACGGTATCACATACACGCATTATTCTCGGTCCCGCACATATCTCATATGCGCTCCTATTTCGTTTCGCTTGAGCCAGGAAACCTCTGTGTAGGACTCTAAAGACTCGTCAATACGCCGGCAGCAGGTGATGATCATATCAAGCACCCACAAGCCGCAAGCGGTCTGCTAAACGTAACGGCCACCCGGGTATTGAGCGATCAGAAGATCGACGAGCAAGCCCGCTCATACTCCTGTGAATCCAACCAGTAACACTACCGTACAGTCCGGTCTGATCGTCTGATATGTCGCATATCTCGCCTAGGGGTGGTAAACGTAAGACCCCAATAGCTTGATAAGTCGTGTTGATATGAGGTCTATAACAATTCGAGAAACTACTGCTAACACTTACCAGTAAATCTCAGCAACCCTGGCCAGGGATTTCCTGTTATAGCCAATCGAACACAGCGCAACATCAACCCCCTATACCGGGAGAGACGAATCCCCTCCTATCGCTCATTGCCTCCATGTGACTCGGGACTGTACCCAAAAACCACCGTTTTACACGCCCTCTTGGACATGGTAAGATGGAAATCAAAGCACAGTGGGAACCACACAAGACTCTATGACGATCTCGGGTCAACAGACTACTCTGTACCAGTGTCACCAGAGAACTGCCATCTGACGTGAGGTATAATACCATCTGGGAGTTCTCGGCGAGTCCGTCCAGTGTACCCAGTCTCTACTGAGCACCCGTATATCATCTCTGATGTCAAACACCAATGGATATGGGATCATCCATCGCCCATCTTTATGGGTCGAGAAGGTACACGCTAGTCTACTCTGGTATATCGATGCCCCGTCTCGATACACCCACGACTAGGGACTTTGAAGGATGTACTTATGGACTACCATGTCCCCACTAGTATGATCCGCATCATAGTCCAGATAGTCAAGTACATATCCTAAGGGCTTTACCAACATGTAACAGAGAGACAATCAGTGTACACGTTAAGGTAAAGAGCAACCAGATAGCATACTATCATGTCGAGCAAGAAAGTCCTCCCTATATATGTCCCAGCATCCACTACAATATACATCCAATGTACAGTAATGGCCTCTAGGGCATACATATAACTAACAATCTCCCACTTGCACTAGGGCCATCTATAGCAGTGGTTGTAGTATCTCATACTCAACCATCCCATAAAAGTCTCTCTCTGGGAACAGGCCTTTGTGAGTGGATCCGCCGTGCTGTCCTCTGAGTCTACTCTCCAAACCTCGATCTCCTTAGAGATCAACCATCTCCATGATCAGGTGATACTGCCTTAGAATATGTCTGGATCGCTGATGGGACCTGTGTTCCTTGGCATAAGCCACAACTCCATTGTCACACAATGGGAGGAACATAGTTCATCTCATGAACCAATATACACCCAAACATCCTCTTTTGGTAGCATCTTAAGTAGCGATGTATCCAGCCTTTATCGTCTAGTATGCCACGGTATCTAGCTTGGAACTCTTCCAACATACCGTCCCTGTACTGAGGGTAAAGACAATGCCTGCGACTGACATTCAGTCGTCTTTATCACCCTGGAACCCATCCAGTGATTCTCCCCAGGATCGATTGATACCATCTCACTACAACTAGTGAGAATCCTAACATCCAATTAGATCTATCTCATAGATCCAAAACCCAGGATTTAGGGGGTATCACTTTGATCCTATATGGAGAATCATTGTGATAAGCGGAGATTGACCGGGCGTAGCATAGGAAACTCCTTTCTTATTAAGAGTATGTCATCCACATACTCTACGAGGATCAACACCATACTCCCCACTACCTTTTTGTATATACAAGGTTCATCTACCATTTTGATGATGTCAAACTCTTTGACTAATTCATCAAAACAGACGTTCCAACTCCGCGATGCCTGCTTTATCCTATAAAGCATCTTGTACACGTTTCCGCTGCTCCCACTGTTTACGAAGCCCTCTGGCTGTGTACTTACAGACGCTCTCTTCTAAAACATCATTTAGAAAAGCTGTCATGACACCCAACCGCCAGATATCGTAGTCATGGTATGTAGCCGTGGCAAGTAGGATCTGGATGGACTTAAGCATAGGTACTTGAAAAGGTTTCATCATTATCCACAGCTGATCAATGATGCAAACTTTTAACAAGTCTAGCTTTGAAAGTCTTAACTTTTCGATGTACACCAAGTAATCTTCTCAAGATATACTTGCTTCTGATGGGGATTTAACCCTTCAGATATAGCAACCAAAGTCCATACTTTGTTGGTGTACATGGATTCCATCTCAGATCGCTAAGCATCCAGCCATTCTTACAGAGTCTTACTCCTGATGGCCAGCTCGAAGCTAGTTGGGTCATCATCTCATGATGCAATCCTCGCTCCCACTGTCATAGAGAAACCGAAGTATCTCTCAGGTGGGTGAGGAACCCTACTAGATCGGCGGAGAGGCTGAGGTTCGTTGGTAACTATTGAATCCTTTGGTTCTTTCAAATCATCTGCTGTAGTTTGTATAGCTGGAACATTTCCAGTTCTACATAACAGATCTTGCCTCGAGCTTGTCCGGATTTTGCTTTTAGACATAGGCCGGACAACTCCAAATCTTAACTAACTTAAGATATGGGCGCTTCCCTTTCCATATCACATATGAAATGGTAGGCAACTGATTTGATTGGAACCCTATTCAATAGGTATGCAACTTCATAAGTGCATAACCCCTAAGAAGGAAATAGGTAACTCAGTAATACTCATCATAGAGCACACCATATCATATAGGGTGTGATTGCTTCGCCCCGATATATTATCGTGCTATGGTGTATACGGAGGAGTAATGCTGAAAGAGAATCTCATTCTCCTTTAGAATAGTCCAGGAATTCCGTGCTCAAGTATTCTCCTCCTTGATCACATCAAAGGACATAATACTTTTACCCGTTTTGGTTCTCTACTTCTAACTTATATTCTGTGAATATCTCAAAAGGTTCGGACTTGTGTTTCAACAGGAACATAGGTCTGAATCTCGAAAGATCATCAGAGAATGTAATGAAGTATAAAGGACCGGTCTTGGCATGTGCAGACAGGGGATCTTACATACATCATCATGTATCAATCCCAAGAGTTTACTAACTCTTTCTCTGTTTCCAATAAACAGAGCTAAGGTCATTATATCTTTGTGACATGACTGACAAGTTTCATAAGATGTAAATTCAAACAGATTTAAATATGCATCTATGTGGAACTTAGCTTGTCGGGTCGCATTGATATGACCTAGTCTACAATACCTCAAGAAGGATTCGTTCATTTCTGAACTCTTCCTCTTGTGTGTGATCGGTATACTAAGAACGGTAGTTTGATTTAGAACATCAATGCTTTTAGATAACGTGCCTGAACCGATCAACTTTTGATATAGGAAATGTTCAAAACATTATCCAACAATACAAAATTCTATCATTTCTTTACTGATAAAGAGACTGATATGATTTTGTATATCAGGTTCGGTATCTAATAACATTCGTTCAGAATCAATGTATTGGTAATACAGGGTGACAGTGACCAACAGACTTGGCTGCAACTCTTGCCCCGTTTTCTGCCTCATGAAACTTATCATCCGTTCTCAGTCCTCTACCTTTCTGTAGCCCTATGTAACAGATTACATATCTGGGATCCTGATCCGGTATCATATACCCAGGATTCGGAGGATACTGAGAAACAGTTCTGTATAATGAACACACCCGAAGATGATGCATCAGCATGCACTCTCTTCGTTTGGGCGGCACGGGAAATCTGGTATTCCCCAATTTCCTGCTCTGTTTTATAACAATTATAAGGTGGAGCGGGACCAACGTTCCCCAGCTCAGTATAACAAGCGGGTTCGGTCAAATATCCATATTATTATCTTGATTAAGGCGTGATATGGTCGCTACCAGGAGAGAGAGAGAAGAAAACACTCAGCGTGCGCTCTTGCAAGAATAGATTGGTTATTATTTTATCTAATCAGGATGGCTCCCACTGCTTTTTATCAAATCTTCCTTCAAACCCTAAAAGGAAAGACTAGCCGAGATTAATTACACACTACAAGTTCGCCAATCTTTCAGCCAGGCCAGTGTCGGTATTTTGAGGGAGGTCCCCCGTGCTTTCGCACGAACCTAATTAATGTAAACCTCGTTTTCCCAGAGGCATAACCTCGTTAACACCTTTCTAGACACCTACTTGATCGGCTAATTGTAATGTATAAAACTCTCCCAGGAGTAACTCTTACTCGCAGCGGGTATCGGGATCCAACTATCTCATAGAAGGTATGCAATATCATTGCAAATTTCAACACTTGAAATTCCCGATAATATTTTGCCCCTAGTGTTCTATGACCTTGACGAATGCCAAACAACCCATAGTCCACTAGTCAAGTTCAACCCGTACATTTCTTGATCGAATTAAACCCACCCGCACGACCCTTGACGAATGCCAAACAACGCCGTACGAATACCCTAATCCAATCGCATCATATGCTCAAGCAGATAAATACTAGTTAGCTACCGTACACTACGCCTTGACGAATGCCAAACTACCGCAGCACGAATACTAACTAGTACATATCTGAAATGACGGAGGGCTACGACAGGTTTTTCTGAAAACCTATTGCGTAATGAACTTGATATCGTTGTAGGATCGAATGAATTTTAAAATGGAGTGTTTTTGAGGCTTTTCTAGTTTTGCTAAAGGAGTCACTCCCGGTGAAGGGATCGTCGGTCCTTTCCTCGTCGAATGAGGTGCGGGATATATCATATATATCACTGTGCAAAGCAAAAACACTTAAAAGCAATCAAAAGACAAACCGAGTGTGTAGCATCTGCCAGTTATTGCTAAAGGAGTCACTCCCGGTGAAGGGATCTCGGTCCTTTCCTTATCGAATAAGGTGCAGGATATATCATATATACCTCTGTGCAAAGCAAGAACTGTAGCTACCTGTTTTAATTTTGAAATTCAATTCTACAACATCTTTAGGTTTCTATTATTTCATTAATCTCATTAATGAAGTCCCATCATTTAAATTACCTAAACATCACAGATAAATACGACGTACACTTATGCCATCCGCATTCGCCTCGATGTCCCCTCGTGCACCGTTAGGTTAGGTAACTAACGGCAGAGCAGGGCAGGGCTAGCGCGGGTGTAAAACATAAGTAACATCTATATAATATATCATATATACTATATACTGTATCTATCACAGAACATCACATGATCACATCACAGATATCGCAGCAGAAGAAACATATGAAATATTGGATATACTAGGACGTCCGTGTTTTCAATACGAGCCAGTATAAAACACGGATTCCACGGTCGTGATGAATAGCCAAACCCACACCCCTAGACCCCTACGAGAGCGGCAAGCAACCCTGCCAATTCTAGAGTTAGGAGACCCGGACTCGACTCCTCGAGTTGGTCTCCCACTGGACTCCAGAACCCGGTTACTTGTGCCCTCCTCCTTGGGTCTATCCTAGTGCGGAAAAGTAAATAATATACAACAACGGTGACAACTTCCGCAACCTGGAAGTGCCCCAATAAAAGAATATTACATACAAGTTTTTACATGAATGAAAAAGAAAACACTCATCTCACATAAAAACCTCTGGCTTTTCAAACACGACGATCCAATATAACATATCCAGCAACACATAACATCACATGTCATCAACGTAAGTAAATATGCGCATCCCAATTGTCGTTGACATATAGCAACGAAACCGGCGACATCACATATTACACTTACGGTCACAGAAAAGAAAGTGTAAAACTACAATTGGAATCCGCAACCACCTCAGATATCACATGCCTGACCAAATGAATTCCTTAGACATCACATGCCTAACAATTATAAACCCCGCATTTTAGTCTCTATATCGAAAACTCTTTTCAATATCAAGTCGGGCAATTCAATAAGATTCCCGAAATACTGATCGAATGCTCGTCGCAAACTTTAGTAGGCGGCCGCACTCCCGATACCGTCGAAGAAGTGCACCAAGGCGGAACACCGTTAGCGCGAGCACCCGGACGGATGCTTTCGGCGACGGGGTTCTCCTACAGTCACTTGGTCGGGGCTATGGAGCGAGGCTGTCTATTAAGTTTACCCGGCGAGTATCCGCGTACGCTACGTGATTGCGACGGACTTTTGATCACATCAAAATTCCGTGGCAACCGATCAAGTGAGACTAAACTGCTATGTTTATAACATTCATTCAGTTATCACATAACTATTTGTGAATTCCAATTATTGTAACACATTCCAGATAATTAGAAAATGTTAAACTTTCCGATCGAACATTCAAACACCCAAGTTTTCCCGATACAGATCAACACATGAAACAAGTCTAACAACATTCAGTTCGTGCCTCAGTACCAACGGTCCAGCCGTAGAAGGGTCAAGCCAACGCCTCACATGTGGCACGCCGTACTGCCCTAAACCCGAAGGTTCAAAGGGCAGTTCAAGACGGTCACATAATCGAGTTAAGGTTTGTTGTCTTCTAGAGGGTCCATCGCGTTACTTGCACTACTTTGAATGTCGTTAAACTACGGAAAAATCCAACACTTGGAAATTTCCCGACAGGGGAAAAATTGGGTATTTATATCCGGTCGAACTTTTTAACATATTCTAAAATTTATCCGGAAAACCACAAAGACGAAATTTGATACCCCGATCGAAACACCGAATCCCCAAAACAATCCCAGAAAATTCAACTCTTGAATAAAATATAAAAATTTCCAGAAGACTCAGCACTATGACAGAAGAATTACTGTGCAAGACACGTGACCTAAATCGCCAACATGGTCGTGGAACCGCCGCGAAACCCAGGGTGGGGCCGCGGTTCCGCGGCTCTTTGATCGATTTAGAGCCACGTGCTTCACAGTAACTCATAGGTTTCCCTGCTGAATTTTTTGGCAATTTTTAATTCACAAAAATCCCTGTTTTTAGAAAAAGGACAGAGAGCATTTTGGAAATGGGTTTTCGGGTTCGTTCGGACTCCAAACTCCGTCTAGACTTCGCCTAAGGCTCTAGCTAGGCTCTAATACCACTGTAGGGTTCCTAGGCACACACTAGAGGTCTCACAAGGTATCGAACATGCCAATTTCAAATTTAAACGGTGCCGAGAAACCCTAGAACGGACCGTTGGCTAGATGTTTAGGCGAAACGGTAAACTAGTTAACACTTAACTAAGAGAATACGGAAATACAACCTTTGTAGATCCGGTGCTCCACCTCCATAGCTCCGCAACGAAGTCCCCTCGCTCTCCAAATGAATTCCCGGGCTCTAGCGTCGGCTTCGTCGGAGAAATGGCGAGCTAGGTCGTCGATGTCCATGCCGAAGATGATCTACGTCGAAGCATCGCAAGATCAAGCTCTCACTTCACCAAGTCATGAAACTTGTGAAGAAAACACACTCTACTACTTGGAAAGAGGTAGAGGATGAAGAAATAGGAAGTGGGTAGACTTTAGATTTGGATTTCTCACTCTTTTTCATCACTTGCCATTGATGGAGGCAAGCTTTCTTCACTTGAAGAAATGAAGAAGAAGAAGGAAAAATGTTATGACAAGTAATTTCCAAAAAGAAAATTAAAAGAATACTTATCATAACCAAACCATGGTCAAGTGTAGAGAATAAATCATGGTTAGTGGGATGGTTAGGGTTAAGCATGAGACAAAATGGTCACTTGGTCAA
Source organism: Agapanthus africanus (assembly GCA_030015575.1). Lineage (NCBI taxonomy): Eukaryota > Viridiplantae > Streptophyta > Magnoliopsida > Asparagales > Amaryllidaceae > Agapanthus > Agapanthus africanus. Next base: position 401,658,088 of record CM057350.1, on the reverse strand, counting down.
AGTCTTCATGAAGCTTCATGAACAAAACAAAACATGCCACCATTTTCTCATTTGCTTTTCTTTTTCCAAAAGAATAAATAAATGAATAAAATGAATAAGGAAAAAGTAAACCCTAACCATTTCATTAACCAAGGTTTAATTCTTTACACTTAACCAAAAGGCATGCATCATCAAACATGATACAAGCAAGTGCACAAAATCATATCGCATATGCAATGCGCACATCCGAGTGAGAAAATCCATCTTAAAGTGAACCAATACTAGTTAATGCAAAGTAATATATCAAATATATAATTATGCATTAAATCATTAAATCAACACTTGATTTAACGATCCGGTAATATCGCATATAACCGACTAGTATTCTATGTATCGGCTTATCGAACCAACCCTTGATTCGATAACTAGGTTATATCGCATACAACCTTTCGATACATTCATCGCGAGAATGGAATACGGTATCACATACACGCATTATTCTCGGTCCCGCACATATCTCATATGCGCTCCTATTTCGTTTCGCTCGAGCCAGGAAACCTCTGTGTAGGACTCTAAAGACTCGTCAATACGCCGGCAGCAGGTGATGATCATATCAAGCACCCACAAGCCGCAAGCGGTCTGCTAAACGTAACGGCCACCCGGGTATTGAGCGATCAGAAGATCGACGAGCAAGCCCGCTCATACTCCTGTGAATCCAACCAGTAACACTACCGTACAGTCCGGTCTGATCGTCTGACATGTCGCATATCTCGCCTAGGGGTGGTAAACGTCAGACCCCAATAGCTCGATAAGTCGTGTTGATATGACGTCTATAACAATTCGAGAAACTACTGGTAACACTTACCAGTAAATCTCAGCAACCCTGGCCAGGGATTTCCTGTTATAGCCAATCGAACACAGCGCAACATCAACCCCCTATACCGGGAGAGACGAATCCCCTCCTATCGCTCATTGCCTCCATATGATTCGGGACTGTACCCAAAAACCACCGTTTTGCACGCCCTCTTGGACGTGGTAAGATGGAAATCAAAGCACAGTGGGAACCACACAAGACTCTATGACGATCTCGGGTCAACAGACTACTCTGTACCAGTGTCACCAGAGAACTGCCATCTGACGTGAGGTATAATACCATCTGGGAGTTCTCGGCGAGTCCGTCCAGTGTACCCAGTCTCTACTGAGCACCCGTATATCATCTCTGATGTCAAACACCAATGGATATGGGATCATCCATCGCCCATCTTTATGGGTCGAGAAGGTACACGCTAGTCTACTCTGGTATATCGATGCCCCGTCTTGATACACCCACGACTAGGGACTTTGAAGGATGTACTTATGGACTACCATGTCCCCACTAGTATGATCCGCATCATAGTCCAGATAGTCAAGTACATATCCTAAGGGCTTTACCAACATGTAACAGAGAGACAATCAGTGTACACGTTAAGATAAAGAGCAACCAGATAGCATACTATCATGTCGAGCAAGAAAGTCCTCCCTATATATGTCCCAGCATCCACTACAATATACATCCAATGTACAGTAATGGCCTCTAGGGCATACATATAACTAACAAGGTTTTCGTCAAAGACCAGGTGTGGACTATGACGAGACTTTTTCTCCAGTGGCTATGCTTAAATCCATCCGGATCATGCTTGCCATCGCTGCATATCATGACTACGAAATCTGGCAAATGGATGTTAAGACCGCCTTTCTAAACGGTGATTTAGAAGAGTGCGTGTACATGATGATCAGTCGAAAATAATGTATTTTTAACACGGCAATTTCCCTATCATTTGCACTCATTTAGAAGTGTTCGGTATTCATATTTCACATATTAGCAAATCAGTCGTTAAATATCAGATTTCATGTGTTAGACTTTTAAACCGGCACTTTAAGGGAAATTGACCGCATTTCATGGCATCGCATCATCTCTATATTGCGCAACACTTGTTTTGAGATCTGTGCAGGAAAATCCAGAAGAAAGGCCAAAAATTTATATGGTACCGATCAAACATGACGCCAACTCAATGATTTCAGTTCTGGTATCAATCCAAAGGGACAAATACAATTCAACATATCAGATAAAGCCCAAAATATCATCACAAAGCAGCACCAGAAGTTTCAAAGCCCAAGCCTCCTACATGGCCGCGGAACCGCGGCCAGAGCCTGCTTGCGCCGCGGTTCCGCGGCGACTTGATGACGTCACCACTTCATCTTTGCACCAAAACTCCAGTCCCAGCTCCTACAGTTCAGAAAGATACTCCAAGTTCTAGAAGACTCCAGAGGTTTCTGCCAGATCAGCAAACTAGGGTTTCTAAGCTTAATTAATCCTAGCTTAAACCCTAAGTTAGCTCCTAACAAACTCTTTCTAGAAACTCCTCAGCAAACTTTTGGAGGGAATTGTAATTTCAAACCTAGACCTAGGGTTTGGGAAGTCTATAAATAGAAGCCTAGACCTAGGGTTAAAGGAGAATCAACTCATCCCCAATCTAGTATCAAACTAGAGCCATTCTATCTCTTACCTCATCTTCTTCTTCCACAAGTCTACTGACAAGACTTGTGTGAAACCCTAACCCTAATTCCAATCAAAAGCAAAGATTCCCGAGTACCAAATCAAGCAAGAAGCCCTGCAACCTTTTATGAGCGGAGCCGATCTTCAACAGAGCAAGTGGTCCAAGCCGATCCGCGACTCACGGAGCCGAGCGAAGCCAAGTCGACAATTTAGTTCTTCCTCTTGTAGTTCTTGAGCGACTGTAATCAAATTGTTGATATAAATAAAAGGTGATATTCTTTTATCTTGTTTTCTTTAAATTCTTGCATCATGATTCAATCTAAATTTCTATTTGTAATTCTTGTTGTGATGTCTGAGTAATACTCCGCTCGTCGAGGAGTCGAGACGATCAATAGAATGATGATGTAATATATCTGAAAACGATTCTTGATTCCTATGAGTTTTGTAAACCCTAGCAAGTTTAAGAACCGACGACCCATTTCGTTACGATAAATATCGCTCGAAATTGGGGAGTTACGATCGTTTCTTGAAATTGCTAGAGGCTAGGATGTGAATGATATCGATGAAAGAACAAGGGTTAAATGATGAAACCCTAGTTTCACGAGAAAGCCCTAACTCTCATCGATCATCATCGATCTAGTATCAATTCTTCGAAAGACAAGAACACGTTATCTTGAGATTACATCACGTCTATAGATCCGATCGATTCCTACGAGCCTCATTTAGATTCTTGACATTTTGGTTGGAAATATTATCGAAACCCAATTCTTGATTGTTTATCAGTTTCTTGATTCTTGATTAAACTCGTGACACCTGAATCAATTGATAAATTCTTGAATCATGTTTTCTTTTCTTTTCGATTAACTTTTCGATTCAAACAAATCAAATATAAAAACGAATCGCACAATCCCTGTGGACGATCCGCACTCGCTTACGATCTATAACTGACACCGTAGTTGATTGCGGTCAAATATAATTTTTTGATTGTGAACTTTATTCAATTTTCTAATCACCGACACAAAGAGACTCTTATCGATTTGATTTACTTACACAGTCTCGCATTTTACGATCAATCAAATGGTGCTGAAATCGGGGACTATTTGAATTAATATTTTCACAACCAATCAAGAAAATAATTCAATCAAAATGGCGCCGTTGCCGGGGATCGAACCCGGGTCACCCGCGTGACAGGCGGGAATACTCACTTATTCAATTTTCTAATCACCGACACAAAGAGACTCTTATCGATTTGATTTACTTACACAGTCTCGCATTTTACGATCAATCAAATGGTGCCGAAATCGGGGACTATTTGAATTGATATTTTCACAACCAATCAAGAAAATAATTCAATCAAAATGGCGCCGTTGCCGGGTATCGCACGCTAATTCGTTTTATATCAAAGTTTGAATTGAAAGATTTATTTCATTGTGATTTTTGAGATCAAAATTCGTGCAAACCCTAAACAATTTGTTGTGTTTCATTGCAAGGAGATCTGGAGCTTGCTGGAAATTGGAGAAATTTTTTGGAAAATACCAGAGAGCTGAGGGAGTCTACAGAAGCTCTCTGGTGAATGTTTGTTCAGTGATCACATAATTCAACCGCGGAAGCGCGGCATAAGGGAGGATTTGCGGCGGAGCCGCGGCTCCTTTGAGGGATCTCTGTGCAATTTTGCTTCAGGTACTTTATTACCTTCTCCTCTCTCCTCTTTTTAGCTCCAACTGACAATTTGCTGCAGGATTCTTTGCAAATAATCGCAGCTTGCAAATTAAAAAATTAAATTTTTGCGTGATTTTGTTTCTTGGTTGTTTGCATTATAAATACGGATATTAAGGGGCACGGCCAAATCCAAATTAGGTGGGGATTTCATTACCCTTCCTAGGCCCCGAAAACCACAAAACTTGCATCCGCATTGACCCACATTAACTAAAAGAAATCTAGAGATGACTCTAAGGACTGTCGCGCTTAATTAGGATAAGAGAAGGCCGTGGGTAATTCATTGCTTATCCGCGTTTTCTTGTGGTGCCTAGGAAAGTGTGTCGAAGGCTAGTGGTTATTAATTGGCCCACTACTTACGTAGTGGAGTACCTTCCCACTTACCTGCACTTACCTGGCCACAGGAGGACAAAGAGGCAGTGGAGGATTCTATCCTGCGACTTGTCTTTTGGCAGTTAGGAGCGGTCTAGAGCCGGACCTAGGTGACCATTAGATTCTAGGGTTTGTGTGCTGCATTTGTTGTGTCACATCATTTTTTCAAAAAAAATCCGTCCCTTTTTCAAAGCAAACACCGTATTCATTTACCCCTAATTATAAGCCAACGCTGCCACTTTTACTAACCCTTTTTAGTACAAGATAGGCTGGACACGGGATTCTAGTGCCCGTTTAGTCCGCGTACCCTTTATCGACTCCGAAGTCGATATTTCTCCATTTACCTTTCCTTTACCCACTACCACACCCACATCGATGGATCCACCTCCATCAAACTTCTTTAACCCTAATCTGCCGCCGTCCGTTGGTGCTCAGAATCCACCCCGCATCTCTCTCCAGGAGAGGTGCCACCCTATTCGAGGTCCTCTTTCGACCTGCTTATCCATACCACCAGCCAATGGGGATAACTTTGAGATTAAACCCCAGTACATCAACCTTTTACCCAAATTCTACGTACTCGAGACTGAGGACTCTTATGTTTTCATTACCAAATTTGAAAACGTGTGCGCAATGATGGGTACGTCACAACTTTCAGGGGATGCTATGTGTCTACGACTTCTTCCATTTACATTGTGCGATATAGCCGAGAAGTGGCTATATAACACTACCGCACACTCTATTACGAATTGGGAAGAATTCGTCGCTGCATTCCTTAAGAAATTTTACCCAATACAAAAGACAGCTCGAATCCGTAGCGAACTGAATCAATTTGCCCAGCTCCCTGCTGAACCATTCTCTAAATGCTTTGAACGTTTCAAGGATCTTTTGGTTCAGTGTCCTCATCACGGCATCCCTAGATGGGAGCTTTGCCGAATCATATATGAGGGCAGTAACCCTAACACTAAACAGAGTCTTGAAAACATGTGTCAAGGCACCTTCATGACCAAGGATGATGGGGAAGCTTGGCGATATTTAGAAGAGTTCGCTGAAAAGTCTTTACAGTAGGAAAGTCCATCATTTAGGAGTGGCAACAACCAATCAGATGTTTCCATAGGAGTTAGAGCTGACATTTCAGCTATACACAAGAAACTCGAAACTATGGAAAACAAATTTTTAGCTGCCTCCCTTAATCAAATGTCACTTTCCAAAACTGTATGTGGCTGCTGTTCTGATCCGTCTCACTTGATGGAAGAATGTCCGTTTCAAGGTCGTGAGCATACCAATGCCGCATTTCAAAGACCTAGAAACGATCCTTTTTCTTCCACATATAATCAGGGTTGGAGGAATCATCCTAATTTTGCTTGGAACCAATCACAATCTCAAAACACGGTTCCAAACCAAAACAATTTCCAAAGGGTCCCTCCACCACAACAGCAACCACAGCTTCAATTGAGTCAGCACCCTTTTCAAGCACATAACTCTCAAAATCCGGTCAACACACCTGCACTGTCTAGTCCTTTACAGTTGACCGGAACTGATGCATCCTCTTATTTTGCACAATACATGAATTTGGTCTTAACAAATATCATGCAAGTTTCGGCTGAAATGAAGTCTTCTGTCGTTAAAATTGAGAAAAACTCTGCGTCCCAAAACGAGAGTATTAAATCGATGGAAGAAGAAATTGCACGATTAAAAGCCGAAATTAGTGCAAGAGAGAAAGGGAAACTTCCAGCTCAACCCTTACCCAATTCTAGTTATTCACATCATGTGAATGCAATCACCACGTTGAGATCTGGAAGAGTGCTTGACAATCATGTTGGGGAAGAAGTTGATGATACTGAAAATCATGTCAACACCCCGGCTGAGACCTTTCCTCACACACACACTTCTAGTTCTGACCCCAGTTCTTCTACCCTACCACCTTCTTCCGAGCCTATTCTTCGTTTCCCAAAAGGCTCGCCACTTCAGCCCACCTCTTTTACTCCTCCACGGACGATTCCCACTTCTATTCAGGGATCGGTTCCACACACACTTCCTTCTCTTATGATGGACCCAGCGCTTATTGCTAAAGCACCTTATCCTAATCGGTTAAGGGCTAACACACCAAGTCCACATATGGAGAAGATCACTGAGATGTTTAAACAGGTTAACATCAATATCCCTCTTCTAGATGCTATCCAACAAGTCCTTGCATATGCGAAAGTTCTTAAAGACTTGTGCACTAGAAAGAGGAAGAAACAAATGCCCAAGAAGATATTCATGGCAAAAACAGTAGACACGGCTTTCCCCCAGCAATTACCGAGGAAACGTAAGGATCCTGGATATCCTACGATTTCCATCTCTATCGGGGAGAAACACATCAACCGTGCTCTATTAGACCTTGGGGCAAGTGTTAACCTGCTTCCTTTCTCAGTTTATGAGCAGTTAAGGATCGGAGAGTTGAAACCATCTTCTTGCACTCTCCAGATGGCTGACCGATCAATCACCAGACCTAGGGGTGAACTAGAGGATGTGTTAATAAAAATCGGGGAATTTATATTCCCTAAGGACTTTATTGTAATCGATACACATCCTGTAGCAAACTCACGGAATCAAATTCCGGTGATTTTAGGTCGCCCCTTTTTGGCCACTTCCAATGCTATCATCAATTGTCGTAATGGTTCTATGACCCTATCCTTCGGGAAGAGGACAATTGAGATGAACATTTACAAGTTAGGAAGTGTACCCTCCGAACCTACTGCTCAGGTCTGTTCTGTCGACTTAATGGATGTCGACAGCAGCGAATTTAATGACCCTCATAATACTGATCTTGACTCTTTTCATACGTTATTGTTTGACCCAACTATGTATCATAACATACGGACTCTTCCACCGAGATATCCGGGTCAACAATTAACACTGATTATGAACTGCTTTTAGAGTCTAAAGATCACCCCGCATTTTGTGATGACATTATTCTTCGGGGTATAGATGAAACTTTTGAGGAGATCTTCGCTGATGAACTCGCATTTCTAAAAAGCACGGGTGTTGAGATGAATCATGTCCAAATCAATGAAATTGAACCTCCACCCCTTCTTCTGAAATGTAAAAAGAATGCGAGCAATCCATCACATTCACTGCATCGTCTCTCCAAAATGAGACGCACACACTTTCTATTCCACCACTTAACCTTTCCCCACTTTTTCTTCCACCAACCAGAGCACTGCATTGATAAAATTTTTGAATGGTTGGTGTTGACATTCGGTCTTTGCAAAGCTTGGCATCGATCAATGATTCTTGACCCCCTCATGTGATTTTCAAAGATTAACATTGCATAACTCAAGTTTGGGGGGGATATTTTTTCTGGCTCTTGAAAAGAAAATTTTTACAAAATGATGAGCCAAAAATAAGTTTGGGGGAGGATCTTCACTTAAATATTTTGTCCCCACTAATAAATTCCTCCCAAGCTTACAGGTTTTTCGAGAATTAGCAGAAGGCAACAGTGAGGACACTGTTGAAAACAAGTTTGGGGGAGGTTTGTGCTTATTTTCGCATCATTTGCATCATACTTTGCATAAGCACAAAACATGTTTCAAAACCTATAAAAATTTAAAAAAAATTCAAAAGATAAAAATAGTTTTTGTACATAAATAAGATAATGAAAGTTTAGATAGTGAACAATTACATCCATGAGATTAGAAAAAGTTTAAGAAAACTAAGAAAATTAGAAGTTTTTTTACGAACTAGTAATAAGTAGTTATGAGCCGTTGTCCCAAGGGTTAGTAAGATGAAGGTAGTCACTAATCTGAGGATAAAACTAAGTCTGAAAAATAGTTTCTATTCTGAAAGCCAAACATTTTAAACGTTGATACCCTGCTATTCGCATTTACACACGTCTTAAAGCCTGGGATAGTAGAGGATACCTTGAAATGCTCTTGTCTTAAAGCCGATGTATGAAGGAAATAAAAAAAAAAGTGAATAAAAAAAATATATAAAGTGGTGAGAAAAATGGACACTGGTTTTGTTATCACCGAGGGCAATAAAAAATATATAGCGAGGGTGCTTCTTCACTTAGTGCCCTAAGGCCAACTGTTCTGGGAGTCACTGCTATGCCTATGGTGGTGCAAGACGAGGAAAATACACCAAGTAAGTAAGCACATGAGTAATCGGTCGGTTAGTACCTTAAGAAGTATTAACGGTCGCATGAAAGTGTGTGAGCAATCTCATCTAAATATTCATTAATTAAAAAGTACTGAGGCTGATGGGCAAGAGTATGATAGCTTGAATTGAATTCTCCGGGTGTAGGGATGTCTTTACACACACGCAGGGTTATATGATCGATGTTTGGAAGAAAGATAGGAATGAAGAATAAGACGATGTTTTATTGAGGGAGGACATGATTTCTAACATCTTTTCATGACCATTAAGATAGGGCTCATGACAACCGAAAAGCTAGCTTAGTTGGAAACCCTAATTTTCAAGGCTTTTCTTTTACAATTCTTGTCTTTAAATGTAATATTCATGATCTTCCTTTTATTATTGGATTTTGTGGGTGCAATCCGCTGAAAACCCTCAGGAGACAACACTCCTCCTACTAGGGACACCTAGAGGTTTAAAGGCTTGTTGCACGTGCTCAGTGCAATCGTGTTGCCTACAAAAGTGTGGTAGTTAGTTTTTTCTCTTTCTTTATTTTCTCCATATCTTTTTAATAAAAAGTTCGCTCGAGACGATCGAAATTAAGTTTGGGGGAATTTGATCAGTCGAAAATAATATATTTTTAACACGGCAATTTCCTTATCATTTGCACTCATTTAGAAGTGTTCGGTATTCATATTTCACATATTAGCAAATCAGTCGTTAAATATCAGATTTCATGTGTTAGACTTTTAAACCTGCACTTTAAGGAAAATTGACCGCATTTCATGGCATCACATCATCTCTATATTGCGCAACACTTGTTTTGAGATCTGTGCAGGAAAATCCAGAAGAAAGGCCAAAAATTTACAGGGTACCGATCAAACATGACGCCAACTCAATGATTTCAGTTCTGGTATCAATCCAAAGGGACAAATACAATTCAACATATTAGATAAAGCCCAAAATATCATCACAAAGCAGCACCAGAAGTTTCAAAGCCCAAGCCTCCTACATGGCCGCGGAACCGCGGCCAGAGCCTGCTTGCGCCGCGGTTCCGCGGTGACTTGATGACGTCACCACATCATCTTTGCACCAAAACTCCAGTCTCAGCTCCTACAGTTCAGAAAGACACTCCAAGTTCTAGAAGACTCCAGAGGTTTCTGCCAGATCAGCAAACTAGGGTTTCTAAGCTTAATTAATCCTAGCTTAAACCCTAAGCTAGCTCCTAACAAACTCTTTCTAGAAACTCCTCAACAAACTTTTGGAGGGAATTGTAATTTCAAACCTAGACCTAGGGTTTGGGAAGTATATAAATAGAAGCCTAGACCTAGGGTTAAAGGAGAATCATCTCATCCCCAATCTAGTATCAAACTAGAGCCATTCTATCTCTTACCTCATCTTCTTCTTCCACAAGTCTACTGACAAGACTTGTGTGAAACCCTAACCCTAATTTCAATCAGAAGCTAAGATTCCCGAGTACCAAATCAAGCAAGAAGCCCTGCAACCTTTTATGAGCGGAGCCGATCTTCAACAGAGCAAGTGGTCCAAGCCGATCCGCGACTCACGGAGCCGAGCGAAGCCAAGTCGACAATTTAGTTCTTCCTCTTGTAGTTCTTGAGCGACTGTAATCAAATTGTTGATATAAATAAAAGGTGATATTCTTTTATCTTGTTTTCTTTAAATTCTTGCATCATGATTCAATCTAAATTTCTAGTTGTAATTCTTGTTGTGATGTCTGAGTAATACTCCGCTCGTCGAGGAGTCGAGACGATCAATAGAATGATGATGTAATATATCTGAAAACGATTCTTGATTCCTACGAGTTTTGTAAACCCTAGCAAGTTCAAGAACCGACGACCCATTTCGTTACGATTAATATCGCTCGAAATTAGGGAGTTACGATCGTTTCTTGAAATTGCTAGAGGCTAGGATGTGAATGATATCGACGAAAGAACAAGGGTTAAATGATGAAACCCTAGTTTCATGAGAAAGCCCTAACTCTCATCGATCATCATCGATCTAGTATCAATTCTTCGAAGGACAAGAACACGTTATCTTGAGATTACATCACGTCTATAGATCCGATCGATTCCTACGAGCCTCATTTAGATTCTTGACATTTTGGTTGGAAATATTATCGAAACCCAATTCTTGATTGTTTATCAGTTTCTTGATTCTTGATTAAACTCGTGACACCTGAATCAATTGATAAATTCTTGAATCATGTTTTCTTTTCTTTTCGATTAACTTTTCGATTCAAACAAATCAAATATAAAAACGAATCGCACAATCCCTGTGGACGATCCGCACTCGCTTACGATCTACAACTGACACCATAGTTGATTGCGGTCAAATATAATTTTTTGATTGTGAACTTTATTCAATTTTCTAATCACCGACACAAAGAGACTCTTATCGATTTGATTTACTTACACAGTCTCGCATTTTACGATCAATCAAATGGTGCCGAAATCGGGGACTATTTGAATTGATATTTTCACAACCAATCAAGAATATAATTCAATCACATGACTCAGCCAAAGGGCTTCGTAGATAGTGGGAGCAGCGGGAAGGTGTGCAAGCTGCTTAAATCCGTTATGGATTAAAACAAGCATTGCGGAGTTGGAACATCTGCTTTGACGTCGTTATCAAAGAGTTTGATTTCGTTAAAAACGTAGATGAACCTTGTATCTACAAGAAGGTGGCAGAGAGTAAGGTTGTCTAGGTGGACGACATACTCTTGATAGGAAATGACATTCCTATGCTGCAATCGGTCAAGCTCTTCTTATCACAAAGATTCTCGATGAAAGATCTTGGTGATGCCTCCTGCATATTGGGGATTAGGATCTATAGTGATAGATCCAAACGGATATTGGGATTGTCCCAATCCAGGTACATTGACACCATACTAAAGAGGTTTAGTATGGAAGAATCCAAGCGTGGGAACTTACCCACGATCTCTGGAGTCACTCTCTCCAAAGAGATGTCTCCCAAGACTGATTTGGAGAGAGCTCGCATGCAAGGGATACCCTATGCTTCAGCTGTAGGCTTTATCATGTATGCAATGCTATGTACCAGACCCGATGTAGCATACTCACTAAGTGTAGTGAGTAGGTATCAAGCTGATCCTGGAGAGAGTCACTGGACAGCAGTGAAGAGCATTCTCAGGTACTTACGAAGGACTAAAGAGATGCTCTTGGTGTATGGTAACAGAGAACTCCAAGTTGAGTCCTTTACCGATTCGAGCTTCCAAAGTGATAAGGACGACTCTAAGTCGCAGTCGGGATTTGTCTTTACCCTTTACGGAAGGGCGGTTAGCTGGAAGAGTTCCAAGCAGGAAACCGTGGCAGACTCGACGATGGAGGCTGAATACATCGCTGCCATCGATGCTGCCAAAGAGGCTGTCTTGATCAAGAAGTTCATTACTGAACTTGGAGTGGTTCCATTCATTGAGCATCCAATACCTTTGTATTGCGATAACAATGGAGCGGTGGCTTTGGCCAAGGAACCCAGGTCCCATCAGCGATCCAGGCATATTCTGAGGCGATATCACCTGATCCGGGAGATAGTTGATCGCCGGGAGATCGAGGTCAGGAGAGTTGACATGAAGAATAACACAGCGGATCCACTTACAAAGGCTATTCCCCAGATACAGTTTGAGAGACTCTTCGGGATGCTCGGTATGCGATACTATAGCAGCTGGCCCTAGTGCAAGTGGGAGATTGTTAGATGTATGTATGCCCTAGAGGCCAGTATTATACATATGAAGTATATTATATTGGATGCTTGGACATATATAGAGATGACTTTCTTGCTCGATATGATAGTATGCTATCTGGTTGCTCTTTATCTTAACATGTATACTTGTCTCTTTATACTTTCTTATAGTTACATGTTGGTAAAGCCCTTAGGATGTGTACTTGAATACCTGGACTATGATGCGGATCATACTAGTGGGGACATGGTAGTCCATAAGTACATCCTTCAAGGTCCCTAGTCGTGGGTGTATCGAGACGGGGCATCGATATACCAGTGTAGACTAGCGTATACGCTTCTCGACCCATGAGATGGGCGATGGATGATCCCATATCCATTGGTGTTTGACATCAGAGATGATATACAGGTGCTCAGTGGAGACTGGGTATACTGGACGGACTCGCCGAGAACTCCCAGATGGTATTATACCTCACGTCAGATGGCAGTTCTCAGGTGACACTTGTGCAGGTTAGTCTGTAGACCCGAGATCGTCATAGAGTCTTGTGTGATTCCCACTATGCTTTGATTTCCACCTTACCACGTCCATGAGGGCGTGCAAAACGGTGGTTTTTGGGTACAGTCCCGATTCACATGGAGGAAATGAGCGATAGGAGGGGTTTCGTCTCCCCCGGTATTGGGGGTTGATGTTGCGCTGTGCTCGATTGGCCGTAACAGGGAAGTCCCTGGCCAGGGCTGATTAGAGATATACTGGTAAGTGTTACCAGTAGTTTCTCGACCTGTTATGAGCCTCACATCGGCACGACTTATCGGTTATTGTGGTCTGACGTTTACCACCCGTAGACTTGATATGCGACATATCAGACGAGGAGACCGGACTGCACGGTAGTGTTGCCGGTTGGCTCGACGGGAGTTGTAGCAGGTTCGCTTGTTTTCTTCTGATCGCTCAATACCCGGGTGGCCGTTACGTTTAGCTGACCGCTTGCGGCTTGGGGGTGCTTGATATGATCATCACCCACTGCCGGCGTATTGACGAGTCTTAGAGTCCCACAAAGGAGTTACCTAGTTCAGGCGAAATGTTGTGGTGCGCGTATGCGATATGCGCATGGACCCGATTAAAATGCGTGTATAGGATACCGTATATTGATCGGGCGGCTTGCTTTTGGTGAGGTCGTATGTGATATGGCCGGATTGATAAATCAAGTGTTGATTTATCATTTAACCATTAGTTTCTCACTAGAAATCCTTTCTTGTGTTGGATGGATGTATGCATGCATGTATGTTTTTCTTTCTTTCTAGTTTCATGCACATATGGATGTGTATACATACATACATACATCATCTATCATGGTTGCTTATACAAAGAAAATGGTGGCAATATAAGACTCACACCATGGTTTTATTTATATAAATTATTATTGAATTTGATTTAAAACAAAAGAAAAGGAAAGGATAATTCATGGAAGCTTTCTACACTCTTCTTGACCTAACCATGTTCACCCACCATTTAACCATGGATTACTTTTCATTATGGGTTTTAACTCAAGTTCAATAATGATTCAACCATAGTTTGAGATGAGGGATAAAAAATATATAAAGATATATTTTCTATTTTTCAACTAGTGGTTTTTCTTCTCTTATTAAAAAAGGCCACCATCTTCTTCCTCCATCTTCCATTGCTCTCTAGATTTTTCAAGTGAGCAAAATACTCATCAAGTTAGGATTTTGAAGTAAGAAAAGCCACCACAACATCATTCTACACAAGTCTTGCCCACTTGTTTAGAGTGTTAGCTTCGATTTTCATTCTTATGTAAGCCCGCGGGGGCGCCCCGGCCGTCGATCCGACGCCGGAAACGCGGAAACAAAAAAAACTTTGCAAAACTTGCAACCGGCACCACCGCGCACTTTTCACCCAGATCGGGCCATTAACCTAGCTAACTAGGAAACAAGAAAAGAGTAGAGAAGTTATACCAAGCGATCCGTGTCCTTCGGTCTTCATCTCCACTCCGATCTCTCGCGGAATCTCCGTCCATCATCGTCTCGTCGGAAAGGGCACCACGTAGCCGGAATCTTTTACGGGCTCCTGCCTCTTGACCGAGGCAACTCGGGCGCGAAGTTGGCTAGCCGACGCGTCCAAGGTATGCTGTAGGATAGTGTAGTAAGCAGGTCTCTTTGGGGTTTATGAGGTTGCCATGTTGGAGGAATTTTAGCACAAGAATTTCATGGATGCTTTGATGGAGAAATTGAGCATGCATGAAAATGAGCTCGGCCACCAAGGAATTGTGCTCTCTGGAATTACAAAAGGGGTGAAGTCCATTAATTAAAATCATCCTCTAAATTAATCACTTCACAGCAAACATATAAATGAGGGGGGGCCACCAAAATACAAGAAGGAATTAATCCCACCAAAATTAAACCCCTCACACCACTCCCCAACAGTGGCCGGCCCCAAATAAAGTGGGTGGAAAAATGGATGAGTGATTTTTCAAAGGAGATAAAGAAAAAATCAAAAAGAATAATGGTCACACCAAAATCAAGCTCAAACCCTTTCACTAACCATCACCATAAATGCAAGGAATGACAAGAAAGGCATCTCATGATTATGAAGCCACACTTAAGCAAAGAAACCCCTCACAAAATGTTAATTGCAAACTTGCAATTAACACCCTCCAACGAAAGGTCCGACCGGGAAGGAAAAAGAGAAAACCGGCCGGAACGGAATGCAAACTGGCAACCCCAGAAAACCGATCCCGTAATAAATTACAGGAAAACCCCGCTACTGCAAATTCATACCCGCATTTGTATTCCCACTGAACACAAATGCAAAGAGACAAAACTACACTATCAAATACTAAGATCCGGCTTAAACCAAAACCGGCTAGTAAAAACTGTCCGATCACGATCCGTGCAATACCGCACGTATCTGATCGAACCCTGCCATATCTCCATACGGCCTCTACAGCGTTTCGCCCGAAACCTGAGTAACTGTCTGTGTGGTGGACTCTAAAGACTCGTCAATACTATGGCTGTGGATTTAACCACTAGCACGTCAGAGGTATTAGCCATACGTGACGGGCCACCAGCTATCGACCAAAAGGGACGTCGATGAGCGAACTCATCCTGACACCCTACTGAGCCTGTCAGTGACAATATCCGTATAGTCCGGTCCGTTCGTCTATGAGCATCGCATGGCGGGCCTAGGGGGTTGGTAAAAGTCAGACCCCCAAAAGCGGTACAAGTCGTATCGGAGTGTAGCCCAGAACACACTTAGATACTACTGGAATACCTACCAGCAAATCTCCTGCCTTGGCCAAGGACTTTTCATGTTCTGGCTCTCCTAGACACAGCACGACCTCACCCCCAAAACCGGGAGAGACGAACCCCTGAAGATCCGCTCACTGCCTCCATGTGGCTCGGGACTGTACCCAACTAAAACCTGTTTGCACGACTCCTTTGAGCCGTGGTAGGGTAGTAATCAAAGTACAGTGGGAACTCACACGAGACAAATGACGATCTCAGGTCGATGAACTAACCTGTACACATGTCACCAGGGAACTGCCATCTGACGTCTGGTATAATCCCAACTAGCAGGTTCCCGGCGAGTCCTGTCCGGTGTACTCATAACCCAATGAGCACCTGTATACATCTTAGGTGAACCAACTGACACCAGTGGCTTGTGAGACCGGCCACCGCCCCTCGTCGGGGTCTCGACTGTATACACTAGTCTACTCTGGAGAATCGATGCCCTGTCTCGAAACTCCCTCGACTAGGGACCATTTAAGGATGTGCTTATAGACCCCAGCTCCCACTTATATGATCGCCCTCATACTGCTGGAAGTCAAGCAAGAATCCTATGGGCTTTATCATCGTGCAATAGCGACTCATCAGGTCACTTAAAGCAGTACACGATGATAAAGATAAACCAGATAGCATACTATCATCTCGAGTAAGACTGTCCTACTGGGACAGGTCCTCCCCTCAATCATTGCAATCACGTGCCTGTGATCCAATAATTGACTCTGAGGGCACTATCTCCAACAATCTCCCACTTGCACTCGAGGCTAATTATTGCGATGTCGCATACTCACAGCCCGTGTGATACCGAACACCCAACTCCTCTACTAGTCAGTCTCACAAAGCTCGTTTGCGAAACTATTGCGTTCGAGGAATAGCCTCAGTGAGTGGATCCGCTTTGATGTTTCTTTCTATGTCTCTCTATATCTCATGTTCGCAGAGAAAACCATCTCCCGAAATGAGCAATACCTGTCCTAGAATGTCTGGATGT
Source organism: Agapanthus africanus (assembly GCA_030015575.1). NCBI lineage: Eukaryota > Viridiplantae > Streptophyta > Magnoliopsida > Asparagales > Amaryllidaceae > Agapanthus > Agapanthus africanus. The sequence continues at coordinate 401,641,370 of CM057350.1, read as the reverse complement.
CTGATGGGACCTAGCTCATAAGTGAACTCCAAATCCAAACTTCTTAGACTGTATCGTCAACTGAACTTAATCAGTATCCTGCGCCATGCCTTCCCTCAGTTTCCACCTGGACCACCTGTCCAAATTACTGCCCCTCGTCAGAGGGAAAACTATAACTCTGACAGCCACTCTGCCATCCAGGTCACCTTGGAAGCCTGGAATGATAACTGTCTCCCGAAGAAGACTGCCGTTATCATATCCCTAGAACATTCACTTATGTTCTAAAACTGCTTCCGACTGTTTCTCCAGGATTGGATCAATATCAACTTATTGCACCTACCGCAAGAACAACATCTAGTGTGGTACGTGACATCTCATGATTGACTCAATTGCCTAAGCAAGTGATCTGTCAATCATGCGTATCCCTCTCCCCTTTAGTCTGTAAGACAGCTTTAGAGAGGGTGACTCCATTACCTGCAGGCACACTACCGTGCCAGGAGTCGTCCATTCTAAATACTCATAGAATGCGGTCAAAGTACCCAGATTAGGAAACCACCCAAATCTAGATCTAAAACCATAGATCTAATAACCAGAATGTCTGATATAATATCCAAGTCCTATGTGGAGAAACTACTGTGTGACGACCAAAGTATAACCGATCGTAGTATAGGAATATCACTTCCTACTCTGTGTATGTCATCAAATACCAGGACATCACACCCTACTACCTTCTTAACAGATCCATCCCCTATTCTGATGAAGTCAAACCTATGACTGTCACATCAGAAATAGATGATCTATCTCCGTTATATCTGCTTTAGTCTATAAATAGACATAAGCCTGATATCCACCAATGCTTCCGCTGCTCCCACTGACTACGACAACCCTCTGGCAGAGTCATATAGACGTGCACTTCTAAAGCCAGTTTAGAACGACGCTATACTCATCCTCCCGCCGGGTCTCGCAGCCTGGAACAACAGCAATGGCAAGTCTGGGTAAACAAGAACCTCCCTGCCACCGTCCTTGAGCATACCGAAGTACCTCTCGGGTGCCTGAGGTTACCCACCTTATCTGCGGAGTGGCCAATGGAATGTCAAACCAGATTGAATCTTTAGGTTCTTATGAAATCTTCAGTAATCGTTTGTGGTTCTGGAATCACTTCCAGTTCTACCATACTCCCACTACTGTTTTCTGAAAAAAAAAATCCATTTTTGATAAAACTGTGGCGAGTCAAGAACAATATCACTATTGATCTTCCAGATGGTAGAAAGTCAACCCTCGTCATAGCCCGGGTCAACCCACAAACAGCCATTACAGAAACGTGCCTTGAGTTGTCCAGAGTCTGGTTTTAAGCATAAGCCGGACAACTCCCCGTATCTTAACAATGTCAAGATATGAACTGTTCTATATCCAAAAACAGAGGCACTGATTTAATTGAACTAGATTCAAATCATGCAGCTGTCTCCAGTGCATGTCAACTAAATGGAAGAGAGGCCGATCAGCGTTACTCAACTTAGGAGTACTTCCAATTATGAGTAACCTGAAAGAGAAGCTAGCTCTCTTAATCTTTACTATCAACTGAATACCATTCACAAGTATCTACTCTTCGACCACCTTGAAGAATCCCGATACTTGCAATACTTGGTTCTCTACTTTACTCTTATACCTATAACTCCTCAAAACTTAGACCCTGTGTTTCTACGAAACACATGTCTAAGAACTAGAGAAGTTAAAAGTAAACAGAATATAGTACGAGGACCAACCCCTCTGTCCTAATGGACACTGGACAATATACAATACTCTGTATAAGTCCCCTGAGTCTAGTGACTCATTCACTGTGTGTCGTAGGTTGAAAACTGTACTTTTGGTTAAGAAGAATTACACCGTTGTTCAATGCTCCTTACCTAACCATCCACTGGTATAGGTAAATGTCATAGACATAATTTCAAAAAGGTATGTCTCACTCTATAAAAATAGACGTACAGATATATCAATTTGAAATTGGTGCACAACAACGGATATTCAAAACCAAATATTTGCCGACCGGCAAATAACTAAGGTGGTTTCCTCAAATATCACCAATTCCAACGAATCCTGATATAATGAGGATGATCACCCAATTCTCAATAACTTACTCCCACTCATCATCTGTAAAACCATACAGATGTGAGAATCATACCTGGTAAATACATACCCTGGAGCAAGTGTCTAATTGGGAAATCAGTTTTCTTTTAACAGTACACAGTGAAACTGAAACATTGAAATGTTTCGATGGGGTATCCTGGTATTCTTAGTAATGCCTCTTCCATTATCCAGATTCACAACTATAACCGTATAATTTTTTGCCATCTTTCCAAATCCCTTTACATTTCTTTAGTCATTACCTTCTGTACACCCCTTTAGGCCAAATGGTTTTCTTCCTTCCCTACCGTTCGGCACCAGCCTATGGTTTGGAAGAAGACTATCCAATAAGCATAATGGGTGTACTGTCCTAATCCTAGGAGCACTCGCAATGCGAGAGAAGGTAAAGATAAAAGACACACGAATAAACCTAATTCATAAGTGATTTAGGATTGACAAAGAAGTATATGATTTGGTCGTGAATAGCAGTCGCAATTTACTTTGCCCTCTTACTAATCCCTTTCTTTGTCTGAACTTAATACCTTCTGTACACCGTTTAGGCTAATTGGCTTTCTTCATTCCCTACCGGTCGGCACCAGCCTAGGGTCTGGAAGAAGACTATCCAATTTGCGTAATAGGTGTACTACTCCTAAACCAAGGAGTACTCGCAACCTGAGAGAAGGTAAAAGGAAAAGACAACTGAATAGTCCTATTCGTTTTCTCCAGAACCTGAAACCATCCTCGAAGTCCTTCGAGTTCGTATATAACCATACGATGGTTTTGTCCAATGGAAGTGGAGGTTCGTAGTAATACGGGGTATCCCGGAGAAAAGGGTAAAAGTAGGAGTGGCAAAGAGGTCTGCAACTCTGACAATCCAAAAGCCAGTGTTAAGAAGGTTCGGTCAACTTAGTCACTGAGTCATAGTCTAGGGTCGGGTCAATGGTCGCTGTCAGAGAGAGAGAAAAGAAACACTCAGCGTGCACTCTAACCTAGATCAGAATGGTTACCAATTTATCTAATCTGGAAACCTCCCACTGTAACGTCAAATTCTTCCCCAAACCTGAAAGAAGAATTAGCCGGGATCACCCGAGGAGTAAACCAACTCATCAGTGGGAATCGGGATCCAACTCTCATCGCATGATAACATGACGGAATCCGCTCACGTTATCACACTCCAGAAGGTATGCGCATATCTGGCAAGTTTCAGTTCTTTTGAAACTCCCGATGTGGATTTCTGCCCCATGCTCTTATGACCTTGACTTTGGCCAACATATCATAAGTCACATGTCAGTTCTACCCGTCATTTTTTTGGTTAATTTGAACCCACCCGTACATACCCTTGACTTTGGCCAAAATGGCAGTACGACTGTCCCAAACCAACGCATCTATCTATGCTGCATATGAATACCCAACAGCTACCAAACACTGTGCCTTGACTTTGGCCAACATACACAGCTTGAATACTATTGACCATCCATATGAAATGACGGAGGGCTACGAATGGTTTCTGGCGAAAACCTTTAACGTAATGAACTTGATATCGTTGCAGGAATGGATAGCTTTTAAAAATATAGTGACGAAAAACTTTGCTAAAGAGGTCACTCCCGGTGAAGGGATCTCGGCTCTTTCCCCGTAGAATGAGGTGCGGGATATTCCAAATGAATACCACGATGCAAAGCAAAAGTAATCGGCTATAGTGAAGTTATTGCCCTGACGCAAACTTTTGTCCAAGGGGTCACTCCCGGTGAAGGGATCTCGGCCCTTGCCTCGTCGACTGAGGAGCAGGATATTCCAACTGAATACCTCTGTGCAAAACAAAAGTGAACGTCAATGCAATAACAGCTTTTTGAAAAAAGTTCCAACAACATCAAAATAGGTTTGTTTATCTTGCATTGATCCGAATCAACGCAGTCCTATCAATTGATCACACTACAAAGAACGAAAATATACTGACGTACGTATATGCCATCCGCATTCGCCACTGGGTCCCGTCATCACCCGTTAGGTTAGCTAACTAACGACAGAGCGGGGACTGGACTAGCGCGGAAGCAAAACATATACAATATCTACTAATATATATACAATATATAATTTTCGCTCAAGGCGTGATAAACAATGCAGCACAGAAAAGTACAGCATCACAGATCAATACAGATATCTGGGATCCCCAGGTTTCACAGAGCCGCTGAAACCCGACGTTCCCCTGGTCGTGTGGATAGCCTGTGCAATGAAATCCTAGACCCCTACGGGCGCGGCAAGTTACCCGCCAAAACCTGAAGCGAGGCAGCCCCCTTCAGCTACGTGAATGGACCACCCAGCACTTCACGGAATCCGGTAACTTGGGCACCCCTCCTGGGTCAACCCTATACCCCCTACGAGTGCGGCGAATAGCCCGCCAATCCTAGAATGAAGCCCCCTCCGTCTCAATGCCATGAGATGCGGGCTTGTTGCCCTCTAGAACCCGGCTATCCGTGCACCCCTCCGCGGGGTAATCCTAGTACAGAAAGTAAAATATACAATATAACGGGTACATCGACCGCAACCTGGTCGTGCCCCAAAATAATAATACAAACAGGCAGTGACGGCAGTCCACATGTCGGACGCTCGCCCCGCAATATCAAATGTACATAATACAACAAAACTGTACTACCACTGCAACCAGGCTATCCCCCACGACCGATCCGCAATATCACAGCAACACACAGAACATCAACGTGAATGTCACGTTCGCAAATCCGTCTAACCGGGCTATAGCAGTTAGACGGGATTTACCGATCAAGTGACATTCACGGTCGCAGATATAAAGTAAAAACTGTGAACTGGCATGTTTAAAATATCCGATCGAACAAATTTTATCAAGTGGGCCCCAAAAAGTACTGTAGCACTTACAGAAAATCTGGGCCCAAAAATAATATCCCAAAACCCCTATTTCCTATTCAAAAGCTTACTGTGAAAATATGGTGCAACGATTCCTCTTAACCACCGCGGAACCGCGGCCAAACCAGGGGTTTAGCCGCGTTTCCGCGGTCGTAGTAAGGAATCATTGAGCCGTATTTTCCCAGAATTCTTAGAATTTCTTGCATGTCTTTCTGCAATGACCTGAAAAATTTTAGGAGCTGAAAAAATTTCAACAGAGAACACATGCATGGAAAATACGGATTTTGGGGATTTTATTATATCGGATTTTAAACACACTAGACCATGCTAGGCTAAGTTAATGGCGTGGCTCTGATACCATTGTAAGCCCGCGGGGGCGCCCCGGCCGTCGATCCGACGCCGGAAACGCGGAAACAAAAAAAACTTTGCAAAACTTGCAACCGGCACCACCGCGCACTTTTCACCCGGATCGGGCCATTAACCTAGCTAACTAGCAAACAAGAAAAGAGTAGAGAAGTTATACCAAGCGATCCGTGTCCTTCGGTCTTCATCTCCACTCCGATCTCTCGCGGAATCTCCGTCCATCATCGTCCCGTCGGAAAGGGCACCACGTAGCCGGAATCTTTTACGGGCTCCCGCCTCTTGACCGAGGCAACTCGGGCGCGAAGTTGGCTAGCCGACGCGTCCAAGATATGCTGTAGGATAGTGTAGTAAGCAGGTCTCTTTGGGGTTTATGAGGTTGCCATGTTGGAGGAATTTTAGCACAAGAATTTCATGGATGCTTTGATGGAGAAATTGAGCATGCATGAAAATGAGCTCGGCCACCAAGGATTTGTGCTCTCTGGAATTACAAAAGGGGTGAAGTCCATTAATTAAAATCATCCTCTAAATTAATCACTTCACAGCAAACATATAAATGAGGGGGGGCCACCAAAATACAAGAAGGAATTAATCCCACCAAAATTAAACCCCTCACACCACTCCCCAACAGTGGCCGGCCCCAAATAAAGTGGGTGGAAAAATGGATGAGTGATTTTTCAAAGGAGATAAAGAAAAAATCAAAAAGAATAATGGTCACACCAAAATCAAGCTCAAACCCTTTCACTAACCATCACCATAAATGCAAGGAATGACAAGAAAGGCATCTCATGATTATGAAGCCACACTTAAGCAAAGAAACCCCTCACAAAATGTTAATTGCAAACTTGCAATTAACACCCTCCAACGAAAGGTCCGACCGGGAAAGAAAAAGAGAAAACCGGCCGGAACGGAATGCAAACTGGCAACCCCAGAAAACCGATCCCGTAATAAATTACAGGAAAACCCCGCTACTGCAAATTCATACCCGCATTTGTATTCCCACTGAACACAAATGCAAAGAGACAAAACTACACTATCAAATACTAAGATCCGGCTTAAACCAAAACCGGCTAGTAAAAACTGTCCGATCACGATCCGTGCAATACCGCATGTATCTGATCGAACCCTGCCATATCTCCATACGGCCTCTACAGCGTTTCGCCCGAAACCTGAGTAACTGTCTGTGTGGTGGACTCTAAAGACTCGTCAATACTATGGCTGTGGATTTAACCACTAGCACATCAGAGGTATTAGCCATACGTGACGGGCCACCAGCTATCGACCAAAAGGGACGTCGATGAGCGAACTCATCCTGACACCCTACTGAGCCTGTCAGTGACAATATCCGTACAGTCCGGTCCGTTCGTCTATGAGCATCGCATAGCGGGCCTAGGGGGTTGGTAAAAGTCAGACCCCCAAAAGCGGTACAAGTCGTGTCGGAGTGTAGCCCAGAACACCCTGAGATACTACTGGAATACCTACCAGCAAATCTCCTGCCTTGGCCAAGGACTTTTCATGTTCTGGCTCTCCTAGACACAGCACGACCTCACCCCCAAAACCGGGAGAGACGAACCCCTGAAGATCCGCTCACTGCCTCCATGTGGCTCGGGACTGTACCCAACTAAAACCTGTTTGCACGACTCCTTTGAGCCGTGGTAGGGTAGTAATCAAAGTACAGTGGGAACTCACACGAGACAAATGACGATCTCAGGTCGATGAACTAACCTGTACACATGTCACCAGGGAACTGCCATCTGACGTCTGGTATAATCCCAACTAGCAGGTTCCCGGCGAGTCCTGTCCGGTGTACTCATAACCCAATGAGCACCTGTATACATCTTAGGTGAACCAACTGACACCAGTGGCTTGTGAGACCGGCCACCGCCCCTCGTCGGGGTCTCGACTGTATACACTAGTCTACTCTGGAGAATCGATGCCCTGTCTCGAAACTCCCTCGACTAGGGACCATTTAAGGATGTGCTTATAGACCCCAGCTCCCACTTATATGATCGCCCTCATACTGCTGGAAGTCAAGCAAGAATCCTAGGGGCTTTATCAACGTGCAATAGCGACTCATCAGGTCATCTAAAGCAGTACACGATGATAAAGATAAATCAGATAGCATACTATCATCTCGAGTAAGACTGTCCTACTGGGACAGGTCCTCCCCTCAATCATTGCAATCACGTGCCTGTGATCCAATAATTGACTCTGAGGGCACTATCTCCAACATCTTGATCTTCCGAAGTTGCTTGCTTGGACAAAGCGGACTCCGGGTGGATCATCGGTGACCTAGAGAAGTTCAAGCGGACCTTTTACAAACCCTAAGTAGCCGAGGAGTATAGCGTAGGGAGCTACAAAGGTTGTACTCTCAAAACCCTAGCTTTTCTTTCATGAGATGATGTGTGAAATTTGAAACCCTAATTTTTCTAGGATAGATCCTTTGTAAGTTTACTTAGCACTATAAAAACTTAATCTTTGGTACATGTGATGCTTCCAAACTCTACATAGGGTGCTAGGTAAACCTTTCAGCCTGATCATGGAGATGGTTGATCTCCAGGGAGATCGAGGTTAGGAGAGTAGACACAGAGGACAACAGCGCGGATCCACTCACAAAGGCCTATTTCCCAGTAGAGATTTTTATGGGATGGTTGAGTATGAGATACTTCAACCACAGCTGTATATTGGGTATGCAATACCACAATAGATGGCCCTAGTGCAAGTGGGAGATTGTTAGTTATATGTATGCCCTAGAGGCCATTACTGTACATACAATGTATATTGTAGTGGATGCTTGGACATATATAGGTAGGACTTTCTTGCTCGACATGATATTATGCTATCTGGTTGCTCTTTATCTTAACAAGTACTCTGATTGTATCTATGTTACATGTTGATAAAGCCCTTAGGATGAGTACTTGACTACCAGGACTATTGGGGACAGTGTAGTCGCTAAGTACATCCTTCAAATGTTCCTTGTCATAGGTGTATCGAGACAGGGCATCGATATACCAGAGTAGACTAGCGTATGCACTTCTTGACCCATATGATGGGCGAATGGATGATTGTAAGTCCATGCTACCTCTCCCGGTACTTTCGGGCATGCGGAATTTGGTGAAAAACAATTTTCTAGAGGCGGTAACATGGACACAAAACCGGATCTTTGTTAAACATAGCTACCTAACAACCTAACTAAGAGTTGTTAACTACTCGGTTAGGGGGTTATACCTTTCTTTCTTGAACTCCTTCGTCTTCTACACTTGATGGTTGTCCGGATCGGCTTCACTCCGTCGTCTCCTTGCGCCGAAAATCGATCCACCCGAAAGCTTCTACCTTTGGCTTCTTCTTCGAGCTTTGAAGAAACTAGTTCGCTCGGTTTGCTGAACCTTGTGAACTAGAGTGAGTAGAGGAGAGTGTGTTGGGATTTTCTCTATGGTTCTTGGTTCTCAACACATGAGACAAGTGGACTATAGACTAAAGAGAGGGAGAGCAAGAGGAGGAAGATGAGAGCTCAAGAACACAAGAGAGAGAAAGGAAATGAAAGAATGAGCAATACTTTTCTCTCTTGGCTCTCATAATCCAAAACCATTATAACCAATACTAGCAATCAAGTATTAGTGATGGTTTAAGCTACAATAGCCATATCATTTCATGCACTCATTTTGCACAAGAGAACAAGCAAGCAAAAGTCTTTGCCATGAAATGATAGCCATTGTCATCATGATGGTCAACTAGTCCAACCTAGTCAACCGGTCAACAAAGTCAACAAGTCAACAAAGTCAACCCCTCAACAACCATGTCACTATAATACTTAATTAATATTATTGTTAATTACATATCATATTCTCATTAGGGTTGAGCAAAAAGTCAACAGTCAACAGTCAACAGTCAACAACCTTAATGAGAATCCTCTGTCTCTGTCTCTCTGTCAACTGTGCATACACACCCGCATCCGCGTTCCGAGGAACACGAATACATACTGGATAAAACCAATCCCAATACGTACACTAGGATCTGGCTTAAACCAAATCCCGCTAGTGTTAACTGTCCGGACACTGTACGTGCATAAGTGCACGGATGTGACCGAACCCTGTCGCAAAACCATGCGACCTGTCGCAAAACCAGGCGACCTCTACTCTTTTACCTAAAGGCGAATAGCTTTCTGTGTGGGTGTTCACACCATAATATTGTATTTTATATTCCCCATTCTTATGCATTTTACAATAAAAACAGGTGCTTTTGACCCATGTCTGCTATATGTTACAGGTTACAGGTTGTTGGAGCAAAAACAGTGAAAAACACAAAAGAAGACACAAAAGAAGGATTTTGACCAACAAATAGGAAGATCTTAGTAAAGCTCAGCAGAAGAACGGTTCACCATCAACAAGACAACAAAAGATCCAAATTTACAAGAAAGACGGTTACAAGATCCATTGCAAAGTGTTCGTTGAAAATCTGGTATCACTGTAGAAGCCCAAATGATAACCTGAATACAGAACCAGGAAGAACAGAAGAACCCCAAGAAGCCCAAGAAAAATCCAAATATGATCTCATCATTGGGCCGCGCTTCCGCGGCCCAAAGCGCATATACGCGGCGCTTCCGCGGCCTTCCTGTGCCAGTGCGCAAATCAAATTTTACCAATTTTTCTTGACGGCTATGGAAAGATTTTCTAGGGGTATATTTGTAACTTTAGACATGCGGTACAATTGTAAACCCTAGGGTTTCTATGTCCTATAAATAGAACCCAAGACCTTGTATTTTCTCATGCCTCTTTTCAATCAATAAATTCAGATTTTCTGAGAGAAACAATTCAGATCTGTTCTTCTTGTTTGGAGGGAGCCGTCAACTAGTAAGTATTTTTATCTCTTTTAATTTAATGTCTTCTCTTCCCCTAATGAGCGAGTAGTCTCCTCGCTTGTTAGGGTTAGCCTTAGGGAAAGGGTTGAGAGATGAAATCTCTCGCCCCTTTCAATGCCACCTTCACCTAATGAATAAGAACTTCACGCATACGAACACAACCGCTCCCTGCGGCATCCTACCCTTCGAGGTAACGATGAACCGTAGTATAAAGGGCCGGTTCTGCGCGTTTTCCGTGAGGGTTAGGATAATTATCAACAAAGGTAGGGTACAAATCTAGAGGAAGAAACATCTTCCCAAAAGATTTGTATCCACTTTATTGATAATTAACTTAACATCTAAGAGATCTAAAAAAGGAAGGTATTGAAAGCGGTGAGGAAAAATCTTTAATTTCCAAAACTTCCCCTAATCCTAATCCTAGCAAGATTCTTAATTAAATTAATTAGATCTAGTCTTTAGATTTTTATAAACCTACCAAAACTACAAAAAGAATCAACTCGTTAAAACACTTTAAAAGAAATTTACCCGTCTCTGTGGATCGACCCGTACTCACCGGCTAGCTGCGAAGCGACGCCGTTTCTGATTGCGGTAAATTAATATTTTTGAACGTAAAATCTCTACCAATCAAATGGCGCCGTTGCCGGGGACGGCGTAATCTTTCTTTTTTGTGAATTTTCGGGTTGATATAAATTTTAAAAAAAATTATAAAAATCTGAAAAATCAAAAATATAAACAAAAATATCATCTTTTATTGTTTGAAGGGTACTCTTTGTGAATCTTTGCAGGTTTCACGGATCTGGAATTTTACAGAGGGCAAATCAGAAGTTGGTGCATAAAAACAGAGGAGAAATTGAACAGAGGAGCAGTACAAAAATTTCCAAAGCCCAATCTTTTCTTTCGACCGCTCTTCCGCCGCATTATCCCACTTCGCGCCGCGCTTCCGCCGCCTTCTGGAGGGTTCTCTGCGCAATTTTTGCTGGGTTTGCTTGTCTCATTCTCCCCTCTGCAAATCTCCATATATCTTTTGCCAAATCTTCTGCAGGATTCTTCGCGCTAAAAATCTTCTTCCCCCTTCCAATAATTGATTTTCTGCAGGATTCTTTGCGCCGCGCTTAAAAGCAATTTGATTGCAAGTGATTTACTGCTTTGCATACTTTAATCTGACTTTAAGGGGCTATTGACCAATTCAGATTGGGTGGGGATTTCATTACCCTTCCCAGGACCCCAGAAATCACTTAAAGCATCTGCATTGACCACTTTTAATCTAAAAAAAAATATTAGACTCAGCCCTAAGGACGTCGAGCTCAATAGGACAGAGGACTAGTATAGGCATCGGCCGTTTATCCTAACCGACATTGCGGTGACTAGGCTAGTGGTTTTTAATTAGGCCCACTGTAGTGGTGGTTCCTTCCCACTTACCTGGCCGTACTTGTCCGTGAAGAGGCGGTTTGAGGTTCTATCTCTAGCCCTTTGGAACAGTTAGGAGCTGTCTAGCTGACCTAGGTGACCCTAGACTTAGGTCTGATTGTGCATGTGTGGTTAATCGCAGTTGTGTCACTAGTCTCTTTTCAAAATCTTTTTGCAAAAGCTCACTTAAAAAGACAAGGAAAATCTTTTAAAAAAAAAAAAAACTTGCAACTTGCCGCTAAAGAATCTTTGCACTCACTTACACCACTTCTTCTCAAAGTCGTTTTCTTACCCTCACATTCTGTTTTCTGACTGCACTACCCTTTAGTGTATGTCATCTTGGACTAGGGATACTAACACCCGATTAGTCCGTGTTTCGTTGGTACCGACCAACGAACCCTTCGACGAACCCTTCGTCGACGTTCCCTCCTTCTCCTTACCTCCATCTTCAAATTCTTCTTTCGAAGGTATGTCGGGACACGACCCCAACTATACCTTGCCGACGGGAATGATTCCGCCTCCGTTAGGTGCGAATAACCCGAATCTCCCGCCTGTCGAAGTGCCCGCACGAGTCGCGCTCCAGGATCTCTTCTACCCCGTCCGCACCGCCCTTCCCACTTGTCTTTCCCTCCCACCGGCAAATGGGGACAACTTTGAAATAAAACCACAATTCATCAATATGCTGCCTAAGTTTCATGGTTTGGAATCCGAAGATGCATATATTTTTATTAATAAATTCCAAAACGTTTGCGGCATGATGAAGACAACCCAATTAAGTGATGACGCAATAAGGCTAAGGGTCATTCCTTTTACCTTATGTGACCTAGCCGAGAAGTGGCTATACAGCACCGCATCACACTCCATTAGAAATTGGGACGAGTTTGTGAGAGCTTTTCTGAAAAAGTTCTACCCTCATCATAAAACTGCTAGAATCCGAAACGAAATTATACAATTTTCACAGCTTCCGTCCGAACCATTCTGGAAGTGCTTCGAGAGATTTAAAGACCTACTTGTTCAATGCCCTCATCATGGGATAGAAAAGTGGCAACTTTGCCAAACATTATACGAGGGATTGAACGCAGCAACGAAGCAGTTGCTAGAAACAATATGTCAAGGTCATTTTCTCTCCAAGTCTAGCGACGAAGCTTGGCAGTTTCTTGAGGACCTAAGTGAGCAAACAATTCAATGGGAGAGTACCAAGACCACATCATCTTCTTCAGTTGGTCAATCTAGGGCAGGCATACATCAAATAGATATGTCGATAGCTATGAAGGCCGAGATGGCCTCACTTATGAAAAAGCTAGAAGCGATTGAGACCAAAATCTCATCGACTTCTCCTGCCCCTACTCTACCCACACGAACTGTTTGTGCTTGTTGTTCTAATCCATCTCATCTCACCGAAGAGTGCCCTTATAATGCACCCATTCAAGGGCAGGATCAAGTCAATGCTGCATTCCAGCAAAGACAAAGAAACGATCCTTACTCTTCGACTTACAATCAGGGGTGGAGGAGTCACCCAAATTTCGCTTGGAACCAAAATCAACAAGTCCAAGGGAATAACAATTTTCAAAGAGCTCCTCCACAACAACAACAAGCACCCTTACAAACTCAAAACCAGCAACCTTTCCAACAACAACCTTATACAAATCAAACGAACAACTTGGTTCAACCTAATGATGATAAGGTTAGCTCGCTCGAGAAAAGTCTTGAAGCATTTCTCAAGCAAACCACAGATTCCGCAGCAAGATTTGAAAGTTATGTTCAATCTTTAATGAATAACAATGCCTCACATGATCAAAGTATCAAATCTATCGAGGCACAAATTGCACAATTAACTGCTGCGTTGAGCGAGAGAGAAAAGGGAAAGCTTCCATCTCAACCATTGCCCAATCCCGGTCACACACTAAACGCATATAACAATCACAATGTGAATGCGGTGACCACGTTGAGATCCGGAAGAGAGTTGCAAAATAATGTGGAAACTAGTGATGACATCCCCGCCGGTGGTTCTTCTTCCCCTTCTTCATTTTCTTCACTTCCTTCTTCACCTTTTTCTTTAGAGCCTATTCTCCACCCTTCACACGGCTCTACTTCTTCTGACTCGAACGGACCCATTTCTAACAACACGAACACATTCACACTGGGATCCGTTCCTATTCCACATTCTACTCCACAGACTTGTGACTCAACAAATTTTCAAAATGCACCATTTCCAAACAGGTTGAGTCCTAATAAACCAAATGCATAAGTGGAGAAGATTGTGGAGATCTTTAAGCAGGTTAGCATAAATATACCTCTCTTGGATGCTATCCAACAAGTCCCTTCATACGCGAAAATCTTAAAGGGCTTGTGCACCTCGAAGAGAAAGGCATCTCAAGTACCCAAGAAAGTGCTAGTGGCTAGTGCAGTGAGCAATGCTATTAACCACCATCAAACCTTACCCCAAAAACGAAAGGACCCCGGCTGTCCTACGATTTCCATCACAATTGGGGATAAGCAAATTAATCGTGCACTTTTAGATCTTGGGTCTAGTGTTAACCTGATTCCTTACTCCGTGTACGAACAATTAGGGGTTGGAGAGTTGAAACCCACTCGTTGCACTCTCCAAATGGCTGATCGATCAATCACCTATCCAAGGGGTCAACTAGAGGATGTGTTGATCAAAGTCGGGGAATTCATATTCCCCGTTGATTTTATCGTTATGGATACACAACCTGTTGTTAACCCAAGAAACCAAATTCCGGTGATTCTTGGTCGACCATTTTTGGCCACTTCCAATGCCATAATAAATTGTCGCAATGGCTCCATGACTCTATCCTTCGGAAAGAGGTCTAGTGAGTTCAATATTTATAAGATGGGAAGTCTGCCCCCCGTGCCTAAAACTAGTACACGAGAAGTTTGCTCTATTCACGAAATCACGCAGGAGGACTGCGAGCTTGAAAGATTTCTATTTGATGAAAACAGTTTTGACGCCACTAGTGCGTCCCTCCTTGAGCCTACTACTGTTGACACAACCGATGCTGATTATCAATGTTTTACTTTTTCGGATGACGACGACTCACAGCCCGCATATGAGTCGTTTGAGTTTTTGGATGAGTCAGTAGAACCATCCGAATCGGTTGTTTGCAGTGATTTCGAACCTGTGTCAGAGTCCTTTGAGTTCGAGGTAGATTCCGCAATGGTTCTTTCGCCTCAGAAATTCGAACTCATGCCCTTGCCGTCTCACCGTAGATATGCTTATATAGGTGAGAATGAGACTTTTCCCATTATCATATCAGCCTCTCTAGCCTTCGAGCAAGAGAACGCTATTTTAAAAGTCTTACAAGATAGGCGGCAAGTTTTCAGTTGGACTATGGCGGACATCGAGGAGATCAGTTCCCTCCTAAGTAAATATCATACACATTTGATGGATGATGCCATGTCAATAGAGGACACACGGGAACATCTTGGGGGTATTGTGGTGAGCCAACTTCCTCCTTTAGAAGTTGAAATACCCCCATTTCTTTTAATACGGTACGAGAATGCCAACACTCCACTGATTGCTGATCATTTACATTCTCGTTTCGATGCATCACCATCACCTGTATATTCACCTCCACACCTCCCATTCCACTACTTCTATCTTCCCCAATTCTTTGCGGACCACCACAACTTATTTTTTCACCCACCAATATTCTTTACTGATAAATTTTTCAAATGGTTGGTGTTGACTTTTGGCCTATGCAAAGTTGGGCAGTATTGTCTAACATAGTTTAATTGAAGTTTGGGGGAGGGTCTTTTTGTATATATTTTTGTTTTCTTTTTCTCTAAGAAATAAAAATAAAAATTTCAAAACATTAAAAATATAAAAAAAAATTTGTAAATAAATAAACAGGGGAGTGCCGACATTTTGACCCTCTTGGTTTAGTATGACAGTGAGGACACTGTCAAGTTCAAGTTTGGGGGTATGCTCGGTACGTCTTCTTCCTTCGCATTCATATGTACATTTTTGCATTTGCATACTTATTTGAAAACCTATAAAAATTTGAAAAATTTCAAAAAATTATAAATTAATGTATTCAATTTTGGCTAGTTGACTTGAGTTTAACTAATAGGTTAACTGGTTAGGAACAACTAGATCTTAGACTTAGGGAATTAAAAACCCTAAAAATAACCTTCCTTAAAGTTTAACGGTAGAAAGTATATGTTTTTGTAGTTTATTTAGAAATAGGCAAATTTTGGGTTCACTTCTTAGGCTAAGTCGAGACGAAGGAAAAGTATTAAAACTTTTATTAGAGTATAAGTTTGAAAAATAGTTCCTAGCTTAAATCTAGATTCTGAAAATGTATACCCTACAATTTGCACAATCACGCACCTTGAAACTTGGAATAGTAGAGGAGACCTTGAAATGCTCTTGTCTAAAGTCCTTAGTACAATGAAAATAAAAGAAAAAAAAAAGTGAATAAAGGAAAAAATGGACACTGGTTTTTGTGATTACTTAAGGCTGTAAAAATAGAAAAATATTTAGCGAGGGTGCTTCATCACCTAGTGCCTTAGACCAACTGGTTTGGGAGTCACTGCTAAAGCCTTGGGGGTTGCAAAGACTAGGAAGTACGCTTTAAAGTGCAAACGCATTTTGTAATCGGTCGTTGGTACCTCAAGAAGTATTAACGGTCGCATGAAGGATGTGTAAGCAAATTTCATTCACCAACTAATTAGTACTTTGGACAATGGATGAGAGTACGATTGCTTGATTTGAATTTCCAAGTGTAGGGGTGATCTATACACACACGTAGGGGTATGTGATTGGAATCTAGATAAGAGAAAGGAATGAAGAATAGAACTTGTATCTTTAATAGAGTTGATAGAAATTCCTAAGTGGAGATAAAACCCTAGAAGGAAAACTTAAGAAATGCCGAAAGCTAAGTAGATCTGCAGGATATATATAATCTTAAGTTAAATAATGAGGAAGTGTGAAGAATATGGGTGGATAATTTGCGAGTCAAAAGATAATAGAATTCCTTGTTAGAAAACCTAATTAAAGAACAAAAGTCAATGGGCCAATTTGATAGGATTTTGTGGGTGTAATCCGCTGAAAACCCTCAGGAGACAACACTCCTCCTACTAGGGACACCTAGAGGTTTAACGGCTTGTTGCACGAGCTCAGTGCAATCGCGTTTCCCTGCGAAAGTGCGGTTAGGATTTTTGTAGAGAATAAAACAATAAGTTTTGCTCGAGGACGAGCAAAAGGTAAGTTTGGGGGTATTTGTTCACACCATAATATTGTATTTTATATTCCCCATTCTTATGCATTTTACAATAAAAACAGGTGCTTTTGACCCATGTCTGCTATATGTTACAGGTTACAGGTTGTTGGAGCAAAAACAGTGAAAAACACAAAAGAAGACACAAAAGAAGGATTTTGACCAACAAATAGGAAGATCTTAGTAAAGCTCAGCAGAAGAACGGTTCACCATCAACAAGACAACAAAAGATCCAAATTTACAAGAAAGACGGTTACAAGATCCATTGCAAAGTGTTCGTTGAAAATCTGGTATCACTGTAGAAGCCCAAATGATAACCTGAATACAGAACCAGGAAGAACAGAAGAACCCCAAGAAGCCCAAGAAAAATCCAAATATGATCTCATCATTGGGCCGCGCTTCCGCGGCCCAAAGCGCATATACGCGGCGCTTCCGCGGCCTTCCTGTGCCAGTGCGCAAATCAAATTTTACCAATTTTTCTTGACGGCTATGGAAAGATTTTCTAGGGGTATATTTGTAACTTTAGACATGCGGTACAATTGTAAACCCTAGGGTTTCTATGTCCTATAAATAGAACCCAAGACCTTGTATTTTCTCATGCCTCTTTTCAATCAATAAATTCAGATTTTCTGAGAGAAACAATTCAGATCTGTTCTTCTTGTTTGGAGGGAGCCGTCAACTAGTAAGTATTTTTATCTCTTTTAATTTAATGTCTTCTCTTCCCCTAATGAGCGAGTAGTCTCCTCGCTTGTTAGGGTTAGCCTTAGGGAAAGGGTTGAGAGATGAAATCTCTCGCCCCTTTCAATGCCACCTTCACCTAATGAATAAGAACTTCACGCATACGAACACAACCGCTCCCTGCGGCATCCTACCCTTCGAGGTAACGATGAACCGTAGTATAAAGGGCCGGTTCTGCGCGTTTTCCGTGAGGGTTAGGATAATTATCAACAAAGGTAGGGTACAAATCTAGAGGAAGAAACATCTTCCCAAAAGATTTGTATCCACTTTATTGATAATTAACTTAACATCTAAGAGATCTAAAAAAGGAAGGTATTGAAAGCGGTGAGGAAAAATCTTTAATTTCCAAAACTTCCCCTAATCCTAACCCTAGCAAGATTCTTAATTAAATTAATTAGATCTAGTCTTTAGATTTTTATAAACCTACCAAAACTACAAAAAGAATCAACTCGTTAAAACACTTTAAAAGAAATTTACCCGTCTCTGTGGATCGACCCGTACTCACCGGCTAGCTGCGAAGCGACGCCGTTTCTGATTGCGGTAAATTAATATTTTTGAACGTAAAATCTCTACCAATCAGTGGGACTCTAAAGACTCGACACTACGCTGGCAGTGGGTTTAACCACGGACCGCAAGCGGCACTAGCTGTGCGTAACGGTCCCCAGGTAGATGCCGATAAGAAGACTGACGAGGTGAAACCCATCTGAACTCCTACTGAGTCTGACTGTGACAGTCTCCGTACAGTCCGGTCTGTTCGTCTGATACATCGCATGGCGGGCCTAGGGGGGCGGTAAACGTCAGTCCCCTAATAGCGGTACAAGTCGTGTCCGAGTGAAGCCCAAAACACCCTGAGATAACACTGGAAGCCTACCAGTATATCTCGCTTGCCCTGGCCAGGGACTACTCGTGTAATGGCTCTCCTAGACACAGCGCGATGTCAACCCCCAATACCGGGAGAGACGAATCCTGTCTAACCGTCACTGCCTCCAAGTGCTTCGGGACTGCACCCAACTACTACCTGTTTGCACGACTCCTTTGAGCCGTGGTAGGGTAGTAATCAAAGTACATTGGGAACACACTCGAGGTGAAGTGACAGTGTCAAGTCAGCGGACTAAGCTGTACTCATGTCACCTGGGAACTGATAACTGACGATAGGTAAAATACCAGCCGGTCAGTTCCCGACGAGTCCTGTCCAGTGTACTCGTAACCTAACGAACACCCGCATACTATCTCCAGTACGACGTACTGATGGATGTGGGACATACCATCTCCGACTCTGGGATGAGAAGCGCATGCGCTAGTCTACTCCGGAGTATCGATGCCCTGTCTCGATAGTCTTGCGACAAGGGACCTGCATAAGGATGTGCTTATAGATTACCCAGCCCCCACTAGTGTGACTGCCATCACAACGCTGGTAATCAAGCAAATATCCTAAGGGCTCCACTAATGTGTATAGGTGATATACTAAAATAAACACATGTACACATTGAAGTAGAAACGAACCAAGTAGCATATTACTATTTTGAGCAAGATTGTATATACAAGGTGAATATCCCAAGCTTCCATTAAGTAATATACAAAATAGTATGATACAGTAATGGCCTCTAGGGCATATACACTAACAATCTCCCACTTGCACTAAGGCCATGTACTGGCGTATCGAAGACCTATCATCTCGATCAGCCGCTCGAACTGAGTCTGGGGCAAGGCCTTGGTGAATGGATCTGCAGTGTTATCTTCTGAAGCGACCCTCCGAACCTCGATCTCCTGGCGATCCATGATCTCCCTGATCAGGTGATACCGCCTCAAGATGTGTCTGGATCTCTGATGGGACCTGGGTTCCTTCGCTAAAGCTATAGCCCCGTTGTTGTCGCAATACAGAGGTATTGGATCAACAATGGACGGAACCACCTGAAGTTCTTTCAAGAACTTCCTCATCCAGACAGCTTCTTTTGCGGCATCAGATGCGGCGATGTATTCCGCTTCCATCGTCGAGTCTGCAACGGTTTCCTGTTTGGAACTCTTCCAACACACCGCCCCTCCATTTAGGGTAAAGACAAAACCCGACATGGACTTGGAATCATCCTTGTCACTCTAGAAGCTGGAGTCAGCAAAGCCCTCGATCTGGAGGTCTTTTCCGCCATACACCAAGAACATCTCCTTAGTCCTCCTTAGGTACTTGAGAATGTTCTTTACCGCTATCCAGTGTTTCTCCCCAGGGTTTGAGTGATACCGGCTTACCACACTCAGTGCATAACCTACATCCGGTCTGGTACACAACATCGCATACATTATAGAGCCTACCGCAGAAGCATAGGGTATAATAGACATGCGATCCCTCTCCAAATCAGTCTTGGGAGACATCTCTTTAGAGAGGGTGATCCCGTGACAAGCCGGTAGGTTACCGCGCTTGGAATCTTCCATACTGAATCTTTTCAGTATGGTGTCGATGTACCTGGACTGCGAAAGTCCTAATATCCTCTTGGATCTATCACGATGGATCCGGATCCCCAGGATGTATGAGGCATCACCCAGGTCTTTCATGGAGAACTTGTGTGACAAGAACCCCTTGACAGATTGTAGCATAGGAATGCCATTTCCTATTAAGAGAATGTCATCCACGTATAAAACGAGGAATACTACAGTTCTCGCTACAAATCTACTATAGATGCATGGTTCATCTGGATTTTTGATAAAGCCAAATTCCTTGACCGTCTCATCAAAACAGATGTTCCAACTCCGCGATGGCTGCTTTAGTCCGTAGATGGACTTAAGCAACTTGCACACCTTTCCGTTGCTCCCACTCTGAATGAAACCCTCTGGCTGGTCCATATAGACACACTCCTCTAAATTTCCATTTAGAAAAGCGGTCTTTACGTCCATCTGCCAAATCTCATAATCGTAGAAGGCAGCAATGGCAAGAAGGATCCGAATGGATTTCAGCATAGCTACTGGAGAAAAGGTCTCGTCATAGTCCAAACCAGGTCTTTGACGAAAACCTTTTGCGACCAGTCTAGCTTTATAGGTCTCAACCTGTCCATCTACACCAATCTTCCTTTTGAAGATCCACTTGCATCCTACGGGTTTTACCCCGTCTGGAGCAATGTCCAACGTCCATACTTTATTGGTGTACATGGACTCCATTTCGGTCCGCATTGCATCCAGCCATTTTACCGAGTCGAAGCTCTGAACGGCCTGCTGGAAGCTAGTGGGCTCATCATAATCTATGATGCAATCCTCTCTATCCCCGTCTATGAGAAAACCGTAGTATCTCTCGGGCGGATGAGACTGCCTACTACTCCTGCGGAGCGGCGTAGGAATGTCCTGTTCTTTTGAACCCTCTGGTTCTACTACGCTTTTAGTAATAGTCTGTGGTTCTGGAATCTCTTCCAGTTCTATTTCGCTCCCACTTGTTTCCTTTTCTAAGAACCGGTGTTCCAGAAAATGGGCATTACGAGAAACAATGATCTTTTGTTCCTCTGCGTAATAGAAGAGATACCCCCTGGAGTTCTTTGGGTATCCCACAAACTTGCACAGTACTGAGCGTGCCTCGAGTTTGTCCGCATGCTGCTTTTTGACAAAAGCCGGACATCCCCAGATCTTCAGATATTGAAGATAGGGTTTCTTCCCACTCCATATTTCATATGGTGTGGTAGGCACAGTCTTAGTCGGAACTCGGTTCAAAAGGTATGCAGCTGATTCTAGCGCATACCCCCAGAATGATCGCGGTAACTCAGTGTTACTCATCATAGACCGTACCATATCCAATAGGGTTCGGTTCCGTCTCTCCGATACACCGTTATGTTGCGGAGTGTATGGAGGAGTAAGCTGAGAGAGAATTCCGTTCTCTTTTAAATAGTCCAGGAACTCGGCACTCAAGTATTCACCACCTCGATCCGATCATAGAATCTTGATACTTTTGCCGGTTTGTTTTTCTACTTCATTCTTATATTCCTGGAATTTTCCAAAGGCTTCGGATTTATGTTTCATTAAGAAGACATAACCGTACCTTGAAAAGTCATCCGTAAAAGTAATGAAGTAAGAATAACCGCTTCGCGCATGTGTAGACATTGGACCGCACACGTCGCTGTGTACGAGACCCAAGAGCTCGCTCGCTCTTACTCCGTGTCCAGTGAACGGAGTCTTTGTCATCTTTCCTTTGAGACATGATTGACAAGTGGCATACGATTGATATTCGAACGGATTCAAATATCCTTCTGTATGTAACTTCGTCAACCTTCTCTCATTGATGTGACCCGGTCTACAATGCCATAAGAAAGTCTGATTTATTTCCGGAGACTTTCTTTTGTGTGTATTCCGGACATTGAAAATCTGTGGTTGGTTTAATACGTATATACCATTGCTTAATGTACCTGACCCAATCAGAACTTGATTAAAGTGAATGTTCACAACATTACTTACAAATGCAAATTCATAACCTTCTTTAGATAATAAAGATACAGAAATGATATTACAAGTTGCATTAGGTACAAAATAGCAATTACGCAAAACCAAAACATGTCTATCTGACAAGCCCAGGTGATAGTCCCCCACGGACTCAGCATCCATGCCAGCTCCGTTTGCAACTCTGAGGGTCATATCACCTGCCTTCAAAACCCTACGCTTTCTCAGTGCCTGTAAAGAATTACAGATATGAGATCCTGATCCGGTATCCAATACCCAGGAAGTAGAGTTTATTGAAAGACAGTTTTCAATAACATACACACCTGAAGCTGAAGCCGCAACTTGCTTCAGTTCCTGTGTCCTGACTTTCCAAGCCCTGCAATCATTCTTCCAGTGTCCCTTCTTATGACAATAGAAGCATTCTTCTTTATCCACAAGCTGCCCCGCTTTCTTTGTTGCCTTTGCCTTTCCCTTCATATCCACTTTACTAACACCGCCCCTTGGTTTGGCGGGGGCTTTCTTCTTCTTTCCCTTGGCTTTCGTCTTGGACCTAGAAGAGGAAGATCCTCCTACAAACAAAGTGGATGTTTCCCTACCTTTCTGTAGGGTGCCCTCTGCGCTTCTCAGCATGTTGAGGAGTTCTGAAAGTTCAACTTCCTTTTCTTGTAAGTTGAAGTTCAGGATAAACTGGGCGTAAGTGGAAGGAAGGGACTGGAGAATCAAGTCCGTATAGAGCTCATTCTCCAACGTGGTCCTAAGGTCCGCGAGCTCTTCTATGTAGCCAATCATCTTAAGCACGTGTTCCGCTACCAATGATCCGACGGCCAACCTTGCCGAAAATAACTTCTTCGACACTTCGTATCTTGCGATACGAGACTGCTCTCCATACAGTTCTTTTGTATGGAGAAATATGGATTCGAGGTCCATATTCTCGTACCTCCTCTGATGTTCGTTGTCCATAGAGGCAAGCACGAGGCACCTGACCTTCGCGCAATCAATCTCCCAAGTCTTACGGATTTCCTTATCCGCGACGCTGGAGGTGGGACCTGGGACAGGGGGAGCTTTGGTGGTAAGAAGATACCCCAGCTTGTCGTAAGTGATTGCCATTTTGACGTTCCTGAGCCAATCTTTGTAGTTTGGCCCTGTCAGTATGTTTTTATCTAGAAGTAACTTAAGTCCAGTCATGTCGATTGGTCGCTGCAATTAGGAGAGAGAGAAGAAACACTCAGCAGGACGCTCTTGGAAGTTTAGAGTGGTTTTTAGTTTGTCTAAACAGGATGGCTCCCACTGTTTCTTGAATCCCTCCTCAAACCAAAACGGAAGAATTAGTCAGGATCAATCTCACCGTACAATACTTGCTTAACCGTTCGGCCGGCTGGTGTCGGTACTTCGAGGGAGGGTTTCCAACGCTTTCGCGAAGTTCCTTAATTTAAGAACCTCTTTTCCCTGGGGGCGTAGCCCTGCTAACACCTTTCTAGACACCTACTTGGTTTATAGCATTGATCGTTAAGTGAGAAATTTCCCGAGGAGTAGCATATACTCACAGTAGGATCGGGATCCAAATATCATCACGTCACAAAACTGAAGGAATCCTACCAGAATCATCACACTCCAAATGGTATGCAGTGCTAGCAAGTTTCAGTTCTTTTGAAACTCCCGATGTAGATTTTTTCCCCATACTCTTATGACCTTGGCGTGAGGTCAAAATGTCATAAGTCACATGTCAAGTTCTTCCCATCATTATCCAAGTTAATTTGAACCCACCCATACCTACCCTTGACATAGGCCAAAATGGCAGTACGACTGTCTCAAACCAACGCATTCTATCTATGCAACAGATAAATATCCGGCAGCTACCAATCACTATGCCTTGGCGTGAGGTCAAAATACATAGCTTGAATACTACCGAATATTTAACTGAAATGATGGAGGGCTACGGATGGTTTTGGCAAAACCATGAACGTAGTGAACTTGATATGATCGATGGAACGAGATAGCTTTTAAAAGGAGTGGCTCAAGCTCCGCATTTAAAAGTTAGTTTTGAAAAGAACCGAGTGGTTTTTCGAAAGTGTTCCAACGACTTTTACTTGGTCTATTTTCTTGCATTAGTTCTTTTAATGCGTGATATTCTTGCATTAGTTCTTTTAATGCGTCTCATCATTTAATCCTACCATTGCAGAAAACAACCAAAATATGACGTACGCTTATGCCATTCGCATTCGCCACAGGGCCCCGTCATTACCCGTTAGGTTACTTAACTAACGACAGAGCGGGGGCTGGGCTAGCGCGTCTGTAAAACATAAGCAACGCCTAAATAATATCATATATAGATATGCATTGCAATGATAGCCATTTCAGATCACAGATGAACACATTGGATATACTAGGAACCCGCAATTCGTACGAGCCTGTAACGAAAAGCAGATTACACGGTCACGGTGAATAGCCAAAACCCCACCCAAGACCCCTACGGGTGCGGCAAACTACCCGCCAAGTACCCGAAGCGAAGAAATCTCCCTCAACTCCATAAGTAGGCCACTCGGCACTTCGGGATACCCGGTAGTTTGTGCACCCCCTCCATGGGTCTATCCTAGGAGCAAAAACAGTAAAAAGAAATTATACAATGACGGCTACAACCCCGACCCGGTTGTGCGGCCATATAAATAATTATTACATCAATTTACAAATTTACATGAATTGAAAGAAAAGAAAACTCTCGTCTCACAACCCCCGGCTATTCACCCGCGACAATCCAATGAATTCATATACACAAACCAATAACATTACAGATCACAGATTTGTATAACTCCCACTAATCGACATATAGCGATTAACAGACGTTCAATACAAATATCACATCACAGATAAAAACCCGTCAGCTTAAGTCTTTAGAAGTTCGATCAAAAATACGGATTTTTAGGCCCCAAACAACAAAATTTTCTTTCTGGAAAATCTGGGCTGAAAAAACATATACCAAAATTCCCAAAATACCCCATAGAACAAACTGCAGTGAAGACGATCCAGAGAGGAGCTCAATCGGCCGCGGAACCGCGGCAATAGCAAGCTATTGCCGCGTTTCCACGGTGGTTTGGTGAGATCTCTGGACCGTTTTTCTACAGTAGACTATAAAACCCCTGAGTCTATTTTTAAAGCATGATTTATTACTTTTACAGTACTTTGAAAATCGACAGCAAGCATGAATTCCGGGTACATTTCGGGACTTTTTCTTTGATCGATCTTCTAGTTACTTTGCTAACATGTTAGATAGAGTTTAACTAGGCTCTGATACCACTGTAAGTCCATGCTACCTCTCCCGGTACTTTCGGGCATGCGGAATTTGGTGAAAAACAATTTTCTAAAGGCGGTAACATGGACACAAAACCGGATCTTTGTTAAACATAGCTACCTAACAACCTAACTAAGAGTTGTTAACTACTCGGTTAGGGGGTTATACCTTTGTTTCTTGAACTCCTTCGTCTTCTACACTTGATGGTTGTCCGGATCGGCTTCACCCCGTCGTCTCCTTGCGCCGAAGATCGATCCACCCGAAAGTTTCTACCTTTGGCTTCTTCTTTGAGCTTTGAAGAAACTAGTTCACTCGGTTTGCTGAACCTTGTGAACTAGAGTGAGTATAGGAGAGTGTGTTGGGATTTTCTCTATGGTTCTTGGTTCTCAACACATGAGACAAGTGAACCATAGACTAAAGAGAGGGAGAGCAAGAGGAGGAAGATGAGAGCTCAAGAACACAAGAGAGAGAAAGGAAATGAAAGAATGAGCAAGACTTTTCTCTCTTGGCTCTCATAATCCAAAACCATCATAACCAATAATAGCAATCAAGTATTAGTGATGGTTTAAGCTACAATAGCCATATCATTTCATGCACTCATTTTGCACAAGAGAACAAGCAAGCAAAAGTCTTTGCCATGAAATGATAGCCATTGTCATCATGATGGTCAACTAGTCCAACCTAATCAACCGGTCAACAAAGTCAACAAGTCAAAAAAGTCAACCTCTCAACAACCATGTGTCACGACCCGAGAGTTTCGACTCGTGACCGGCACCTAACCACGCAGCGTCTACAGGCGTAACGCGGATAAGTAAGCCGAACCCAGAAATCAAAAAAAAAAAATTAAAGAGTGATTAAAACATTTTTGTAAAAACAGTCGTACATGCCTAGAAAACTTTAATTAATTTAGTAGAAATCCTTTGAAAGTTCAAGAGTTATAACTTTTATAATTTTGGCAACATTTCCTTATTAAACATTTGTCCCGCAAGTCGGGTAAAAGCAAGGTGTAGCAGAAATAACAAGTGAAATGAGTAGAGCATCACAATATGATATATGACGCCGTAGCGAAGAATACACAGTAAGGCAAGGACAACTATCACAAAAGGTAAGACTGCATAAAAAAAAGTCGGCTCACATGCGAGCTCGACACCAGAGTACAAAATCATACACATCGTCCTCACAACTGTCTCTAAGTCAATACAGAAAGGTAGATGGAGAATACTAGATACATCAATATACAACTGAAGATAACAGATACCGTACAAAAACCCATCTAACAGCAAAAGGCTAACTCGCCTCAGCAAAGGTATCTGTGCCAAAAGATGCGGTAAACAGCCAGCCGCGACTACTCCCAAGGGCAACCTGCAAATACTGTGGCACAACGGGGGTGAGTTGCCAACTCGTGAATAGAGATAACATATAAAGGTGATCGCGAGCATGCACATATAGCGTGGCTCTACTAATGCCAGCAGGTGATATCAATGCATGTCAAACAGTGGATGCAATAGTAATGCAAGTGCTCTATCAGGTAAACACTATAGGATGAGATACATTGTAATCGATACCGAGCATTGGATAAATAACATCTACATGGAATATGTCAACATGGAAAACAATAATCGGTGCCTCAGGCTGCACCCAGATCCTAAATACACTCAGGCGCCGGCACTCCCATCGGCTTTCAAATCCTGTACATCTCTGAGAAATCACGAGTGCCCAACATCGGCACCCAAATATCATAAAATACCCGTGTCCAGCATCGACACGCAAATCCTCGTATATCGGGCTCCGTCAGTCCGGATCGGCCCACGGGGTCCGTCTGCGGTGTCGGCCCTCGACCCCGGCAGTACGGATCATCCTGCATCCATCTCTCGACTCTGGCCAGTATCCTCCGGACAACTGTCAGGTCCAACCAATCACCGGTAGGTACTCGCCCGCCTCCAGGCTCAATCGGCAAAACCCATCGATCATCTCGCCGAGGGGAACCATACCGGGCCCACCACGAACCCGCAAACGGATCATCCACTCATCGAATCGGGTTTCAAGCACACGTCTCAGCACCGAGAAAACGCGTGGTGGATGCACCAAAATATCATATCACGAGGTACCGGGTTTTCAAAATAGTGCATCTTTTATTAAATAATTCCACGGTCCTCAAAACCAGAAATCACATGAAAATCCGATACCAATAAGTAAATCCAATGCGAAGTACAATGTAAATCAATCCATGGTATGGGTATAAGGGGAAAACCGCTTTTTAAAAATAGTTCCCGTTCTTAAAGATGTCATGCGGCTCCAAATTTCTAGAAAATCATAACCAATCATATGTAAGATGAACTACAGTAATATAATCATGGTAGCTCTACAGTGAGTGTGGCATGGCAATTACTAACGGTGTGTGTGTAGCATGCAGAATAGTGCCCGTGCAACATAAGCCGTTAGTAATAGTGCGGTGTTCTATCCGTTCTAAGCATATATATATATATATATATATATATATATATATATATGTAGCAGGGAATGCAATATGCGATGACAGTCTATGGGGTAAATGCAACATATAATAATAAAGTCCTATCAGCCCTGACGCAAAACGCCATGCGGGCGATATCCCCGTAGATGTGAAATCTACTCACCGTAGTCTCTCGCTAAGTGTATCCAACAACTTTCTTGCCCTTCTTCGCAGCATCCGTCTCACTGGCCTGCGAACCTAGAATCACATAACATATATCACACATAAGCTCAATTTCACAGAAACGCGACATTACGGTCCAACTAGAAACCCGTGTCGCATACCAATCGCGCGTGTGCGCGATACGCTAAAACGTGTGATCACGAGCCTGAAACTACCCCGACGCGTCGCAATACGCAAACCTACTCACGTATCACGCGTGTCGCGAAGGTTTAGAAAAACGGCAAAACAGGTATTTGGTCCCAGATTTCTATACAGAACTAAACTTACAAAAATATACATATCACAGCACCCTACACACTAGCAGACACCTACAGGACCAAACCCTAACCCAAACCCTACCCATCTGGCCGCAATTGGCAGGCAGAATGAATTAATTGGCGGCCAATGGGGTGAATTAGGGGGTCGGGTTCTAGCTAGGGTATCAGCACCTATCCACTATACTGCAGTCTTCTCAATATCATTCAGAACTCATCGGGTCAAAAGTAGTTCCAGAAAACTCAGTTTTGCACAAAAACGATGAATTTGCATCAATTAGGGAAACTGGTGGTATTTTAGTGCAATTGGGGTTCGAGCTAGGTCAATATGGTCTCAACAACCCACTAACAACCTACTGAAACCAATTCACACCACACTAGCACAAGGTTCCCACTAAATACCTCATATCGCACTAAAACGCACTAAAAACCATAAACGATGCAAAACTACTCTAACCAAGCAAACTAGGGAGTAAGTTTAGGAAATATACCTCATACTTAACTCTAGGGAGCTGGAGGAAGAAGAAGAGATGAAGGGGAGAAGCTGCAGTTGCTGTTGTTGCTGTTGCTGCTCACTGTAGCTGCTGCTGCTGATCTCTGCTGCTGCTGCTACTGCTTCTGGCTGTTGCTGCTGCTGTGCTTGCTGCTGTGCTGCTTGGTTCTGGAGCTGAGAGGTAAGTGTGTGTGTGTGAGAGTGTGTGGGTGTGAGACTTGAGAGAAAAACAAAGAAATGAAAGGAAACAATCATCACCCAAAAGTCACCCCTCCTCTCTCTCTTCATTAATGGCAAGCATGGCTTGAGCCATGATGCACTCTCCCTCTCTCTCACAAGTCAACACCCATAAACAATTCAAATTAAAGTAATTATTAATTAACTAATTAAACTCACTTAAAGACCCATAAGGCTTAATCCTCAAGATTAACCCACCATGGTCACTAATCATGGTAATAACTCATTTAAAAACCCTAGTTTACATGCACATGTGTGTGCAAGCCTAGGAAAATTTTGGAAAAATATTTATTAAATTAGGAAAAATATTTAAAACACAATTTGGTAGACTTTTTATTAAAAACCATTATTTAAATATAATTATTCACTAAACACATCCTAAGGTGTTACAATCTCTCCCCCTTAAAGAAATTCGTCCCCGAATTTCAAAATCTAATTAAACGCACCTTCAAAAAGATGGGGATACCTCTTCTTCATCTCGCTTTCGGTCTCCCAAGTGACCTCCTCACGGCCCTGACCACGCCAATGTATCTTGACTGATGGAATGTCCCTTGATCTCAACCTCTTCACTTGTCGATCCAAGATCATCACCGGCTGCTCTGCATAGGAAAGGTCGCGCTCAAGCTGGATCGTCGGATGCTGAATCGCATGCGAAGGATCATGAAGATATCTGCGGAGCATCGAGACATGAAATACGGGGTGCACATCTGGAAAGCTGGGCGGAAGGGCTAACCGGTAGGCTACTGCACCAACACGCTCGAGGATCTCGAAGGGGCCCACATACCTGGGACTGAGCTTCCCCTTCTTCCCAAACCTCATCACACCTTTCATTGGGGAGACCCTCAAGAAAACATGATCACCAACAGAAAACTCAAGTCTGCGTCGCCGACGGTCCGCATAAGATCTCTGCCTACTCTGGGCTGCTCTCATCCTATCGCGAATCAACTGGATCTTCGCTGTCGTCTCCTCAACGATCTGTGGCCCTAAGATACTGCTCTCACTGAGCTCTGTCCAACAGGTGGGCGACCTGCATCTCCTCCCATAAAGAGCCTCAAATGGTGCCATCTGAATGGTCTCCTGGTAGCTGTTATTGTAGGAGAACTCTACTAAGGGCAAATGATGATCCCATCTACCTCCGAAATCCAATACACAAGCTCTGAGCATGTCCTCGAGAGTCTGAATGGTCCGCTTTGACTGTCCGTCGGTCTGCGGATGAAATGCTGTGCTGAAACTCAAGCGAGTGCCCAAAGCCTCTTGAAGCCTCTGCCATAGTCTACTGGTAAACTGGGTGCCTCTGTCGGACACAATACATGTCGGGACTCCGTGCAGTCGTACTATCTCGTCAATGTAGATCTGGGCATACTGAGTAAATCCGAAAGTCGTCTTCACCGGTAGGAAGTGAGCCGCTTTCGTCAAACGATCCACGATCACCCAGATGGAGTCACACCCCCGGCTAGTCCTGGGTAGACCCACCATGAAGTCCATCGAAATCTGTTTCCATTTCCACTCCGGAATGGGTAACGGCTATAGCTCTCCCGCGGGCCTCTGGTACTCAGCCTTGACTTGCTGACAAGTCAGGCATCTCGACACAAAATCTGTGATCTCTCTCTTCATTCCGTCCCACCAGTAAACACCTCTCATATCATGATACATCTTGGTGGAATCGGGATGGATGCTATATACCGATCGATGTGCTTCCTCAAGAATCTCGCGCCTCAGTCCCTCAGCATCTGGTACGCACAGTCTAGCTCTAAATCGTAGTACCCCCCGATCATCGATCACGAACTCGGAAAATCTGCCCTGTCCAATCTGTGCCATGATCTCTGAACATCGGTCATCACTGAGCTGTGCCTCACGTATACGATCGATCAACTGTGGGCGTGCACGGACATGCGCTATCTGTCCTCCAATCGGCGTGAACTCGAACTGCACTCGGCTGTCGCATAATATCTGCCAATCTGCTGACGACTGCCCCTGTACTGCGCTCAAACAAGATAGACTACCCCCGGGCCTCCTACTCAAAGCATCCGCCACCACATTTGCCTTGCCCGGGTGATATAAGATCTCGCAGTCGTAATCCTTCACTAACTCCATCCATCGGCGCTGTCGAAGGTTCAGATCCCGCTGCTGGAATATGTATTTCAGACTCTTGTGATCCGTGAATACCTGGCACGACTCGCCGTATAGGTAATGTCGCCAGATCTTAAGTGCGAAGACCACTGCAGCCATCTCCAAATCGTGAGTGGGGTAGTTCTGCTCATGTTTCTTCAATTGTCGCGAGGCATACGCGATCACCCTGTCATGCTGCATCAGTACGCACCCCAGCCCCACTCGAGAAGCATCACAAAAGACCACAAATCCGCCCGATCCGGAAGGTAAAGATAACATCGGTGCCGTCGTCAGTCGAGTCCGTAACTGCTGAAAACTGTGCTCGCCCTCCTCCGTCCAATCGTAAGGAACTCCCTTCCGGGTCAACCCGGTCAACGGTGTAGCAATACGGGAGAAGTCCTGCACAAAACGCCTGTAGTAACCGGCCAACCCCAAAAAGCTGCGAATCTCCGTCACCGATGTGGGTCTGGGCCAACGCTGAACGGCCTCGATCTTTCTCGGTTCTACACATATACCGTCTCGTGAAATCACGTGCCCCAAGAAGTCTACGCTATCGAGCCAGAAAGCACACTTGGAGAATTTCGCATAAAGCTGGTGCTCCCTCAAGGTCTGCAATGTGATCCGCAGGTGCTGCTCGTGCTCCTTACTACTCTGGGAATACACCAAGATATCGTCGATGAAGACTATAATGAACAGATCCAAATAAGGCTGGAAAATACGGTTCATCAAGTCCATGAAGGCTGCTGGCGCATTGGTGAGTCCGAACGACATCACCAAAAACTCGTAATGGCCGTAGCGCGTACGGAAAGCTGTCCTGGGAATGTCCTCCTGTCGAACCCGCAGCTGATGATAGCCCGATCGTAGATCGATCCTCGAAAAGTACCCTGCCCCCTGAAGCTGGTCGAACAAATCGTCGATACGCGGCAAAGGATACCTGTTCCGCACTGTCACCCTGTTCAGCTGGCGGTAGTCGATACACAGACGCAAACTGCCGTCCTTCTTCTTGACGAACAGGACTGGAGCACCCCAAGGAGAAACACTGGGTCGAATAAGTCCCTTATCCAGCAAATCTTGCAACTGACCCTTCAACTCTCGAAGTTCCGCCGGGGCCATCCGATAAGGCGGT
The DNA here is from genome assembly GCA_030015575.1 of Agapanthus africanus. NCBI lineage: Eukaryota > Viridiplantae > Streptophyta > Magnoliopsida > Asparagales > Amaryllidaceae > Agapanthus > Agapanthus africanus. Next base: position 401,609,183 of record CM057350.1, on the reverse strand, counting down.
ATGGAGATAGGCCCCGAGCCAGGAACCAAATCAATACAGAAAGAAATGTCGCGCTCGGGCGGCAACCCAGGAAGCTCGGCAGGGAACACATCAGGGAACTCGCTAACAACCGAAACCTGATCCAATGGAACCTCTGTAGCGCGAGCATCGCAAACATAGGCGAGAAATCCCTGACATCCCTTCTTCCAAAGCTGTCCAGCGCGAAAAGAAGAAATCACACTGTGAGGGGCGGCACCACGATCCCCCAACACAACAAAAACCGACTCGCCGGGAAAGCAGAATCTAACTGTCTTCTCGCGGCAGTCCACAGAAGCATAGCACGTGGCTAACCAATCCATGCCCAAAAGAACGTCGAAGTCCAACATCTCAAGAAGGATCAAGTCGACAGGCAACTCTCTCTCGCCAATACAGACGATACAGGATCGGAACACGTGCCTAGAAACAAACGACTCTCCCACAGGAGTGGTCACCATAAGCGGCTGATCAAGCAAACCGGACTCTCTACCCAAACTCGGCATAAAGTGTGTGGATACGTACGAGTGCGTGGATCCGGGATCGAACAATACGTGTGCATCAACTGTACATACAGGAAGGATACCTGAAACCACTACGTTGGACGCCTGTGCGTCCTGATGTGTCAAAGCAAAAACCCGTGCCTGTCCACCACCTGTGACTGACCGCCCTCTGCCTCGGTCATCTCACCCCCTCTGAGCAACTCCTCCACGCTCACGACCTCTCTGTGCGTGAGTCTGGCGCGGAGCAACGGTAGGTACAACTGGCAACGCCCTCTGGGGTGGTGAAGGTGGTAAGGTAACATGCGGTGCTGCTGCCTCCCTCCGGTGTGTCTCGGGACAATCTCTAACGAGGTGAAGTAGGCTGCCGCATCTAAAGCAACCCCGCGGCGACTGCTGACCCTCTCGTGGATAGGAACTAAACATCTGGCTCCGTCCCGAATCTCTGCCACTCCCCGTACCTGGACGATACCTGTCACGGCGTCTGAATGTCTGTCTCCGTGCGGATATGCCAGTACGAACTCTCTTCGGCTCTGGAACTGCCGAAGTCTCAGCCAGGCGCTCCTCGACCAATAAGGCTGCATCTACAGCTGCTGCATAGGTCTCGTAGTGCTGCGCGCTGATCGCAAGGAACAATGGTGTAAGCAAGCCTCGAACAAATCTCTTGACTCGCAACTCCTCGGTAGCTACTAAATATGGGGCATATACTGCCAACTCTGTAAACAGCACGTCATACTCTGCCACTGTCATCCCTAGCGTCTGGCGCAAGGACTCAAATCTACGTGCCCGGGCATCCCTAACACTCTGGGGAAGGAAACGGGCTAGAAATACTGTCACGAACTCTGTCCAGGTCATAGGAGGAAGACCTGCTGCTCTGCCCTTCTCAACTGAATCACACCATTTCTGCGCAAGACCTTCCAGGCGAAAGCTCACGAACTCGACCCATCTCGCATCTGCGCATCTGAGGGAACGGCATATCCGGGCCATCTTATCAATGAAGGACTGGGGGTCCTCGGCTGTATCGGTGCCTGTGAAGACCGGAGGCTTCAGCCTCATGAACTCTGATAGCGATACTGTAATCACCTCCGTGGCTGCAGGGGCAACTGGCTGTGCGGTAGGTACCATCGCGGTCTCTGGAACAGGTGGAGCTACTTCTGGTCGCTGGGCTCGAAGCGTCTCAACTAGCGATCCTATCATCTGGCGCATCTCCTGCATGCTAGATCCCACCGTCTGGCGCATCTCCTGCATACCAGCCCCTAGCGTGGCGATCTGATCTGTCATAGGAGGGACAGTCTGCTCGGGTACGACGGGTACGCTGCCCGGATCAGTCCTCGTCTCGGACGAGTCAACACGAATCTCGGCCCTCGCGGCCGCTCTCTGTGCCCTCGTAGTCTTATGCGGCATAATGGCTGAAAGAAAATTAGGATTCGATAAGAACACGGAAATCGAATCGCAAGAATGCATGTATTCAGGAAGGAATTTAAATCAACAAGTCCTAAGGTCGCGTAGGCGGAGTACCGTATCGTGAGTATGCCGCGGAACATACACACGCTACGCTACCCTGCTGCAGCTACCTACTCCATCATACCAGGGTCATCCTACACTCGGAAGGTAAAACCTACGCTCTGATACCAACTTTGCCACGACCCGAGAGTTTTGACTCGTGACCGGCACCTAACCATGCAACGTCTACAGGCGTAACGTGGATAAGTAAGCCGAACCCAGAAATCAAAACCAAAAATTAAAGAGTGATTAAAACATTTTTGTAAAAACAGTCGTACATGTCTAGAAAACTTTAATTAATTTAGTAGAAATCCTTTGTAAGTTCAAGAGTTATAACTTTTATAATTTTGGCAACATTTCCTTATTAAACATTTGTCCCGCAAGTCGGGTAAAAGCAAGGTGTAGCAGAAATAACAAGTGAAATGAGTAGAGCATCACAATATGATATACGACGCCGTAGCGAAGAATACACAGTAAGGCAAGGACAACTATCACAAAAGGTAAGACTGCATAAAAAAAAGTCGGCTCACATGCGAGCTCGACACCAGAGTACAAAATCATACACATCGTCCTCACAACTGTCTCTAAGTCAATACAGAAAGGTAGATGGAGAATACTAGATACATCAATATACAACTGAAGATAACAGATACCGTACAAAAACCCACCTAACAGCAAAAGGCTAACTCGCCTCAGCAATGGTATCTGTGCCAAAAGATGCGGTAAACAGCCAGCCGCGACTACTCCCAAGGGCAACCTGCAAATACTGTGGCACAACGGGGGTGAGTTGCCAACTCGTGAATAGAGATAACATATAAAGGTGATCGCGAGCATGCAAATATAGCGTGGCTCTACTAATGCCCGCAGGTGATATCTATGCATGTCAAACAGTGGATGCAATAGTAATGCAAGTGCTCTATCAGGTAAACACTACAGGATGAGATACATTGTAATCGATACCGAGAATGGGATAAATAACATCTACATGGAATATGTCAACATGGAAAACAATAATCGGTGCCTCACGCTGCACCCAGATCCCAAATACACTCAGGCGCCGGCACTCCCATCGGCTCTCAAATCCTGTACATCTCTGAGAAATCACGAGTGCCCAACATCGGCACCCAAATATCATAAAATACCCGTGTCCAGCATCGACACGCAAATCCTCGTATATCGGGCTCCGTCAGTCCGGATCGGCCCACGGGGTCCGTCTGCGGTGTCGGCCCTCGGCCCCGGCAGTACGGATCATCCCGCATCCATGTCTCGACTCTGGCCAGTATCCTCCGGACAACTGCCAGGTCCAACCAATCACCGGTAGGTACTCGCCCGCCTCCAGGCTCAATCGGCAAAACCCATCGATCATCTCGCCGAGGGGAACCATACCGGGCCCACCACGAACCCGCAAACGGATCATCCACTCCTCGAATCGGGTTTCAAGCACACGTCTCAGCACCGAGAAAACGCATGGTGGACGCACCAAAATATCATATCACGAGGTACCGGGTTTTCAAAATAGTGCATCTTTTATTAAATAATTCCGCGGTCCTCAAAACAAGAAATCACATGAAAATCCAATACCAATAAGTAAATCCAATGCGAAGTACAATGTAAATCAATCCATGGTATGGGTATAAGGGAAAAACCGCTTTTAAAAATAGTTCCCGTTCTTAAAGATGTCATGCGGCTCCAAATTTCTAGAAAATCATAACCAATCATATGTAAGATGAACTACGGTAATATAATCATGGCAGCTCTACAGTGAGTGTGGCATGGCAATTACTAACGGTGTGTGTGTAGCATGCAGAATAGTGCCCGTGCAACATAAGCCGTTAGTAATAGTGCGGTGTTCTATCCGTTCTAAGCATATATATATATATATATGTAGCAGAGAATGCAATATGCGATGACAGTCTATGGGGTAAATGCAACATATAATAATAAAGTCCTATCAGCCCTGACGCATAACGCCATGCGGGCGATATCCCCAAAGATGTGAAATCTACTCACCGTAGTCTCTCGCTATGTGTATCCAACAATTTGCTTGCCCTTCTTCGCAGCGTCCGTCTAACTGGCCTGCGAACCTAGAATCACATAACATATATCACACATAAGCTCAATTTCACAGAAACGCGACATTACGGTCTAACTAGAAACCCGTGTCGCAAACCAATCGCGCGTGTGCGCGATACACTAAAACGTGTGATCACGCGCCTGAAACTACCCCGACGCGTCGCGATACGCAAAGACCCCAAACCTACTCACGTATCACGCGTGTCGCAAAGGTTTAGAAAAATGGCAAAACAGGTATTTGGTCCCAGATTTCTATACAGAACTAAACTTACAAAAATATACATATCACAGCACCCTACACACTAGCAGACACCTACAGGACCAAACCCTAACCCAAACCCTACCCATCTGGCCGCAATTGGCGGCCAGAATGAATTAATTGGCGGCCAAAGGGGTGAATTAGGGGGTCGGGTTCTAGCTAGGGTATCAGCACCTATCCACTATACTGCAGTCTTCTCAATATCATTCAGAACTCATCGGGTCAAAAGCAGTTCCAGAAAACTCAGTTTTGCACAAAAATGATGAATTTGCATCAATTAGGGAAACTGGTGGTATTTTAGTGCAATTGGGGTTCGAGCTAGGTCAATATGGTCTCAACAACCCACTAACAACCTACTGAAACCAATTCATACCACACTAGCACAAGGTTCCCACTAAACACCTCATATCGCACTAAAACGTACTAAAAACCACTAACCGATGCAAAACTACTCTAACCAAGCAAACTAGGGAGTAAGTTTAGGAAATATACCTCATACTTAACTCTAGGGAGCTGGAGGAAGAAGAAGAGATGAAGGGGAGAAGCTGCAGTTGCTGTTGTTGCTGTTGCTGCTCACTGTAGCTGCTGCTGCTGATCTCTGCTGCTGCTGCTACTGCTTCTGGCTGTTGCTGCTGCTGTGCTTGCTGCTGTGCTGCTTGGTTCTGGAGCTGAGAGGTAAGTGTGTGTGTGTGAGAGTGTGTGGGTGTGAGAAAAACAAAGAAATGAAAGGAAACAATCATCACCCAAAAGTCACCCCTCCTCTCTCTCTCTCTTCATTAATGGCAAGCATGGCTTGAGCCATGATGCACTCTCCCTCTCTCTCACAAGTCAACACCCATTAGCAATTCAAATTAAAGTTAATATTAATTAACTAATTAAACTCACTTAAAGACCCATAAGACTTAATCCTCAAGATTAACCCACCATGGTCACTAATCATGGTAATAACTCATTTAAAAACCCTAGTTTACATGCACATGTGTGTGCAAGCCTAGGAAAATTTTGGAAAAATATTTATTAAATTAGGAAAAATATTTAAAACACAATTTGGTAGACTTTTTATTAAAAACCATTATTTAAATATAATTATTTACTAAACACATCCTAAGGTGTTACACCATGTCACTATAATACTTAATTAATATTATTGTTAATTACATATCATATTCTCATTAGGGTTGAGCAAAAAGTCAATGGTCAACAGTCAACAGTCAACAACCCTAATGAGAATCCTTTGCCTCTGTCTCTCTGTCAACTGTGCATACACACCCGCATCCGCGTTCTGAGGAACACGAATACATACTGGATAAAACCAATCCCAATACGTACACTAGGATCTGGCTTAAACCAAAGCCCGCTAGTGTTAACTGTCCGGACACTGTACGTGCATAAGTGAACGGATGTGACCGAACCCTGTCGCAAAACCATGCGACCTGTCGCAAAACCATGCGACCTCTACACTTTTGCCTAAAGGCGAATAGCTTTCTGTGTGGGACTCTAAAGACTCGACACTACGCTGGCAGTGGGTTTAACCACAGACCGTAAGCGGCACTAGATGTGCGTAACGGTCCCCAGGTAGATGCCGACAAGAAGACTGACGAGGTGAAACCCATCTGAACTCCTACTGAGTCTGACTGTGACAGTCTCCGTACAGTCCGGTCTGTTCGTCTGATACATCGCATGGCGGGCCTAGGGGGGCGGTAAACGTCAGTCCCCTAATAGTGGTACAAGTCGTGTCAGAGTGAAGCCCAAAACACCTTGAGATAACACTGGAAGCCTACCAATATATCTCGCTTGCCCTGGCCAGGGACTACTCGTGTAATGGCTCTCCTTGACACAGCGCGATGTCAACCCCCAATACCGGGAGAGACGAATCCTGTCTAACCATCACTGCCTCCAAGTGCTTCGGGACTGCACCCAACTACTACCTGTTTGCATGACTCCTTTGAGCCGTGGTAGGGTAGTAATCAAAGTACAGTGGGAACATACTCGAGGCGAAGTGACAGTGTCAAGTCAGCGGACTAAGCTGTACTCATGTCACCTGGGAACTGATAACTGACGATAGGTATAATACCAATCGGTCAGTTCCCGACGAGTCCTGTCCAGTGTACTCGTAACCTAACGAGCACCCGCATACTATCTCCAGTACGACGTACTGATGGCTGTGGGACAGACCATCTCCCACTCTGGGATGAGAAGCGCATGCGCTAGTCTACTCCGGAGTATCGATGCCCTGTCTCGATAGTCCTGCGACTAGGGACCTGCATAAGGATGTGCTTATAGATTACCCAGCCCCCACTAGTGTGACTGCCATCACAACGCTGGTAATCAAGCAAAGATCCTAAGGGCTCCACTAATGTGTATAGGTGATATACTAAAATAAACACATGTACACATTGAAGTAGAAACAAACCAAGTAGCATACTACTATTTTGAGCAAGATTGTATATACAAGGTGAATATCCCAAGCTTCCATTAAGTAATATACAAACTAGTATGATACAGTAATGGCCTCTAGGGTATATACACTAACAATGATCCCATATCCATTGGTGTTTGACATCAGAGAAGGTATATGGGTGCTCAGTGAAGACTGGGTACACTCGGCAGACTCGCCGAGAACTCCTAGATGGTATTATACCTCACGTCAGATGGCAGTTCTCTGATGACACTAGTACAGGTTAGTCTGTAGACCCGAGATCATCATAGAGTCTTGTGTGATTCCCACTGTGCTTTGATTTCCACCTCACCACGTCCAAGGGGGCATGTAGAACGGTGGCTTTTGGGTACAGTCCCGAATCACATGGAGGCAATGAGCGATAGGAGGGGTTTCGTCTCTCCCGATATAGGGAGTTGATGTTGCGCTGTGTTCGATTAGCTATAACTGGAAATCCCTGGCCAGGGTTGCTGAGATTTACTGGTAAGTGTTTTCAGTAGTTTCTCGAACTATTATGGACCTCATATCGACATGACTTATCAAGCTACTGGGGTCTGACGTTTACCACCCCTAGGCGAGATATGCGACATATCAGACGAAGAGACCAGACTGTACGGGAGTGTTACTGATTGGATTCGCAGGAGAATGTACAGGGTTGTTTGTTGATCTTCTGATCGCTCAATACCTGGGTGGCTGTTACATTTAGCTGACCGCTTGCAGCTTGTGGGTGTTTGATATGATCATCACCTACTGCCGGCATATTGACGATTCTTTAGAGTCATACACAGAGGTTTCCTGGCTCAGGCAAAACGGAGTAGGATCACATATGTGATATGTGCGGGACCGAGAACAATATACCGTATTAGATTCTCGCGATATGTGATATCGGCCGGGTATATTTGATATAGCTGTAAGTCCACGTTGCCTACCCCGGTTCTTATGGGGAGGCGGAATAGGTAAAAAATGATTTTTTATACAAGGCAACATGGACTAGAAACAAAGGATCTTTGCTAAACAAAAACCTAGCAAACTAACTACAAGTTTAGCTACTCGGTTAGGGGGTTATACCTAAGTCTTGAACTCCTTCTCTTCTTGCTCCTTGGAGTGGTTTGAACGGCTCCTCCTCGTAGTCTTCTCTTTGTCGAAGAAAGATCCACCCGAATGCCTCTACCTTGAGCTCCTACCTCAACCTAGAGGTAAGTAAAGTACTTGGCTTGCTAAACCTAGAACCCTAGAATGAGTAGAGAGGAGTTATGGTGGTTTTACCTCAAGAGCTCATGGTTCTCAACACATGAGAGATGAGAGCTTTGAGAGAGAGGAAGAGGATGAGCAAAAACTGTGAGAGAGAAAGTGCAAGAAAGAATGAGGATAATTTAGCAACCATACTCTCATATTTGGAATAATGATAATAATAATAATAATTAAGAAATTGTGATGGTTAGTTTATGAATGACCATTATCATTTCATCATTTAATGCATTTGCAAAGAACAAGAAGCATCTTTGAAATGAAATGATGATTGTCAACAAGTCCACAATGGTCAACCGGTCAACAAAGTCAACAAGTCAACAAAAGTCAAATGTTCAACTCAACCATGTCACAATAATCGTTAATTAATAATATTAATCATATTTCTCATTCTCATTAGGGTTTAGAAAAAGTCAACGGTCAACAACCCTAATGAGAATCCTCAGCCTCTGCCTCTGTCAACTGTGCATACACACCCGCATCCGTATTCCGAGGAACACAAATACAATGAGATAAAACCAATCCCAAAACATATACTAGGATCTAGCTTAAACCAAAGCCCGCTAGTAATAACTGCCCGGACACCAAACGTGCACAAGTGCGTGGATACGAACGAACCCCGTCGCAAAACCATGCGACCTCTACTCTGTTTTGCCCAAAGACGAACAGCCCTCTGTGTGGGACTCTAAAGACTCGACACTACGCTGGCAGTGGGTTTAACCACAAGCCGCAAGCTGCACTAGCTGTACATAACGGTCCCCAGGTAGATGCCGATAAGAAGACTGATGAGGTGAACCCATCCGAACTCCTACTGAGCCTGAATGTGACAATCTCCGTACAGTCCGGTCTGTTCGTCTGAGAGTATCACATGTCGGGCCTAGGGGGGCAGTAAACGTCAGTCCCCTAATAGCGGTACAAGTCATGTCGGAGTGTAGCGCAGAACACCCTGAGATAACACTGGAAATGCTACCAGTATATCTCGCTTGCCCTGGCCAGGGATTTTGTGTAATAGCTCTCCTGGACACAGCGCGATATCAACCCCCAATACCGTGCGAGACGAATCCTATCTAACCGTCACTGCCTCCAAGTGCTTCGGGACATCACCCAACTACTACCTGTTTGCACGACTCATTTGAGCCGTGGTAGGGTAGTAATCTAAGAACAGTGGGAACACACTTGAGGCGAAGTGACAGTGTCAAGTCAACGGACTATGTTATACTCATGTCACCTAGGAACTGATAACTGATGATAAGTATAATACCAAACCAACAGTTCCCAGCGAGTCCTGTCCAGTGTACTCGTAACCTAATGAGCACCTGCATACTATCTCCAGTACGACATACTGATGGCTGTGGGACAGACCATCTCCCCTCCTGGGATGAGAAGCGTATACACTAGTCTACTCTGGAGTATCGATGCCCTGTCTCGATAATCCTACGACTAGGGACTTGTATAAGGATGTGCTTGTAGATTACCCAGCCCCCACTAGTGTGACTGCCATCATAACGCTGGAGATCCTAAGGGCTCCACTAATGTGTATGGGCGATATGCTCAAAGAAACACATGCACACATTAAAGTAGAAACAAACCAAGTAGCATACTACCATTTCGAGCAAGATTGTATATACAACTGTGAATATCCCAAGCTTCCATCAAGTAATATACAAACTAGTATGATACAGTAATGGCCTCTAGGGCATATACACTAACAATCTCCCACGTGCACTAAGGCCATGTACTGGCGTATCGAAGACCTATCATCTCGATTAGCCGCTCAAACTGAGTCTGGGGTATGGCCTTCGTAAATGGATCTGCAGTGTTATCTTCTGTAGCAACCCTCTGAACCTCAATCTCCCGACGATCCACGATCTCCCTGATCAGGTGATACCGCCTCAAGATGTGTCTGGACTTCTGATGGAACCTGAGTTCCTTCGCTAAAGCTATAGCCCCGTTGTTGTCACAATACAGAGGTATTGGATCAACAATGGATGGAACCACCTGAATTTCAGTCAGGAACTTCCTTATCCAGACGGCTTCTTTTGCGGCATCAGATGCAGCGATATATTCCGCTTCCATCGTCGAGTCAGCAACAGTTTCCTGTTTGGAACTCTTCCAAGACACCGCCCCTCCATTGAGGGTAAAGACATAACCCGACATGAATTTGGAGTCATCCTTGTCACTCTGGAAGCTGGAGTCAGCAAAGGCCTCCATCTGGAGGTCTTTTCCGCCGTAAACCAAAAACATGTCCTTAGTCTTTCTCAGGTACTTCAGAATGTTCTTTACCGCTATCCAGTGCTTCTCCCCAGGGTTTGACTGATACCGACTTACCACACTCAGTACATAAGCTACATCTGGTCTTGTACACAACATCGCATACATTATAGAGCCTACCGCAGATGCGTAGGGTATAATAGACATACGATCGCTTTCCAAATCAGTCTTGGGAGACATCTCTTTGGAGAGGGTGATCCCGTAACAAGCCGGTAAATTACCGCGCTTGGAATCTTCCATACTGAATCTTTTCAGTATGGTGTCGATGTACCTGGACTGTGAAAGTCCTAATATCCTCTTGGACCTATCACGACGGATCCGGATCTCCAGAATGTAAGAGGCATCACCCAGGTCTTTCATGGAGAACCTGTGAGACAAGAACCCATTGATAGATTGTAGCATAGGAATGTCATTTTCTATCAAGAGAATGTCATCTACGTATAAAATGAGGAATACGACAGTTCGTGCTACAATTTTACTATAGATGCATGGTTCATCTGGATTTTTGATAAAGCCAAATTCTTTGACCGTCTCATCAAAACAGATGTTCCAACTCCGCGATGCCTGCTTTAGTCCATAAATGGACTTAAGCAACTTGCACACTTTCCCGCTGCTCCCACTCTGAATGAAACCCTCTGGCTGGACCATATAGACACTCCCCTCCAAATTTCCATTTAGAAAAGCGGTCTTTACGTCCATCTGCCAGAACTCATAATCGTGGAAGGCAGCAATGGCAAGAAGGATCCGAATGGATTTGAGCATAGCCACTGGAGAAAAGGTTTCGTCATAATCCAAACCAGGTCTATGACGAAAACCCTTTGCAACAAGTCTAGCCTTATAGGTCTCAACCTGTCCATCTACACCAATCTTCCTTTTGAAGATCCATTTGCAGCCTACGGGTTTTACCCCTTCTGGAGCAACGTCCAAAATCCATACTTTGTTGGTGTACATGGACTCCATCTCTGTCTTCATTGCATCCAGCCATTTTTCCGAGTCAGTGCTCTGAATGGCCTGCTGGAAGCTAGTCGGCTCATCATTATCAATGATGCAATCCTCTCTATCCCCGTCTATAAGAAAACCGTAGTATCTCTCGGGCGGATAAGACTGCTTACTACTCCTGCGGAGTGGCGCAGGAATGTCCTGTTCTTTCGAACCTTCTGGTTCTTCTAAGCTTTCAGTAATAGCTTGTGGTTCTGGAATTTCTTCCAGTTCTATTACGCTCCCACTTATTTCTTTTTCTAAGAACTGATGTTCCAGAAAGTGGGCATGACGAGAGACAAAAACCTTTTGTTCTTCTGCGTAATAGAAAAGATACCCCCTGGAGTTCTTTGGGTATCCCATAAACTTGTACTGTACTGAGCGAGCCTCGAGTTTGTCTGCATGTTGCTTTTTGACAAAAGCTGGACATCCCCAAATCTTCAGATATTGAAGGTAGGGTTTCTTCCCACTCCACATCTGATATGGTGTGGTAGGCACAGTCTTAGTTGGAACTCGGTTCAAAAGATATGCAGCTGATTCTAGTGCATATCCCCAGAAAGATCACGGTAACTCAGCGTTACTCATCATGGAGCGTACCATATCCAATAGGGTTCGGTTCCGTCTCTCCGATACACCGTTATGTTGTGGAGTGTATGGAGGAGTAAGCTGAGAGAGAATTCCATTCTCTTTTAGGTAATCCAGGAACTCGGCACTCAAGTATTCACCATCTCGATCGGATCTCAGTGTCTTGATACTTTTGCCTGTTTGTTTTTCTACTTCATTTTTGTGTTCCTGAAATTTTTCAAAGGCTTCAGATTTATGTTTCATTAAGAAGACATGCCCGAACCTTGAAAAATCATCCATAAAAGTAATGAAGTAAGAATAACCGCTTCGCGCATGTGTAGACATTGGACCGCATACATCGCTGTGCACGAGTCCCAAGAGGTCGCCCGCTCTTACTCCGTGTCCAGTAAACGGAGTCTTTGTCATCTTTCCTTTGAGAAATGATTGACAAGTTGCATATGATTGATATTCGAACGGATCCAAATATCCTTCTTTATGTAACTTAGTCAACCTTCTCTCATTGATGTGACCCAGTTTATAATGCCATAAGAAAGCATGATTTATTTCTGGAGACTTTCTTTTGTGTGTATTCTGGACATTGAAAATCTGCGGTTGGTTCAATACGTATATACCGTTGCTTAATGTACCCGACCTAATCAGAACATGATTAAGGTGAATGTTTACAACATTGCTTACAAATGCAAAATCATAACCTTCTTTAGACATTAAAGATACAGATATGATATTACAAGTCGCACTGGGTACAAAATAACAATCACGCAAAAACCAAAACATGTCCATCTGACAATCCCAAGTGATAGTCCCCTACGGACTCAGCATCCATGCCAGCTCCGTTTGCAACTCTGAGGGTCATATCACCTGCCTTCAAAACCCTACGCTTTCTCAGTGCCTGCAAAGAATTACAGATATGAGATCCTGATCCGGTATCCAATACCCAGGAAGTAGAGTTTATTGATAGACAGTTTTCAATAACATACACACCTGAAGCCGAAGCCACAACTTGCTTCGGGTCCTGGTTCTTGGCCTTCCAAGCCCTGCAATCTTTCTTCCAGTATCCTTTCTTATGACAATAAAAGCACTCTCCTTTCCCCACAACCTGTCCCGCTACCTTTGCCATTTTTGCCTTTCCCTTGGCTTCCACTTTACTAACACCGCCCATTGGTTTGGTGGGGGCTTTCTTCTTCTTTCCTTTGGCTTTCGCCTTGGACCTAGAAGAAGAAGGTCCTCCAACAGACAAAGCGGGTGTTTCCCTTGCTTTCTTCAGGGTGCCCTGTACACTCCTCAACATGTTAAGGAGTTTCAGATGTTCAACTTCTTTTCCTTTCATGTTGAAGTTCAGGATAAACTGGGCGTAAGTGGAAGGAAGGGACTGGAGAATAAAGTCGGTGTAGAGCTCGTTCACTAACATGGTCCCGAGGTCCGCGAGCTCTTCAATGTAGCCAATCATCTGAAGCACGTGTTCCACTACAGATGATCCAACGGCCAATCTCGCCGAAAACAACTTTTTCGAGACTTCGTATCTGGCGATACGGGATTGCTCTCCATACAGATCTTTCGTACGAAGAAATATGGATTCTAAGTCCATATCCTCATGCCTCCTCTGATGTTCATTGTCCATAGAGGCAAGCACGATACACTTGGCCCTCGCGCAATCAATCTCCTAGGTCTTACGGATTTCCTTATCCGCGACGCTGGATTGAGGACCTGGGACAGGGGGAGCTTTGGTGGTAAGAAGATACCCCAACTTGTCATAAGTGATTGCCATTTTGACATTCCTGAGCCAATATTTGTAGTTTGGCCCTGTCAGTATATTTTTTTCTAGTAGTAACATAAGTCCGGTCATGATGTTTGGTCGCTGCAATTAGGAGAAAGAGAAGAAACACTTTAGCATGATGCTCTTGCAAGTTTAGAGTGGTTTTTAGTTTGTCTAAACAGGATGGCTCCCACTGTTTCTCGAATCCTTCCTCAAACCAAAAAAGAAGAATTAGTCGGGATCAATCTTACTGTACAATACTTGCTTAACCGTTCAGCCAGGCCAGTGTTGGTACTTCGAGGGAGGTTTTACGACGCTTTTGCGAAGTTCCTTAATTAAATAACCTCTTTTCCCTGTGGGCGTAGCCCCGCTAACACCTTTCTATACACCTACTTGGTTTATAGCATTGATCGTTAAGTGAGAAAGTTCCCGAGGAGTAGCATATACTCACAGTAGGTCGGGATCCAAATATAATCGTGTGTTAAAACTGAAGGAATCCTACAAGAATCATCACACTCCAAATGGTATGCAGCACCTGTTAGTTATATGTATGCCCTAGAGGCCATTATTGTACATAGGATGTATATTATAGTGGATGCTGGGACATATATAGGGAGGACTTTCTTGCTCGACATGATAGTATGCTATCTGGTTACTCTTTACCTTAACGTGTATAATGATTGTCTCTCTGTTACATTTTGGTAAAGCCCTTAGGATGTGTACTTGACTACCTGGACTATGATGCGGATCATACTAGTGGGGACATGGTAGTCCATAAGTACATCCTTCAAGGTCCCTAGTCATGGGTGTATCGAGACGGGGCATCGATATACCAGAGTAGACTAGCGTATACCTTCTCGACCCATACAGATGGGCGATGGATGATCCCATATCCATTGGTGTTTGACATCAGAGATGATATACAGGTGCTCAGTAGAGACTGGGTACACTGGACGGACTCGCCGAGAACTCCCAGATGGTATTATACCTTACGTCAGATGGCAGTTCTCTGGTGACACTGGTACAGGTTAGTCTGTAGACCCGAGATCGTCATAGAGTCTTGTGTGATTCCCACTGTGCTTTGATTTCCACCTTACCACGTCTAAGAGGGCGTGCAAAATGGTGGCTTTTGGGTACAGTCCCGAATCACATGGAGGCAATGAGCGATAGGAGGGGATTCGTCTCTCCCGGTATAGGGAGTTGATGTTGCACTGTGTTCGATTGGCTATAACCGGAAATACCTGGCCAGGGTTGCTGAGATTTACTGGTAAGTGTTATCTGTAGTTTCTCGAACTATTATAGACCTCATATCGACACGACTTATCGAGCTATTGGGGTCTGACGTTTACCACCCCTAGGCGAGATATGCGACATATCAGACGACGAGACCGGACTGTACGGTAAGTGTTACTGGTTGGATTCATAGGAGTGTGAGCGGGCTTACTCATCGATCTTCTGATTGCTGAATACCCGGGTGGCCGTTACGTTTAGCAGACCGCTTGCGGCTTGTGGGTGCTTGATATGATCATCACCTGCTGCCGGCGTATTGACGAGTCTTTAGAGTCCTACATAGAGGTTTCCTGGCTCAAGCGAAACGAAATACGAGCGCATATGAAATATGTGCGGGACCGAGAATTATACCAGTATGTGATGCTGTATTCTATTCTCGCGATTTGTATCATTGGTCGGTTATATGTGATATAGCCGGGTTATCGAATCAAGTGTTGATTCGATACATTGATACACTTGATATTAGTCGGTTATATGCGATATGACCGGATCGTTAAATCAAGTGTTGATTTAGTTATTTAATGTATAATTATATATTTGATATATTACTTTACATTAACTAGTATTAGTTCACTTAAGATGGATTTTCTCACTTGATGTGCACATTGTATATATGATATAGTTTTGTGTACTGGTTTGTATCATGTTTGATGATACATGCAAACTTGGGTGTGTATGATTAAACCATGGTTAGGGTTTTGATTAGTTTATTTATTTATTTACTTTATTCATTTTGGCAAAGAATAAAATGGAGGCTTTCTTTGTTTTATCCATGAAGCTTCATGAAGCTTTGAAAAAGTCTGCCATTTTTGTTTCATGCCTAACCTAACCATTCACCTAACCTTAGTTTACTCTCTACACATAACCATGGTTGCTAATATGATAAGAATGACTTATTTTCTATTATTCAAAAAATTATTATCATATTATCTTCTTCTTCTTCTTCTTGATGAAGAAAGAAGCTTTCTAGCTTCAATGGTGAAATGAGAAAAAGAGTGAGAAATCCAATTCTAAAGTGAACCCACTTCCTATTTCTTCATCCTCTACCACTTGCCAAGTAGTATAGGGTGTTTTCTTCACAAGTTTCATGACTTGGTGAAGTTGGAGCTTGATCTTGTGTTGCCTCGACGTAGATCATCTTCGGCATCGAAGTCGACGACCTAGCCCGCCCATTTCTCCGATGAAGCCGACGCTAGAGTCCGGGATCCGATGATCGCAGCGAGGGGACATCATCATGGAGCTTTGGAGGTTGAGGACCGGATCTACAAAGGTTGTATTTTCCGTTCACTCTTAGTTAAGTTTTTAACTAGTTGCATGTTTCGCCTTAAACTCTAGTCAACGATCGCATTAGGGTTTCTCGGCACCGGAAAAATTTGAATTTGGCATGGTTGATGCCTTGCGAGACCTCTTTAGTGTGCCAAGGAACCCTACAGTGTTATCAGAGCCTAGCTAGAGCCTTAGGAGAAGTGTAGACGAAGTTAGAAGTCCGATCGAACCCGTAAACCCCGACAAAACCCTTCTCTGTACATTTTTCAAAATAGTGGATTTTTGTGAATTAAAAATGCTCAGAAAAACAAGCAGGAAAAACTAAGAATTACTGTGAAGTACGGTCTACTAAGTCAATAATTTGACCGCGGAACCGCGGAGAAACCATGGGTTTGGCGGCGGTTCCGCGGCCAAAATTTGGACCTAGTCCCTGAAATTTCATATATTTATTCTTAGGTCCTTTTTTGGCAATTTTTTATGGGAATTTTTTAATTCCACTCAAGAGTTGAGTTTTCTGGTTTGTATTGGGGATTCGATGATTCGATCAGAATCTTTAACTGCGCCTATGTGTTTTTCCGGGAAATTTAGAATATGTTAAAAAGTTCGACCGGATAGAAATACCCAATTTTTCCCCTGCAGGAAAATTTCCAAGTGTTGGATCTTTCCGTAGTTTAAAGACGTTCTAAGTAGTGCAAGTAACGCGATGGACCCTCTAGAAGACAACAAACCTTAACTCGATTATGTGACCGTCTTGAACTGCCCTTTGAACCTTAGGGTTTGGGACAGTACGGCGTGCCACATGTGAGGCGTTGGCTTGACCCTTCTATGGCTGGACCGTTGTTAATGAGGCATGAAGTGAATGTTTTTAAACTTATTTCATGTGTTGATCTGTATCGGGAAAACGTGGGTGTTTGAATGTTCGATCGGAAAGTTTAACATTTTCTATTTATCTGGAATGGGATACAATATTTGGAATCCACATGTAGTTTTGAGATAATTGATTTGAATGTTATAAACATAGCAGTTTAGTATCACTTGATAGATTACCACAGAATTTTGATGTGATCAAAAGTCCGTCGCAATCACGTAGCGTACGCGGATATTCGCCGATAAACTTAATAGACAGCTACACCCCTTAGCCCCGACCAAGTGACTGTAGGAGAACCCCGTCGCCTAAAGCATCCGTTTGGGTGCCCACGGCAGCGGTGTTCCGCTTTGGTGCACTTCGTCGACGGCATCGGGGGTGCGGCCGCCTACTAAAGTTTGCGACGAGCATTCGATCAAAATGCCGGGAATCTTGTTGAATTGCCCGACTTGATATTGAAAAGAGTTTTCGATAATGAGACTAAAATGCGGGGTTTATAATTGTTAGGCATGCGATGTCTAAGGAATTCATTTGATTAGGCATGCGATGTCTATGCAGGTTGCGGATTCCAACTGTTGTAGTTTTACACTTTCTTTTCTGTGACCGTAAGTGTAATATTTGATATCGCCGGTTTCGTTGCTATATGCCAACGACAATTGGGATACGCATGTTTACTTACGTTGATGACATGTGATGTTATGTGTTGCTGGATATGTTATATTGGATCGTCGTGTTTGAATAGCCGGGTTTTTTTTTATGTGAGATGAGTGTTTTTCATTTTCATTCATGTAAAAACTTGTATGTAATATTCTTTTATCGGGGCACTTCCAGGTTGCGGAAGATGTCACCTTTTGTATATTATTTACTTTTCCGCACTAGGATAGACCCAAGGAGGAGGGCACAAGTAACCGGGTTCTGGGGTCCAATGGGAGACCAACTCGAGGAGTCGAGTCCGGGTCTCCTAACTCTAGAATTGGTAGGGTTGCTTGCCGCTCTCTTAGGGGTCTAGGGGTGTGGGTTTGGCTATTCATCACGACCGTGGAATCCGTGTTTTATACTGGCTCGTATTGAAAACACGGACGTCCTAGTATATCCAATGTTTCATATGTTTCTTCTGCTGCGATATCTGTGATGTGATCATTTGATATGTTCTGTGATAAATAATGTATATAGTATGTATGATATATTATATAGACGTTACTTATGTTTTACACCCGCGCTAGCCCTGCCCCGCTCTGTCGTTAGTTACCTAACCTAACGGTGCACGAGGGGACATCGAGGCGAATGCGGATGGCATAAGTGTTCGTCGTATTTATCTGTGATGTTTAGGTAACTTAAATGATGGGACTTCATTAATGTGATTAATGAAAGAAAAGAAACCTAAGATGTTGTGGAATCGAATTTTCAAAAACAGGTAGCTACAGTTCTTGCTTTGCATCGCGGTGTTCCTTGTAGAACATCCTGCACCTTATTCGATAAAGAAAGGACCGAGATTCCTTCACCAGGAGTGACTCCTTTAGCAATAACTGGCAGATGCTACAACACTCGGTTTGTCTTTTGATTGCTTCTATACTTTCTGCTTTGCACAGTGATATATATGATATATCCCGCACCTTATTCGATGAGGAAAGGGCCGACGATCCCTTCACCGGGAGTGACCCCTTTAGCAAAACTAGAAAAGCCTAAAAAACAATACATTTAAAAATCATTTGATTCTACAAAGATATCAAGTTCATTACGCAATAGGTTTTCAGAAAAACCTGTCGTAGCCCTCAGTCATTTCAGATAAGTAGTAGTTAGTATTCGTGCTGCGTTTGTTGGCCTTTATCAAGGCGTAGTGTGCGGTAGCTGACTGGTGCTTATCTGCTTATGCATATGATGCAGATTGGGTTAGGGTAGTCGTGCGACCTTGTTGGCCTTTATCAAGGGTCGTGCGGGTGGGTTTAATTCAATCAGGAAATGACGGGTTGAACTTGACTAGCATCCTATGGTTTGTTGGCCTTTCTCAAGGTCATAGGAGGTTAGGGGCAAAATTATCGGGAATTTCAAGTGTTGAAATTTGCAATGAGATTGCATACCTTCTATGAGATAGTTGGATCCCGATACCCGCCGCGAGTAAGAGTTACTCCTGGGAGAGTTTTGCACATTACAATTGTAGGGTTCCTAGGCACCCTAGTGAGGTCTCACAAGGCATCGAACATGCCAATATAAAATTTTACGGTGTCGAGAAACCCTAGACTACGGATCGTTTGCTAGATTTCTAGGCGAAAAGATAACTAGTTAACAATTAACTAATGGGAAACCGGAAATACAACCTTTGTAGATCCGGTGCTCCACCTCCATAGCTCCGCAACGAAGTCCCCTCCGCTGTCCAAAAGGAATCCGGACTCCAGCGTCGGCTTTGTCGAAGAATAAGCGAGCTAGGTCGTCGATGTCCATGCCGAAGATGATCTACGTCGAGGCATCGCTAAATCAAGCTCCGACTTCACCAAGTCAAGAAACTTGTGAAGAAAACACACTCTACTACTTGGCAAGAGGTAAAGGATGAAGAAATAGGAAGTGGGTTCAATTTAGAATTGGATTTCTCACACTTTATCATCAATCACCATTGATGACCTAAGCTTTTCTTCTTGAGTTCAAGGAAGAAGAAGAAGAAAAATGATATGATAAGTTAATTATAATTGGAAAAGAAAATGAATACTTATCATATTAGAACCATGGTCAAGTGTAGAGAATTAACTAAGGTTAGATTAATGGTTAGGGTTAAAGATGAATACAAGAATGGTTACAAAGTCAAAGCTTCATGAAGCTTCAACTAAACTCCAAAATTAGCAACCATTCTTTTCTTATCTATTCAAAATAAATAAATAAATAAATAAGTAAGAAAAGAAAACCCTAATCATTAGTTTAACCATGGCTTAATCCATTACACTTAACTATAGTTAAACATGTATCATCAAACATGATACAATCAAGTGCATGAAAATATATCGAATATACAATGTGCACAACCGAGCGAGAAAATCCATTTAAAGTGAACCAATATTAGTTAATGCAAAGTAATATATCAAATATATAATTATACATTAAATCATTAAATCAACAATTGATTTAACGATCCGGTCATATTACATATAACCGACTAATATCCAATGTATCGATTTATCGAATCAATCTACGATTCGATAACTAGGTTATATCGCATACAACCATTTGACACATACATCGCGAGAATAGAATACGGTATCACATACTCGCATTATTCTCGGTCCCGCACATATCTCATATGCGCTCCCATTTCGTTTCGCTTGAGCCAGGAAACCTCTGTGTAGGACTCTAAAGACTCGTCAATACGCCGGCAGCAGATGATGATCATATCAAACACCCACAAGCCGCAAGCGTTCTGCTAAACGTAACGGCCACCCGGGTATTGAGCGATCTGAAGATCGACGAGCAAGCCCGCTCACACTCCAGTGAATCCAACCAGTAACACTACCGTACAGTCCGGTCTGATCGTCTGATATGTCGCATATCTCGCCTAGGGGTGGTAAACGTCAGACCCCAATAGCTCGATAAGTCGTGTCGATATGAGGTCTATAACTATTCGAGAAACTACTGGTAACACTTACCAGTAAATCTCAGCAACCCTGGCCAGGGATTTCCTGTTATAGCCAATCGAACACAGCGCAACATCAACCCCCTATACCGGGAGAGACGAATCCCCTCCTATCGCTCATTGCCTCCATGTGATTCGGGACTGTACCCAAAAACCACCGTTTTGCACGCCCTCTTGGACGTGGTAAGATGGAAATCAAAGCACAGTGGGAACCACACAAGACTCTATGACGATCTCGGGTCAACAGACTACTCTGTACCAGTGTCACCAGAGAACTGCCATCTGACGTGAGGTATAATACCATCTGGGAGTTCTCGGCGAGTCCGTCCAGTGTACCCAGTCTCTACTGAGCACCCGTATATCATCTCTGATGTCAAACACCAATGGATATGGGATCATCCATCGCCCATCTGTATGGGTCGAGAAGGTACACGCTAGTCTACTCTGGTATATCGATGCCCCGTCTCGATACACCCTCGACTAGGGACTTTGAAGGATGTACTTATGGACTACCATGTCCCCACTAGTATGATCCGCATCATAGTCCAGGTAGTCAAGTACAGATCCTAAGGGCTTTACCAACATGTAACAGAGAGACAAACAGTATACACGTTAAGGTAAAGAGCAACCAGATAGCATACTATCATGTCGAGCAAGAAAGTCCTCCTTATATATATCCCAGCATCCACTACAATATACATCCTATGTACAGTAATGGCCTCTAGGGCATACATATAACTAACAATCTCCCACTTGCACTAGGGCCATCTGATAGCAGTGGTTGTAGTATCTCATACTCAACCATCCCATAAAAGTCTCTCTCTGGGAACAGGCCTTTGTGAGTGGATCCGCTGTGTTGTCCTCTGAGTCTACTCTCCAAACCTCGATCACCCTGGAGATCAACCATCTCCATGATCAAGTGATACTGCCTTAGAATATGTCTGGATCACTGATGGGACGGGCGTTCCTTGGCATAAGCCACAACTCCATTGTCACACAATGGCAGGAACGTAGTTCATTTTATGAACCAATATATACCCAAACAGCCTCTTTGGTAGCATCTTAAATAGCGATGTATCGTGCCTTTATCGTCTAGTATGTCACGGTATCTAGCTTGGAACTCTTCCAACATACCGTCCCTTTACTGAGGGTAAAGACAATGCCTGCGACTGACATTCAGTCGTGTGTATCACCCTGGAACCCTTCCAGTGATTCTCCCCAGGATCGATTGATACTATCTCACTACAACTAGTGAGAATCCTAACATCCAATTAGAT
The DNA here is from genome assembly GCA_030015575.1 of Agapanthus africanus. Lineage (NCBI taxonomy): Eukaryota > Viridiplantae > Streptophyta > Magnoliopsida > Asparagales > Amaryllidaceae > Agapanthus > Agapanthus africanus. The sequence goes on along the minus strand of CM057350.1, from coordinate 401,587,250 downwards.
CTATCTCATAGATCCAAACCCAGGATTTAGGAGGTATCACTTTGATCCTTTATGGAGAATCATTGTGATAAGCGGAGATTGATCGAGCGTAGCATAGGAAACTCTTTCCCTATCAAGAGTATGTCATCCACGTACTCTACGAGGATCGTCACCATACTCCCTACTACCCTTTTGTTTATACAAGGTTCATCTACCATTTTGATGATATCAAACTGTTTGACTAATTCATCAAAACAGATGTTCCAACTCCGCGATGCCTGCTTTATCAAATAAAGCATCTTGCACACGTTTCCGCTGCTCCCACTGTCTACGAAGCCCTCTGGCTGTGTACTTATAGACGCTCTCTTCTAAATCATCATTTAGAAAAGCAGTCATGACACCCAACCACCAGATATCATAGTCATGGTATGTAGCCGTGGTAAGTAGGATCTGGATAGACTTAAGCATAGATACTTGAAAAAGTTTCATCATTATCCACGCCTGGTTGATGACGAAAACCTTTAACAAGTCTAGCTTTTAAAGTCTCAACCTTTCCATGTACACCAAGTAATCTTCTCAAGATATACTTGCTCCTGATGGGGATTTAACCCTTCAGATATAGCAACTAAAGTCCATATTTTGTCGGTGTATAAGGATTCCATCTCAGATCACTAAGCATCCAGCCATTCTTATAGAGTCTTACTCCTGATGGCCAGCTCGAAACTAGTTGGGTCATCATCTCATGATGCAATCCTCGCTCCCACTGTCATAGATAAACCGAAGTATCTCTCAGGTGGGTGAGGAACCCTACTAGATCGGCGGAGAGGCTGAGGTTCGTTGGAATTTACTGAATCCTTTGGTTCTATCAAATCATCAGCTGCAGTTTGTATAGCTGGAACCTTTCCAGTTCTACATAACTGACCTTGCCTCGAGCTTGTCCAGATTTTGCTTTTAGACATAGGCCGGACAACCCCAAATCTTAACCATCTTAAGATATGGGCCCTTCCCTTTCCATATCATATATGAAGTGGTAGGCAACTGATTTGATTCGAACCCTATTCAATAGGTATGCATCTTCTCAAGTGCATAACTCCCAAAAGGAAATAGGTAACTCAGTAGTACTCATCATAGAGCACACCTTATCATATAGGGTGTTATTGCTCCACCCCGATATACCATCGTACTATGGTGTATACGGAGGAGTAATGCTGAAAGAGAATCTCATTCTCCTTTAGAATAGTCCAGGATTTCCGTGCTCAAGTATTCTCCTCCTTGATCTCATCAAAGGACATAATACTTATACCCGTATTGGTTCTCTACTTCCAACTTATATTCTATGAATATCTCAAAAGGTTCTGACTTGTGTTTCAACAGGAACATATATCTGAATCTTGAGAGATTATCAGAGAATGTAATGAAGTATAAAGAACCGATCTTGGCATGTGTAGACAGGGGAGCTTACATACATCAACATGTATCATCCCAAGAGTTTACTAACTCTTTCTCTGTTTCCAATAAACAGAGCTGGTGTCATTATATCTTTGTGACATGACTAGCGAGTTTCACAAGATGTAAATTCAAACTGATTTAAATATGCATCTAAATGTAACTCCAGCTAGTCGGGTCACATTGATATGACCTAGTCTACAATGCCTCAAGAAGGATTCGTTCATTTCTGAACTCTTCCTCTTGTGTGTGTTCCGTATACTAAAGAACTGTAGTTTGATTTAGAACATCAATGCTTTTAGATAACGTGCCTGAACCGATCAACTTTTGATATAGGAAATGTTCAAAACATTATCCAACAATACAAAATTTTATCGTTTCTTTACTGATAAAGAGACTGATATGATTTTGTATATCAGGTTCGGTATCTAATAACATTCGTTCAGAATCAATGTATTGGTAATACAGGGTGACAGTGACCAACAGACTTGGCTGCAACTCTTTCCCCGTTTTCTGCCTCATGAAACTTATCACCCGTTCTCAGTTCTCTACCTTTCTGTAGCCCTATGTAACAGATTATATATCTGGGATCCTGATCTGGTATCACATACCCAGGACGTAAAGTATACTGAGAAACAGTTCTGTATAATGAACAAACCCGAAAATGATGCATCAGCATGCACTCTCTTCGTTTGGGCGGCACGGGAAATCTGGTATTCCCCAATTTCCTGCTCTGTCTTATAACATTTATAAGTTGGAGCGCGACCAACGTTCCCCAGCTTAGTATAACAAGCGGGTTCGGTCAATAATCCGTTTTATTATCTTGATTAAGGCGTGATATGGTCGCTACCAGGAGAGAGAGAGAAGAAAACACTCAGCGTGCGCTCTTGCAAGAATAGATTGGTTTTTATTTTATCTAATCAGGATGGCTCCTACTGCTTTTTATCAAATCTTCATTCAAACCCTAAAAGGAAAGACTAGCCGGGATTAATTACACACTACAAGTTCGCCAATCTTTCAGCCAGGCCAGTGTCGGTACTTTGAGGGAGGTCCCCCGTGCTTTCGCACGAACCTAATTAATGTAAACCTCATTTTTCCAGAGGCGTAACCTCGTTAACACCTTTCTAGACACCTACTTGATCGGCTAATTGTAATGTATAAAACTCTCCCAAGAGTAACTCTTACTCGCAGCGGGTATCGGGATCCAACTATCTCATAGAAGGTATGCAATCTCATTGCAAATTTCAACACTTGAAATTCCCAATAATATTTTGCCCCTAACGTGCTATGACCTTGACGAAAGCCAACAAACCATAGCCCGCTAGTCAAGTTCAACCCGTACATTTCTTGATTGAATTAAACCCACCCGCACGACCCTTGACGAAAGCCAACAAAGTCGCACGACTACCCTAATCCAATCGCATCGTATGCTGACAGATAAGCAGCATATAGCTACCGCACACTGCACCTTGACGAAAGCCAACAAATGCAGCACGAATACTATATACAACTTATCTGAAATGTCGGAGGGCTACGACAGGTTTTTCTGAAAACCTATTGCGTGATGAACTTGATATCGTTCTAGGGTCGAATGAATTTTGAAATGGAGTGCTTTTGAGGCTTTTCTAGTTTTGCTAAAGGAGTCACTCCCGGTGAAGGGATCGTCGGTCCTTTCCTCGTCGAATGAGGTGCGGGATATATCATATATATCACTGTGCAAAGCAAGAACTGTAGCTACCTGTTTTATTTTGAAATTCGATTCTACAACATCTTAGGTTTCTTGTAATTCATTAATCACATTAATGAAGTCCCATCATTTAAGTACCTAAACATCACAGATAGATATGACGTACACTTATGCCATCCGCATTCGCCTCGATGTCCCCTCGTGCACCGTTAGGTTAGGTAACTAACGACAGAGCGGGGCAGGGCTAGCGCGGGTGTAAAACATAAGTAACGTCTATATAATATATCATATATACTATATACTGTATCTATCACAGAACATCACATGATCATATCACAGATATCGCAGCAGAAGAAACATATGAAATATTGGATATACTAGGACGTCCGTGTTTTCAATACGAGCCAGTATAAAACACGGATTCCACGGTCGTGATGAATAGCTAAACCCACACCCCTAGTCCCCTACGAGAGCGGCAAGCAACCCTGCCAATTCTAGAGTTAGGAGACCCGGACTCGACTCCTCGAGTTGGTCTCCCACTGGACTCCAGAACCCGGTTACTTGTGCTCCCCTCCTTGGGTCTATCCTAGTGCGGAAAAGTAAATAATATACAAGAGGTGACAACTTCCTCAACCTGGAAGCGCCCCAATAAAAGAATATTACATACAAGTTTTTACATGAATGAAAATGAAAAACACTCATCTCACATAAAAACCCCCGGCTATTCAAACACGACGATCCAATATAACATATCCAGCAACACATAACATCACATGTCATCAACGTAAGTAAATATGTCCATCCCAATTGTCGTTGACATATAGCAACGAAACCGGCGATATCACATATTACACTTACGGTCACAGAAAAGAAAGTGTAAAACTACAACAGTTGGAATCCGCAACCACCTCAGACATCGCATGCCTGACCAAATGAATTACTTAGACATCGCATGCCTAACAATTATAAACCCCGCATTTTAGTCTCATTATCGAAAACACTTTTCAATATTCAAGTCGGGCAATTCAACAAGATTCCCGACATGCTGATCGAATGCTCGTCGCAAACTTCAGTAGGCGGCCGCACCCCCGTTACCGTCGACGAAGTGCACCAAGGCGGAACACCGCTACCGTGAGCACCCGAACGGATGCTTTCGGCGACGGGGTTCTCCTACAGTCACTTGGTCGGGGCTATGGAGTGAGGCTGTCTATTAAGTTTACCCGGCGAGTATCCGCGTACGCTACGTGATTGCGACGGACTTTTGATCACATCAAAATTCCGTGGCAACCGATCAAGTGAGACTAAATTGCTAGATTTACAACATTCATTCAGTTATCTCATAACTTATTGTGAATTCCAATTATTGTATCCCATTCCAGATAATTAGAAAATGTTAAACTTTCCGATTGAACATTCGAACACCCAAGTTTTCCCGATACAGATCAACACATGAAATAAGTCTAACAACATTCAGTTCGTGCCTCAGTACCGACGGTCCAGCCGTAGAAGGGTCAAGCCAACGCCTCACATGTGGCACGCCGTACTGCCCCAAACCCGAAGGTTCAAAGGGCAGTTCAAGACGGTCACATAATCGAGTTAAGGTTTGTTGTCTTCTAGAGGGTCCATCGCGTTACTTGCACTACTTAGAACGTCGTTAAACTACGGAAAAATCCAACACTTGGAAATTTCCCGACAGGGGAAAAATTGGGTATTTATATCCGGTCGAACTTTTTAACATATTCTAAAATTTATCCGGAAAGCCACATAGACAAAATTTGATACCCCGATCGAACATACGAATCCCCAAATCAACTCCAGAAAATTCAACTCTTGAATAAATATTAAAAATTCCCAGAAACACCAGAAATAATATATAAGAATTACTGTGCAGAAAGGGATGCACAAAACGACAAAAGTAGCGCGGATCCGCCGCATCATCCTACTGTAAGGCCGCGGATCCGTGCCCCCTTTAATGAATCAAGCCCTCGAATTTAAACAGTAATTCTTAGATTATTTTACTGAGTTTTCTGAATATTTTTAATCTGGAAAAATCCCTGTTTTTCAAAATCGTCCAGAGAGCAACTTTAGGGTTTTGGTTTTGATTCGATCGGAGTTCAAATTCCGTCAAGACTTCGCCTAAGGCTCTAGCTAGGCTCTGATACCACTGTAGGGTTCTTAGGCACCCTAGTGAGGTCTCACAAGGTATCGAACATGCCAATATAAAATTTTACGGTGCCGAGAAACCCTAGACTACGGATCGTTTGCTAGATTTCTAGGCGAAAAGATAACTAGTTAACAATTAACTAATGGGAAACCGGAAATACAACCTTTGTAGATCCGGTGCTCCACCTCCATAGCTCCGCAACGAAGTCCCCTCCGCTGTCCAAAAGGAATCCGGACTCCAGCGTCGGCTTCGTCGAAGAATAAGCGAGCTAGGTCGTCGATGTCCATGCCGAAGATGATCTACGTCGAGGCATCGCTAAATCAAGCTCCGACTTCACCAAGTCAAGAAACTTGTGAAGAAAACACACTCTACTACTTGGCAAGAGGTAGAGGATGAAGAAATATGAAGTGGGTTCAATTTAGAATTGGATTTCTCACTCTTTATCATCAATCACCATTGATGACCTAAGCTTTTCTTCTTAAGTTCAAGGAAGAAGAAGAAGAAAAATGATATGATAAGTTAATTATAATTGGAAAAGAAAATGAATACTTATCATATTAGAACCATGGTCAAGTGTAGAGAATTAACTAAGGTTAGATTAATGGTTAGGGTTAAAGATGAAGACAAGAATGGTTACAAAGTCAAAGCTTCATGAAGCTTCAACTAAACTCCAAAATTAGCAACCATTCTTTTCTTATCTATTCAAAATAAATAAATAAATAAATAAGTAAGAAAAGAAAAGCCTAATCATTAGTTTAACCATGGCTTAATCCATTACACTTAACTATAGTTAAACATGTATCATCAAACATGATACAATCAAGTACACGAAAATATATCGAATATACAACGTGCACAACCGAGCGAGAAAATCCATTTAAAGTGAACCAATATTAGTTTATGCAAAGTAATATATCAAATATATAATTATACATTAAATCATTAAATCAACAATTGATTTAACGATCCGGTCATATCACATATAACCGACTAATATCCAATGTATCGATTTATCGAATCAATCTACGATTCGATAACTAGGTTATATCGCATACAACCATTCGACACATACATCGCGAGAATAGAATACGGTATCACATACTCGCATTATTCTCGGTCCCGCACATATCTCATATGCGCTCCCATTTCGTTTCGTTTGAGCCAGGAAACCTCTGTGTAGGACTCTAAAGACTCGTCAATACGCCGGCAGCAGATGATGATCATATCAAACACCCACAAGCCGCAAGCGGTCTGCTAAACGTAACGGCCACCCGGGTATTGAGCGATCTGAAGATCGACGAGCAAGCCCGCTCACACTCCAGTGAATCCAACCAGTAACACTACCGTACAGTCCGGTCTGATCGTCTGATATGTCGCATATCTCGCCTAGGGGTGGTAAACGTCAGACCCCAATAGCTCGATAAGTCATGTCGATATGAGGTCTATAACTATTCGAGAAACTACTGGTAACACTTACCAGTAAATCTCAGCAACCCTGGCCAGGGATTTCCTGTTATAGCCAATCGAACACAGCGCAACATCAACCCCCTATACCGGGAGAGACGAATCCCCTCCTATCGCTCATTGCCTCCATGTGATTCGGGACTGTACCCAAAAACCACCGTTTTGCACGCCCTCTTGGACGTGGTAAGATGGAAATCAAAGCACAGTGGGAACCACACAAGACTCTATGACGATCTCGGGTCAACAGACTACTCTGTACCAGTGTCACCAGAGAACTGCCATCTGACGTGAGGTATAATACCATCTGGGAGTTCTCGGCGAGTCCGTCCAGTGTACCCAGTCTCTACTGAGCACCCGTATATCATCTCTGATGTCAAACACCAATGGATATGGGATCATCCATCGCCCATCTGTATGGGTCGAGAAGGTACACGCTAGTCTACTCTGGTATATCGATGCCCCGTCTCGATACACCCTCGACTAGGGACTTTGAAGGATGTACTTATGGACTACCATGTCCCCACTAGTATGATCCGCATCATAGTCCAGGTAGTCAAGTACAGATCCTAAGGGCTTTACCAACATGTAACAGAGAGACAAACAGTATACACGTTAAGGTAAAGAGCAACCAGATAGCATACTATCATGTCGAGCAAGAAAGTCCTCCCTATATATGTCCCAGCATCCACTACAACATACATCCTATGTACAGTAATGGCCTCTAGGGCATACATATAACTAACAACAATTAGCCGATCAAGTAGGTGTCTAGAAAGGCATCAACGGGGTTACGCCTATGGGAAAACGAGGTTTACTCTAATTAGGTCCGTGCGAAAGCACGGGGGACTTCCCTCAAAGTACCGACACTGGCCTGGCTGAAAGATTGGCGAACTTGTACCGTGTAATTAATCCCGGCTAGTCTTTCCTTTTAGGGTTTGAAGGAAGATTTGATAAAAACAGTGGGAGCCATCCTGATTAGATAAAATAATAACCAATCTTATCTTGCAAGAGCATACGCTGAGTGTTTTCTTCTCTCTCTCTCCAGGTAGCGACCATATCACGCCTTAATCAAGATAATAAAACGGATATTGACCGAACCCGCTTGTTATACTGAGCTGGGGAACGTTGGTCCCACTCCAACTTATAATTGTTATAAGACAGAGCAGGAAATTGGGGAATACCAGATTTCCCGTGCCGCCCAAACGAAGAAAGTTCGTATGATGCATCATCTTCGGGTGTGTTCGTTACATAGAACTGTTTCTCAGTATCCTTTACGTCCTGCGTATGTGATACCGGATCAGGATCCCGTATATGTAATCTGTTACATAGGGCTACAGAAAGGTAGAGAACTGAGAACGGATGATAAGTTTCATGAGGCAGAAAACGGTGCAAGTGTTGCAGCCAAGTCTGTTGGTCACTGTCACCCTGTATTTCCAAATACATTGATTATGAACAAATGCTATTAGATACCGTACCTGATATACAAAATCATATCTATCTCTTTATTAGTAAAGAATTGATAAAATTTTGTATTGTTGGATAATGTTTTGAACATTTCCTATATCAAGAGTTGATCGGTTCAGGCACGTTATCTAAAAGCATTGACGTTCTAAATCAAACTACAGTTCATAGTATACAGAATACACACAAGAGGAAGAGTTCAGAAATGAACGGATCCTTATTGAGGTTTTGTAGACTAGGTCATATCAGTGTGACCCGACTAGCTTAAGTTACATAGTAGATGCATATTTAAATAAGTTTAAATTTACATCTTGGGAAACTTGCCAGTCATGTCACAAAGATTAGATGACCATAGCTCTGTTTATTGGAAACAGAGAAAGAGTTAGTGAACTCTTGGGATGATACATGTTGATGTATGTAGGTCCCCTGTTTACACATGCCAAGACCGGTTCTTTGTACTTCATTACATTCTCTGATGATCTCTTTAGATTCAGACATATGTTCCTGTTGAAACACAAGTCCGAACCTTTTGAAATATTCACAGAATATAAGTTAGAAGTAGAGAACCAAAATACGGGTATAAGTATTATGTCCTATGATGAGATCAGGGAGGAGAATACTTGCGCATGGAATTCCTGGACTATTCTAAAGGAGAATGAGATTCTCTCTCAGCATTACTCCTCGAATACACCATAGCACGATGGTATATCGGGGCGGAGCAACTGTACCCTATGTGATATGGTCTGCACTATGATAAGTACTACTGAGTTTCCAATTTCCTTTTGGGAGTTATGCACTTGAGAAGTTGCATACCTATTGAATAAGGTTCCAATCAAATCAGTGCCTACCACTCCATATAAGATATGGTATGGGAAGAGCCTATCTCTTAAGTTTGTTAAGATTTAGGGTTGTCCAGCCTATGTCTAAAAAGCAAAATCCGGACAAGCTCGAGGCAAGATCTGTTATGTAGAACTGGAAATGTTCCAGCTATACAAACTGCAGCTGATGATTTGGAAGAACCAAAGGATTCAATAGTTACCAACGAACCTCAGCCTCTCCGCCGATCTAGTAGGTTTCCTCACCCACCTGAGAGATACTTCTGTTTCTCTATGACAGTGGGAGCGAGGATTGCATCATGGGATGATGACCTAACTAGTTTTGAGCTGGCCATCAGGAGTAGGACTCTGTAAGAATGGCTGGATGCTTAGTGATCTGAGATGGAATCCATGTACACCAACAAAATATGGACTTTAGTTGCTTTATCTGAAGGGTTAAATCCCCATCAGGAGCAAGTATATCTTGAGAAGATTACTTGGTGTAGATGGAAAAGTTGAGACTTTCAAAGCTAGACTTGTTAAAGGTTTTTCGTCATCGACCAGGCGTGGATAATGATGAAACCTTTTTCCAGTGGCTATGCTTAAGTCCATCCAGACCCTACTTGTTACGGCTACATACCATGACTACGATATCTGGCGGTTGGGTGCCATGACTGCTTTTCTAAATGATGTTTTAGAAGAGAACGTCTATAAGTACACAGCCAGAGGGCTTCGTAAATAGTGGGAGCAGCGGAAACGTGTGCAAGATGTTTTATGTGATGAAGCAGGCATCGCGGAGTTGGAACATCTGTTTTGATGAGTTAGTCAAACAGTTTGACATCATCAAAATGGTAGATGAACCTTGTATATACAAAAAGGTAGTAGGGAGTATGGTAGTGATCCTCGTAGAGTACGTGGATGACATACTCTTGATAGGGAAGGAGTTTCCTATGCTACGCTCGGTCAATCTCCGCTTATCACAAGTATTCTCCATATAGGATCAAGATGATACCTCCTAAATCCTGGGTTTTGGATCTATGAGATAGATCTAATTGGATGTTAAGATTCTCACTAGATGTAGTGAGATGATATCAATCAATCCCGGGGAGAATCACTGGAAAGGTTCCAGGGTGATAAGGACGACTGAATGTCAGTCGCAGGCATTGTCTTTACCCTCAGTAGAGGGACGGTATGTTGGAAAAGTTCCAAGCTAGATACCGTGGAAAACTAGACGATAAAGGATGGTGACATCGCTACTTATGATGCTACCAAAGAGGTAGTCTGGGTGTATGTTAGTTCATAAGATGAACTTCGTTCCTCCCATTGTGTGACAATGGAGTTGTGGCTTATGCCAAGGAACGACTGTTCCGTCAGTGATCCAGACATATTCTAAGGCAGTATCACCTGATCATGGAGATGGTTGATCTCCAGGAGATCGAGGATAGGAAAGAAGACTCAGAGGATAACACGGCGGATCCACTCACGAAGGCCTATTCCCAGAGAGAGACTTTTAAGGGATGGTTGAATATGAGATACTGCAACCACTGCTACAGATGGTCCTAGTGCAAGTGGGAGATTGTTAGTTATATGTATGCCCTAGAGGCCATTGCTGTACATAGGATGTATATTATAGTGGATGCTGGGACATATATAGGGAGGACTTTCTTGCTCGACATGATAGTATGCTATCTGGTTACTCTTTACTTTAACGTGTATAATGATTGTCTCTCTGTTACATGTTGGTAAAGCCCTTAGGATGTGTACTTGACTACCTGGACTATGATGTGGATCATACTAGTGGGGACATGCTAGTCCATAAGTACATCCTTCAAGGTCCCTAGTCGTGGGTGTATCGAGACGGGGCATCGATATACCAGAGTAGACTAGCGTATACCTTCTCGACCCATACAGATGGGCGATGGATGATCCCATATCCATTGGTGTTCTACATCAGAGATGATATACGGGTGCTCTGTAGAGACTGGGTACACTGGACGGACTCGCCGAGAACTCCCAGATGGTATTATACCTTACGTCAGATGGCAGTTCTCTGGTGACACTGGTACAGGTTAGTCTGTAGACCCGAGATCGTCATAGAGTCTTGTGTGATTCCCACCGTGCTTTGATTTCCACCTTACCACGTCCAAGAGGGCGTGCAAAACGGTGGCTTTTGGGTACAGTCCCGAATCACATGGAGGCAATGAGCGATAGGAGGGGATTCGTCTCTCCCGATATAGGGAGTTGATGTTGCACTGTGTTCGATTGGCTATAACCGGAAATCCCTGGTCAGGGTTGCTGAGATTTATTGGTAAGTGTTATCAATAGTTTCTCGAACTGTTATAGACCTCATATCGACACGACTTATCGAGCTATTGGGGTCTGACGTTTACCACCCCTAGGCGAGATATGCGACATAACAGACGACGAGACCGGACTGTACGGTAAGTGTTACTGGTTGGATTCACAGGAGTGTGAGCGGGCTTGCTCATCGATCTTCTGATCGCTGAATACCCGGGTGGCCGTTATGTTTAGCAGACCGCTTGCGGCTTGTGGGTGCTTGATATGATCATCACCTGCTGCCGGCGTATTAACGAGTCTTTAGAGTCCTACACAGAGGTTTCCTGGCTCAAGCGAAACGAAATAGGAGCGCATATGAGATATGTGCGGGACCGAGAATTATACCAGTATGTGATACTGTATTCTATTCTCACGATTTGTATCATTGGTCAGTTATATGTGATATAGCCGGGTTATCGAATCAAGTGTTGATTCGATACATTGATACACTTGATATTAGTCGGTTATATGCGATATGACCGGATCGTTAAATCAAGTGTTGATTTAATGATTTAATGTATAATTATATATTTGATATATTACTTTACATTAACTAGTATTAGTTCACTTAAGATGGATTTTCTCACTTGATGTGCACATTGTATATATGATATAGTTTTGTGCACTAGTTTGTATCATGTTTGATGATACATGCAAACTTGGGTGTGTATGTTTAAACCATGGTTATGTTAATGGTTAAGGTTTTGATTTATTTATTTACTTTATTCATTTTGGCAAAGAATAAAATGGAGGCTTTCTTTGTTTTATCCATGAAGCTTCATGAAGCTTTGAAAAAGTCTACCATTTTTGTTTCATGCCTAACCTAACCATTCACCTAACCTTAGTTTACTCTCTACACATAACCATGGATGCTAATATGATAAGAATGACTTATTTTCTATTATTCAAAAAATTCTTATCATATTATCTTCTTCTTCTTCTTCTTCTTGATGAAGAAAGAAGCTTGCTAGCTTCAATGGTGAAATGAGAAAAAGAGTGAGAAATCCAATTCTAAAGTGAACCCACTTCCTATTTCTTCATCCTCTACCACTTGCCAAGTAGTATAGGGTGTTTTCTTGACAAGTTTCATGACTTGGTGAAGTTGGAGCTTGGTCTTGTGTTGCCTCGACGTAGATCATCTTCGGCATCGAAGTCGATGACCTAGCCCGCCCATTTCTCCGATGAAGCCGACGCTAGAGTCCGGGATCCGAAGATCGCAGCGAGGGGACATCATCACGGAGCTTTGGAGGTGGAGGACTGGATCTACAAAGGTTGTATTTTCCGTTCACTCTTAGTTAAGTTGTTAACTAGTTGCATGTTTCGCCTTAAACTATAGTCAACGATCGCATTAGGGTTTCTCGGCACCGGAAAAATTTGAATTTGGCATGGTTGATGCCTTGTGAGACCTCTTTAGTGTGCCAAGGAACCCTACAGTACCAGCAAGTTTTAGTTTCTTTAGAAACTCCCGATGTGGATTTTTGCCCCATGCTCTTATGACCTTGACGTAGGCCAAAATATCATAAGTCACATGTAAAGTTCTACCCATCATTTACCTGGTTAATTTGAAGCCACCCATACATACTCTTGACGTAGGCCAAAATGGCAGTACGACTGTCTCAAACCAACGCATCTATCTATGCAACAGATAAATATCCGGCAGCTACCAATCACTATGCCTTGGCGTAGGTTAAAATACATATCTTGAATACTACCGAAAATTTAACTGAAATGATGGAGGGCTACGAATGGTTTTGGCGAAACCGTGAACCTAGTGAACTTGATAAAATCGAAGGAACGTGATAGCTTTTAAAAGGAGTGGTTCAAGCTCCGCGTTTTAAAAGTTTCCTGTTTTTGAAAAGAAACCGAGTGGTTTTGAAATTGTTCCAACGACTTTACTTTGGTTTATTTTCTTGCATTAATTTAATGTGTCCCATCATTTAATCCTACCATTGCAGAAAATAATGAAAATATGACGTACGCTTATGCCATCCGCATTCGCCACGGGGCCCCGTCATCACCCGTTAGGTTGCTTAACTAACGACAGAGCGGGGGCTGGACTAGCGCGGATGCAAAACATAAGCAACGCCTACTAGATATCATATATAGATATATACATTCGTCAGATGCAATGATAGCCATTCTAGATCAAAAATGAACACATTGGATATGCTAGGAATCTGTGTTTCGTTCGAGCCTGCAACGAAAGACGGATTACACGGTCGCGATGAATATCCAAACCCCACCCTAGACCCCTACGGGTGCGGCAAACTACCTGCCAAGTATCCGAAGTGAAGCAACCTCCCTCAACAACGTGAGTAGGCCACTCGGCACTTCGAGGTACCCGGTAGTTTGTGCACCCTACCTTCGGTCTATCCTAGGAGCAAAAACAGTAAAAGAAATAATATACAATGGCGGCTACAACCTCATCCCGGATGTGCGGCCATAAAATAATATTACATCAATTTACATATTACATCAAATGAAAGGTAAAGAAAACTCTCATCTCACAACCCCCGGCTATTCATCCGCGATAATCCAACAAGTTCTTATACACAATCCAACAACATTACAGATCACAGATAGGCACAACCCCCACTAATCGACGTATAGCGATTAGTTGACGTTCAGTGCATATATCACATCACAGATATAACCAATTAGCTAAAGTCTATAGAACTTCGATCAAAAATATGGATTTGTAACTACCCCAAACACAACTTTGTTCTCTGGAAATTCTGGGCAGAAAAAAAATACTTTAAAAATCACAAAACGTCAAAATAAGAACACTGCAACAAACCCGAGTCGCGACCGAGTTGACTCGGCCGCGGATCCGCGGCGAAACGCATGGTTTCGCCGCGCTTCCGCGACGGTCTGGTCGAGTCGTGGTCTCTTTTCTTGTGTGTTCCCAGAAAACCTGCACGGATTTTTAAGATGTGTGGAATTATTTTTAGAGCAGTTTTAAAAATCAGCAGAAACTTGAGGATTTTGACGTGTTTTGCGATTTTTTCTCAGATCGAAATTCTAAATACTTTGATAACATGCTAGTTGTTGTTTAGCTAGGCTCTGATACCACTGTAAGTCCACGTTGCCTACCCCGGTTCTTACGGGGAGGCGGAATAGGTAAAAAAATACAAGGCAAAATGGACTAGAAACAAAGGATCTTTGCTAAACAAAAACCTAAAAAACAATTTACAAGTTTAGCTACTCAGTTAGGGGGTTATACCTAAGTCTTGAACTCCTTCTCTTCTTGCTCCTTGGAGTGGTTTGAACGGCTCCTCCTCGTAGTTTTCTCTTTGTCGAAGAAGGATCCACCCGAAGGCCTCTACCTTGAGCTCCTACCTCAACCTAGAGGTAACTAAAGTGCTTGGCTTGCTAAACCTAGAACCCTAGAATGAGTAGAGAGGAGTTATGGTGGTTTTACCTCAAGAGCTCATGGTTCTCAACACATGAGAGATGAGAGCTTTGAGAGAGAGGAAGAGGATGAGCAAAAACTATGAGAGAGAAAGTGCAAGAAAGAATGAGGATAATTTAGCAACCATACTCTCATATTTGGAATAATGATAATAATAATAATAATTAAGAAATTGTGATGGTTAGTTTATGAATGACCATTATCATTTCATCATTTAATGCATTAGCAAAGAACAAGAAGCATCTTTGAAATGAAATGATGATGGTCAACAAGTCCACAATGGTCAACCGGTCAACAAAGTCAACAAGTCAACAAAAGTCAAATGTTCAACTCAACCATGGCACAATAATCCTTAATTAATATTATTAATCATATTTCTCATTCTCATTAGGGTTTAGAAAAATTCAACGGTCAACAATCCTAATGAGAATCCTCAGCCTCTGCCTCTGTCAACTGTGCATACACATCCGCATCCGTGTTCCGAGGAACACGAATACAATGAGATAAAACCAATCCCAAAACATATACTAGGATCTGGATTAAACCAAAGCCTGCTAGTAATAACTGCCCGGACACCAAATGTGCACAAGTGCGCGGATGTTAACGAACCCCGTTGCAAAACCATGCGACCTCTACTTTGTTTTGCCCAAAGGCGAACAGCCCTCTGTGTGGGACTCTAAAGACTCGACACTACGCTGGCAGTGGGTTTAGCCACGGGCCGCAAGCGATACTAGCTGTACGTAACGGTCCCCAGGTAGATGCCGATAAGAAGACTGATGAGGTGAACCCATCCGAACTCCGACTGAGCCTGAATGTGACAATCTCCGTACAGTCCGGTCTGTTCGTCTGAGAGTATCGCATGTCGGGCCTAGGGGGCGGTAAACGTCAGTTCCCTTAATAGCGGTACAAGTCATGTCGGAGTGTAGCCCAGAACACCCTGAGATAACACTGGAAACGCTACCAGTATATCTCGCTTGCCCTGGCCAGGGACTTTGTGTAATGGATCTCCTGGACACAGCGCGATATCAACCCCCAATACCGGGAGAGACGAATCCTATCTAACCATCACTGCCTCCGAGTGCTTTGGGACTGCACCCAACTACTACCTGTTTGCACGACTCATTTGAGCCATGGTAGGGTAGTAATCTAAGAACAGTGGGAACACACTTGAGGCGAAGTGACAGTGTCAAGTCAACGGACTATGCTGTACTCATGTCACCTGGTAACTGATAACTGACGATAGGTATAATACCAAACCAACAGTTCCCAGCGAGTCTTTTTCAGTGTACTCGTAACCTAACGAGTACCTGCATACTAACTCCAATACGACGTACTGATGGCTGTGGGACAGACCATCTCCCCTCCTGGGATGAGAAGCGTATACACTAGTCTACTCTGGAGTATCGATGCCCTGTCTCGATAATCCTACGACTAGGGACCTGTATAAGGATGTGCTTGTAGATTACCCAGCCCCCACTAGTGTGACTGCCATCACAACGCTGGTAATCAAGCAAAGATCCTAAGGGCTCCACTAATGTGTATAGGCGATATGCTAAAAGAAACACATGCACACATTAAAGTAGAAACAAACCAAGTAGCATACTACCATTTCGAGCAAGATTGTCTATACAACTGTGAATATCCCAAGCTTCCATCAAGTAATATACAAACTAGTATGATACAGTAATGGCCTCTAGGGCATATACACTAACAATAGCCGGGTCATCGGATCAAGTGTTGATTTGATGAACTGATACAGATTATATTAGTCGGTTATTTGTGAAATAGCTGGATTATCGGATCAAGTGTTGATTCGATAATTTAATGTATAATTATATATTTGATATATTATATTACATTAACTAATATAAGCTCACTTAAAGATTCTTTTTTCACTTGGATAATACATTGATATATATGTGATATATGTTAATTGTATTATTTTATTTTGTTACAATAAATATTGTATATGTGATATATAATATCGTAACAAGTTAGGGTTACAAATGCAACATGCTTTGTGGAATTTAAATATGGTTAGGGTTTGGATTAGGGTTAAACTTGGATGAAGCTTTCAAGAAGCTTCTTGAAGCTTTGACTTTGACTATGATATTTTGTAAAGATATTTTGTAGATATTTCTTAACCCAACTCAAACCCTTTACCCTAGTAAAATCTCTACAAGGGTTAAGCTTTCATTCTTAACCCATGGTTGTATTTTCTAACCTCACAAAAGATTTCATTATTCATCACAAATAGATTTATTCTTCTTCTTCCTCTTGAAAAAGCTTTCTAGCTTTTTGACATGTGATGATAATGAGTGAGAAATTGAAAACAAAAGAGAACTAAATTCCCACTTCATCATCCTCATCTATTCTATCCACTTAGATTAGGGTGCTTGCTTTGTTAATACTTGATTAGCAAAGCAAGAGCTTGGGTTTGAGTTTCTTCAAGGTAGATCATCTTAGTTATTAAAGATCGGAAGCAAGCTTGCATCTTTCTCTTCATGGAGCCTCTCTAGAGTCCGGGTACTTGATGATCGCAGCGAAGGGACCACAACACGGAGCTTATGAAGTGAAGGAACGGACTACAAAGGTTGTAATCCATAACTCTTAGAAGTAAAGTTGTTAACTTGCTATTTGTTTTGCCTAATCTCTAGTTAAGATATTTGTTAGGGTTTGTTTAGCACCCCAAAAATTTCAATATGGCATGTGTTATGCCTTCCTAAACCTTGATAAGGTACTATACTAACCCTACAGTGGTATCAGAGCTGAGCTAGAGCTTTAGGCGTTGTCTGGACGAAGTTTGAAGTCCGATCGAACCCCAAAACCCCGATACAGACACCTTCTCTGGAAATTTTTTCAAAAGTTGAAAATTTTCAAATTAAAAATACTCAGAAAATCATGCAGAGAATTCTAAGAATTATTGTGAAGTACGAAGCCCTAACTCCCTCAAGAGACCACGGAACCGCGGCCAAACCATGCATTTGGCGGCAGTTCCGCGGCCATCTTTGGGAGTTAGGGGCTAATACTTCAGGGGTTTATTCTTGGGTACTTTTTCATGCTTCTGGGAATTTTTAATTCTACTCAAGTGTTGAACTTTTTGGGAAATATTGGGAACTCGTTGATTCGATCGGAAAGTTTAACTTCGTTTAAGTTTTTCCGGGTAATTTAGAATGTGTTAAAAAGTCGAACGGATATCAATAACTCACTTCTTCCCCTGTCGGAAAACTTTCAAGTGTTGGATTTTCCACGAGTTCAAAACATTCGGGAAATCATGCAAGCGTATCTGTGGAACCTCTAGAAGAACGTAACCTTAACTCGATTATGTGACCGTCAAAACTACCACCGAACCCTAGGGTTTGTGATAGTTTAGCGTTGCCACATGTGAGGCGTTGGTTTGACCCTTCTACGGCTGGTTCATTGGGGCTGTGACATGTTCTGGGATTTTTGAACTCCACTCAAGTGTTGAGCTATTTGGGAAATATGGCTGAAAGATTGGCGAACTTGTAGGGTGTAATTAATCCCGGCAAATCTTTCCTTTTAGGGTTTGAAGGAAGATTTGACTAAAACAGTGGGAGACGTCCTGATTAGATATATAAATAACCAATCTAATCTTGCAAGAGCATACGCTGAGTTTTTTCTTCTCTCTCTCTCCAGGTAGCGACCATATCATGCCTTAATCAAGATAATAATATGGATGTATTAACCGAACCCGCTTGTTATACTGCGCTAGGGAACGTTGGTCCCGCTCTAACTTATAATTGTTATAAGACCGAGCAGGAAATTAGGGATTACCAGAATTCCCGTGCCACCCAAACGAAGAAAGTGCATGCTGATTCAACTTCTTCGGGTGTGTTTCATTAAAAAGAACTGTTTCTTAGTATCCTCTACGTCCCGGGTATTTGATACCGGATCAGGATCCCGGATATGTAATCTGTTACATGGGCTACAGAAAGTTAAAGAACTGAGAACGGGTGATAAGTTTCAAGAGTTGGAAATGATGCAAGTGTTGCAGCCAAGTCTATTGGCAGTTATCATCCTGTATTACCAGAATACATTGATTCTGAACGAATGTTATTAGATACTGAACCTGATATACAACATCATATCATTATCTTTATTAGTAAAGAAGGATATAATTTTGTTTTGTTGGATAATGTTTTGAACATTTCCTATATCAAGAGTTGATCGGTTCAGGCACGTTATCTAAAAGCATAGACGTTCTATATCAAACCACAGTTCTTAACGTATAGATCACACACAAGAAGAAGAGTTCAGAAATGAACGAATCCTTCTTGAGGCATTATAGACTGGGTCATATCGATGCAACCCGACTAGCTAAAGTTACATAAAGATGCATATTTAAATCAGTTTGAATTTACATCTTGTGAAACTTGCCGGTCATGTCACAAAGATAAGATGACCAAAGCTCCGTTTATTAGAAATAGAGAAAGAGTTATCGAACTCTTGGGATTGATACATGCTGATGTATGAAAGTCCCGTGTCTACACATGCCAGGACTAGTTCTTTATACTTCATTACATTCACTGATTATCTCTCAAGGTTCGGACATATGTTCCTGTTGAAACACAAGTCTGAACCTTTTGAGAAATTCAATGAATATGAGTTAGAAGTAGAGAACCAAAACAGGTATAAGTATTATGTCCTATGATATGATCAGGGAGGAGAATACTTGAGCATGATATTCCTGGACTATTCTAAAGGAGAATGAGATTCTCTTTCAGCATTACTCCTCCGTATACACCACAGCACGTCGGTATATCGGGGCGGAGCAATCACACCCTATTAGATATGGTGCGCTCTATGATGAGTACTACTGAGTTTCTTATTTCCTTTCGGGAGTTATGCGCTTAAGAAACTGCATACCTATTGAATAGGGTTCCAATCAAATCAGATGCCTACTACTTCATATGTGATATGGAATGGGAAGAGCCCATATCTTAAGTATGTTAAGATTTAGGGTTGTCCAGCCTATGCCTAAAAGCAAAATCCGGACAAGCTCGAGGCAAGGTCAGTTAGGTGGAAGCTTGTTGGATATCCCGAGCATTAGCAAGGGAATATCTTCTACCACATCAAGGAATAAAAGATGTTTTGTTTCTCAGCATGCCACCTTTGTGAAAAGGAATTTCTTGTGAAGAAATTAGTGGTCATGAGATAGAACTGGAAAAAGTTCCAGCTATATAAACTGTAGCTGATGATTTAGTAAGAACCAAAGGATTCAATAGTTTCCAACGAACCTAAGCCTCTCCGCCGATCTAGTAGGGTTCCTCACCCACCTGAGAGATACTTCGGTTTTCTCTATGACAGTGGGAGCGAGAATTGCATCATGAGATGAAGACCCAACTTGTTACGAGCAGGCCATCAAGAGTGGGACTCTGTAAGAATGGCTGGATGCTAATGCGATCTGACATGGAATCCATATACACCAACAAAGTATGGACTTTGGTTGCTTTATCTGAAGGGTTAAATCCCTATCAGAAGCAAGTATATCTTGAGAAGATTACTTGGTGTACATGGAAATGTTAAGACTTTCAAAGCTATGATTAAATCCATCCATATCCTACTTACCATTGCTACATACCATATTTACGATATCTGGCGGTTAGGTGTCATGACAGCTTTTCTAAATGATGATTTAGAAGAGAGCGTCTATAAGTACACATCCAGAGAGATTCGTAAACAGTGGGAGTAGCAGAAACGTATGCAAGTTGTTTTATGCGATAAATCAGGCATCGCGGAGTTGGAACGTCTGTTTTGATGTAGTAGTCAAAGTGTTTGACTTCATCAAAACGGTAGATGAACCTTGTATACACAAAAGGTAGTAGGGAGTATGGTGGTGATCCTCGTATTATACGTAGATAACATACTCTTGATAGGGAAGGAGTTTTCTATGCAACGCTTGGTCAATCTCCTCTTATCACAAGGATTCTCTATATAAGGATCAAGATGATACCTCCTAAATCCTGGGTTTGGGATCTATGAGATAAATCTAATTGGATGTTAGGATTCTCACTAGTTGTAGTGAGATGGTATCAATCGATCCTGGGGAGAATCACTGTAAAGGTTCCAGGGTGATAAGGATTACTGAATGTCAGTCGCAGGCATTGTCTTTACCCTCAGTGGAGGGACGATATGTTGGAAGAGTTCCAAGCTAGATACCGTAACTTACTAGACGATTAAAGGCTAGATACATTGTTACCAAGGATGCCACCAAAGAAGTAGTCTGGATGTACACTAGTTCATGAGATGAACTTCGTTCCTACCATTATATGAAAATGGAGTTGTGGCTTAGGCCTAGGAACCCCCGTCCCATCAGAGATCCAGACATATTCTTAGGCAGTATCGCCTGATCATGGAGATGGCTGATCTCCAGGGAGATCAAGGTTAGGAGAGTAGACACAGAGGACAACAGCGCGGATCCACTCACAAAGGCCACTTTCCCAGTAGAGACTTTTATAGGATGGTTGAGTATGAGATACTTCAACCACAGCTGTATGTTTGGTATGCGATACCACAACAGATGGCCCTAGTGCAAGTGGGAGATTATTAGTTATATGTATGCCCTAGAGGCCATTACTGTACATACGATGTATACTGTAGTGGATGCTTGGACATATATAGGTAGGACTTTCTTGCTCGACAAGATAGTATGCTATCTTGTTGCTCTTTATCTTAACATGTGCTCTGATTGTCTCTATGTTACATGTTGATAAAGCCCTTAGAAAGAGTACTTGACTACCAGGACTATGATGCAAATCATACTAGTGGGGACAGTGTAGTCGCTAAGTACATCCTTCAAATGTTCCTAGTCGTAGGTGTATCGAGACAGGGCATCGATATACCAGAGTAGACTAGCGTATGCGCTTCTTGACCCATATGATGGGCGATGGATGATCCCATATCCATTGGTGTTTGACATCAGAGAAGGTATACGGGTGCTCAGTGAAGACTGGGTACACTGGACGGACTCGCCGAGAACTCCTAGATGGTATTATACCTCACGTCAGATGGCAGTTCTCTGGTTACACAAGTACAGGTTAGTCTGTAGACCCGAGATCGTCATAGAGTCTTGTGTGATTCCCACTATGCTTTGATTTCCACCTCACCACGTCCATGGGGGCGTATAGAACGGTGGCTTTTGGGTACAGTCCCGAATCACATGGAGGCAATGAGCGATAGGAGGGGTTTCGTCTCTCCCGGTATAGGGAGTTGATGCTGCGCTGTGTTTGATTGGCTATAACTGGAAATCCCTGGCAAGGGTTGCTGAGATTTACTGGTAAGTGTTATCAGTAGTTTCTCGAACTGTTATGGACCTCATATCGACACGACTTATCAAATTACTGGGGTCTGACGTTTACCATCCCTAGGCGAGATATGCGACATATCGGACGAAGAGACCGGACTGTACGGGAGTGTTACTGATTATATTCGCAGGAGAATGTACACGGTTGCTTGTTGATCTTCTGATCGCTCAATACCTGAGTGACTGTTACGTTTAGCTGACTGCTTGCAGCTTGTGGGTGTTTGATATGATTATCACCTACTGCCGGCGTATTGACGATTCTTTAGAGTCCTACACAGAAGTTTCCTGGCTCAGGCAAAACGGAGTAGGAGCACATATGTGATTTGTGCGGGACAGGGAACAATACGTGTATGTGATACCATATTAGATTCTCGCGATATGTGATACCGGCCCGGTATATGTGATATAGCCGGGTCATCGGATCAACTGTTGATTCGATGAACTGATACAGATTATATTAGTCGGTTATTTGTGAAATAGCCGGATTATCGGATTAAGAGTTGATTCGATAATTTAATGTATAATTATATATTTGATATATTATATTATATTAACTAATATAATGTAGCGTTTTGAAAATCGTTTCGGTGAAATTTCGGAAAATCGGTAAAATAAGGGGGTTTTCTGTAAAAAGTCAAAATACAAATATGTTATTATAAAAATTAAATATACATATTCTAGCTATGTAATTGCTAGTATTTGGTGTTTATTGAGCCACTGGTGAAATTTCAAATTTTCCGAAATTAATTATTTTAATATTATTTTAAGCCGTCACTAATACATTTAATTAGGGAAAATTACAAATTGGAATGAGTTGAAACAAATTTTGTGCATCATAACACATTAAATAAAATTTTATCATATGGTTTTTGAAATGAAATGGTTTGCCAAAACGTTTTAGAAAATATCGAAGGAAAAGGCTTTTTTTCGGTGAAATTAATGTTAATGGGAATTGGGGTATAACATTTATCATTTTTCCTCACCCACACTCACCCACACTCTCTCTCCTCTCCCCAAATCAGCAGCCCAAGCTGCCCCCACTCTCTTTTTTCCACACTTGATGTTTTGAGAAGAAAAGAAAAGAAAACAAAGGAAATGAAAGGAAATTGTTAAATGAGGTATGGGTATTGGTTTGACTTTGACAATTCCACACACTTACCCACACCACCACACTCTCTTTCCTCTGTCTTTTTCCTGGCCGAAACAGCCCCAAGCTGCCCCCAAAACTTTTCCACTTCAAGTTTCAAGATGATGGGGAAAAAAAGAATAGAATAAAGGAAGGATTAAACATGAAGGCATGGGGTGTTGACTTGTGTATTTGGAGGGGGTTTTCTTGGAATTTTGCATGCACATCATACCTTTTTCCCCACTCCCAAGTTACAGCCGAGCCCTCCCTTGAGCAGCACCCAATTTTCCCCACCTCCTTTTCACTCCAAAATCCTTCATTTTTGCCTCAAAAATCATCACAAAGTCACATAAATTCATCATTTAACCCTATCCATCATTCTTGGATCAATCAAGCATGGATCTTGGAGCATGAAACCATTGTTGGAGGCTAAAATTTTTGCAAGATAGATCTACATTTTTGAGGTATAATCTTACTCCAAGTGTTACCTTGTTAAAGGTTGTTGTAATCAACTTAATCAAGCATCTAGATTGGTTTAATTTTCAAGTTGAAAATTAAAAGGAGAAGGGTTGAATGGGAAGCTAGGGTTTTGATAAATTGTTTATGGTTATGATGTGTATTCTTACACTCAAGATGTGTATTCTTACACTTAAGACATGCAAAGTGAAAATCTTGTTGCTAAATTTAGAATTTGTTACTTGAGAATTTGTCTAAATCACATGTTTATGCAAACTAGGTTTTTGTAATATATATATATGTGTGTGTGTGTGTGTGTGTGTGTGTGTGAGAGAGAGAGAGAGAGAGAGATAAAATTTTAAAGAAGGTTTTTATCATTTGATTATTGTTTTCATATTGAGATTAACATGTTAATGGAATGCTAAAACTAATTTAGTTGCTAGTTTGCAATTTGTTAATTTAAATTTGTAATAATTATATAAATTGCAAACTAGGTTTTTAAAATATATATATTTTGGTGAGATAAAATTTCAATTAGTTTTTCATGACATCATTAATATTATAATGAGTGGTTTAATATCTTAGGTTATGCAAAACTAAGCTTAATGGTTGAATTGTGAATTTTGCTTTAAAAGGTGTTAAAAATTGATATTTTTGCAAACTAGGATTTTGGAATTTATGCTAATTGATGAGAATAAATTATAGGAATGGTTTATATGACTTTGTTATGATATTTAGTGGATATTGTGGCCGCTAGATTCGTTTATATATCGAGTTTTGTACTAAAACGGTTAATTTTGCTTGCTAGATTTTCGGAAAAATAGATTTTAAAGTGACTTTGAGGTTTTTGTGAATTGCAACCTAATTCATATTATAATTAGTGTTTGTGAATGCGTAAATGGGTGTGTTTGGGTTTTTTCTCGATGGTTTGACGTTTGTACATCGACATCAAGGGTTGCTTTAGCTATTCTTGCATGCATAGCCGATAGATTTTGACCTCTGCGTGATACGCGTGCCGAATTGGTTTTCATATACCGTATCGATTTCGGATTTGGTTTTTATGCGATACGATACGTTGTGATATGTAGGTACCCCCATGTGGGCTTCGAGACGACAAGCAAGCGCGTGGCGACGTCGGCACCGGCTAGCGAGGACCAGGTGAGTAGATTTATATCTACGGGGAGAAGTCAGGTGGATGGCGTATAGCACCCCCGCAGTCCGTAGTATAGTTCATATATATATCTTTATATAGGTGTTTTATGATACGAGAATGTTTATTCATAATATGTTTATGTGTTCATGGATTACCTTTGGGTTAGTTGCGAAACCCTAGAGTAGTTGTTATACCCACATACGCACACACAGACTTGCATACATTACTTTCTTGTGCGTAGATGGGGATGTGTATATATGTATATATGCGTGGGTATGGGACTATGCATATATACATTCATATACACATGCATGGATAATAAGGATAGTACTTAGGATTTAAGATGAATCGATGAGATTTGATTTGAGGCCGTGAGATCGGTGATATGGCAGGATTCATATTTGAGATACGACATGACGTTGTAGCGGGTCTTTGACGTAGTGTTTCACACACGTGCATGCATACTTAGGCGGTATCAGTATTGTACTAGACGTAGATCAGTACCCCGATCATGATATTTGATAAAGAGGATACCAGATGAATAATATGATGAATGTGATATTGACCCTGTTGGAGATAGTGCCCTCAGAGTCAATTATTGGATCACAGGCACGTGATTGCAATGATTGAGGGAGGACCTATCCCGGTGGGACAGTCTTACTCGAGATGATAGTATGTTATCTGGTTTACCTTTATCATCGTGTACTGCTTTAGGTGACCTGACAGGTCGCTATTGCACGTTGATAGAGCCCCTAGGATTCTTGCTTGACTGCCAGCAGTATGAGGGCGATCATATACGTGGGAGCTGGTAGTCTATAAGCACATCCTTAAAAGGTCCCTAGTCGTAGGAGTTTCGAGACAGGGCATCGATTCTCCAGAGTAGACTAGTGTATACAGTCGAGACCCCGACGAGGGGCGGTGGCCGTTCTCACAAGCCACTGGTGTCAGTTGGTTCACCTAAGATGTATACAGATGCTCATTGGGTTATGAGTACACCGGACAGGACTCGCCGGGAACATGCTAGTTGGTCTTATACTTGACGTCAGATAGCAGTTCCCTGGTGATATGTGTACAGGTTAGTTCATCGACCTAGGGATCGTCATTTGTCTCGTGTGAGTTCCCACTATACTTTGATTACTACCCTACCATGCTCAAAAGAGACGTGCAAACAGGTTTTAGTTGGGTACAGTCCCGAGCCACATGGAGGCAGTGAGCGGATCTTCAGGGGTTCGTCTCTCCCGGTATTGGGGGTGAGTTCGCGCTGTGTCTAGGAGAGCCATTACACGAAGTCCTTGGCCAAGGCAGGAGATTTACTGGTAGGTATTCCAGTAGTATCTCAGGGTGTTCTGGGCTACACTCCAACACGACTTGTACCGCTTTTGGGGGTCTGACTTTTACCAACCCCTAGGCCCGCCATGCGATGCTCATAGACGAACGGACCGGACTGTACGGATATTGTCACTGACAGGCTCAGTAGGGTGTTAGGATGAGTTCGCTCATCGACGTCCCTTTTGGTCAATAGCTGGTGGCCCGTCACGTATTGGCTTATACCTCTGACGTGCTAGTGGTTAAATCCACAGCCATAGTATTGACGAGTCTTTAGAGTCCACCACACTTATAGTTACTCAAGCTTTCAGGCGAAACGCTGTAGAGGCTGTATGGAGATATGGCAGGGTCCGATCAAATACGTGCGGTATTGCACGGATCAGGATCGGACGGTTAGTACTAGAGGCCGTATGGATATATAGCAGGGTTCGATCAGATACGTGCGGTATTGCACGGATCAGGATCGGACGGATATTACTAGCCGACTTTGGTTTAAGCCGGATCCTAGTATAGTACAGTGTAGATTTTGTCTCATTGCATTTGTATCCGGTCGGAATACAGATGCGGGTGTGTATGCACAGTATCGGGGTTTTTCCTGTAATTTATTACGGGACCAGTTTTCTGGAGTTGCCAGTTTGCATTCCGTTCCGACCGGTTTTCCTTTGTTCTTTCCCGGCCGGACTTTTCCGATGGAGGGGGTTATTTGTAA
The DNA here is from genome assembly GCA_030015575.1 of Agapanthus africanus. Classification (NCBI taxonomy): domain Eukaryota; kingdom Viridiplantae; phylum Streptophyta; class Magnoliopsida; order Asparagales; family Amaryllidaceae; genus Agapanthus; species Agapanthus africanus. The sequence goes on along the minus strand of CM057350.1, from coordinate 401,560,391 downwards.
GTTTGCAAATAATATTTGTGGAGGGGGTTTCTTGCACTTGTGGAATTATGATTGATTAAGCATCTTTTGCTTTTTCATTCATGATGGTGGTGCATTAATGAGATTAGAAAGGATTAAGATTGATTTGGTTTTTGATGAGAGGTTTACCTTTTTGGATGTGGTCACCCTCCACCTTTTACTACACTCACCTCCCTCTTGTATTATGCTTTGACTCCACCACCATTTCTCATTAGAGGAGGCCGGCCACAATTTTTGAGAGGGAGAGAAAAATGAGAGAGGTTCATTTTTGTGTAGGTTTGATCATCTCACTTCCTTGCTAAAAATTGAAAGCACCAATTTTCCTCAAACTCTTCCTCCATCCTCCATGGCAACAAAACCCCAAGAGACAAATTCTACACTTATCTACAGCAAATCTTGGACGCGTCGGCTAACCAACTTCGCGCCCGAGTTGCCTCGGTATAGAGGCGGGAGCCCGTAAAAGATGCAGGCGATGTGGTGCACTTCCTGCGACGACATGGAGACAGGACTTTCAGCGAGAGATCGGGACGACGACGAGAAGACCGGAGGACTCGGATCACTCGGTATATCTCTAACCCGTCTTGTAGTTAGCTAGGACTAGTTTAATGGCCCGATCCGGGTGTTTAGTGTGCGGTGGTGCCGGTTTGCTAGTTTGCAAAAATTTAAGTTTTTCGCTTCCGCATTTTGGCGTCGGTTTGATGGCCGGGGCGCCGCCGTGCACTTACAGACCCGTACCCAGATTTGAGATGCCGTACGACGGATTTACGTACGAGCTATATATTGATGATTGATCCGCACTCTTGACTTGGGAATATCTGATTATAGATATGGTATCGGATTGATAGTATCGAGGCGGGATCACCGACTAATATATATTCATATATGTATCGACTCAGATACTAGGCGGTTTCCTGACCTTTAGTTCAGCCGTATAGTTTAGTGTAGTTGTCAGACTAGATTAGATTTCTACCTATTTCAAAACTAACGAATCGTGGGTATTTTAAAAGACAGGTCAAGGGATTCTACGGATATTTCAAACGACGTATCTTTTCTTAAAAACACCGTAGCTCTTATTTTCAAAACACCGCGATTCGTGTTATTTCAAAGGGAACTATTGTAGGACTTATATTAGGGTAATGCATTTTGGTTATCGTTGTGTCTAGTATTCCGCTCATTATTGTTGTTCGCTCCGCATCGCATACTTATATTATAATTTCTTATTGCATTGTTGATATCATACTGTTAGGACACCGGCACCATTACCGATGATGCGTATGTACCACGTACACTTACTTGCCGGCTCACACACATCTTCATCGGTAATTGCCATGTCACGTACACCTTAGAAAATATTATTGCTTGACATAGCCTGTTAGCTAATAGTTAGACATGATATTAGTGTACTTGCCTTATATGTTAGTTTAGACATTGTAGTTATTACCTGCTACTTCATGCATACTGTTATTCATTGTTATGCCGCATTCATGGATTCTCATGCATATATTCACTATTTTACATGTTATTGAGGTTTTGGATTCGGATTTCCATGAGATTTTCTGGATTTGGAGGAAAACTGCAAAAACATAAATAAACCTTTTCTCTCTTTTAAAATAAAAAGTGCGGTTTTCCCATGATGTATGAGTCGTCCACCATGAGTTTACTGATGGATTTCGAGACCCGATTCGAGGAGTGGAGGAACCGTTTCGGGTACATGGCGGGCCCGGTGCGGTACCCCGGGGCAAGAGGATCGTGTTGTTGACGTTGAGCCTGGCAGGGGAGCATTACCGACCGGTGATTTTTCCCGACGCGTCGGATATCCGGAGGATACCGTCGTGGTCTTGAGATGGATGGTAGGGGCCGGTCTGGACTGACAGCGCCCTAGATATTGTGATTGAGACATTGAGATTTTGAGATATTGAGGTACAGAGATTGTGACACAGAGATATCGAGATATTTAGATACTTGTTTTGTGTCGATGCTGGGCACTGTTTTATGCTGATTTCATTTATGGTACCTCCTATTTAAAATACAGAAATCTCACTGATTTATGAAAGTAGCTTTATTCAGTACATGCATTCTGTTTCATGCATTCATACATCATCTATATGATATATCGCTACCTGAGGCACTGACACGGGCACATGGGACTACACTCAGGCTAGATATTTACCCTAATCATTGTTAGGCTGCATGTTATATATATTTGAGGATATATTATGATCGTTGACCTAGGATTGCGCTGTTCATGCGGTTTCTGTTCGTAGATGTTTTTCTACTCACGAGTTGGCAACTCACCCCCGTTGTGCCACAGTTTTCTTGCAGGTTTTGCCGTACAGGTTTCATTACGGCTTTGCGGGCACAGTTTCGTTTGGGTGACTTGCTAGTAGGTGGGTTTTTTTTGTATCGTACCCATCATATTACCTTGTATAATATTATTCAGTTGTACCTAGTAAATTCCATCAACCAAACATGTATTTATTTGAGATAGAGACCAGTGGTGTTTATTCTTTCGACCTTAGAGTCGCACGTTGTATTTCTGTGGATTTCTTATTGTTTTGAGTTTCTATTTGAGTTTTGATCCTCGCCCTTGGCGTTTTATATTATATTGCTTGTGTGGTTTTGACCGTCGATTGACGAAGAGTTAGCTCCCGCTTGGGGATGCCTTTTTTGATTTCGTATACTATTCATGTTGTATCCCGTTTAGGGGCCAGTATTTATAAAGGAGACTCTGCCGAAATTTTCAGGAAATATTTGATGTTTTTAAAAAGGCATAATTCGGCTTATGCTATTAAAACTACTTGATTTAAATTGGTTTTCCTTCACTCTACTACTTTTCTTGGTTTGGATTTCTGGGTTTTTCGGCTTACTTAGATTACGTACGCCTCGAGACGTTTCGTAGTCTAAGTGCCGGTCATGTTCCATACTTTCGGGTCGTGACAAAGTTGGTATCAGTGCGTTAGGTTTTACCTTCGGAGCGTAGGATGACCCTTGGTTGATGGAATAGGTGACTAAAGTAGAGTGACGTACCGTGGGTATGTTCCGCGGCATACTTACGACACGCCACTCCACTTAAGGAGCCTTAGGATGTACATTTCTTTACTCAGTATTATATTCATTCTGATCTAGCCTCATCAGTACCAGTTATGGTTTTGCTGCCATGATTACGGGCTGGGAAAGCTACGGCTAGAGTTGCGGTCAGCACGAGCTCGTTACGAACGAGGACTGACCAGAGCATAATTCCGGCGACACACGATTGTAGAGATGTATCTTTTGATTGTGCTTTCACGCCACGAGCGTTGGATGGATCGCTGTATGAGATTACTTGGATGTGCCGATCAACACTAGAGGATTGAGCCACTGACAGAGGCCAGCCAGATTTTGATGACCGTTGGTGTATTGCTTACTCATGATGATTGAGGCACTATTCAGCGTGCGGACGAGTGAGCCAGTTGTTGCTGCGGACGACGGGATATCGCCCCAGATGTTGGAGCTATTGTAGTACGAGTTGTACTAAGAGATGATAGAAGGTCGCTAGTCACTAAGGATGAATGACTAGGACATGTGGTTCGTTCGCTACCCCGATGCGAGGTCATCAGATAGATTGATTCCGGCTAGAGACGACTTCATGCGGAGACGTTGAGAGTCGACAGAGATGATCGAATGTCAGCAACCTATTATTCCAAGTTTAAAGTATTCGCAAAGACATGCAGGCAATTCTATGGACCATCTAGAAGAATGAAACCCTAACTCGACTTAATGACCGTGTGAAAGCCTTTGAACCTTAGGGTTTGCGGCAGTTCCGCGGCGCCATTAGTGAGGTTTGAGTTTGCCCTTTTACGGCTGGACCATCGATGCTGTGGTACATACTCGATACTATTAAACTGTACCCAAGATGTTAAGCTTTTGGGGGATTATGCGGTTTTGACGAATCGATCAGATGGTTCGACTTCATTCGGATGATCGGTGGTGAGATGCATTCTTGGGAGACTCCAGATACAAGGATAGCCGTTAGAGCTCAGTCCATGCAGCCACGACGAGACGAGTCCGAAGTAGTCGACATCATAAAAAAGTGGAGTAAGAGGTTCGTACGAGATCTTGATGAGACGACGTTCCACTCCGCCATCAGAGATGCGATACGCATGCCAAGGCATTGTACTTGGATATACCTTCCAGAAGGAGTCGCGATAAGTATGCAGCCATTCCGGAACGAGAACAGATCTAGTACGGGACGATGACTTCCGGACAGTTCGGCAGAGACGAGATTTGGGAGAGATTTCGACAGGACCTTTCTGGAATAAATTACGAGAAGACTTGGACCCAGGAGTAGTCATGTTATGCACACTGGCAGGCCAGAGTTCAGAATCTTCGGCGAGACATGCTATGAGTGACCACGACAGTTGGCCAGAGATTCTTAGAGGATGTGCTTGAGCGGGACTATTCCGCCATATTTGATTTCGGTATTTTGGACGATCTATTCGCATGACTGATTTTGATGATTGAGTTTCATGATATTTGTTTTTCATGTACCATGGTTGCACCTACTGAGTATTTACGATTTTTGCACAGTTGTTGCACTTGATATCATTTTCGTGCCTTGGTTTCTCATGTTTATGATTTTATGGGTTTCATACAGTCGAGTTGATTTTGTGCGTATGTACGCAAACGAATTGGTTTTTGCACTCGGTATAGTTCACATATGCTTGCAGTGCAGTGATACGCATTTTGTGCACTTAGATGCACTGGACTTCGATTTCGATTGTGATACTCGATATTTGTTTTATGCACCTTGTGCACCTGATTTGATTTTATGCATGTTCGGCGCTTGATATTGGATTTCATGATTTCGTGCATGATGGATGCACCTGAATTGGATTTTCGCGCATGTTGAGCGCATGTTTTGAGATACGATTTTGGTGCACACCAGATGCACTAAATCGAGATTCTTCGTGCATGTCAGATGCACCTGTTTTGCTGTCAGGCACACCTGTTGCCATTGACAGATGTTTCGTGCACACCCGATGCACTTAGATATTGTTTCTGCGCGCATGTATGGCACATTCATGGATTTTGATTTCCGTGCGCACCAGACGCACGTAGTATTCATATGCATATTTTGGGATTGATTTCTTATGGAGCAGTACGTTTTTATGATGATTGCTATGAGTTTTTGTACTGAGCAGGACTAGTCAGAGGACAGTACCTGAATATATTTTGGCATGCATTCCCTTCAGATATTTACATATATAGATTTGATATTTACGTGTATAGTTCGAGTTATATCATATTGGTTTTGTATTGGATTTGACATTTGTGTCTTTACCATAACTCCGATGATTGCGGGATGCTTGACGGAGTTTTGATTTTGAGTTATATGCTCATTTTTCATGCACAAGCACGGCGCTATGATTTGTTTGATGTATTTATGATTTCGGAGCCCCGACGACGTGATGATTTTGCTTAGATGTTTTTATATTTGGGAGGAGTTTGAATTTAAATTCGGGGACCGAATTTCTTTAACTGGGAAAGATTGTAGCGTTTTGAAAATCGTTTCGGTGAAATTTCGGAAAATCGGTAAAATAAGGGGGTTTTCTGTAAAAAGTCAAAATACAAATATCTTATTATAAAAATTAAATATACATATTCTAGCTATGTAATTGCTAGTATTTGGTGTTTATTGAGCCACTGGTGAAATTTCAAATTTTCCGAAATTAATTATTTTAATATTATTTTAAGCCGTCACTAATACATTTAATTAGGGAAAATTACAAATTGGAATGAGTTGAAACAAATTTTGTGCATCATAACACATTAAATAAAATTTTATCATATGGTTTTTGAAATGAAATGGTTTGCCAAAACGGTTTAGAAAATATCGAAGAAAAAGGCTTTTTTTCCGGTGAAATTAGTGTTAATGGGAATTGGGGTATAACATTTATCATTTTTCCTCACCCACACTCACCCACACCCTCTCTCCTCTCCCCAAATCAGCATCCCAAGCTGCCCCCACTCCTCTTTTTTCCACACTTGATGTTTTGAGAAGAAAAGAAAAGAAAACAAAGGAAATGAAAGGAAATTGTTAAATGAGGTATGGGTATTGGTTTGACTTTGACAATTCCACACACTTACCCACACCACCACACTCTCTTTCCTCTCTCTTTTTCCTGGCCGAAACAGCCCCAAGCTGCCCCCAAAACTTTTCCACTTCAAGTTTCAAGATGATGGGAAAAAAAGAATAGAATAAAGGAAGGATTAAACATGAAGGCATGGGGTGTTGACTTGTGTATTTGGAAGGGGTTTTCTTGGAATTTTGCATGCACATCATACCCTTTTCCCCACTCCCAAGTTGCAGTCGAGCCCTCCCTTGAGCAGCACCCAATTTTTCCCACCTCATTTTCACTCCAAAATCCTTCATTTTTGCCTCAAAAATCATCACAAAGTCACATAAATTCATCATTTAACCCTATCCATCATTCTTGGATCAATCAAGCATGGATCTTGGAGCATGAAACCATTGTTGGAGGCTAAGATTTTTGCAAGATAGATCTACATTTTTGAGGTATAATCTTACTCCAAGTGTTACCTTGTTAAAGGTTGTTGTAATCAACGTAATCAAGCATCTAGATTGGTTTAATTTTCAAGTTGAAAATTAAAAAGAGAAGGGTTGAATGGGAAGCTAGGGTTTTGATAAATTGTTTATGGTTATGATGTGTATTCTCACACTCAAGACATGCAAAGTGAAAATCTTGTTGCTAAATTTAGAATTTGTTACTTGAGAATTTGTCTAAATCACATGTTTATGCAAACTTGGTTTTTGTAATATATATAAATATATATGTGTGTGAGTGAGAGAGAGAGAGAGAGAGAGATAAAATTTTAAAGAAGGTTTTTATCATTTGATTATTGTTTTCATATGGAGATTAACATGTTAATGGAATGCTAAAACTAATTTAGTTGCCAGTTTGCAATTTGTTAATTTAAATTCGTAATAATTTTAAAAATTGCAAACTAGGTTTTTAAAATATATATATTTTGGTGAGATAAAATTTCAATTAGTTTTTCAAGACATCATTAACATTATAATGAGTGGTTTAATATCTTAGGTTATGCAAAACTAAGCTTAATGGTTGAATTGTGAATTTTGCTTTAAAAGGTGTTAAAAATTGATATTTTTGCAAACTAGGATTTTGGAATTTATGCTAATTGATGAGAATAAATTATAGGAATGGTTTATATGACTTTGTTATGATATTTAGTGGATATTGTGGCCTCTAGATTCGTTTATATATCGAGTTTTGTACTAAAACGGTTAATTTTGCTTGCTAGATTTTTGGAAAAATAGCTTTTAAACTGAGTTTGAGGTTTTGTGAATTGCAACCTAATTCATATTATAATTAGTGTTTGTGAATGCGTAAATGGGTGTGTTTGGGTTTTTTCTCAATGGTTTGACGTTTGTACATCGACATCGAGGGTTGCTTTAGCTATTCTTGCATGCGTAGCCGATAGGTTTTGACTTCTACGTGATACGCGTGCCGAATTGGTTTTCATATACCGTATCGATTTCGGATTAGGTTTTTATGCGATACGATACGTTGTGATATGTAGGTACCCCCATGTGGACTTCGAGACGACAAGCAAGCGCGTGGCGACGTCGGCACCGGCTAGCGAGGACCAGGTGAGTAGATTTATATCTACGGGGAGAAGTCGGGTGGATGGCGTATAGCACCCCCGCAGTCCGTAGTATAGTTCATATATATATGTTTATATAGGTGTTTTATGATACGAGAATATTTATTCATAATATGTTTATGTGTTCATGGATTACCTTTGGGTTAGTTGCGAAACCCTAGAGTAGTTGTTATACCCACATACGCACACACAGACTTGTATACATTACTTTCTTGTGCGTAGATGGGGATGTGTATATATGTATATATGCGTGGGTATGGGACTATGCATATATACATTCATATACACATGCATGGATAATGAAGATAGTACTTGGGATTTAAGATGAATCGATGAGATTTGATTTGAGGCCGTGAGATCGGTGATATGGCAGGGTTCGTATTTGAGATACGACATGACGTTGTAGCGGGTCCTTGACGTAGTGTTTCACACACGTGCATGCATACTTAGGCGGTATCAGTATTGTACTAGACGTAGATCAGTACCCCGATCATGATATTTGATAAAGAGGATACTAGATGAATAGTATGATGAATGTGATATTGACCCTTACCTAGATTTGGGATGCCGTACGACGGATTTACGTACGAGCTATATATTGATGATTGATCAGCACTCTTGACTTGGGAATATCTGATTATAGATATGGTATCGGATTGATAGTATCGAGGCGGGATCACCGACTAATATATATTCATATATGTATCGACTCAGATGCTAGGCGGTTTCCTTATCTTTAGTTCAGCCGTATAGTTTAGTGTAGTTGTCAGACTAGATTAGATTTCTATCTATTTCAAAACTAACGAATCGTGGGTATTTTAAAAGACAGGTCAAGAGATTCTACGGATATTTCAAACGACGTATCTTTTCTTAAAAACACCGTAGCTCTTATTTTCAAAACACCGCGATTCGTGTTATTTCAAAGGGCACTATTGTAGGACTTATATTAGGGTAATGCATTTTAGTTATCGTTGTGTCTAGTATTCCGCTCATTATTGTTGTTCACTCCGCATCGCATACATATATTATAATTTCTTATTGCATTGTTGATATCATACTGTTAGGACACCAGCACCATTACCGATGATGCGTATGTACCACGTACACTTACTTGCTGGCTCACATACATCTTCATCGGTAATTGCCATGTCACGTACACCTTAGAAAATATTATTGCTTGACATAGCCTGTTAGCTAATAGTTAGACACGATATTAGTGTACTTGCCTTATATGTTAGTTTAGACATTGTAGTTATTACCTGCTACTTCATGCATACTGTTATTCATTGTTATGCCGCATTCATGGATTCTCATGCATATATTCACTATTTTACGTGTTATTGAGGTTTTGGATTCGGATTTCCATGAGATTTTCTGGATTTGTAGGAAAACCGCAAAAACATAAATAAACCTTTTCTCTCTTTTAAAATAAAAGGTGCGGTTTTCCCATGATGTATGAGTCGTCCACCATGAGTTTGCTGATGGATTTCGAGACCCGATTCGAGGAGTGGTGGAACCGTTTCGGGTACATGGTGGGCCCGGTGCGGTACCCCGAGGCAAGAGGATCGTGTTGTTGATGTTGAGCCTGGCAGGGGAGCACTACCGACCGGTGATTTTTCCCGACGCGTCGGATATCCGGAGGATACCGTCGTGGTCTTGAGATGGATGGTAGGGGCCGGTATGGACTAACGGCGCCCTAGATATTGTGATTGAGACATTGAGATTTTGAGATATTGAGGTACAGAGATTGTGACACAGGGATATCGAGATATTTGGATACTTGTTTTGTGTCGATGCTGGGCACTGTTTTATGCTGATTTCATTTATGGTACCTCCTATTTAAAATACAGAAATCTCACTGATTTATGAAAGTAGCTTTATTCAGTACATGCATTCTGTTTCATGCATTCATACATCATCCATATGATATATCGCTACCTGAGGCACTGACACGGGCACATGGGACTACACTCGGGTTAGATATTTACCCTAATCATTGTTAGGCTGCATGTTATATATATTTGAGGATATATTATGATCGTTGACCTAGGATTGCGTTGTTCATGCGGTTTCTGTTCGTAGGTGTTTTTCTACTCACGAGTTGGCAACTCACCCCCTTTGTGCCACAGTTTTCTTGCAGGTTTTGCCGTACAGCTTTGCGGGCACAGTTTCGTTCGGGTGACTTGCTAGTAGGTGGTTTTTTTTGTATCGTACCCATCATATTACCTTGTATAATATTATTCAGTTGTACCTAGTAAATTCCATCAACCAAACATGTATTTATTTGAGATAGAGACCAGTGGTGTTTATTCTTTCGACCTTAGAGTCGCGCGTTGTATTTCTGTGGATTTCTTATTGTTTTGAGTTTCTATTTGAGTTTTGATCCTCGCCCTTGGCGTTGTATATTATATTGCTTGTGTGGTTGTGACCGTCGATTGACGAAGAGTTAGCTCCCGCTTGGGGATGCCTTTTTTGATTTCGTATACTATTCATGTTGTATCCCGTTTGGGGGCCAGTATTTACAAAGGAGACACTGCCGAAATTTTCAGGAAATATTTGATATTTTTAAAAAGGCATAATTCGGCTTATGCTATTAAAACTACTTGATTTAAGTTGGTTTTCCTTCACTCTACTAATTTTCTTGGTTTGGATTTCTGGGTTTTTCGGCTTACTTAGATTACGTACGCCTCGAGACGTTTCGTAGTCTAAGTGCCAGTCATGTTCCGTACTTTCGGGTCGTGACATATAAGCTCACTTAAACATTCTTTTTCTTACTTGGATAATACATTGATATATATGTGATATATGTTAATTGTATTATTTTATTTTGTTACAATAAATATTGTATATGTGATATATAATATTGTAACAAGTTAGGGTTACAAATGCAACATGCTTTGTGGAGTTTAAATACGGTTAGGGTTTGGATTAGGGTTAAACTTGGATGAAGCTTTCAAGAAGCTTCTTGAAGCATTGACTTTGACTATGATATTTTGTAAAAAGATTTTGTAGATATTTCTTAATCCAACCCAAACCCTTTACCCTAGTAAAATCTCTACAAGGGTTAAGCTTTCATTCTTAACCCATGGTTGCATTTTCTAACCTCACAAAAGATTTCATTATTCATCACAAATAGATTTATTCTTCTTCTTCCTCTTGAAAAAGCTTTCTAGCTTTTTGACATGTGATGATAATGAGTGAGAAATTGAAAACGAAAGAGAGCTAAATTCCTACTTCATCATCCTCATCTATTCTAGCCGCTTAGATTAGGGTGCTTTCTTTGTTAATACTTGATTAGCAAAGCAAGAGCTTGGGTTTGAGTTTCTTCAAGGTAGATCATCTTAGTTATTGAAGATCGGAAGCAAGCTTGCATCTTTCTCTTCATGGAGCCTCTCTAGAGTCCGGGTACTTGATGATCGCAGCGAAGGGACCACAACACGGAGCTTATGAAGTGAAGGAATAGACTACAAATGTTGTAATCCCTAACTCTTAGAAGTAAAGTTGTTTACTTGCTATTTGTTTTGCCTAATCTCTAGTTAAGATCTTGGTTAGGGTTTGTTTAGCACCCCAAAAATTTCAATATGGCATGTGTTATGCCTTCCTAAACCTTGCCAAGGTGCTATACTAACCCTACACCCTTTTATATATTTCAGTGTACTTGGTACGATACACGAACCGATACGGATAAGTGGAGAAGCAATCTCGGGACTTAGAAAGATGAATATGGATTGACCAGTGTGAACACACTTCGATTTTACGGTCAGGAAGATCCGTTTATCTTTCCGAACCAAGCGTTCCAAGTATACTACTCATAGTGTTTGAAGCATACGAGATGGAGTGTCGTATGTCGTTAGAAACCCAGAGATGTCTACGATGTTTCAGAATTCGAGGACAGCGATGAGGATGAAGAAGATAGAAGACTTAGAGTGCTCCGACCGTCTGTTTCGAAAGACGGGTTGTCTTCGGCTGATCATGAAGTTACGTGGGTTAGAAATGATATCGATGATGAAATCCAAGTAGATATGTCTAATGCGCCTACGAAACGAAAAAGGTTATCAGTAATGTTATATTATTACTTCACATTTTACGATCTATACATATATAGACAATGTTTGTAATGATTGTCTATTGCGTCCACGAACCGTTTTATCTAGATTTGATGACGATGACGGGTGCAGCGAGGGGAGGCAGGAGCTCCATCCGCAGCACCAGCAGAGGCAGAGGCAGAGCGGTTCTGCCGCCCGGAGAGCTGCGTAGGGAGCTTCAGAGGGCCGGTCTTGCACCCAGATCGGAGACCCCTTCTGATGCCTCCTTCTGTGTGAGCTTTGCCACACCTCCAGGTATATTGCACGCATATTCATTTTGAATGTAATATTATAGATATACATGCATGTTCATGTCAAAGTTACTTACATTGTCAATGTTTGATTGTCTAGCTGTTGGTGATGCGTCCACATCAGGGACAGAGCCCACTCCCGCACCTCCAGGTAAGTTTATATATCATATAGTGCATGTATATTGATTTATAATGCTATATCATCAATATACACACATTCTTTTTGCTCTTACGTACTTACATCTCGGGCTGTAGGTGGTGCCTTCACAACTCCGGCAAAGCCCACCACCGCACCTGCGGGTATGTTTATATATCATATAGTGTATACATGTTGATTTAGAATATTATATTATTGATATATGCATTCTTTTTGCAATTACTTATATAGTCAATGTTTGATTGTCTAATTATAGGTGGTGCGTCTACGTCTGGTGCAGGGGCCACTCCTGTCACTTTCATACCCTCCGCTCAGTCTGCAGGTTGGTATGAATAAATATAAAATATTTATTCATTTTACATATCCTTTAAGAATAAACATGAACTTCATGTAATTTTATCGATGTTTATTTTCCAGTTGGAGATGCGTCCACGTCCGGGTCACCGGCTGTTCCTCACCGGAGGAACTATCGTCCCGCACGTGCTGCTGCCCGGGCCCAGGCTCGTGCTTCTGTCGTCGGAGGTATATATCACACTTCAATTTCCGTTAAACCTTGATTTCTTAATACCACTTTGTCTTAATATTGATTGTCTTGATATTTCTTGTAGACGCAGTGCATCCCCATCCCGAGAGGGGGACTCGAGGCCTGAATCAGTCCCACAGGCTGAAGCCCGACAAAGCTAGGGGGAGGCAGCATTCTCCCTCTTCTTTACCCCTGATTATCGCTATACCAGCGATTATGCCGAGAGCTTCGGCCGGTATATGGCGGATGAGAGCCGCCTCGTGAAGAACTATCCACTTCATGTTGAGTAGGGCGAGCAGCACCGGCGCTCATTCGCCCTTTTCTGGGATCATGCTCGGGTATTAATATATATTTTCATTTGATTTATCCAATATATTTATTATTAACACTTGCAATTTAATAACATTGTTTTTTTGTATTTTCAGTTGGATTACGATTTTCATCCTGTATCCGACCCTGATCACCCTAGGAGGGTGCTCGATCTTCACGCTCTATACCATAGCCTGATGAAGAACATGCAATCGAAGGTCCGATATGCAAGTCTACGCTAGCGCCCCAGCCGTCAATCCGACACCAATTGCGGAACAAAAACTTTTGAAACTAGCGCTAACGCAAACTTAAAACCTGGATCGTACCATTAACCGTAAACTAGAAACTGTAAAAGAGTTTGAAGAGATTATACCGATCGATCCGTGTCCTTCGGTAATCAATCTCCGCACCAAACTCCCGCTGCTGCGCCGACGAAATCCGCCCTCCGATCTCGCTTGTCGAGGTGGCACCACGTCATCGATTCTTTATACGGGCTCCCGCTTCAAACTGAAGAACCTCGAACATGAAGTATGATAGCCGACATGTCCAAGATTGAAGTAAAGAGAAGTGTGAATACTTTATCTCAATACACTCTTTGGTTCTCATCACATGAGAGGGTAAGAGTGGAGGTTGAAGAAGATGCAAAGAGATGAAAAGTGTGAGCTTAAGAAACTATCTCAAGAGAGCAAAAAAAAAACACCAAAAATGATGTGTGCTGCCCTTTCATTTTGGTGATGATATATATGAGGTTTTGTAATCAAATATCAAGGAAAATATCTTACCAAAATATCTCCACGAATCCCTCATAATATCTCACCCAAAACAAACTCTATTAATTAATCATGAGTCACTACATGACTCATTAGCATGAGTCATTAGTGAACATGCTCGAATTAATGAGTCACCAAAAATGAGTCACACTTTCCAAATCCAATAATCATTTAAACCAAAATGATTAACCCAAAAAGAAATGCATCTTCTAAAGTAATCTCGTAACGGATTACGAGAATACCCCTCACCTGTATATACATACCTATATCCGTATTCGGACCGAATACGAATACCACGAGACGAAAGTATTCCAACACAATATAATATTTGGATCCGGCTTAAACCAAAGCCCACCAGTATTATCTGTCCGAACCATGACACGTGCATAAGTGCACGTACATGTTCGAACCCTGCCATAAAACCATACGACCTCTACAACGTTTCGCCCGAACTTGGAAAACTATCTGTGGGGGACTCTAATGACTCGTCAATACTCTGGCAGTGGGTTTAACCACAAGCACGTCAGCGGCACTAGCTGTGCGAAACGACTGCCCATATATTGACCGAAAGGGAAGCCGATGAGCGAACTCATCCTGGAACCCTACTGAGCCTATCAGTGACAATATCCATACAGTCCGGTCCGTTCGTCTATAAGCATCGCATATCGGGCCTAGGGGCTGGTAACGTCAGACCCCCAATAGAGGTATAAGTCGTGTCGGAGGGTAGCCCTGAACACCCTGAGAAACTACTGGAATACCTACCAATAATTCTCACCTTCCTTGGCCAAGGACTTAGTGTAATGGCTCTCCTAGACACAGCGCGATCTCACCCCCAATACCGGGAGAGACGAATCCCCTGCCGATCCGCTCACTGCCTCTATATGGCTCGGGACTGTACCTAACTAAAACCTGTTTGCACGACTCCTTTGAGCCGTGGTAGGGTAGTAATCTCAGCACAGTGGGAACTCACACGAGAAAAATGACGACCTCAGGTCGATGAACTAACCTGTACACATGTCACCAGGGAATTGCTATCTGACGCTAGGTATAATACCAACTAGCAGGTTCCCGGCAAGTCCTGTCTGGTGCACTCATAATCTAATGAGCACCTGTATATATCTTAGGTGATCCAACTTCACCAATGTCTTGTGAGACCGGCCACCGCCCCTCTTCGGGGTCTCGATTGTATACACTAGTCTACTCCGGAGTATCGATGCCCTGTCTCGAAACTGCTACGACTATGGACCACTTTTAATGATGTGCTTATAGACTACCCAACTCTCACGTATATGATCGCCATCATATTGTTGGTAGTCAAGCAAGAATCTTAAGAGATCTATCAACATGTAATAGTGAACAGTAATGTCACCTAAACCTATACATGACTGATAAAAGAAAACCAGATAGCATACTATCATCTTGAGTAAGACTGTCCTACCGATATAGGTCCTCCCTCAATCATTGCAATCGCGTACTTGCGATCCAATAATTGACTTTGAGGGCATTACATCTAACAATCTCCCACTTGCACTTAAGGCTAATTATTGCGATGTCGCATACTCACAGCCCGTGTGATACCGAACACCCAACTCCTTTACTAATCAGTTTCACAAAGCTCATTTGTAAAACTCATGTGTTCGAGAAATAGTCTCAATGAGTGGATCCGCCGTGATGTTTCTTTCTATGTCTCTCTTAATCTCAAATTCGCGGAGAAAGCCATCTCCCGAATTGAGTAATACCTGTTTTAGAATATGTTTGGATATCTGAGAGGATCTAGTTCATAAATGAACTCCAAATCTAAACTTCTTAGACTGTATTGTCAACCGAACCTAATAAGTATCCTGCACCATGCCTCCCACAGTATCCTCTTGGACCACTGTTCAGTTGATAAAACTGCACATCTGTTATTACATTTTTCCGACTATTTCTATACTAGAAAAGGTGTTTATTATAATATATGATACATATAAGGGTTTATCTATAAAAATACTATTTTTCATGTGTTCATATATTATAATTAACATTTGGTTGGAAAATGTATGAAAAATACAATTGAAATTAATATCTCAATATAACAAACTCTAAATATTATTTGAGTTATTGTGCAAAATTTTTCAGGGCTAAGTTGTTAAGAGCAAACCTGCCTAATTAAGAAAGCAAACTAAAAAATCAAGGCTGGCAGCAACAAAGAAAAGATTTTCAATTTCCAGAGATTCCAGAGATCTCCACGTGTCATAATAAGAAAAGCCCCAGAAAAATCCCCAAACGATCCCACATTTTAGCCACGGATCCACGGCCAAACCCCCTATTGGCCATGGATCCGCCGCGGTTTTGAAGACTTAGGAGATGAGATTTTCTCTGTTGTATACTAACTACTTGCATTCAAATTAGGAAGCTAATTTTCTGGCTTTGGGACTATAAATAAAGACCGAGAGCCTCTTAGAAAAATCATCAAGTCGACGTGATCACGAAGTCCAAGACGGCTCACGCATCCAGACTGATCATCAACGGTTCATCTACCTCCTTAGAAGAGATCAAGAAGCAATTAGTCTTTGTAATCATTTTCTAAGGAATCAAAGTGTAATGAATATTGTTGATTAAAAAAGGTAGCTTTCTTTTTCTTATTCTATTTTTTCGTGGTTTAATTATGTATTTTCTCTCCATCTCTTTTTCTCCCAACATGCGCGAGTAATTCTCCGCTTGTTAGGGTTCGTAGGATTAGGGTAGGCTAACGGATGATGAAAATCCCTAAACTCTTTTTACGTCCTATAAAGTTTATAAACTTTATCAAAAGAATCATTAACATCCCAATCGGGCGCGCTACCAATTCATTGTTAATCTCGACCGCGATTAGAGATTAGATTAATGATTGTTTTGGTAAAGGCTGGATATGAACGGAGTTCCGTGTCGAGATAGGGGTTTAGAGTGGGATTCCTTTTCCCTCCAGAAACCCTAATCTACATGCATCACTGTCGTTCTAGTTTTAAATCTATTAAAGGATAGAAAGAGTAATTTTTAATTAATCATCCATAACTACTAAATCCTAATGAACCCTACAAGCCCTCTTCTTATATAAACTTACATCCGTAGTTAATCTAGATCAATATTTTGCATCCTTGTTTAATGTAGATCTAGATCCTACAACCATTCTTCACCATTCTTTATCCCTCCTCTCTTTTTCAACACATCTAAAGTAAAAATCAAAGATTCAACGTTTCCCTGAGGACGACCCGTACTCATCTCGGTCTAGCTACGCGCGACACCGTTTTGATTGCGGTTATTCTACAAACACAATTTTTCGTACCAATCAAATGGCGCCGTTGCCAGGGATACGTGCGTAATTTTTTATTCTTACTATTTGTGATGAATTCTTATACGATCCATATCATAATTAAAACAAAACTGCAAATTGCATATTTAACAATTTGTGCGTGAGTTTTTGCAAGGAGATCTGGAGTCACAGACTTGAGGAAACAGGAAACAAAGACATTCTTAGAGATCCAGAGGAGCACAGATGGGAACAGAGAAAATTTCATCAACAGATCTTTCCTTCTTGCGGCTGATCCGCGGCAAAGGAGGCCTATCCGCGCCGGAAGCGCGGTGGGCTAGGAGATCTAGGATTCCAAACTTCTCTGGTATCTTTCTCAACTCTTTCTCTCTCCTCTAAAATCCAATAAAATCTATTTTCTGCAGGATTCTTTGCAAAATAGCGCCGCTCAAAAATCTTTTTGCAAAACTTTTGTGATTGGTTTTGTTTTGCATATTTTAATACGGATTTTAAGGGGCAAAGACCAAATCAAGATTAGGTGGGGATTTCATCACCCTTCCTAAGCCCCACAAATCACAAACCAAGCATCTGCATCAACCCTACATTAATTTAAAAAATATCTAGACCAGACTCTAAGGACTGTCGCGCTCAATAAGGACAGAGGAAGGTCGTGGGTAATCTATCATTTATCCGCATTACTTTTGTGGTGCCTAGGCAAGTGTGTCTAAGGCAAGTGGTTACTTAATTAAGGCCCGCTATTTTCGGTGATTCGTATAGCGGATACCTCCCACTTACCTGGCACTTACCTGACAACAAGAGTAGTAAAGTGGCGGTAGAGGATTAATCCTGCGGCTTGTCCTTTGGAAGTCTAGGAGCGGTCTAGAGACTAGACCTAGGTAACCTTAGTTCTAGGGTTGTTTGTGCATTGTAGAGTGATTTGTCTTGAGTCCCACTTTTTCAAAACAGACCAATTTTAAATCACACACACGCTGCCACTTGCACTAAACCCGCTTAGTGCATGCTTGGCTGGACACGGGATTCTAGTGCCCGTCTTGTCCGCGTTCCTGCTATCGACGCCGAAGTCGGTGCTTCTTCATTTTCTTTTCCCTCACCACACACCACGACCGAGATGGACGGTACTCCATCAGATTATAACACTACGCTGCCACCGCCCGTAGGTGCGCAGAATCCACCGTGCATCTCTCTCCAAGAGAGATGGTATCCTATCCATGGTCCTCTTCCCACTTGTCTATCTATTCCACCAGCTAACGGGGATAATTTCGAAATTAAACCCCACTACATCAATCTGCTGCCCAAATTTCACGGGCTTAAGTTGGAAGACGCGTACGTTTTCATCACCAAATTTGAAAACGTATGCGCAATGATGGGTACTTCATAATTGACTGTGGATTCTATGCGCTTGCGTCTTCTCCCATTCACACTGTGCGACTTGGCAGAAAAATGGCTTTATAATACTGCCGCACACTCTATCACTAATTGGGATGAATTCGTAATAGCATTTCTTAAGAAGTTTTACCCAAACTATAAGACTGCCCATATTAGGAGCGAGATCAACCAGTTCACCCAGCTTCCCAATGAACCATTTTGGAAGTACTTTGAACGTTTCAAGGATCTGCTTGTCCAATGTCCTCATCATGGAATACAAAGATGGGATTTATGTCGAATTATATATGAGGGCATTAATCCAGTGACAAAGCAGATGCTTGAAACAATGTGTCAGTGCAATTTCATATCTAAAGATGACGGTGAGGCGTGGAAATATCTGGAAGATCTCGCTAAAAACACTTTGCAGTGGGAAAGCGTAAGACCACCTTCATCTAGGGGAGGTATTCACCAGCTCGATGTTTCCATCGCAGTGAAAGCCGAAATGGCAGCGATGCAGAAGAAACTCGACGCTATTGAGAACAAATTTTCATTAGCCTCCCTAAACCAGGTTACGCTTCCAAAAACCGTGTGTGGTTGCTGTTCAGATCCTTCACACTTAATGGAAGAATGTCCTATGAATGCACCGTTTCAAGGTCACGAGCAAACTAATGCTGCTTTTCAGCAGCGACATAGAAACGATCCTTATTCTTCCACGTACAATCAAGGATGGAGGAATCATCCTAACTTTGCTTGGAACCAAAACCAACAAAGCAATTATCAAAGACCTCCACCATAGCAACCACAAGCACAAAGTCAGCACCCCCTTCAGTCACAAAATTTTCAAAATCCGGCCAACACTTCTGTACCACAATTGGCCGATACTGACAACTCTTCACTCTCACAAACTTTGGATATGTTTATGAAACATTCCATTCAAATGTCGGCTGATATGAAGTCTTCTACTGATACCCTAACGAAAGACTCTGCCTCCCACGGTGAGAGTATTAAATCAATAGAAAACCAAATTGCACAGTTGAACGCCGCAATGAGTGCGAGAGAGAAAGGGAAACTCCCATCTCAACCCATACCTAATCCTGGCCACTCACAAAGTTATAATGTGAGTGTCGTTACTAGGTTGAGATCGGGAAAAGTGCTGAATAACCGAGTGGGTGAGCAATGTGATGATGTTAGTGACACCAATGATACCCCAGCTTCTTCTTCTTCCCTTAATTCGTCTAGTCTCCCAACTTCATCCGAGCCTATTCTCCGTTTTCCCCTAAGCTCGAACCCTTCGCCCATTTCCTCGAATCTACCTAAAACGATCCCCACTCCAATTCTGGGATCCACTCCATCCCCACAATCCTCTCCAATGTTAGACCAAACCCTTATTGATAAAGCAACTTATCCAAACAGGTTAAGGGGCAACAGACCAAGTCCACAAATGGAGAAGATTGTGGAAATTTTTAAGCAAGTTAACATAAATATTCCTCTCCTAGATGCTATTCAACAAGTTCCTTCATATGCGAAAATCCTAAAGGACTTGTGCACTAGGAAGAGAAAAGTTCAAGTAACTAAAAAAGTTTTCCTTGAGAGCAATGTGAGCACTGCTTTTACACAACAACTACCCAAGAAATGAAAGGACCCCGGAAGTCCTACAATTTCTATTTCTATTGGGGGTAAAAATATCAATCGTGCTCTACTCGATTTAGGTGCTAGTGTTAACTTTCTTCCGTATTCTGTTTATGAGCAATTAGGGATCGAAGATTTAAAACCTGCGCATTGCACTCTTCAAATGGCCGATCGATCTATCACCCAACCTAGGGGTGAGCTAGAGGATGTGTTAATCAAAGTCGGGGAATTTATATTCCCTGTGGACTTTATTATTTTAGATACACAGCCTGTGGCAAACCCATGCAATCAAATCCCGGTGATACTCGGTCGACCCTTCCTAGCAACTTCCAACGCAGTAATCAATTGTAGAAATGGCTCTATGACCCTATCCTTTGGAAAGAAGTCAATTGAGCTTAACATTTACAAGTTGGGAAGTGAACCCTCCGAACCTTATGCTCATGTGTGTTCTGTCGAATTAATGGATGTCGACAGCAGCGAATTTGATCAACCTCATGATACTGACTCTTTTCATATGTAGTTGTTTGACCCAACCATGTACTCTTCCACCGAGTTGTCCGGGTCAACATCTAACACTGATGAGGAACTTTTTATAGAGTCTGACGATCACCCCATTTTTCTGATGACATTATTCTTCGGGGAATCGATGAAAGCTTTGAGGAAATTTTCGCTGATGAACTCGTATTTTTAAAAGATCCGGGTGTTGAAATGAATCCACTCCAAGATAAAGAAATTGAACCTCCACCCCTTCTTCTGGATAATGCGAGTAATCCATCATTACTATCACTGTGTCGTCTCTTCAAATTGACACGCAATCCTTTTCCATTACACCTCTTATCACCTCCCCACTTCTTCACGTCGAAAGGTGACATGTTCTTCCACCAACCTTGGTGCTTCATCGATAAAATTTTTGAATGGTTGGTGTTGACCTTCGGTCTTTGCAAAACATGGCATTGACCAATAACCTTGACCCCCTCGTGTGATTTTAAAAGATTAACATTGTTTAACTCAAGTTTGGGAAGGTATATTTTGGCTCTTGAAAGAAAATGATCTTTACAAAATTGTTAGCCAAAAAGAAGTTTGGGGGAGGATTTCACTTTCACTTTTTCTTGTCCCTTTTCTCCTCCCAAGTCTACAGGTTTTTTGAGCTTAACGGATAACAACAGTGAGGACACTGCTGTAAACAGGTTTGGGGAAGGTTTGTGCTTATTTACATATCAATTTGCATCATATTTTGCATAAGCACAACATTTTCAAAAATTTTAAAAAATTTTCTTTTATAACAAAAGAGTAGAAAGTGAAAAATTACATCCAAAAGATAGGAATAGTTTAAGAAAACCAAGAAAATAGAAGTTTTCTTAAACGAACTGGTAATAAGTAGTTATGAGCCGTTGTCCCAAGGGATAGTAAGATGAAGGAAGTCACTAATCTTAGGATAAAAGAAAAATAGTTTCTATTCTGGAAGCCAAACATTTGAATGTTGATACCCTACTATATGCACTTACACACGTCTTGAAACTCAGGATAGTAGAGGATACCTTGAAATGCTCTTGTCTAAAAGCCAAAGTATGAAGGAAATAAAAAAATGAATAAAATATAAAATGGTGAAAAGAAAAATGAACACTGGTTTTGTTATCGCCAAGGCATCAATAAAAAAATATAGCGAGGGTGCTTCATCACCTAGTGCCTTAGATCAACAGGTTTGGGAGTCACTGCTAAGCCTTAGGTGGTGCAAGACGAGGAAAATACTATCACCTAATCAGCAAGGACATGAGTAATCGGTCGGTTAGTACCTCAAGAAGTATTAATGGTCGCATGAAAATTGTGTGAGCAAATTCAACTAAATTTCATCGATTAAAAAGTACTGAGGCAGATGGACAAGAGTATGATAGCTTGAATTGAATTCTCCGGATGTAGGGATGTTATTTACACACATGTAGGGTTATATGATTGATGTTTGGATGAAAGGCAGGAATGAAGAATAAAGACGATGTTTTATTGAGGGATGATGTGATTTCTAACATCTTTTCATAACTATTAAGATAGGGCTCATGACAACTGAAAAGCTAGTGTAGTTGGAAACTCTTATTTTCAAAGTCTTTCTTTTATGGTTCTTATCTTTATATGTAAATTTCACCATCTCTCTTTTATTATAGGATTTTGTTGGTGTAATCCGCTGAAAACCCTCAGGAGACAACACTCCTCCTACTAGGGACACCTAGAGGTTTAACGGTTTGTTGCACGTGCTCAGTGCAATCGTTTTTGCCTACGAAAGTGTGCTTAATTTTCTCCTTTCTTTTTCTCCTTCTCTTGAATAAACTAGTTTGCTCGGGACGATCAAAGATAAGTTTGGGGGTATTTGTTCAGTTGATAAAACTGCACATTTGTTATTATATTTTTCCTACTATTTCTATACTAGAAAAGGTGTTTATTATAATATATGATACATATGAGGGTTTATCTGTAAAAATACTATTTTTCATGTGTTGATATATTATAATTAACATTTGGTAGGAAAATGTATGAAAAAATACCATTGAAATTAATATCTCAATATAACAAACTCTAAATATTATTTGAGTTATTGTGCAAAAATTTTCAGGGCTAAAAATCAAGGGAATCAAAGTTGTTAAGAGCAAACCTTTCTAATTAAGAAAGCAAACTAAAAAATCAAGGCTGGCAGTAACAAAGAAAAGATTTCCAATTTCCAGAGGTTACAGAGATCTCCACGTGTCATAATAAGAAAAGCCCCAGAAAAATCCCCAAACGATCCCACTTTTTGGCCGCGGATCCGCGGCCAATCCCCCCTATTGGCCACGGATCCGCCACGGTTTGGAAGACTTAGGATATGGGATTTTCTCTGTTGGATACTAACTACTTGCTTCCAAATTAGGAAGCTAATTTTCTGGCTTTGGGACTATAAATAAAGATCAAGAGCCTCTTGGAAAAATCATCAAGTTGACGCGATCACGAAGTCCAAGATGGCTCACGCATCCAGACTGATCATCAACAGTTCATCTAACTCCTTAGAAGAGATCGAGAAGCAACTAGTCTTTGTAATCATTTTCTGAGGAATCAAAGTGTAATGAATATTGTTGATTAATAAAGGTAGCTTTCTTTTTCTTATTCTATTTCTTCGTAGTTTAATTATGTATTTTCTCTCCATTTCTTTTTCTCCCAACATGCGCGAGTAATTCTCCGCTTGTTAGGGTTCGTAGGATTAGGGTAGGCTAATGGATGATGAAAATCCCTAAACTCTTTTTACGTCCTATAAAATTTATAAACTTTATCAAAAGAATCATTAACATCCAAATCGGGCGCGCTACCAATTCATTGTTAGTCTCGACCGCGATTAGAGATTAGATTAATGATTATTTTGGTAAAGGCTAGATATGAACGGAGTTCCGTGTCGAGATAGGGGTTAAGAGTGGGATTCCTTTTCCCTCCAGAAACCCTAATCTACATGCATCACTGTCGTTCTAGTTTTAAATCTATTAAAGGATAGAAGAGTAATTTTTAATTAATCGTCCATAACTACTAAATCCTAATGAACCCTACAAGCCCTCTTCTTATATAAACTTACATCCGTAGTTAATCTAGATCTATATTTTGCATCCTTGTTTAACGTAGATCTAGATCCTACAACCGTTCTTCACCATTCTTTATCCCTCCTCTCTTTTTCAACACATCTAAAGTAAAAATAAAAGATTCAACGTTTCCCTGAGGACGGCCCGTACTCATCTCGGTCTAGCTACGCGCGACACCGTTCTGATTGCGGTTATTCTACAAACACAATTTTTCATACCAATCAACCACCTGTCCATAATACTGCCCCCTTCATCAGAGGGAAAACTATAACTCTGACAATCACTCTGTCATCCATGTCACCTTGGAAGCCTGGAATGATAACCGTCTCCAGAAGGAGGCTGC
Organism: Agapanthus africanus; assembly: GCA_030015575.1. Taxonomy (NCBI): domain Eukaryota; kingdom Viridiplantae; phylum Streptophyta; class Magnoliopsida; order Asparagales; family Amaryllidaceae; genus Agapanthus; species Agapanthus africanus. The sequence continues at coordinate 401,536,379 of CM057350.1, read as the reverse complement.
CGTTATCAAATCCCTAGAACATCCACTTATGTTCTAAAACTGCTTCCGTATGTTTCTCCAGGATTGGATTAATATAAACTTATTGCATCTGGTGCAAAAACAACATCTGGTGTGGTACTTGACATCTCACAATTGACTCAATTGCTTAAGAAAATGATATGCCAATCATGCACATTCCTCTCCCCTTTAGTCTATAAGACACCTTTAGAGAGGGAGACTCCATCACCTACAGGTACACCACCATGCCAGGAGTCGTCTATTCTAAATACCTTTAGAATACTGTCTAAGTACCCAGATTGGGAAACTGCCCAAATCTAGATCTAAAACCATAGATCTAGTAACCAGAATGTCTGATATTATATGCATATCCTGTGTGGAGAAAGAACTGTGTGACAACCACAGTATAACCGATCGTAGTATAGGAATTTTACTTCCTACTCTGTGTGTGTCATCCAAATACCAGGACATCACACCCTACTACCTTCTTAACAGATCCATCCCCTATTCTGATGATGTTAAAGCCATGACTTTCACATCAAAAATAGATGATCTATCTCCGCTATATCCGCTTTAGTCTATAAATAGACATAAGCAACTTGTCCACTATGCTTCCGCTGCTCCCACTGACCACGACAACCCTCTGGCAGAATAATATATACGTGCACTTCTAAAGCTAGTTTAGAAAGACGCTATACTTAACCTCCTGCCGGGTCTCATAGTCTTGAACAGTTGCAATGGCAAGTCTGGGCAAACAAGAACCTCCCTGTCACCGTCCTTGAGGCTACTGGAGTACCTCTCGGGTGCCTGAGGTTACCCACCATATCTGCGGAGTGGCTAATGGAATGTCAAACTTGATTGAATCTTTAGGTCCTATTAAATTTTCCGTAATCGTTTGCAGTTCTGGAATCTCATCCAGTTCTACCATACTCCCACTACTGTTTTCTTGAAAAAATCCATTTTACTAAAACTGTGGCGAGTCAAGAACAATATCACTATTGATCTTCCAGATGGTAGAATATCAACCATCGTCATAGCCCGGGTCAACCCACAAACTGCCATTACAGAAACGTGCCTCGAGTTATCCAGAGTCTGGTTTTAAGCATAAGCCGGACAACTCCCCGTACCTTAACATCATTAAGATATGAACCATTCTATATCCAATATAGAAATTTTGGCACTTATTTAATTGGAACCAGATTCAAATTATGCAGCTGTCTCCAGTGCATATCAAATTAATGGAAAGAGGCTAATCAGCATTACTCAACTTAGGAGTCCATCCAATTATGAGTAACCTGAAAGAGAAACAAGTTTCTCAAAATCATTACTATCAACTGAATACAATCACAAGCATTTACATCTTCGATCTCCTTGAAGAATCCCGATACTTGCGGCACCTGGTTCTCTACTTTATTCTTATACCCACAAGTTTTCAAAACTTAGACCTTGTATTTCTACGAAACACTTGTCTAAAAACTAGAGAAGTCACAAGTAAACAGAACATAGTATGAGGACCAACCCCTTTATCCTGATGGACACTGGACAACATACAATACTCTATATGAGTCTCCTGAGTTGAATAACTCAAAACCTGTGTATCGTAGGTTGAAAACTGTACTTATGGTTAAGAACTACTCCGCTGTTCAATGCTCCTTACCCAATCGTCAACTGATATAGGTAAATGTCATGGACATAATTTCAAAAAGTTATATCTCACTTTATAAAAATAAACGTATCGATATATCAGTTTGAAATTGGTGCACAACAACGGATACTCAAAACTAAATACTTGCCGTCCGGCAAAAACCCAGGCGATTTCCTTAAATATCACCAATTATAATGAATTCCGATATAATAAGGATGATCACCTAATTCCCAATAACTTACTCCCACTCATCATCTGTAAAACCATACAGATGTGAGAATCATACCTGGTAAATATATACCCTGGAGTAAGTATCTAATCGGGAAATCAGTTTTCCTTTAACAACACACAGTGAAACTGAAACATGAAAATGTTTCGAAGGGGTATCCTGGTATTCCTAGTAATGCCTCTTCCATTATTCAGATTCATGACTGTAACCGTATATTTCGTTGCCATCTCTCCAAATCCCTTTATTTGTCTTTAGTCATTACCTTCTGTACACCTTCATTAGGCTTAATGGTTTTCTTCCTTCCCTACCGTTCGGCACCAGCCTATGGTTTGGAAGAAGACTATCCAATAAGCGTAATAGGTGTACTCTCTTAATCCTAGAAGTACTCGCAACTTGAGAGAAGGTGATGATAAAAGACAACCTGAATAAACCTTATTCTATTTCTCCCGAACCTGAATCTATCCTCGAATCTGGAACAAGTTCCTTCGAGTTCGTATATAACCATACGATGGATTTATCCAATGGAAGTGGATGTTCGTACTAATACGAGGTGTTCTGGAGAAATGCAAAGGGTACAAGAAGAAGTGGCAATGACTTATTCAACTCAGACAATCCAAAAGCCAGTATTTTAAGAAGGTTCGGTCAACTTGGTCACTGAGTCATAGTCAAGGGTCGGGCAATGGTCGCTGACAAAGAGAGAGAGAGAAAAGAAACACTTTGCGTGCACTCTAACCTAGATAAGAATGGTTATCACTTTATCTAATCAGGAAACCTCCTACTGTACCATCAAATTCTCCTCCAAACCTGAAAGAAGAATTAGTTGGGATCACCCGAAGAGTAAACCAACTCATCAGTGGGAATCGGGATCCAACTATCATCGCATGATAACATGAAGGAATCCACTCACGTTATCACACTCCAGAAGGTATGCGCATGCCTGGCAAGTTTCCTGTATGTTTGAAACTCCCGATATGGATTTTTGCCCCATGCTCTTATGACCTTGACGAAGGCCAACAAATCATAAGCCGCATGTCAAGTTCTACCCGTCATTGTCCAGGTTAATTTGAACCTACCCGTACATACCCTTGACGAAGGCCAACAAGGTAATACGACTGTCCCAAACCAACGCATCTATCTATGCAACAGAAAGGTAACAAGCAGCTACCATACACTATGCCTTGAAGAAGGCCAACAAACATAGCATGAATACTACGTGCTACCCGTCTGAAACGACGGAGGGCTACGGCTGGTATTTGGCAAAAAACCTTTAACGTAATGAACTTGATCTCGTTATAGGAATCTGATAGCTTTTTACAAAAATATAGTGGCGAAAACCTTTGCTAAAGAGGTCACTCTCGGTGAAGAGATCTCGGCTCTTTCCTTGTGGAATGAGGTGCAGGATATTCCAACTGAATACCGCGATGCAAAGAAAACAAGTAGTCGGCTATAGTTTAGTTATTACCCTGACGCAAGCTTCTGCCCAAGGGGTCACTCCCAGTGAAGGGATCTCGGCCCTTGCCTCGTCGAATGAGGTGCAGGATATTCCAACTGAATACCACTGTGCAAAACAAAAGAAAACGTCCTTGTAATAACACTTTTTGAAAATTGTTCCAACAACATCCAAATAGGTTTGTTTTCCTTTGCATTGATCAGAATCAACCCAGTCCCATCAATTAATTACACCAGAAAAAAATGAAAATAAAATGTACGTATATGCCATCCGCATTCGTCACTGGGTCACGTCATCACCCGTAGGTTACATAACTAACGACAGAGCGGGGACTAGACTAGCGCGGGTGTAAAACAAATACAACACCTACTAGTATATATACCAATATACAATAATCGCTCCAGGCGTGATAAATGCAACATTACAGAAAAGTAATAAGCATCACAGAACAATACAGATAAGCTGGTGTTGGGGTAAAAATTTACACCCTGGTTGACCAAGTCAAAATCAAAGTCAACCCCAAGCCAAGTGGGCCCAAGCCCAGATCCAGTGGGCCCGTGCCAGGGTCGACCCCGAACATGAAGCGGCCGGCCTCCCTCCATGCCAAGATAAAAATTTTGTAATAAATAATTTTGTTATATTTTTTTTATTTTATTTTATGGATAAATGTAAGAAAAATAGGCATAAAGCCAAATTTTTGTGAAGCCCATGGCTTATGTGCAAAAAGAAATAGCACATGAGCCATGGGATAGGCAAAATGCCATTTTGTGAAGCCCAAGGGGCTATGTGTAAAGTGTATGGCCTATAAAGGCAAAGATTTATCCTGTACTACAAAATTATATCCTTCTTTACTCAGTAAAGAAACTGATATAATGTTGCACATCATGTTCGGTATATAATAGTACTCATTCAGAACCAGTGTATTACGACTTGGTAATACAAGGTGATATTCGCCAACTGTTTTGGCTGCAACACTTGCACCATTCCCTACTTGAACGGAATGATCACCCTTTCCCAGTTCTCTACCTTTCCGTAGCCCATGTAATTGTTTACATACGTGGGATCCTGATCCGGTATCTAATACCCAGGACGTAGGGTGAACTGAAAAACAGTTCTCAATGACAAACACACCCGAAGAAGGTGCATCAACATGCATGTCCTCCGTTTGGGCGGCGTGAGAATCCAGACATTCTCCTGTTTCCTGTTCAGTCTTATAACACTTATAAGATAGAACGGGTCCAAGTTCCCCTGCATAGTATAACATGCGGGTTCAGTCAATACATCCATATTATTATCTTGATTAAGGCATGACATGGTCGCTACCTGGAGAGAGAGAGAAGAAAACACTTTAGCGTTTGCTCTTGCAAGATCAGATTGGTTATTATCTTATCTAATCAGGATGGCTCCCACTGTTTTTATCAAATCTTCCTTCAAACCCAAAAAGGAAAGACTAGCCGGGATTAATTACACCCTACAACTTCGCCGATCTTTCTGCCAGGCCAGTGTCGGTACTTTGAGGGAGGTTCCCCGTGCTTTCGTACGGACCTAATTAAAGAAAACCTCGTTTTCCCAGAGGCGTAACCCCGTTGACACCTTTCTAGACACCTACTTGATCGGCTAATTGTCCTGTGTAAAACTCTCCCAGGAGTAACAATTACTCGCAGTGGGTATCGGGATCCAACTATCTCATAGAAGGTATGCAATCTCATTGCAAATCTCAACACTTGAAATTCCCGATAATATTTTGCCCCTAGCGTACTATGACCTTGACGCATGCCAAACAACCCATAGTCCGCTAGTCAAGTTCAACCCGTACAATTCGTGATTGAATTAAACCCACCCGTACGACCCTTGACGCATGCCAAACAACGCCGTACGAATACCCTAATCAAATCGCATCTCATGCTACAGATAAGTAATAATCAGCTACCGTACACTACGCCTTGACGCATGCCAAACAACCGTAGCACGAATACTAAATATTACATATCTGAATTGACGGAGGGCTACGCAGGTTTTTCTGAAAACCATGAGCGTAATGAACTTGATATCGTTGTAGAATCAAGTGAAGTTTGAAATGGAGTGATTTTGAGGCTTTCATTAGTTTTGCTAAAGAGGTCACTCCAGGTGAAGGGATCTCGGCTCTTTCCTCATCGAATAAGGTACGGGATATATCATATATATCACTGTGCAAAGCAAAACTCCAAAAGCAGTCAAAAGTCAAACCGAGTGTTGTAGCATCTGCCAGTTTTGCTAAAGAGGTCACTCCCGGTGAAGGGATCTCGGCTCTTTCCTCATCGAATAAGGTGCAGGGTATATCATATATACCGCTATGCAAAGCAAAATTGTAGCTACCATTTTATTTGAAAATTTGATTCTACAACATCTTTTAGGTTTCTTTTCTTTCATTAATCACATTAATGAAGTCCCATCATTTAAGTTACCTAAACATCACAGATAAATACGACGTACACTTATTCCATCCGCATTCGCCTGGATGTCCCCTCATGCACCGTTAGGTTAGGTAACTAACGGCAGAGTAGGGCAGTACTAGCGCGGGTGTAAAACATAAGTAACGCTTATATAATATATCATATATACTATATACTGTATCCATCACAGAACATATCTAATGATCACATTACAGATATCGCAGCAGAAACATAGATATAATGTGGGATATACTAGGACGTCCGTATTTAGTATTTAGCCAACAATAGAAAATACGGATTCCACAGTCGCGAGGAATAGCCAAGCCCACACCCTGGACCCCTACGAGAGCGGCAAGCGACCCTACCAATTCTGGAGTTTAGGAGACCCGGTCTCGACTCCTCGAGATGGCCTCCCACTGAACTCCAGGACCCGGTCACCTGTGCTCCCCTCCTTGGGTCCATCCTAATGCGGAAAAGTAAATAATATACAACACTGGTGGCATCGACCTCAACCCGGAAGTGCCCCAAATAAAAGAATATTACATTTGAATTTACATGAATGAAAATATAAAACTCTCATCTCACATAAAACCCCCCGGCTATTCAATTGCGACAATCCTGCACATCATATGTCAGCAACACATAATATCATATATCATCAACGTAAGTAAGCATGCGTACACCAATTGTCGTTGATGTATAGCAACGAAACCGGCGATATCGACGTACTACACTTACGGTCACAGAAAAGAAAGTGTAAAACTACAATATTTGGAATCCACTTTCTCTTTAGACATCGTAAATGTGAAATATCACATACTTCGTATTTCATGTCCAACTATATGAATTCCACATATTGCATCACATTCCAGATAAATAGACGGTATTAAAGTTTTCGAACGAACGATCAAATACCCAAGATTCGCTAAAGCTCAACACTTGAGCGGAGTTCAAAAACCCGGAGTGTGACACAGTGGTAGCGGTCCAGCCGTAGAAGGGTCAAGCCAACGCCTCACATGTGGCACGCCGTACTGCCCCAAACCCTAAGGTTCAAAAGGCTGTTCAAGACGGTCACATAATCGAGTTAAGGTTTGTTGTCTTCTAGAGGGTCCACCACAAACAAACTTGCACGTATTTCCGAAAGATTTTAAACCCCGTGAAAAGTGAGAAAATGATACTCATTCAAACACTTCAATACATTCTAATTTATCCGAAAAAGTCACGAAATGAAAATTCCGATCGAATCGACGAGTCCAAAACCATCTCCAGAATTTACAGAACAAGAATCAAATTAAAAATACCTAAAACATTATACATACAGTTTTAGGAATTACTGTGCAAATAACAAGTCATGACCCCACTGTACGGCCGCGGATCCGCGGCCTAAGCAAGGATTGGCCGCGGTTCCGCGGCGGTTTGAACTGTTCATGGCTTCGAATTTCACAGTCCTTATTATATTTTCCTGCTGTATTTTTTAAGTATTTTTAATTCTGAAAATATCCAAATTTTAAAAATTATCCAGAGAAGGTCCCGTAATGTCGTATTTTGGTTCGATCGGATTTTTTACTTCGTAAAATTGTCGCCTAATGTTCAAGGTCGGCTCTGATACCATTGTAGGTCAGGCAGCCATCCCATCCAATAGGGTCGCCGTGGCACCAACGGGTCTCTCAGCCGCTACTTTTTACGCATGCCCCCTCGCGAGGACTACAACCCGCCGGAACACCTTCAGGTCTCGGGACACCCTGGGGGTAAGAGCCTATGCTTCGCCACACCGTCACACAGTGAGAACCCCCCATAGGTCGACATCCAATGCCTAGTAGCTCTGATACCATTGAAGGTCAGGCAGCCACCCCATCCAATGGGGTCGCCGTGGCACCAACGGGTCCCTCAGCCGCTACTTTTTACGCATGCCCCCTCGCGAGGACTACAATCCGCCGGAACACCTTCCGGTCTCGGGACACCCTGGGGGTAAGAGCCTATGCTTCGCCACACTGTCATGCAGTGAGAACCCTCCATAGGTCGACATCCAATGCCTAGTAGCTCTGATACCAATGAAAGGTTTACCTAGCACCCTATGTAGAGTTTGGAAGCATCACATGTACCAAAGATTAAGTTTTTATGGTGCTAAGTGAACTTACAAAGGATCTATCCTAGAAAAATTAGGGTTTCAAATTTCACACATCATCTCATGAAAGAAAAGCTAGGGTTTTGAGAGTACAACCTTTGTAGCTCCCTACGCTAGACTCCTCGGCTACTTGGGGTTTGTAAAAGGTCCGCTTGAACTCCTCTAGGTCACCGATGATCCACCCGGAGTCCCCTTTGTCCAAGCTAGCAACTTCGCAAGATCAAGAATGAAAATCGAAGCTAACACTCTAAACAAGTGGGCAAGACTTGTGTAGAATGATGTTGTGGTGGCTTTTCTCACTTCAAAATCCTAACTTGATGAGTATTTTGCTCACTTGAAAAATCTAGAGAGCAATGGAAGAAGGAGGAAGAAGATGGTGGCCTTTTTTAAAAAGAGAAGAAAAACCTCTAGTTGAAAAATAGAAAATATATCTTTATATATTTTTTATCTCTCATCTCAAACCATGGTTGAATCATTATTGAACTTGAGTTAAAACCTAAAAGGAAAAGTAATCCATGGTTAAATGGTGGGTGAGCATGGTTAGGTCAAGAAGAGTGTAGAAAGCTTCCATGAATTATCCTTTCCTTTTCTTTTGTTTTAAATCAAATTCAATAATAATTTATATAAATAAAACCATGGTGTGAGTCTTATATTGCCACCATTTTCTTTGTATAAGCAACCATGATAGATGATGTATGTATGTATGTATGTATACACATCCATATGTGCATGAAACTAGAAAGAAAGAAAAACATACATGCATGCATACATCCATCCAACACAAGAAAGGATTTCTAGTGAGAAACTAATGGTTAAATGATAAATCAACACTTGATTTATCAATCCGGCCATATCACATACGATCCCACCAAAAGCAAGCCTCTCGATCAATATGCGGTATCCTATACGCGCATTTTAATCGGGTCCATGCGCATATCGCATACGCGCACCACAACATTTCGCCTGGACTAGGTAACTCCTTTGTGGGACTCTAAGACTCGTCAATACGCCGGCAGTGGGTGATGATCATATCAAGCACCCCCAAGCCGCAAGCGGACAGCTAAACGTAACGGCCACCCGGGTATTGAGCGATCAGAAGAAAACAAGCGAACCTGCTACAACTCCTGTCGAGCCAACCGGCAACACTACCGTGCAGTCCGGTCTCCTCGTTTGATATGTCGCATATCAAGTCTAGGGGTGGTAAACGTCAGACCCCAATAACCGATAAGTCGTGCCGATGTGAGGCTCATAACGGGTCGAGAAACTACTGGTAACACTTACCAGTAAATCTCTAATCAGCCCTGGCCAGGGACTTCCCTGTTACGGCCAATCGAGCACAGCGCAACATCAACCCCCAATACCGGGAGAGACGAAACCCTTCCTATCGCTCATTGCCTCCATGTGACTCGGGACTGTACCCAAAAACCACCGTTTTGCACGCCCTCATGGACGTGGTAAGGTGGAAATCAAAGCACAGCGGGAATCACACAAGACTCTATGACGATCTCGGGTCTACAGACTAACCTGCATAAGTGTCACCTGAGAACTGCCATCTGACGTGAGGTATAATACCATCTGGGAGTTCTCGGCGAGTCCGTCCAGTATACCCAGTCTCCACTGAGCACCCGTATATCATCTCTGATGTCAAATACCAATGGATATGGGATCATCCATCACCCATCTCATGGGTCGAGAAGCGTATACGCTAGTCTACACTGGTATATCGATGCCCCGTCTCGATACACCCATGACTAGGGACCTTGAAGGATGTACTTATGGACTACCATGTCCCCACTAGTATGATCCACATCATAGTCCAGGTAGTCAAGTACACATCCTAAGGGCTTTACCAACATGTAACTATAAGAAAGTATAAAGAGACAAGTATACATGTTAAGATAAAGAGCAACCAGATAGCATACTATCATATCGAGCAAGAAAGTCATCTCTATATATGTCCAGGCATCCAATATAATATACATCATCTGTATAATACTGGTCTCTAGGGCATACATACAACTAACACAGGCGATACTGCCTAAGAATATGTCCGGATCTTTGATGGGACAGGGGTTCCTAGGCCTAAGCCACAACTCCATTGTCATACAACGGTAGGAACGAGGTTCATCTCATGAACTAGTGTACATCCAGACTATTTCTTTGGTAGCATCCTTGGTAACGATGTCTCTAGCCTATAATCGTCTAGTAAGTCACGGTATCTAGCTTGGAACTCTTCCAACATACCGTCACTCCACTGAGGGTAAAGACAATGCCTGCGACTGACATTCAGTCGTCCTTATCACCCTGGAACCTTTCTAGTGATTCTCCCCAGGATCGATTGATACCATCTCACTGCAACTAATGAGAATCCTAACATCCAATTAGATCTATCTCATGGATCCCAAACCCAGGATTTAGGAGGTATCATCTTGATCCTTATATGGAGAATCCTTATGATAAAAGGAGATCGACCGAGCGTAACATAGGAAACTCCTTCCTTATCAAGAGTTTGTCATCCACGTATAATACGAGGATCACCACCATACTCCCTACTACCTTTTTGTGTATACAAGGTTCATCTACAATTTTGATGAAGTCAAACACTTTGACTACTACATGAAAACAGACGTTCCAACTCCGCGATGCCTGATTTATCGCATAAAACAACTTGCATACGTTTCCGCTGCTCCCACTGTTTACGAAGCCCTCTGGCTGTGCACTTATAGATGCTCTCTTCTAAATCATCATTTAGAAAAGCTGTCATGACACCCAACCGCCAGATATCGTAAATATGGTATGTAGCAATGGCAAGTAGGATCTGGATGGATTTAAGCATAGTTTTGAAAGTCTTAACTTTTCCATGTACACCAAGTAATTTTCTCAAGATATACTTGCTTCTGATGGGGATTTAACCCTTCAGATAAAGCAACCAAAGTCCATACTTTGTTGGTGTATATGGATTCCATGTCAGATCGCATTAGCATCTAGCCATTCTTACAGAGCCCCACTCTTGATGGCCTGCTCATAACAAGTTGGGTCATCATCTCATGATGCAATTCTCGCTCCCACCGTCATAGAGAAAATCGAAGTATCTCTCAGGTGGGTGAGGAACCCTACTAGATCGGCGGAGAGGCTTAGGTTCGTTGGAAACTATTGAATCCTTTGGTTCTTACTAAATCATCAGCTGCAGTTTGTATAGCTGGAACTTTTTTCAGTTCTACCTCATGACCACTAATTTTTTCACAAGAAATTCCCTTTCACAAAGGTGGCATGCTGAGAAACAAAACATCTTTTGTTCCTCGATGTGGTAAAAGATATTCCCTTGCTAATGCTCGGGATATCCAACAAACATCCACAGAACTGACCTTGCCTCGAGCTTGTCCGGATTTTGCTTTTAGGCATAGGCTGGACAACCCTAAATCTTAACATACTTAAGATATGGGCTCTTCCTATTCCATATCACATATGAAGTGGTAGGCATCTGATTTGATTGGAATCCTATTCAATTGGTATGCAGTTTCTTAAGTGCATAACTCCCAAAAGGAAATAAGAAACTCAGTAGTACTCATCATAGAGCGCACCATATCTAATAGGGTGTGATTGCTCCGCCCCAATATACCGACGTGCTGTGGTGTATACGGAGGAGTAATGCTGAGAGAGAATCTCATTCTCCTTAAGAATAGTCCAGGAATATCATGCTCAAGTATTCTCCTCCCTGATCATATCATAGGACATAATAGTTATACCTATTTTGGTTCTCTACTTCTAACTCATATTCATTGAATTTCTTAAAAGGTTCAGACTTGTGTTTCAACAGGAACATATGTCCGAACCTCAAGAGATAATCAGTGAATGTAATGAAGTATAAAGAACCGGTCCTGGCATAAGTAGACATGGGACTTTCATACATCAGTATGTATCAATCCCAAGAGTTCAATAACTCTTTCTCTGTTTCCAATAAACGGAGCTATGGTCATCTTATCTTTGTGACATGACCGGCAAGTTTCACAAGATGTAAATTCAAACTGATTTAAATATGCATCTTTATGTAACTTTAGCTAGTCGGGTTGCATCGATATGACCCAGTCTACAATGCCTCAAGAAGGATTCGTTCATTTCTGAACTCTTCCTCTTGTGTGTGATCTATACGTTAAGAACTGTGGTTTGATTTAGAACGTCTATGCTTTTAGATAACGTGCCTGAACCGATCAACTCTTGATATAGGAAATGTTCAAAACATTATCCAACAATACAAAATTATATCCTTCTTTACTAATAAAGATAATGATATGATGTTGTATATCAGGTTCGGTATCTAATAACATTCTTTCAGAATCAATGTATTCTGGTAATACAGGGTGATAATGTAAGTGTATATGTCCTAGGGGCCATTATTGTATCATACTAGTTTGTATATTACTTAATGGAAGCTTGGGATATTCACATGTATATAACAGTCTTGCAAAACATGGTAGTATGCTACTTGTTTTTCTATCTTAATATGTGAGTATACGTATTGATAGAGCTCTTAGGATCTTGGTTGACTAACAGCGTTGTGATGGCAATCACACTAGTTGGGGCTGGGTAGTCTACAAGCACATCCTTATTCAGGTCCCTAGTCATAGGATTATCCAGACAGGGCATCGATACTTCGGAGTAGACTAGTGTGTATGCTTCTCATCCCAGTTGGGGAGATGGTTTGTTCAGTACGTCGTACTGGAAATAGTATGCTGGTGCTCGTTAGGTTACGGGTACACCGGACAGGACTTACAGGGAACTGTTGGTTGGTTTTATACCAGTCGTCAGTTAACAGTTCCCAGGTGACACAGCATAGTCCGCAAACTTGACACTGCTACTTCGCCTCGAGTGTATCCCACTGTTCTTAGATTGCTACCCTACCACGGCTCAAAGGAGTCGTGCAAACAGGTAGCAGTTGGGTGCAGTCCCGAGCACTTGGAGGCAGTGGCGGTTAGACAGGATTCGTCTCTCCCGGTATTGGGGGTTGATATCGCGCTGTGTCAGAGAGCCATTACGCAAAGTCCCTGGCCAGGGCAAGCGCGATTTGCTGGTAGGTTCCAGTAGTTTCTCAGGGTGTAATGGGCTTCGCTCCGACACGACTTATACCGCTATTAGGGGACTGACGCTTGCCGCCCTCCTAGGCCCGATATGCAATAGTCTTAGACGAACAGACCGGACTATACGTAGATTGTCACATCAGACTCAGTAGGAGTTCGGATAGGTTTCCTCATCGGCCTTCTTATCGACATTTACCTGGGGACCGTTACATACAGCTAGTGCCGCTTGCGGTCTGTGGTTAAACCCACTGCCAGCGTAGTAGTCGAGTCTCTAGAGTCCCACACAGAGAGTTTCCCTACTCCAGGCGAAACGATATAGAGGTCGTATGGTTTTACGACAAGGGTTCGGACGCATACGTGTGTTTACGCACGTACGACATCCGGACAGTTTTTACTAGCTGGCTTTGGTTTAAGCCAGTTTCTAGTATCCGGTTATTAGATTTATACAGTCTAAAGTTTTTCCGTGTTTTCACGGATAGGAGGGGCGTTCTCGTAATTACGCGAGAAGCTTCTAGAAGATGGTGACTTGGGGGTTAAGGTGGCATATGTATTAAATGAGATTAGTGAGTCATTAGAGTGATTCATCCATGTCATTAATGCATCATAAATGCTTAATGACTCATGGAGATGAATCACCCTCTTGTATTTATGAAGCATGATTATTAATCCTTTATTTTATTTTATTGGATAAATGATAATGCTTGATATATATTATGATAGATCATTATCTCATCTCATTCTCTTGCTCACTTTCTCTCTCCTCAAGCTCTCTCTCTTCAAACCCTAATCCTCCCCTCTCATGTGTTGAGACCAAGGATTAGAATAGACTACTTAATCCTTAACCATTCTCTATATCACATAGGTTACTTAGATTAGCGATTTAAGAAACCTAGTTACCTCAAGTTAGAGGTGAAGCTTGTAGTAAAGCTCTCGGGTGGATCTTCTACTACATAGAGAAGGCCGGAGAGGACGTGGAGAACGACAAGACGAAGGACTCGGTACTTTAGGTATAATCACTTATCATAGTAGTTAACTCTTCTATGGTTTCTTGTTAGTTATAGTTTAGCAAAGATTCTCGGTTAGTCGATGTTTACGCCTAAAACAAGATCGTTTTTCATTATTCCGCCTCTCCGCAAGTCGTGGGGTGTTGTACATCGACTTATAGTGGTATCAGAGACTCGCTAAACAATAATTAACTCATTAGCAAAGTCGTATGAATTTCGAACGCAAAACGAACCAGAAAACGACATCGATATCACAAGTTTCTGTCGAATTTAAAACAGGCTCTAAAAATTTTTCAGGTTGCTGCAGTATAACCTACAGAGAATTGTAAGAACACTGGTGAAAAATGGGTTCCTGAATCGGCCATACAGCCGCGGAACCGCGGCCGATCCCACCGATCCGCCGTGGATCCGCGGCCGAGTTGGGGCCGATTCAACCCAGTTTCCACCAGTAACTCTTCTGTGATAATTTTGTATTTTCTGGAATGTTTATTTTCTGCTCAAGTCTTAGGTGCACAGAGAAGTTTTGGGAGTAGAATCTGATATGTTTGCTCGATCAAAATTATACGATGTTTGCTAATTTGATTATATCTGTGTTTGTATAATGTGTTCGTAAACCTCCCCTAACTGCTAGTATGTCGGTTGGCAGGGGGTTGCACATTTCTGTATTGGTGTTTACTGTTTGTGGTTGTGAACTGTATTGGACTGTTGTGATGATTAGCCGGGGTTTGAGATGGGTTGTTATATTCATTCATTTTATGTAATTGTAATATGTTGTAATATTATTTTGCGGGGCACATCCAGGTTGCGGTTGTAGCCACCGTTGTATTATTTCATTTTACTGTTTTTGCTTCTAGGATAGACCCAAGATGGGGTGCACAAACTACTGGGTACTTTGAAGTGTTTAGTGGCCTACTCACTTTGTTGACGGAGACCGCTTCACTTCGGGTATTTAGCGGGTAGTTTGCCGTACCCGTAGGGGTCTAGGGTGGGGTAATGGCTATTCATCACAACTGTGTAATCCGTCTTTTGTTGCAGGCTCTAAACAAACGCGGATTGCTTGCAAATCCAATAATGTTCATATGAGATATGGAATGCCTATTATTGCGTCTGACGAATGTACAATATCTATATATGATAGCTATTTAGATGTCACTTATGTTTTGCACCCGCGCTAGCCCAGCCCCCGCTCTGCCGTTAGTTAAGTAACCTAACGGGTGATGACGGGACCCAGTGGCGAAAGCGGATGGCATAAGAGGACGTTGTATTTTCGTTGTTTTCTGCAATGATAGGTTAATGATGGGACGCATTATTTATAATGCAAAGAAAATAAACCAAAAGATGAATCGTTGGAACAATTTAAAAGAAACCACTCGGTTAATTTAAAACAGATGATATTTTTTAAATTGCGGAGCTTTAACCACTCCTTTTAAAAGCTATCAGGTTCCTTCGGTCATATCAAGTTCACTACGTTCACGGTTTCGCCAAAACCATTCGTAGCCCTCCGTCATTTCATTTGGGTATTCAGTAGTATTCAAGCTATGTATTTTGACCAACGCCAAGGCATAGTGTTTGGTAGCTGCTGGGTATTCATTTGTTGCATAGATAGATGAGTTAGTTTGGGACAGTCGTATGATCATTTTGGCCAACGTCAAGGACATGTACGGATGGGTTCAAATTAACAAGATAATGATGGGTAGAACTTGACATGTGACTTATGACATTTTGACCAACGCCAAGGTCATAAGAGCATAGGGCAAAAATATATATCGGGAATTTCTAAAGAAACTGAAATTTGCAAAGAGTTGCATACCATTTGGAGTTTGATGAATGTTGGTAGGATTCCTTCAACATTATCATACAGTGATATTTGGATCCCGATCCTACTGTGAGTATATGCTACTCATCAGGATATTCGTCACTTAACGATCAATGCTATAAACTGAGTAGGTGTCAAGAAAGGTGTCAGCGGGGTTACGCCCCCAGAGAAAAGAGGTTATTTAATTAAGGAACTTTGCGAAAGCGTTGGAAAACCTCCCTCGAAGTACCGACACCAGCCTGGCTGAACGGTTAAGCAAGTATTATACAGTGAGAATAGTCATGGCTAATTCTTCTTTTATGGTTTGAGGAAGGATTCGAGAAACAGTGGGAGCCATCCAGTTTAGATAAATTAAAAACCACTCTAAACTTGCAAGAGCATCATACTAAAGAGTTTTCTTCTCTCTCTCCTAATTGCAGCGACCCTGAAAATGACTGGACTTAAGTTACTTTTAGAGAAAAATATACTGATAGGGCCAAACTATAAAGATTGGCTGCGGAATGTCAAAATGGCTTTGACCTATGACAAATTGGGGTACGTCCTCACCGCTAAGGCACCTGCTGTCCCTGGTCCAAAATCCAGTAATGCGGATAAGGAAATCCGCAAAACCTGGGATTTCGATTGCGCGAAAGCCAAGTGCATCGTGCTTGCCTCGATGAACAATGAACATCAGAGGAGGCACGAGGATATGGAACTAGATGCCATATTTCTCCATACAAAAGAACTTTATAGAGAGCAATCTCGTATAGCAAGATACGAGACCTCTAAGAACTTGTTTCGAGCGAGGTTGGCTGTCGGATCATCGGTAGGAGAACATGTCCTAAAGATGATTGGCTACATAGAAGAGCTCACAGACCTTGGGACGACTTTGGGTAATGAGCTCTATACAGACCTTATTCTCCAGTCCCTTCCTTCCACCTACGCCCAGTTTATTCTGAACTTCAACATTCAAAGAAAAGAAGTTGAACTTCCGGAACTCCTTAACATGTTGAGGAGTGCAGAGGGCACCTTGCAGAAGGCAAAGGAAACACCCGCTATGTTTGTTAGCAGTGCTTCTTCTTCCGGGTTCAAGGCTAGAGCCAAACGAAGGAAAAAGAAGGCCGCCACCAAACCTAGAGGAGGTGTAAGTAAGGTGGGAGGGAAGGGAAAGAAAAAGTTTGCAGTACCGGTAGTGGGCCTGGATGAGTGCTTCCTTTGTCATAGGAAAGGGCACTGGAAAAAGGATTGCAAGGCGTGGAACGCCAAGAACCAGGAACCGAAGAAAGCTGTGGCTTCGACTTCAGGTGTGTTTGTAATTGAGAATTATCTGTCAATCAACTCTACTTCCTGGGTATTGGATACCGGATCAGGATCTCATATTTGCAATTCAGTGCAGGCACTGAGAAACCGTAGAGTGCTGAAGGATGGTGATATGATCCTAATGGTTGCTAACGGAGCTAGCGTGGGAGCTGTGTCCGTAGGGGATTATCACCTGGGATTGACGAGTGGACATATTTTGGTTTTACATAACTGTTTTTGTGTACCCAGCTTAACGTGTAATATCATATCTGTTTCCTTGTTATCAAATAAAGGTTATGATTTCACGTTTGTAAGTGATGTTGTTAACGTCCACCTTAATCATAGTTTGATTGGGTCCGGTACACTGGATAACGGTATATATGTTTTAAACCAACTCCAAATTTTCAATGTCCAGAACACACTAAAAAGAAAGTCTCCAGATTTAAATAAAGCTTTCTTATGGCATTGTAGACTGGGTCACATCAATGAGAGAAGGTTGACTAAGTTACATAGAGAAGGATATTTGGACTCGTTCGAATATCAAACTTATGCCACTTGTCAATCTTGTCTCAAAGGAAAGATGACAAAGACTCCATTTACTGGACATGGAGTAAGAGCGAGCGAGCTCTTAGGACTCATACACAGCGATGTATGTGGTCCAATGTCTACACATGCAAGAGGTGGTTTTTCCTATTTCATTAATTTCACGGATGATTACTCAAGGTACGGATTCATTTATCTGATGAAAAATAAATCTGAGGCTTTTGAGAAATTCCAAGAGTATAAGAATGAAGTAGAAAACCAAACCGGCAAAAGTATCAAGACACTAAGATCTGATCGAGGTGGTGCATACTTGAGTGCCGAGTTCCTAGGTTACCTAAAAGAGAAAGGAATTCTCTCTTAGCTTACTCCTCCATACACTCCACAGCATAACGGTGTATCGGAGAGAAGGAATCGAACCCTATTGGATATGGTACGTTCCATGATGAGTAATGCTGAGTTACCGCGATCTTTTTAGGGTTATGCGCTAGAATCAGCGGCATATCTTTTGAACATGGTTCCTACCAAGACTGTGCCTACCACGCCATATCAGATGTGGAGTGGGAAGAAACCCTATCTTCAGTATCTGAAAATATGAGGATGTCCAGCTTTTGTTAAAAAGCAGCATGTGGACAAGCTTGAGGCACGATTAGTAAAGTGTAAGTTTGTGGGATATCCAAAGAACTCCAAGGGGTATCTATTCTATTACGCAGAGGAACAAAAGGTGTTTGTTTCTCGTAATGCCCATTTTCTAGAATATCAGTTTTTAGAAAAGGAAATAAATGGGAGCGAAATAGAACTGGAAGAAATTCCAGAACCATAAACTAATACTGAAAGTTTGGTAGAACAAGTAGTTCAAGAAGAACAGGACATTCCCGCACCCCTACGCAGGAGTAGTAGGCCGTCTCATCCGCATGAGAGATACTACGGTTTTCTCATAGATGGGGATAGAGAGGATTGCATCATAGATGATGATGAATCTACTGGCTTCCAGTAGGCCATCCAGAGCGGCGACTCGGTACGATGGCTAGATGCAATGCGGACCGAAATGGAGTCCATGTACACCAACAAAGTATGGACTTTGGACTTTGCTCCAAATGGGGTAAAACCCATAGATGCAAATGGATCTTCAAGAAAACGATTGGTGTAGATGGACAGGTGGAAACCTATAAGGTTAGACTTGTTGCAAAGGGTTTTCGTCAATGACCTGGTTTGGACTATGACGAAACTTTTTCTCCAATGGCTCTGCTCAAATCTATTCGGGTCCTTCTTGCTATTGCTGCCTTCCATGATTATGAAATCTGGCAGATGGATGTAAAGACGGCTTTTCTGAATGGAAATTTAGAAGAGTGCGTCTATATGGATCAGCCAGAGGGTTTCAATTAGAGTGGGAGCAGCAGGAAAGTATGCAAGTTGCTTAAATCCATTTATAGATTAAAGCAAGCATCGCGGAGTTGGAACATCTATTTTGATGAAACAGTCAAAGAATATGACTTTATCAAAAATCCAGATAAACCTGTAAGTCTACGGTAACGCCCCGGCCGTCTACAAACGCCAAATGCGGAACAAAAAACTTTTAACTGGCACTATCGTAAACTTTAACCCGGATCTGCCATTATTGCTAAACTAACAAACTGTAAAGAGTGTAGAAAAGTTATACCGAACGACCCAAGTCCTTCGTTCTTTAACCATCATCCCACGCTCCATTGCGGCTGCTCCGATCTCGTCGATCTCCAATCTGCTCGTCCAGGTGGCACCACATCAACGATTCTTTAAACGGGCTCCCGCCTCTGACTTGAGGCAACTCGGTCGTCAAGTTTGCCAAAAGAGACGACCAAGATTGATGTAGAGAATGAGTAGATGACTTTGTCTCACTTCGTCCAAAACCGTGGACGATCGGTTAATGAAGTTGCCACTCGAATCGGGTGATGGAATGAAATGAGCTGTGAAATTCCATGCACCCCAAATGCTATCATAATCTTTTTACAAATGAATCAAGTGTGTGTGTGAGAGAGGAGGGGAGGGGGCCGACCACTTATAGGTGGAGGGAGGTGAGTGTAGGAGAGGGGAGAGTGACCATAAGAACAAATATCATGAAGAAATATCCTTAAGTAAACAAGAAACTTTAATGCTAAAGCATGAGTCACTAATACACCTCATCAAGTCATTAATGCAACAATTAATTTCAAGATGAGTCATTAGCCACCTCATCACCCTAGTCACCATATCTAGAAACATCTAGAAGCACGACCCAACCAAATCCAAGAAAAGATAAATCCGTCTTTAACCAAATGTTAAAAGACGGCTGATAGAAAACTGGAAACTGGCAACTTCCAAAAGTGATCCTGAAACGACTTTCAGGATAACCCCGAAACTGTATAAAAATACCCGTATTTGTATTACGACCGAATACAAATAAAACTGAGACAAAGATATTATATCTACTCAATATAATACTTGGATCCGGCTTAAACCAAAGCCGACCAGTATCATCTGCCCGAAAAATAACACGTGCGTAAACGCACGTGCATTTTCCGAACCCTGCCATAAAACTATACGGCCTCTATAACGTTTCGCCCGAACTTGGGAAACTGTCTGTGGGGGACTCTAATGACTCGTCAGTACCCTGGCAGTGGTTTTAACCACAAACCGTCAGCGGCACTAGCAATGCGTAACGGCTGCCCATGGACTGACCTCAAGGGAGGCCGATGAGCGAACTCATCCGGAAACCCTACTGAGCCTAACAGTGACAATGTATATACAGTCCGGTCCGTTCGTCTATGAGTATCGCATATCTGCCTAAGGGGCTAGTAACGTCAGACCCCCAATAGCAGTATAAGTCGTGTCGGAGTGTAGCCCAATAACACACTGAGATACTACTGGAATACCTTCCAGTAAATCTCCTGCCACGGCCGTAGGCTTTGTGTAATGGCTCTCCTAGACACAGCACGATCTCGCCCCCAATACCGGGAGAGACGAATCCCCTGCCGATCCGCTCACGTGCCTCCATATGGCTCGGGACTGTACCCAAAAACTACCTGTTTGCACGACTCCTTTGAGCCGTGGTAGGGTAGAAATCAAAGCACAGTGGGAACTCACACGAGACAAATGACGACCTCAGGTCGATGAACTAACATGTACACATGTCACCAGGGAACTGCTATCTGACGATAGATATAGTACTAACTTGCAGATTCCCGGCGAGTCCTGTCCGGTGTACTCATAACCCAATGAGCACCTGTATACATCTTAGGTGATCCAACTGACACCAGTGGCTTGTGAGACCGGCCACCGCCCCTCGTCGGGGTCTCGACTGTACACACTAGTCTACTCCGGAGTATCGATGCCCTGTCTCGAAACTCCCACGACTAGGGACAACAATTAAGGATATGCATATAAACTACCCAACTCTCACGTATATGATCGCCATCATACTGTTGGTAGTAAAGCAAGATCCTAAGGGCTCTATCAAAGTGTAACATGTAATCAGTCACCTGATCATGTACACGACTGATAAAGGCAAACCAGATAGCATACTATCATCTTGAGTAAGACTGTCCTACCGGTATAGATCCTCCGCAATCATTGCAATCACGTACCTGTGATCCAATAATTGACTATGAGGGCACTATCTCCAACAATCTCCCACTTGCACTCAAGGCTAATTATTGCGATGTCGACTACTCACAGCCCGTGTGAAACCGAACATCCAACTCCTCTACTAATCAGTTTCACAAATCTCGTTTGTAAAATTATTGTGTTCGAGAAATAGCCTCAGTGAGTGGATCCGCCAGGATGTTCCTTTCTATATCTCTCTTAATCTCAAATTAGCGAAGAAAGCCATCTCCCGAATCGAGTAATACCTGTCTTAGAATATGTCTGGATATCTGATGGGACCTAGTTCATAAATGAACTCTAAATCCAGACTTCTTAGACTGTATCGATCACTGAACCTAATCAGTATCCGGCACCATGCCTCCCACAGTATCCTCTTGGACCACCTGTCCATGCTACTGTCCCTCTTCGTCAGAGGGAAAAACTATAACTCTGACAATCACTCTGTCAACCATGTCACCTTTGAAGCCTGGAATGATAATCGTCTCCCGAAGGAGGCTGCCGTCATCAAATCCGTAGAACATGTACTTACGTTCTAAAACTGCTTCCTTATGTTTCTCCAGGATTGGATTAATACAAACTTATTGCATCTAGTGCAAAAACAACATCTGGTGTGGTACTTGACATCTCATGATTGACTCAGTTGCCTAAGCAAGTGATCTGCCAATCATGGCCATCCCTCTCTCCTTTAGTCTGTAAGACACCTTTAGAGAGGGTGACTCCATCTCCTGCAGGTACACTACCATGCTAGGAGTCATCTATTCTAAAAACCATTAGAATATTGTCAAAGTACCCACATTGGGAAACTACCAAAATCCAGATCTAAAACCATAGATCTAGAAGCCAGAATGTCAAATATTATATCCATATCCTGTCTGGAGAAACAATTGTGTGACGACCACAGTACAACCGATCGTAGTATAGGAATTTTACTTCCTACTCTGTGTATGTCATCCAGATACCATGACATCACACCCTACTACCTTCTTAACAGATCCATCCCTTATTCTGATTGAAGTCAAGACCATGACTGTCACATCAAAAATAGATGATCTATCTCCGCTATAACTGCTTAAGTCTATAAATAGACATAAGCTACTTGCCCACTATGCTTCTGCTGCTCCCACTGACTACGACAACCCTCCTACCGGGTCTCATAACCTAGAACAACATTAGTGTCAAGTCTGGGTAGATAAGAACCTCCCTGTCACCGTCCTTGAGGCTACCGAAGTACCTCTCGGGTGTCTGAGGTTACCCACCATATCTGCGGAGTGGCTATTGGAATGTCAAACCTGATTGAATATATAGGTCCTATTAAATTTTCCGTAATCGTTCGCGGTCCTGGAATCACTTCCAGTTCTACCATACTCCCACTACTGTTTTCTGAAAAAGATCCATTTTACTAAAACTGTGGCGAGTCAAGAACAATATCACTATTGATCTTCCAAATGGTAGAATATCAACCCTTGTCATAGCCAGGGTCAACCCACAAACAGCCATTACAGAAACGTGCCCTGAGTTATCCAGATTCTGGTTTTAAGCATAAGCTGGACAACTCCCCGTACCCTAACATCTTTTAAGGTACGAACTATTCTTTATCCAATATAGAAACTTTGGCACTTATTTAATTGGAACCATATTCAAATCATGCAGCTGTCTCCAGTGCATATCAACTTAATGGAAATAGGCTAATCAGTATTACTCAACTTAGGAATCCATCCGATTATGAGTAACCTGAAAGAGAAACACGTTTCTCAAAACCATCACTATCATCTGAATACCAATCACAAGAATCTACATCTTCGATCTCTTTGAAGAATCCCGATACTTGTGATACCTGGTTCTCTACTTTATTCTTATATCCACAACTTCTCAAAACTTAGACCGTGTATTTCTACGAAACACTTGTCTAAATACTAGAGAAGTTATAAGTAAACAGAACATAGTACGAGGACCTACCCCTTTGTCCTGATGGACACTTGGACAACATACAATACTCTGTATAAGTCCGCTGAGCTAAACAACTCAAAAACCTGTGCGTCGTAGGTTGAAAACTGTACCCTGGCGATTTCCTCAAATATCACCAATTACAACGAATTCCGATATAATGAGGATGATCACCTAATTCCCAATAACTTACTCCCACTCATCATCTGTAAAACCATATAGATATGAGAATGAAACCTGGTAAATACATACCCTTGGAGTAAGTATCTAATCGAGAAAACAGTTTTCTTTTAACAATGCACTGAAACATGAAAATGTTTCCTAGGGGTATCTTGGTATTCATAGCAATGCCTCTTCCATAATCCAATTCATGACTATAACCGTATATTTCATTGCCATCTCTCCAAATCCCTTTATTTGTCTTTAGTCGTTACCTTCTGTACACCGTCGTTAGGCTAAATGGTTTTCTTCCTTCCCTACCGTTCGGCACCAGCCTATGGTTTGGAAGAAGACTATCCAGTAAGCATAATAGGTGTACCCTCCTAAACCAAGGAGTACTCGCATCTTGAGAGATGGTGTTGATAAAAGACAACTGAATAATACCTTATTCTTTTAAAGGTGAAATAGGAGTGGCGACGATGTACGCGGTTTAGTCGTGAATGATAACAGTCGCAATTTACTTTGCCCTCTTTCTAATCCCTTTATTTTGTCTTTACATATTACTTTCTGCACACCCTACTTAGGCTAATTGGTTTTCTTCATTCCCTACCTTTCGGCACCTGCCTATGGTTTGGAATAAGACTATCCAATAAGCGTAATAGGTGTACTCTCCTAGACCAAGGAGCCCTCGCAACCTGGGAGAAGGTGATAATAAAAGACAACTGAATAAACCAATTCTATTTCTCCTGAACCTGGATCCATCCTCGAAGAAGTCCCTTCGAGTTCGTATATAACCATACGATGGATCAATCCAATGGAAGTGGATATCAGTGGTAATACGGGTGTTCTGAGAAATTCAAAGGGTAAAAGAAGGAGTGGCAATGACTTATGCAACTCAGACAATCCAAAAGCCAGTATCTTAAGAAGGTTCGGTCAACCTGGTCACTGAGTCATAGTCTAGGGTCGGTCAAAGGTCGCTGCAAAAGAGAGAGAGAAAAGAAACACTCTGCGTGCACTATAACCTAGATCAGAATGGTTATCACTTTATCTAATCCGGAAACCTCCCACTGTCCTGTCAAATTCTCCTCCAAACCTGAAAGAAGAATCAATCGGGATCACCCGAAGAGTAAACCAACTCATCAGTGGGAATAGGGATCCAACTCTCATCGCATGATAACGTGATGGAATGCATCCACGCTACTCATACTCCAGAAGGTATGCGCATACTTGGCAAGTTTCAGTTTCTTTAGAAACTCCCGATAAGATTTTTGCCCCATGCTCTTATAACCTTGGCTTTGGTCAAAATTTCATAAGTCACATGCCAAGTTCTACCCATCACTATCTTGTCGATTTGAATCCACCCGCACATGCCCCTGACTTTGGCCAATCGGCAGAACGACTGTCCCAAACCAACTCATCTATCTATGCAACAAATGAATACCCAGCAGCTACCAAACACTATGCCTTAACTTTGGCTAAAATGCATAGCTTGAATACTACTGAATACCCAAAAGAAGTGACGGAGGGCTACGGCTGGTTTTTGGCGAAAAACCTTTAACGTAGTGAACTTGATATCGCTGAAGGAACCTGATAGCTTTTTAAAATATAGTGGCGAAAACCTTTTGCTAAAGAGGTCATTCCCGGTGAAGGGATCTCGGCTCTTTCCTCGTGGAATGAGGTGCAGGATATTCCACTGAATATCGCTATGCAAAGCAACTTGTAATCGACTATAGTGAAGTTATTACCCTGACGCAAACTTCTGCCCAAGGGGTCAGTCCCGGTGAAGAGATATCGGCCCTTGCCCGTCGAATGAGGTGCAGGATATTCCACTGAATACCGCTATGCAAAACAAAAGGAAACGTTTTTGCAATAACACTTTTTAAATTTGTTCCAACAACTGTAAACAGGTTTGCTTTACTTTGCATTGATCAGAATCAACGCAGTCCCATCAATAATCACACCAGAAAAGAACGAAAATAAAATGTACGTATATGCCATCCGCATTCGTCACTGGGTCCCGTCATCACCCGTTAAGTAACTTAACTAACGACAGAGCGGGGACTGGACTAGCGCGGGTGTAAAACATATACAACATCTAATAGTATATAAACCAATATACAATAATCGCTCCAGGCGTGATAATATGCAACATTACAGAAAAGTAATAAGCATCACAGAACAATACGGATAATCTGGGATCCCCGGGTTTCACAGAGCCGCTGCTGAAACCCGACGTTCCCCTGTCATGTGGATAGCCTGTGCAATGAAACCTAGACCCCTACGGGTGCTGCAAGTTACCAGCCAAAACCTGAAGCGAGGCAGCCCCCTACAGCAAAAGTGAATGGACCACCCTGCACCTCACGGAATCCGGTAAACTTGGGCACGCCTCCTTGGGTCAACCTGTACCCCCTACAAGTGCGGCGAATAGTCTGCCAATTCTAGAGTGGGGCCCCTCTGCCTCTCAAAGCCATGAGATGCGGACCCGTTGTCCCTCCAGAACCCGGCTATCCGTGCACTCCGTCGCGGGGCAAAACATAGTACAGTAATGAAAAATAGTACAACAGGTACATCAACCGCAACCTGGTCGTGCCCTAAAAGAATATTGTACAACAGGCAGTGACGGCAGTCCACATGTTGGACACTCGCCCCGCAATATCAAATGTACAAATAAACTCAAACTGTACTACCATTGCACACTGCTATCCACCACGACAAATCCGCAACAACACAGCACAACACAGAACATCAACGTGAATGTCACGTTCGCAAACCCGTCTAAAAGAACTATAGCAATCAGACGCGGTTTACCGATCAAATGACATTCCCGGTCGGAGATATAATGTAAGCACTGTAAACTAACATGTTTAAATTTCGATCGACAAAATATCATAAAGTGGGCCCCACGAACATCTGGTGAACAGTAACAAAATCTGGGCCCAAAAGATATGTACCAAAACCCCCAAATTCCAACAGAGAAGACACTGACCAAATTTGGTGCACTGATCCCAATGAACGGCCGCGGATGCGCGGCCAAACCATGGGTTTGGCCGCGGTTCCGCGGCTCTTTGGTGGGATCATGTGACCAAATTTGGTCGGTGTGCTTCTGAGACCCTGCACAACTTTCTGTGATATGTGGAATAATTTTAGGAAGCCATTTAAAATCGACAGAAACTGTGAAATTGTAAAAATGCGGTTTTTGATTTCCGGTTCGATCGATATTTTAAACGCGTTAGCACAAGTTAGTATAGCAAAATGGTGAGGCTCTGATACCACTGTAAGTCTACGGTAGCGCCCCGGCCGTCTACAGACGCCAAATGCGGAACAAAAAACTTTTAACTGGCGCTATCGTATACTTTAACCCGGATCTGCCATTATTGCTAAACTAACAAACTGTAAAGAGTGTAGAAAAGTTATACCGAACGACCCGAGTCCTTCGTTCTTTAACCATCATCCCACGCTCCATTGCGGCTGCTCCGATCTCGTCGATCTCCAATCTGCTCGTCCAGGTGGCACCACATCAACGATTCTTTAAACGGGCTCCCGCCTCTGACTTGAGGCAACTCGGTCGTCAAGTTTGCCAAAAGAGACGACCAAGATTGATGTAGAGAATGAGTAGATGACTTTGTCTCACTTCGTCCAAAACCGTGGACGATCGGTTAATGAAGTTGCCACTCGAATCGGGTGATGGAATGAAATGAGCTGTGAAATTCCATGCACCCCAAATGCTATCATAATCTTTTTACAAATGAATCAAGTGTGTGTGTGAGAGAGGAGGGAAGGGGGCCGGCCACTTATAGGTGGAGGGAGGTGAGTGTAGGAGAGGGGAGAGTGACCATAAGAACAAATATCATGAAGAAATATCCTTAAGTAAACAAGAAACTTTAATGCTAAAGCATGAGTCACTAATACACCTCATCAAGTCATTAATGCAACAATTAATTTCAAGATGAGTCATTAGCCACCTCATCACCCTAGTCACCATATCTAGAAACATCTAGAAGCACGACCCAACCAAATCCAAGAAAAGATAAATCCGTCTTTAACCAAATGTTAAAAGACGGCTGATAGAAAACTGGAAACTGGCAACTTCCAAAAGTGATCCTGAAACGACTTTCAGGATAACCCCGAAACTGTATAAAAATACCCGCATTTGTATTACGACCGAATACAAATGCAACTGAGACAAATATATTATATCTACTCAATATAATACTTGGATCCGGCTTAAACCAAAGCCGACCAGTATCATCTGCCCGAAAAATAACACGTGCGTAAACGCACGTGCATTTTCCGAACCCTGCCATAAAACCATACGGCCTCTACAACGTTTCGCCCGAACTTAGGAAACTATCTGTGGGGGACTCTAATGACTCGTCAGTACCCTGGCAGTGGTTTTAACCACAAACCGTCAGCGGCACTAGCAATGCGTAACGGCTGCCCATGGACTGACCTCAAGGGAGGCCGATGAGCGAACTCATCCGGAAACCCTACTGAGCCTAACAGTGACAATGTATATACAGTCCGGTCCGTTCGTCTATGAGTATCGCATATCTGCCTAAGGGGCTAGTAACGTCAGACCCCCAATAGCAGTATAAGTCGTGTCAGAGTGTAGCCCAATAACACTCTGAGATACTACTGGAATACCTTCCAGTAAATCTCCTGCCACGGCCGTGGGCTTTGTGTAATGGCTCTCCTAGACACAGCACGATCTCGCCCCCAATACCGGGAGAGACGAATCCCCTGCCGATCCGCTCACGTGCCTCCATATGGCTTGGGACTGTACCCAAAAACTACCTGTTTGCACGACTCCTTTGAGCCGTGGTAGGATAGAAATCAAAGCACAGTGGGAACTCACACGAGACAAATGACGACCTCAGGTCGATGAACTAACCTGTACACATGTCACCAGGGAACTGCTATCTGACGATAGATATAGTACTAACTAGCAGATTCCCGGCGAGTCCTGTCCGGTGTACTCATAACCCAATGAGCACCTGTATACATCTTAGGTGATCCAACTGACACCAGTGGCTTGTGAGACCGGCCACCGCCCCTCATCGGGGTCTCGACTGTACACACTAGTCTACTCCGGAGTATCGATGCCCTGTCTCGAAACTCCCACGACTAGGGAAAACAATTAAGGATATGCATATAAACTACCCAACTCTCACGTATATGATCGCCATCATACTGTTGGTAGTAAAGCAAGATCCTAAGGGCTCTATCAAAGTGTAACATGTAATCAGTCACCTGATCATGTACACGACTGATAAAGGCAAACCAGATAGCATACCATCATCTTGAGTAAGACTGTCCTACCGGTATAGATCCTCCGTAATCATTGCAATCACGTACCTGTGATCCAATAATTGACTATGTGGGCACTATCTCCAACACCATGCATATATAGTAAAGTTGTAGCAAGAACTGTCGTATTTCTCATCTTGTACGTGGATGACATTCTATTGATAGGAAATGACATTCCTATGCTACAATCTGTCAAAGTATTCTTATCACACAGGTTCTCCATGAAAGACCTGGGTGATGCCTCTTACATTCTGGGGATCCGGATCTATCGTGATAGATCCAATAGGATGTTGGGACTTTCGCGGTCCAGGTATATCGACACTGTACTGAAAAGATTCAGTATGGAAGATTCTAAGCGCGGTAATCTACCGGCTTGTCACGGAATCACCCTATCCAAAGAGATGTCTTCCAAGACTGATTTGGAAAGGGAACGCATGTCTATTATAACCTACGCTTCTGTGGTAGGCTCTATAATGTATGCGATGTTGTGCACCAGACCAGATGTAGCTTACGCACTGAGCGTGGTAAGCCGGTATCAGTCAGACCCAGGGGAGAAGCACTGGATAGCAGTAAAGAACATTCTCAAGTACCTGAGGAGGACTAAGGAGATGTTCATGGTTTATGGTGGAAAAGATCTCATGATGGAGGCCTATGCTGATTCCGGCTTCCAGAGTGATAAGGACGATTCCAAGTCCATGTCAGGTTATGTCTTTACCCTCAATGGAGGGGCAGTGTGCTGGAAGAGTTCCAAGCAGGACACCGTTGCTGACTCGACAATGGAAGCGGAGTATATTGCTGCTTGCGATGCCGCAAAAGAAGCGGTCTGGATGAAGAAGTTCCTAACAGAACTTCAGGTGGTTCCTACCATTGTTGATCCAATACCTCTGTATTGAGACAACAACGGAGCTATAGGTTTAGCGAAGGAACCAAGGTCCCATCAAAAGTCCAGACACATCTTAAGGCGGTATCACCTGATCAGGGAGATCATTGATCGTCGGGAGATCGAGGTTCGGAGAGTTGCTACTGAAGAGAACATTGTTGATCCATTCACAAAGGCCCTACCTCAGATTCAGTTCGAGAGGCTACTCGAGATCATCGGTCTTCTATATGCCAGTACATAGCCCTAGTGCAAGTGGGAGATTGTTAGTGTATATGCCTTAGGGGCCATTATTGTATCATACTAGTTTGTATATTACTTAATGGAAGCTTGGGATATTCACAGGTATATAACAGTCTTGCTAAACATGGTAGTATGCTACTTGGTTTTTCTATCTTAATATATGAGTATACGTATTGATAGTGCTCTTAGGATCTTGCTTGACTACCAGCGTTGTGATGGCAGTCACACTAGTGGGGGCTGGGTAGTCTACAAGCACATCTTTATTCAGGTCCCTAGTCATAGGATTATCGAGACAGGGCATCGATACTCCAGAGTAGACTAGTGTGTATGCTTCTCATCCCAGTTGGGGAGATGGTTTGTTCAGTACGTCGTACTGGAGATACTATGCAGCTGCTCATTAGGTTACGGGTACACCGGACAGGACTTACAGGGAACTGTTGGTTGGTTTTATACCAGTCGTCAGTTAACAGTTCCCAGGTGACATGAGTACAACATAGTCCGCAGACTTGACACTGCTACTTCGTCTCGAGTGTGTCCCACTGTTCTTAGATTGCTACCCTACCACGGATCAAAGGAGTCGTGCAAACAGGTAGCAGTTGGGTGCAGTCCCGAGCACTTGGAGGCAGTGGCGGAGGATTCGTCTCTCCCGGTATTGGGGGTTGATATCGCGCTGTGTCAGAGAGCCATTACGCAAAGTCCCTGGCCAGGGCAAGCGAGATTTGCTGGTAGGTTCCAGTAGTTTCTCAGGGTGTAAAAGGCTTCTCTCCGACACGACTTATACTGCTATTAGGGGACTGACGCTTGCCGGCCCCTAGGGCCGATATGCGATAGTCTTAGACGAACAGACCGGACTGTACGGAGATTGTCATATCAGACTCAGTAGGAGTTCGGATGGGTTTCCTCATCGGCCTTCTTATCGACATCTACCTGGGGACCATTACGTACAGCTAGTGCCGCTTGCGGTCTATGGTTAAACCCACTGCTAGCGTAGTAGTCGAGTCTCTAGAGTCCCACACAGAGAGTTTCCTTACTCCAGGAGAAACGATATAGAGGCCGTATGGTTTTACGACAAGGGTTCGGACGCATACGTGTGTTTACGCATGTACGATATCCGGACAGTTTTTACTAGCCGGCTTTGGTTTAAGCCAGTTTCTAGTATCTGGTTATTGGATTTATACAGTCTAAAGTTTTTCCGTGTTTTCACGGATAGGAGGGGTGTTCTCGTAATTACGCGAGAAGCTTTTAGAAGATGGTGACTTGGGGGTTAAGGTGGCATATGCATTAAATGAGATTAGTGAGTCATTTAAGTGATTCATCCATGTCATTAATGCATCATAAATGCTTAATGACTCATGGAGATGAATCACCTTCTTGTATTTATGAAGCATGATTATTAATCCTTTATTTTCTTTTAATGGATAAATGATAATGCTTGATATATATTATGATAGATCATTATCTCATCTCATTCTCTTGTTCACTTTCTCTCTCCTCAAGCTCTCTCTCTTCAAACCCCAATCCTCCCCTCTCATGTGTTGAGACCAAGGATTAGAATAGACTACTTAATCCTTAACCATTCTCTATATCACCTAGGTTACTTAGATTAGCGATTTAAGAAACCTAGTTACCTTAAGTTAGAGGTGAAGCTTGTAGTAAAACTCTCGGGTGGATCTTCTACTACATAGAGAAGGCCGGAAAGGACGTGGAGAACGACAAGACGAAGGACTCGGTACTTTAGGTATAATCACTTATCATAGTAGTTAACTCTTCTATGGTTTCTTGTTAGTTATAGTTTAGCAAAGATTCTCGGTTAGTCGATGTTTACGCCTAAAACAAGATCGTTTTTCATTATTCCGTCTGCCCGCAAGTCGTGGGGTGTTGTACATCGACTTACAGATAACTGCCAATAGACTTTGCTGCAACACTTGCATCATTTCCAACTTTTGAAACTTATCACCCGTTATCAGTTCTTTACCTTTCTGTAGCCCATGTAACAGATTACATATCCGGGATCCTAATCCGGTATCAAATACCCGGGACGTAGAGGATACTGAGAAATAGTTCTTTGTAATGAAACACACCCGAAGAAAATACATTAGCATGCACTTTCTTCGTTTGGGTTGCCCGGGAATTCTGGTAATCCCCAATTTCCTGCTCGGTCTTATAACAATTATAAGTTGGAGCGGGACCAACGTTTCCTAGCGCAGTATAACAGGAGGGTTTGGTTAATACATCCGTATTATTATCTTGATTAAGGCGTGATATGGTCGCTACCTAGAGAGAGAAAGAAGAAAACACTCAGCGTATGCTCTTGCAAGATTAGATTGGTTTTTATATATCTAATCAGGACGTCTCCTACTGTTTTAGTCAAATCTTCCTTCAAACCCTAAAAGGAAAGACTAGCCGGGATTAATTACACCCTGCAAGTTCGCCAATCTTTCAGCCAGGCCAGCGCCGGTACTTTGAGGGAGGTTCCCCGTGCTTTCGCACGGACCTAATTAGAATAAACCTCTTTTTCCAAGGGGCGTAACCCCGTTTAACACCTTTCTAGACACCTACTTGATCGGCTAATTGTAATGTGTAAAACTCTCCTAGAAGTAACTCTTACTCGCAGTGGGTATCAGGATCCAACTATCTCATAGAAGGTATGAAATCTCATTGCAAATTTCAACACTTGAAATTCCCGATAATATTTTGCCCCTAGTACTTAAGACCTTAACTATGGTCAACATATCATAAGCACTAGTCAAGTTCTACTCGTCATTTCATGATTAATTAGACCCACCCACATGACCCTCAACTATGGTCGACATAATCACATGACTGTCCTAATTAATCGCATTATATGCTGTAAAGGAAGACATCACTTAGCTACCGTATTTGACTTAGAGACGACTTGTGAGGTTTCAGTGTTGTATTTATTTTGGTGACTTTGGGTGCCGTGCTCGTGGGAGTTGGCCTTGTTATATATTTTTACCTCCTTATGTTGTTTTTATTTATGCTCGTGGTGGTTGTCTCCGCCGTTGGGCGTGAGTTGCTCCCGTTTGGGATGCTTTATTTATATTCTATGTTGTACCCGTTTTCGGGGTTAGTTTTTACAAAGGAGGTACTGCCGAAATTTTCAAGAAAGAAAACTAAAGTTAAAGATTTTACTTAAGATTTTCTGAATGTTTTAAACTATGCTTTTCTCCACTTATCCAGTCTTTGGCGGTTTAGATTTCTGGGTTTCGGCTTACTTAAGTTGCGTACGCCTGTTGACGTTACGTAGTTTAAGTGCCGGTTACGGGCCTAAATTTTGGGTCATGACAAAGTTCATACCAGAGAGCTAGGTTTTACCTTTCAGAGTACAGGATGACCTTGGTATGATGGAGTAGGTAGCTTAAGCAGAGTGACGTAGCGAGTGTATGTTCCGTGGCATACTTACGACACGGTACTCCACCTAAGTGACCTTAGGACTTATTGATGGAAATTCCTCCCGTGATTTTATACATCCTTGTGATTCGATTTCTGTGTCCTTATCGAATCTTGTTTAAATTTCCAGCCTATATGCCGTCGAAGACTACGAGGGCACAGAGAGCGGCCGCGAGGGCCGAAGTCAGAGTTGACTCGTCTGAGATGAGGACTGACCAGGGCGGTACGCTTGTTGTACCGGAGCAGATTGCTATGCTTGGGGCTGGTATGCAGTACTTGTGCCAGATGATGGGGTCTTTAGTTGAGACCATTCGAGCGCACGGGCAGGCGGTTGTTCCACCCATTGCGGGGACCACGATGGTACCTACTATTCCAGGAGTCGCAGCTACAGCTCCGGAGGTTATCACCGTATCACTGTCAGAGTTCATGAGGCTAAGGCTGTAAGTGCACGGCGGCGCCCCGGCCGTCAATCCGACGGCCAAATGCGGAAGCGGTGATAAACTTAATATTTTACTTGAACTGGCAAACCGCCGCGCACTAATACCCGGATCGAACCATTAACTAGTCCTAGCTAACTACAAAATGGGGAAGAGAGATATACCGACAGATCCGAGTCCTCCGGTCTTCTCGTCGTGGTCCCGATCTCATGCGGAAGCTCCGGTCTCCACCTCGTCGCCGGAAGTGCACCACATCGCCTACTTCTTTTACGGGCTCCCACCTCAATGCCGAGGCTACTCGGGCATGAAGCTGGCTAGTCGACGTGCCCAAGATTCGCTGTAGAATGTGTAGTGAAGAAGTCTCATTTGGGGCTGTAGGAATTGCCTTTGTGGTGGAGGAAAAAGGAACTTGGAGAAAGGTGAGGGAAAAATGTGATATACAAAGAATGAGAGTAACATTTTTCTCCCCACTCCAAAGAGAAGCATTTCCCTCATCCATCAAAAATGTGGCCCCCCCTTTTGTCTGATTGGAGAGAGAAAGAACAAAGACAAGGGGGTAGATGGAAAGCAAGTGATGATGAGAAAAAAACAAATGATCACAACAATTCCAACACTCCACACTACCATCTTCTCATGCATGATGGCTCCAAAAAGGTCAAGCCATCATGAGCATAGAAAGTCAAGTGATGGTGCACATCATGAAAACCATCATGATACAAATAATATGTAAAGGACCCCCTTCCAAATACTTATTTGCAACAATGCAAATAAGCCCTCCTCCACCAAACTTCGGCCAATGAACGATACAAAAGAAATCGGCTGAAACGGAAAGCAAACTGGCAACTCCTAAAAACTGGTCCCGTAATAAATTACAGGAAAAACCCCGATACAGTGCATACACACCCGCATTTGTATTCCGACCGAAATACAAATGCAATGAGACAAAATCTACACTGTACTATACTAGGATCCGGCTTAAACCAAAGCCGGCTAGTAATATCTGTTCGATCCTGGTTCGTGCAATACCGCACGTATCTGATCGAACCCTGCCATATAACCATACGGCCTATAGTACAAACTGTCCGATCCTGATCCGTGCAATACCGCACGTATCTGATCGGACCTTGCCATATCTCCATACGGCCTCTACAACTTTTCGCCCGAAAGCTGAGTAACTGAAATGTGGGGGACTCTAAAGACTCATCAACACCTTGGTTGTGGATTTAACCACTAGCACGTCAGAGGTATAAGCCAATACGTAACGGGCTACCAGGTATTGACTAAAAGGGACATCTGTGAGCGAACTCAGCCCGACAACCCTACTGAGCCTGTCAGTGACAATATCCGTACAGTCCGGTCTGTTCGTCTATGAGCATCGCATGGCGGGCCTAGGGGGTTGGTAAAAGTCAGACCCCCAAAAGCGGTACAAGTCATGTCGGAGTGTAGCCCAGAACATCCTGAGATACTACTGGAATACCTACCAGTAAATCTCCTTGCCTCGGCCGAGGGCTTCGTGTAATGGCTCTCCTAGACACAGCACGACCTCACCCCCAATACCGGGAGAGATGAACCCCTGAAGATACGCTCACTGCCTCAATGTGGCTCGGGACTGTACCCAACTAAAACCTGTTTGCACGACTCCTTTGAGCCGTGGTAGGGTAGTAATCAAAGTACAGTGGGAACTCACACGAGACAAATGACGATCCCCAGGTCGATGAACTAACCTGTACACATGTTACCAGGGAACTGCCATCTGACGTCTGGTATATGACCAACTAGCATGTTCCCGGCGAGTCCTGTCCGGTGTACTCATAACCCAATGAGCACCTGTATACATCTTAGGTGATCCAACTGACACCAGTGGCTTGTGAGACCGGCCACCGCCCCTCGTCGGGGTCTCGACTGTATACACTAGTCTACTCTGGAGTATCGATGCCCTGTCTCGAAACTCACACGACTAGGGACCATTTAAGGATATGCTTATAGACTGCCAGCTCCCACGTATATGATCGCCCTCATACTGCTGGTGGTCAAGCAAGAATCCTAGGGGCTCTACCAACGTATAATAGCGACTTGTCAGGTCACCTAAAGCAGTACACGATGATAAAGGTAAACCAGATAGCATACTATCATCTCGAGTAAGACTGTCCTACCGGGATAGGTCCTCCATCAATCATTGCAATCACGTACCTGTGACCTAATAATTGACTCTGAGGGCACTATCTCCAACAATCTCCCACTTGCACTCAAGGCTAATTATTGCGATGTCGCATATTCACAGCCCGTGTGATACCGAACACCCAACTCCTCTACTAGTCAGTCTCACAAAGCTCGTTTGCGAAACTATTGCGTTCGAGGAATAGCCTTAGTGAGTGGATCCGCTTTGTTATCTCTTTCTATATCTCTCTGTATCTCAAGTTCGCGGAGAAACCCATCTCCCGAAATGAGCAATACCTGTCTTAGAATGTGTCTGGATGTCTGATGGGACATAGCTCATAAATGAACTCCAAATCCAAACTTCTTAGACTGTATCGTCAACTGAACTTAATCAGTATCCTGCGCCATGCCACCCTTCAGTATTGCCTTGGACCACCTGTCCAAAATACTGCCCCTCATCAGAAGGAAAACTATAACTCTGACAACCTCCTTGTCGTCCATGTCACCTTGGAAGCCTGGAATGATAACTGTCTCCCGAATGAGGCTGTCGTTATCATATCCCTAGAACATCCACTTATGTTCTAAAACTGCTTCCGACCGTTTCTCCAGGATTGGATCAATGTCAACTTATTGCATCTAGTGCAAGAACAACATCTGGTGTGGTACTTGACATCTCATGATTGACTCAATCGCCTGAGCAAGTGATCTGCCAATCATGCACATCCCTCTCCCCTTTAGTCTGTAAGACACCTTTAGAGAGGGTGACTCCATTACCTGCAGGTACACTACCGTGCTAGGAGTCGTCCATTCTAAATACTCTTAGAATGCTGTCTAAGTACCCAGATTGGGAAACCACCCAAATCTAGATCTAAAACCATAGATCTAGTAACCAGTATGTCTGACATAATATCCAAGTCCTGTGTGGAGAAAACACTGTGTGACGACCAAAGTATAACCGATCGTAGTATAGGAGTTTCTTTTCCTACTCTGTGTATGTCATCCAAATATCAGGATATCACACCCTACTACCTTCTCAACAGATCCATCCCCTATTCTGATGAAGTCAAACCCATGACTGTCACATCAGAAATAGATGATCTATCTCCGCTACATGTGCTTTTGTCTATAAATAGACATAAGCCACCTGTCCACCAATGCTTCCGCTGCTCCCACTGACTACGACAACCCTCTGGCAGAGTCATATAGACGTCCACTTCTAAAACTAGTCTAGAACGACGCTATACTCATTCTCCCGCCGGGTCTCGCAGCCTGGAACAACAGCAATGGTAATTGTGGGTAAACAAGAACTTCCCTGTCACCGTCCTTGAGGGTACCGTAGTACCTCTCGGGTGCCTGAAGTTACCCACCTTATCTGCGGAGTGGCCAATGGAATGTCAATCCAGATTGAATCTTTAGGTTCCTTATCAAATCTTCAGTAATCGTTTGTGGTTCTGGAATCACTTCCAGTTCTACCATACTCCCACTTACTGTTTTCTGAAAAAATCCATTTTTATTAAAACTGTGGAGAGTCTAGAACAATATTGCTATTGTTCATCCAGATGGTAGAAAGTCAACCCTCGTCATAGCCTGGGTCAACCCACAAACAGCCATTACAGAAACGTGCCTTGAGTTATCCAGTGTCTGGTGTTAATCATAAACCGGACAACTCCCCGTACCTTAACATCGTTAAGATATGAACTGTTCTATATCCAATATAGAACCAGAGGCACTGATTTAATTGAACCAGATTCAAATCATGCAGCTGTCCCCAGTGCATGTCAACTAAATGGAAGGAGGACGATCATCGTTACTCAACTTAAGAATACTTCCAATTATGAGTAACCTGAAAGAGAAGCAAGATCTCTTAATCACTACTATCAACTGAACACCATACGCAAGTATCTACATCTTCGATATCTTTGAAGAATCCCGATACTTGCTACATCTGGTTCTCTACTCTATTCAAATACCTATAACTTCTCCAAATTCGGACCCTGTGTTTTCCACGAAACACTTGTCTAAAAACTAGAGAAGTCATAAGTAAACCGAATATAGTACGAGGACCAACCCCTCTGTCCTAATGGACCCTGGACAACATACAATACTCTGTATAAGTCCCTTGAGTCTGATAACTCATTCACTGTGTGTCGTAGGTTGAAAACTGTACTTATGGTTAAGAAGAATTACACCGCTGTTTAATGCTCCTTACCTAACCATCCACTGATATAGGTAAATGTCACAGACATAATTTCAAAAAGGTATATCTCACTCTATGAAAATAGACGTACAGATATATCAATTTGAAATTGGTGCATGACAGCGGATATTCAAAACCAAACATTTGCCGTCCGGCAAACAACCCAGGTGACTTCCTCAAATATCACTGATTACAACGAATCCCGATATAATGAGGATGATCACCCAATTCCCAATAACTTACTCCCACTCATCATCTGTAAAACCATACAGATGTGAGAACCGTACCTGGTAAATACATACCCTGGAGCAAGTGTCTAATTAGGAAATCAGTTCTCTTTTAACAGTACACAGTGAAACTGAAACATTGAAATGTTTCGATGGGGTATCCTGGTATTCCTAGTAATGACTCTTCCAGATTCACGACTGTAACCGTATAATTCTTAGCCACCTCTCCAAATCCCTTCATATGTCTTTAGTCATTACCTTCTGCACACCCCTTTAGGCCAAATGGTTTTCTTCCTTCCCTACCGTTCGGCACCAGCCTATGGTTTGGAAGAAGACTATCCAATAAGCATAATGGGTGTACTGTCCTAGTCCTAGGAGCACTCGCAGTGCGAGAGAAGGTGAAGATAAAAGACAACCGAATAAACCTTATTCCTATTTCTCCTGGACCAGAATCCATCCCCGAACTGGAACAAGTTCCTTTCGAGTTCGTATATAACCATACGATGGAGTATCCAATAAACTGTGGATCTTCATAGTGATACGGAGTGTCCTGGAGAAATACAAAGGTGATTTTAGGATTGGCGAAGGAATACTTGGTTTGGTCGTGAATATCTGTTGCAATTTACTTTGCCCTCTTACTAATCCCTTGCTTTGTCTTAACCTAATACCTTCTGCACACCATCGTTATGCTAATTGGTTTTCTTCATTCCCTACCGGTCGGCACCTGCCTATGGTTTGGAAGAAGACTATCCAATTTGCGTAATAGGTGTACTATCTCCTAAACCAAGGAGTACTCGCAACTTGAGAGAAGGTAAAAAGGAAAAGACAACTGAATAATCCTATCCGTTTTCTCCAGAACCTGAAACCATCCTCGAATAAATTCTTTCGAGTTCGTATCTAACCATACGATGGTTTTGTCCAATGGAAGTGGACGTTCGTAGTAAAACGGGGTGTCCTGGAGAAAAGGGTAAAAGTAGGAGTGGCAATGAGGTTTGCAACTCTGACAATCCAAAAGCCAGTGTTAAGAAGGTTCGGTCAACTTGGTCACTGAGTCATAGTCTTAGGGTCAGGTCAATGGTCGCTGCCAAAGAGAGAGAGAAAAGAAACACTCAGCGTGCACTCTAACCTAGATCAGAATGGTTACCAATTTATCTAATCTGGAAACCTCCCACTGTACCTCAAATTCTCCTCCAAACCTGAAAGAAGAATTAGTCGGGGTCACCCGAGGAGTAAACTAACTCATCAGTGGGAATCGGGATCCAACTATCACCGCATGATAACGTGACGGAATCCGCTCACGTCATCACACTCCAGAAGGTATGCGCATATCTGGCAAGTTTCAGTTCTTTTGAAACTCCCGATGAGATTTTTACCCCATGCTCTTATGACCTTGGCGTGAGGTCAAAATATCATAAGTCACATGTCAAGTTCTACCCGTCATTATCCAGGTTAATTTGAATCCACCCGTACATACCCTTGACGTAGGCCAAAATAGTAGTACGACTGTCCCAAACCAACGCATCTATCTATGCAACAGATAAATACCCGGCAGCTACCAATCACTATGCCTTGGCGTGAGGTCAAAATACATAGCTTGAATACTACCGAATATTTAACTGAAATGACGGAGGGCTACGAATGGTTTCTGGCGAAAAACCTTTAACGTAATGAACTTGATATCGTTGAAGGAACGAATAGCTTTTAAAAATATAGTGACGAAAACCGTTGCTAAAGAGGTCACTCCCGGTGAAGGGATCTCGGCTCTTTCCCCGTAGAATGGGGTGCAGGATATTCCAACTGAATACCACGGTGCAAAGCAAAAGTAATCGGCTATAGTGAAGTTAATGCCCTGACGCAAACTTCTGTCCAAGGGGTCACTCCCGGTGAAGGGATCTCGGCCCTTGCCTCGTCGACTGAGGAGCAGGATATTCCAACTGAATACCACGATGCAAAACAAAAGTGAACGTCCTTGCAATAACAGCCTTTTGAAAAGTGTTCCAACAACATCAGATTAGGTTTGTTTTTAACTTGCATTGATCCGAATCAACGCAGTCCCATCAATTGATCACACCACAAAGAACGAAAATATACTGATGTACGTATATGCCATCCGCATTCGCCACTGGGTCCGTCATTACCCGTTAGGTTAGCTAACTAACGACAGAGCGGGGACTGGACTAGCGCGGATGCAAAACATATACAATATCTACTAATATATATACCAATATATTATATTTCGCTCAAGGCGTGAAAGAAAATGCAACATCACAGAAATGTACAGCATCACAGAAACAATACAGATATCTGGGATCCCCGGGTTTCACAGAGCCGCTGAAACCCGACGTTCTCCTGGTCGTGTGGATAGCCTGTGTAATGAAAACCTAGACCCCTACGGGCGCGGCAAGTTACCCGCCAAAACCTGAAGCGAGGCAGCCCCCTTCAGCTCCGTGAATGGACCACCCAGCACTTCACGGAA
The DNA here is from genome assembly GCA_030015575.1 of Agapanthus africanus. Taxonomy (NCBI): domain Eukaryota; kingdom Viridiplantae; phylum Streptophyta; class Magnoliopsida; order Asparagales; family Amaryllidaceae; genus Agapanthus; species Agapanthus africanus. The sequence continues at coordinate 401,495,735 of CM057350.1, read as the reverse complement.
TCCGGTAACCTGGGCACCCCTCCTGGGTCAACCTGTACCCCCTACGAGTGCGGCGAATAGCCCGCCAATCCCAGAGTGAAGCCCCCTCCGTCTCAATGCCATGAGATGCGGGCTTGTTGCCCTCTAGAATCCGGCTATCCGTGCACCCCTCCGCGGGGCAATCCTAGTACAGAAAGTAAAATATACATACAACGGGTACATCGACCGCAACCTGGCCGTGCCCCAAAATAATAATACAATCAGGCAGTGACGGCAGTCCACATGTCGGACGCTCGCCCCTCAATATCAAATGTACATAATACAATCACAACTGTACTAGCATTGCATCCAGGCTATCCCCCACGACCGATCCGCAACATCACAGCAAAAACAGAACATCAACGTGAAAGTCACGTTCGCAAATCCGTCTAACCGGTCTATAGCAGTTAGACCGGATTTACCGATCGAGTGACATTCACGGTCGCAGATATAATGTAAATACTGTGAAATAATGTGTTTAAAATATCCGATCGATCAAACTTTAACAAGTGGGCCCCCAAGTACTACTGTAGCACATCAAGAAATTCTGGGCCCAAAATTAATATTCCAAAACCCATATTTTAAGCCCACAAAGACACTGTAGAAATTTGGTGCAGGGATCTCCACAGTGCGCGGCGGAAACGCGGCCCAAAGGGGGTTTTGGCCGCGGTTCCGCGCCTCCACTGTCGATTCACCCTGTCGAATTTCTACAGTAGCCTAGTGGTCTCCAGTACTTCAATTTTATACAACTTGAAAAATTTTTGGAGACCAAAAAATTTCAACAGAAAACTGTCGCTTTGAAAAATGTAGATTTTGGAATTTTGGTCGATCGGAAATGCAAAACACATTAAACCAAGCTAGACTAAGTTAATGGCGAGGCTCTGATACCACTGTAAGTGCACGGTGGTGCCCCGGCCGTCAATCCGACGGCCAAATGCGGAAGCGGTGATAAACTTAATATTTTACTTGAACTGGCAAACCGCCGTGCACTAATACCCGGATCGAACCATTAACTAGTCCTAGCTAACTACAAGATGGGGAAGAGAGATATACCGACAGATCCGAGTCCTCCGGTCTTCTCGTCGTGGTCCCGATCTCATGCGGAAGCTCCGGTCTCCACCTCGTCGCCGGAAGTGCACCACATCGCCTACTTCTTTTACGGGCTCCCACCTCAATGCCGAGGCAACTCGGGCACGAAGCTGGCTAGTCGACGTGCCCAAGATTCGCTGTAGAATGTGTAGTGAAGAAGTCTCATTTAGGGTTGTAGGAATTGCCTTTGTGGTGGAGGAAAAAGGAACTTAGAGAGAGGTGAGGGAAAAATGTGATATACAAAGAATGAGAGTAACATTTTTCTCCCCACTCCAAAGAGAAGCATTTCCCTCATCCATCAAAAATGTGGCCGCCCCCCCCATTTGTGTGATTGGAGAGAGAAAGAACAAAGACAAGGGGGTGGGTGGAAAGCAAGTGATGATGAGAAAAAAACAAATGATCACAACAATTCCAACACTCCACACTACCATCATCTCATGCATGATGGCTCCAAAAAGGTCAAGCCATCATGAGCATAGAAAGTCAAGTGATGGTGCACATCATGAAAACCATCATGATACAAATAATATGCAAAGGACCCCCTTCCAAATACTTATTTGCAACAATGCAAATAAGCCCTCCTCCACCAAACTTCGGCCAATGAACGATACAAAAGAAATCGGCAGAAACGGAAAGCAAACTGGCAACTCCTGAAAACTGGTCCCGTAATAAATTACAGGAAAAACCCCGATACTGTGCATACACACCCGCATTTGTATTCCGACCGAAATACAAATGCAATGAGACAAAATCTACACTGTACTATACTAGGATCCGGCTTAAACCAAAGTCGGCTAGTAATATCTGTTCGATCCTGATTCGTGCAATACCGCACGTATCTGATCGAACCCTGCCATATAACCATACGGCCTATAGTACAAACTGTCCGATCCTGATCCGTGCAATACCGCACGTATCTGATCGGACCTTGCCATATCTCCATACGGCCTCTACAACTTTTCGCCCGAAAGCTGAGTAACTGAAATGTGGGGGACTCTAAAGACTCATCAACACCTTGGTTGTGGATTTAACCACTAGCACGTCAGAGGTATAAGCCAATACGTAACGGGCTACCAGGTATTGACTAAAAGGGACGTCTGTGAGCGAACTCAGCCCGACAACCCTACTGAGCCTGTCAGTGACAATATACGTACAGTCCGGTCCGTTCGTCTATGAGCATCGCATGGCGGGCCTAGGGGGTTGGTAAAAGTCAGACCCCCAAAAGCGGTACAAGTCGTGTCGGAGTGTAGCCCAGAACACCCTGAGATACTAATGGAATACCTACCAGTATATCTCCTTGCCTCGGCCGAGGGCTTCGTGTAATGGCTCTCCTAGACACAGCATGACCTCACCCCCAATACCGGGAGAGACGAACCCCTGAAGATACGCTCACTGCCTCCATGTGGCTCGGGACTGTACCCAACTAAAACCTGTTTGCACGACTCCTTTGAGCCGTGGTAGGGTAGTAATCAAAGTACAGTGGGAACTCACACGAGACAAATGACGATCCCCAGGTCGATGAACTAACCTGTACACATGTCACCAGGGAACTGCCATCTGACGTCTGGTATATGACCAACTAGCATGTTCCCGGCGAGTCCTGTCCGGTGTACTCATAACCCAATGAGCACCTGTATACATCTTAGGTGATCCAATTGACACCAGTGGCTTGTGAGACCGGCCACCGCCCCTCGTCGGGGTCTCGACTGTATACACTAGTCTACTCTGGAGTATCGATGCCCTGTCTCGAAACTCACACGACTAGGGACCATTTAAGGATATGCTTATAGACTGCCAGCTCCCACGTATATGATCGCCCTCATACTGCTGGTGGTCAAGCAAGAATCCCAGGGGCTCTACCAACGTGTAATAGCGACTTGTCAGGTCACCTAAAGCAGTACACGATGATAAAGGTAAACCAGATAGCATACTATCATCTCGAGTAAGACTGTCCTACCGGGATAGGTCCTCCATCAATCATTGCAATCACGTACCTGTGACCTAATAATTGACTCTGAGGGCACTATCTCCAACAGAGGCCTCCGATTTTCACTGGCACAGATGCAGCCGAGGATCCGTAGTCGTTTATCGACCGGATGGCCAGGATTTGTCGTTCGCTCCGACGCAAGATGGGTAGAGTTCGTGAGCTTCCGTCTGGAGGGTCTGGCCCAGAAGTGGTGTAAGTCCTTGGAGAGGGGCAGAGCCGCAGGTCTTACTCCTATGACCCGGGCTGAGTTTGTGACGGTGTTTCTCGCCCGTTTTCTTCCACCGAGCATCAGGGATGTGCGAGCGCGCAGATTCGAGTCGTTATGCTAGACTCCGGGAATGACGGTGGCTGAGTACGATGTACTGTTTACCGAGCTGTCTGTGTATGCTCCGTATTTGGTTGCTCCTGAGGAGATGCGGGTGAAGAGGTTTGTTCGAGGCCTATTTACCCAGTTATTCCTGGCCATCAGTATTCAGCATTGAGACACGTATGTGGCAGCGGTGGATGAAGCCTTATTGGTGGATGAGCGTATTTCTGAGTCATCGGTTTTTCCGGAACCGAATAGGGCTCGTACTGGTATAGCAGTCCAGAGGCAGAGGTTCAGAACCCGAGACAGAGTTCGTTCACGCACCGGGAGTAGTAGAGATGAGGGACGAGGTCAGTTGTTCAGCACTTTTTCCCAGGAGGGTCAGCAGTCGACACGTTGGTGTTTTAGGTATGGCAGTTTACAGCATCTCATTAGGGATTGTTCCGAGATACGCCAGAGAGGGGCAGCCATACCCCAGGTTACCTTACCACCTTCTCCGCCTCAGGGAGCATTGCCTCTTATTCCTGTTGTTGCGCCGCATCAGACTCCTGCTCAGAGAGGTCGTGGTCGCGGTGATTTTATGCCGAAAGGATGAGGTGGTGGAGGCAGAGGACAGCCAGTAGCCGGTAGAGGGCAGGCTCGGGTGTTTGCCTTGACTCATCAGGACGCGCAGGCGTCCAATGCAGTGGTTTCAGGTATCCTTTCTGTATGTTCTTTTGATGCACATGTTCTTTTTGATCCGGGATCTACACATTCGTATGTTTCTACGCACTTTGTGCCAAGGTTAGGCCGAGAGTCATGCTAGATCAGCCGCTTTTCATGACTACTCCTGTTGGAGAGTCGTTTGTTGCACGACACGTGTTCCGGTCGTGTGATGTCCATATAGGAGATAGAGATTTGTCCGTCGGCTTGATCCTTCTTGATATGTTGGACTTCGACGTTCTCCTGGGCATGGACTGGTTAGCTAATTGCTATGCGTCCGTGGACTGCCGCAAGAAGACAGTTAGGTTTTGTTTTCCCCGACGAGTCAGTGTTTGTGGTGCAGGGGGACCGTGGTGCCGCCCCTCTTGATTTCTGTCCTTTGCGCTAGTTGGCTTTTGAGGAGGGGATGTCGGGGATTCTTGGCTTTCCTTCATGATACCGGAGCCACAGTCGAGTCGTTGGACCGGGTTCCTACCGTGCGAGAGTTTCCCAACGTCTTTCCTGATGAATTACCTGGGTTGCCGCCAGAGCACGATATTGAGTTTTGCATTGATCTGATTCCCGGTGCGGGGCCTATTTCTATACCGCCTTATCGGATGGCTCCGGCGGAGCATAGAGAGCTTAAAGATCAATTGCAAGAGTTGATTGATAGGGGACTTGTGCGTCTGAGCGTTTCGCCGTGGGGAGCTCCTGTTCTGTTCATCAAGAAGAAGGACGGCAGTTTGAGGTTGTGTATGGATTATCGTCAATTGAACCGATTTACGGTGCGGAATAGGTATCCTTTACCTCGCGTTGACGATTTTTTTGATCATTTCCAGGGTGCGAAATATTTTTCTAAGATTGATTTGCGTTCGGGTTATCATCAGTTGCGGGTTCGGAATGTTGACATTTCGAAGACTGCTTTTCGTACGCGCTATGGGCATTATGAGTTTTTGGTGATGTCGTTCGGACTCACCAATGTACCATCAGCGTTCATGGATCTGATGAACCGGATTTTCAGGTCGTTCCTCGACATGTTCATTATCGTGTTTATTGATGACATTCTGGTCTACTCTGGGAGTCGTGAGGAGCATGAGCAACACTTGAGGATTGCTTTGCAGACTTTGAGAGAACACCAGCTGTATGCTAAATTCTCAAAGTGCGTGTTTTGGCTTGATAGAGTTGATTTCCTGGGTCATGTGGTGACTGGAGATGGTATTCTTATGGACCCGAGGAAGATCGAGGCTGTGCAGCTTTGGCCCGGACCTGTATCTGTTACTGAGGTCCGCAACTTTTTGGGTTTAGCTGGTTATTATCGCTGTTTCGTACAGGATTTTTCGAGTATCGCTGCACCGCTGACCGGACTGACCCAGAAGGGGGTTCCTTTTCTTTGGACTGATGCGTGCGAGCAGAGTTTTCAGCAGTTGAAGACTCGGTTGACTACGGCACCAGTTCTATCTTTGCCTTCTGGATCGGGCGGCTGTGTTGTTTACTGTGATGCTTCTCGAGTGGGGCTCGGTTATGTATTGATGCAGCATGATAGAGTGATTGCTTATGCTTCTAGGAAGCTGAAGAAGCACGAGCAGAATTACCCCACTCACGATCTTGAGATGGCCGCAGTGGTCTTTGCGTTGAAGATTTAGAGACACTACTTGTACGGGGAGTCGTGTCAGATCTTCACGGATCATAAGAGCTTGAAGTACATCTTCCAGCAGCGGGATCTGAATCTGAGACAGTGCCGTTGGATGGAGCTTGTGAAGGATTATGATTGTGAGATCCTTTATCACCCGGGCAAGGCGAATGTGGTAGCTAACGCTTTGAGTCGTAGGCCCGGAGGTAGCTTGTCCCAGTTGAGCGCAGTTCAGCGACAGTCTTCTGCAGATTGGAAGCTCTTGTGAGATGGTAGAGTAAAGTTTGAGTTCACTTCCACTTGGGGACAGCTCGCTCATGTCCGTGCCCGTCCATTACTTTTTGATCATATCCGTGACGCACAGCCTAGTGATGCCCGTTTGTCTGAGATTCTTGAGCTTGTTCGGCAGGGTACAGTTTCGGAGTTCATGATTGATGACCAGGGTGTGCTATGATGTGGGACTCATTTGTGTGTACCAGATGCTGATGGGTTGAGACGCGAGATCCTAGAGAAGGCACATTAGTCAGCCTTTAGCGTTCATCCAGGTTCCACCAAGATGTACCGTGATTTTAGAGACTTTTACTAGTGGGAAGGGATGAAGCGCGATATTTCGGACTTCGTTACGAGGTACCTGACTTGTCAGCAAGTCAAGGCTGAGCATCAGAGGCCGGCAGGTGAGTTGCAGCCTTTACCCGTTCCGGAGTGGAAATGGGAGTAGATTTCCATGGACTTCGTTGTGGATCTTCCCAGGATCAGTCGAGGGTATGACTCCATTTGGGTGATTGTTGACCGGTTGACGAAAGCGGCTCACTTCCTTCCGGTAAAGACCACATTCAGTTATGCTCAGTATGCTCAGTTGTACATAGATGAGATTGTGCGTTTGCATGGTGTTCCCACATGCATCGTATCCGACAGAGGCACCAGTTTACTAGACGTCTTTGGCAGAAGCTTCAGGAAGCTTTGGGTACCCGGTTGAGTTTTAGCACCGCTTTTCATCCATAGACCGATGGTCAGTCGGAGCGGACTATACAGACTCTGGAGGATATGCTTTGTGTATGAGTGCTTGATTTTGGTGGCAGTTGGGATCGTCACATGCCGTTGATTGAATTCTCCTACAATAACAGTTATGAGGAGACGATTCAGATGGCGCTTTTTGAGGCTTTGTATGGTAGGAAGTGTCGATTGCCGGTTTGTTGGACCAAACTCAGTGAGAGTAAGGTTTTGGGACCCCAACTAGTTCAGGAGACTACGGAGAAGATCCAGCTGATTCTGGACATGATGAGAGCAACCCAGTGCAGGCAGAAGTCTTATGCCGACCGTTGTCGTCGCAGACTTGAGTTCGCAGTGGGGGATCATGTATTCCTAAGGATTTCTCCGATGAAGGGCGTTATGAGATTTGGGAGGAGAGGGAAGCTCAGTCCCAGATTTGTAGGTCCTTTCGAGATCCTTGAGCGAGTGCGTTCTGTTGCTTATCGTTTGGCGCTCCCGCCTAGTTTTCTGGATGTTCACCCAGTTTTCCACGTGTCGATGGTTCGTAGATACCTTCATGATCCTTCTCACATGATCCAGCACCAGACCGTTCAGCTTGGGCGTGATCTTTCGTTCACCGAGCAGCCGGTAGTTATTTTGGATCGGCAGGTGAAGAAACTTCGGTCAAAAGTCTTGCCATCTGTGAAGGTTCTTTGGCGTTGCCCTACTAGTGAGGAGATTACTTGGGAGGCCGAGAGCGAGATGCGGAAGAAATTCCCTCATTTCTTCGAAGGTACGCGTAGTTAAATTTTTATTCGGGGATCGAATTTCTTTAAGGGGGAGACTGTAACGTTTTAGAAATCGTTATGCGAATTTTTTCGTTTTAGTGTAAAATAGTCGGTGTTTCCCGTTTTAACCCTGATGTGATCAAATTTCAGTACAGACTTGACTGCGCCTAGTTTAACTAGAATAGTGCTAGTTTGCGGGCTTTGGGGGTCAATTGGAAGTTTTGGATCACATAAAATTTTTCCCTAATTAAATATTATTTTAAGTTGTAAATTATGCACTTTATTAGTGGTAATTACAATTTTAGTTTGGGTTATTTACTTCTAATGTGAATTTATGCTAATCTAATCACTAGTTTTAGCTTAATCCATCCGTAGAAATATCTAGATATTTGTGTGACAAAAGAAAAAAATTTAAAGAAAAGAATGAGGTGGCTTTGGAGAAAATTATGCATTAATGAGCATTTATTGCTTTTAGCTAGAATTTTCTTCACAATTTTCACAAAACACCCCCCATTTCCTTGCTTGGCCGAGCCCTTCCCCATTTCTGCCCCCTCATTTGCTTTGCTCAATTTCTTCATCTCCAAGCTCAATAATTCTCCAAAAATCCTTAAATAATCCAACAAAATTCTTAAACAAATAATAACCCATTATTCTTCATCACAAATCTTGCTTTGATCTTCAAGAAAAACATTATTTTGGAGGCTAAAATGATGGATCTAGTTGCTATTTTGTGTTTTTGAGGAGGTATAATTTCAAACCCTAATCTTAAATTGTTATGTTTAAATCATTAAGTTAGCTATTTAATTGTTTAATATAGCTTAATTTGCATTATTAGTTGTTTCATGATAATTTAGGGAAGTTCAAGTTAGGGTTTAACTTGATGATTTGGTTAATTGTTAATTGAAGACTAGGGAAAACTTAACCTAGTGGGAGAATGATAATTGTTGTTAATTCCTAATTTGTCTAATTGAGTTTTTAGCAAACTAAGATTTAACAAAGCATAATTGGGCGAGTTTAAAATTATGGAAATGGTTTGGATAACCTTGTTAAGCTACTTTGCGATGTTTGTAATCGCTAGATTTGTATTAGCTTTGACTTGTGCTAATTTTGCGATAAAATTGCTTATTAGGTTTCGGTATAAGTTGGACGTTAGTTCTAATGAGCGTTGCGATGTTATATATATTATCTTCATCATGAAGTATTGTGTTGTGTTTGCGCGATCGGTACGATCGGAGTCTAGACTTGGTGGTTTCGTAGTTTAGCAATCCTAGCTAGGGTTTTGTCGATTGTCACACCCCACTTCCCGGTGTACGGCGAAGGGGACGCGACGAGGCCGCTACGTATTTACTGTGAAGTAAATACGCTAAGCGTATCTAAGCAATATAAAAGTAAAGCACAAGAGAAAAGATATAATAAAAAAAACAACTTTATTTATTCATATTGTTTCTGTACAATGCATGGAAAGTACTGAAATAAAGCAATACCTAAACAATAGCATAAAAGAAATGAAAAGTACTGAATGGAAAGTGTATAATGACTAGAGCTCGGGGTCTTCACTGAACTGGTCCAAGTCTTCAGCAGTAGGCTCGATCTCTGACATGTCCAGATCACCTGACGACATTCAAAGAAGAAAGAAAGAGAATGTCCTCAGCGAACAGATCGCTCGGTAAGTCCTAAAGATAAGGGAGAAATAGAATAGACAGAAAAGAAGGTAGCTTTTAAAGTTGTGTTATATGGTTATAATGTTGTGATAACGCTGTTGTTTGTAGCTTGGTACAGAAGATGCAAGTGTATACGAGAGGAGTCACACTTACACCGGAGACTTTGGTAACCTGTAGTACAAGGCTCCGTCGATAATACCACGGACCAACGGCATGGATGTAATTATGTCTTAAGTGACCACTTCGCTCCACCTTTAACATATTCCGTACCAGTCTACCCCTTAAACCCCGTAGTGTTATCTTGATTGTATTGTTGTATTATATTGTCTTGTATTGTAAACTGTATAGAGTATAATTGGCTGACTGACCGAAACCATGATATCAGTAAACAGATGTAACTGGAGAATCATGTATGTAACTGTAGAATCATGGATGTAACTGTATAATCATGTAAATGGAATGCATATCCATGGTCCGGTTCAGTCAAGTTGATAGATTGAATATCTGGAATAATGGATTCATGTTGAATTGTAATATTGTAGATTGTAGATTGTACTTAATCATATTCAAGTCAGATTATAATGAGACTCAATCCGAGTCAGACAATTAGAAAAGTAAATTGAAGCCCTGATTGTTTTGATGTTATCAGTAACCGCTGCACATGGACTGCAGGATTTGTGTCTTTTTCAAGGACGATTACCGTGTTAATAACACCGTTTGTTGACTGTCTACCTTAGATAAGGAAGCACCCACTTCTCCGGCTCGCTGAGGCTCAAGAGATTGGTCTCGCTTAAACATATGTTTACTAGGGTTCTCAGGGTAATTTATAGAACTTGAGGGGGTTTTATGTAAAAATACTTTTATATACTTTTCAAAATACACCCCAACTATTTATTATTCGTCTTTAGAGTTGTAATGAATGTAGATTTTATATTGTGATATTTCTAGTGAAAATATCCTAATTTCATAAATAAAGGTATTTATTTGTAATATTGATTTGTATGGAATTCATGGTATTTTAGTGTAAAATGATTCTTGTGACATTTTTAGAAAAAGTGGAATATTTATAATAATTCAAAATAGATATTTTTATGTTACATATACATATATTTATATGGAAATAATTTTAGTATATATATAATATTCTAAAAATCTCATTTTCTTAAGATGCCGTATTTTAAATCTTTCGAGACCGAATGCTCCTTGCGGAGGTATGCATCTCGCACTACTAAGCCCGAGGATGTGTGATAATCCGCACCATCCCGAACGGGTTCCCCAAATGGGTTGTAGCGGCGTTTTGCAAAGATTTGTATAAATACTAATCATTAAGGAAAAACGGTTTTATTAATTATGGTATTTATTTGTAAAGATGTCGATTCCCGTATTCTATGTCCAGAGGGTATTGTGCTATGTTGCATATGAGTGTGTGAGGAGGTAGGTCATTATGTCGTGATCTACTTAAATGTAAAGCAAGTTTTGTGATGTTTGAATAGCGAAATGAAATTATATAGTATTTAAATGAAAAATACGGTAAAATGGTAATAGCAATTTCTTTTGAAATAGAACTTGTTCAATATGGTTGGTTAGTGTTTAATAGTCAACATGAATTGGTTTAAGCATAATTGTATTAAAGAAATATGAGTTTTAGGAAGAAACCGAATCGGAAATCGGATTTGTTCCGATTCCGTCAGGTTTTTGAAATTCCGTATTTTTAGAAAAGAATATGGAAGATAGAATTAGGACTTACGGGTTGCGAACTAGACAAGAGGAAAGATGGAATGAACGTAGCTTCCGGTGCGTCATTTCGTCGCCGGGAGCTCCTAGAGTCATCGTCGGAATTTCGTCGGCGCTTCGCCTCTGGCTCACCTCGATTGCACACTAGGGTTTTCTAGAGAATTCTTGAGAGTTAGCTCAGAGTTTTGGGGTGAGGGGGTAGAGTGTAGGGTTGGTATTTATAGAGTTAGGCTAGGGTTAGGGTAGATGAAGGGTTTTAAATAAAAAATGTAAAAATACATAAAACAATTCATTAAAAATAGAGTAAATGCGGTATTAAGAGGTCTCTGGAAGTGGTCTGCACATTTAAAGTATTCAGGGGGGTCAAGAAGTTGAAATGCCACAACATTGATGAAGGGGAATCGGCGGTCCGGCCGAGCCCGGCCGGCGGAGCAGGCCCGAGTCGGCCGGTCCGCCGGTCCGCCGTCCGACTCGGTCGATCCTGGCCGAGTCGAGGTGTCGGGGGGTGGCTGGTCGGTTGGGGTGCTCACTGGTATATTTAGTTTTGTGGGTGTAGTGGGGTTTTTGTGAGAAATTCACGTATAACTATTGGTATTCTAAAAATTTCAAAACAAAATAATGTGGGGTATGGGATTTGAACTCTGGTGGCTTGGTTCAGCAGTGCAAGGTATTGCCAATGTGCTACAAGTGCTTTCTTGTAATTATGGAGCAAATTAATTACTTATCTTGTGCTCAGGCAATAAATACCCCTTTATGGATTTTTGAAATTTTTTTGTAAAAACTTATATAGGAAATTTAGGGTTGTTATACCGATGTCGTGCGCGTTTTGTGCACTAGGTCCGCAGTGTAATTTTTTGGGCGTTATCTTTGCGTTTCGTTATCTTTGTGTCGGCGCAAGATATTTAGCTTATGTGATGTGTTTGTGAAATTTTAGGGTCGCAAGCAGAGACTTCGGACGCTGCGAATAAAGGGAAGCAGGTGGTCGGATTTTCGTAGCTCGAGATCATCGGTGAGTAGATTTAATATCTACGGGGAAATCGCCCGTATGGCATTATGCGTCAGGGCTGGACAGGATATGATAGCTGCAGGTTATTCGCATATGAGTTGATTGCGCATGAGCGTCATTGCATATTATTACCTGTTTTATCTTGACTTGTACATATTGGACACAACACCATTACTGATGGTTCATGTTGCACGAGCACTAATTTGTATGCTACACCCACACCGTCGGTAATTGCCATGACACGCACAACGCACATACATAGGTGATATTGTAATGGATAGGGATAATTGAGATAATGACTCTTATTCCATTATGCATATGAGATAGAGCTGACACATACAAACGTGACATTGTAATAGATAGGGATAATTGAGATAGTGAATCTTATTCCATTTCTCGTATACTTTGTTATAGCTACATGTACATCAAGCATACATACTGACATGTACACCCACATACCTTGTTACAGCTACATGTACATCATGCATATATACTGACATGTACAACCACATATCTAGCTTTAGCTGCATATATCCCTAAGTGGTATTGTATTGACATGTGATATTGAGACATTGATTATTGTACTATTGCGCTTATGGAATGCATCATACATACTTGCTTACATGTAGATATTTATACCTTGCTACAGTTACATGTACACCTCATATGATGCTGCACTTGATTTCGGAGGATTTGGGAACCACATGATATATTTTAAAGCTGGACTTATTTAAAAGAGCGGTTTTCCCTTGATATGCTCATATTGTTGTTTTATGTTGCATATATCAGTTTTCATGGATTTACGCATTGAGTTATGGTTTTCATATGATTTATGTATTTGAGAACCATGGGGGTATTTCAAGAAACTATGTATTGTTTGAAAACCCGGTTTCTCTTGATATGATATTTCAGTGCCTCCACCATGAGTTTTCTCGGTTCTGAGACTTGTGTTATATACCCGATGCGAGAAGTGGTGTGGGCCGTATGCGGGTACATGGTGGGGCCCGGTATGGTTCCCCTCGGCAAGATGACCGCAGATGATGGCGATGAGCCAGGAAGGCTGGGTAAGTACCTACTGGTGATTGTATTTGAACTAGGCGATTATCGTGGGGATACTGACCGGAGTGATGTACGACATGTCATCAGGGCCAGTCATGGGGACGACGCCTGAGATATGTGGATTTACGTGTCGATGCTAGACACGGGTTTCATGATTTTTACGTATCGTCGACGGACATACGTGGATGATATCCTCATATATTTATATGCCTATGTTTTCATGATATTTTGGGTGTCGATGTTTGACACTCAGGTTCCATAAGACTTAAAGGATATGAGGGCCGATCTGAGGATGCGGTGCATGAGTATTTTGGGATTTGATGTGTCAGTGAGGGAGACTGGGGTTTTTCCATGCTGATGATTTTTGCATGAGGTTTTATTATATCATCCCACCCTCAGGATTATTATGATATGCATTTCTTCATGTAGTTGTAGTACCCTGATGATGTACCTTTTCATGTGTAACGTTTTGAAAATCATTTAAGTGAAATTTCGGAAAATCGGTAAAATAACGGGTGTTTTCCGTAAAAATCAAGATATAAATATCGTTTAATATAAAATTAAATATATATATTCTAGCTATGTAATTGCTAGTATTTAGGATTTATTGAGCCACTTGTAAAATTTCTAGGTTACTGAAAAATTTTCCGAAATTAATTATTTTAATATTATTTTAAGCCGTCAATAATACATTTAATTAGGGAAAATTACAAATTGGGATGTGTTAATAAAAATTTTGTGCATCATGACACACTAAACTAATATGTAAAATATTGTTTTTAAAATGAAATGAAACTGTCAAACAGTGTTAGAAAATATCGAAGAAAAGGCTTAAATAGTGAAATTAGTGTAAATAGAAATTGGGGTATAATATTTATCATTTTCTTTCCTCACCCACACTCACCCACACCCTCTCACCCCCCCTCCACATGGGCTTGGCCGGCCATGGGTTGCCCCCATTCCCACTTTTCCCCACTTAAAGATTGGGAAAAGAAAAGAAAAGAAAACAAAGAAATGAAAATAAAAGAATAAGAAAGAGGTATGGGCTTTAACTTTTGTGTTGACTTGACTTTATTTCCCCACCTCACTCTCTGTCCTCTTTTCCTCACCAAGCTGGCCGAGCCCTCCTCTTGCTGCCCAAAAATTTCCCCCCAAAATCCCACTTCATTTTGTCTTCAAAAATCTCCAAAATTCCATCTAAAATCAAGCTAAAACTCAAATCCAACTCTTACCCATTTTTCCTTTACCTATTCTAGTATGGATCATAGTGCAAGAAGCAAGTTTGTCAGGCTAGGTTGCATGTTTGATTCAAGTTTTGTGAGGTATAAATCTTTGTCCCATGGTTTGATTTTTGATTAGTTACTTAATTGTCTCTATAATACTTCCTTATTAGCTAATTAAATGCTTAATTAGGTTTTAATTTGAAAACTTGGAAATTCTAGAATGGGGTATAATTGCTAGTTAAGGTTTTGGGTAAGGAGATTATGGTTGTGTGATGTATTTGACATATTAATATTATGCTAAAACTAATTTAGTTGCTAGTTTGCAATTTGTTAATTTAAATTTGTAATAATTATATAAATTGCAAACTCGGTTTTTAAAATGTATATATTTTGGAGAGATAAAATAGTAGAGAATATTTGTGTGACCTAATTTTGATGTTAAGTGAGCATTTTGGCCATTAGAATTGTTAAAATATTTAGATTGGGTAAAACAACAAGTTTTGAACCGAAATGGGAATTTGTGCTAAGTAGGTTTTTGGTAAATAAAACGATTTGATTAATTTTAATGTTTTGATGATTTAAACCCTATTTCATATATAATTAGTGATTTGTGAAACCATGATTGGTATGTTTTGTGTTCTTCTCGATCAATCGGCGTTTGTACGCAATGTTGAGGGTTTTTGGGTTGATTTGAGAGAGAAAACCATAGGTTTTGACCTATGTGAGATTCGTATGTCGTTTTGGTCAGGAGTCGGATATTAATGCGATGCGATGTGTTATGATACGCAGGTACCCTCATGAGGACTTTGAGACGACAAGCAAGCATGTTGCGACATCGATTTCGGCAAGCGAGGACCTGGTGAGTAGATTTATATCTACGGGGAGAAGTCGGGTGGATGGCGTATAGCACCCCCGCAGTTCGTAGTATAGTTATGATATATATATGTGATTCATGATACTTGGATGTTTATCAAGAGATGATTATTGTGCTCATGGTTTAGTTTAGGGTAATTAGAAGTAAACTAGCATAGCTTCTTAGTCGCGAACCCTAGAATAGGTTCACACCCCCACACATACACGCATGCATACATTTATTTTACTTGTGTGTATATGGGGATATGTGTGTGTGTGTATATATATATATTTATATGTATATGTATACATATACATGGATTTTGAGGATAAGTACTTGGGATTGGAGATGAGTCGATGAGATTGGACTTGGGGCCATGAGATCGATGATATGATATGGTTCGTATTTGAGATACGACATGATATTTTAGCGGGTTCTTTAGGCGTGGTGTTTTCATACACACGCATGCATTACATGGATGGTATCAGTATTGTACTAGACTTAGATCAGTACCCCAGATCATGATATATGATGGAAAGGATACCGGACGAATAATGAGATAAATGTGATATTTGACCCGTACCCAGATTTGGGAGGCCGTACGACAGATTTACCGTACGAGCTATATATTGATGATTGATCCGCACTCTTGACTCGAGAATGTCATATTATATTGGGTATCGTATGGGATACTATTGAGGCGAGATCACCGACTATTACACACACACACACACATGTATATATCGACTCAGCTTTAGGTAGTTTCCATACCCCTTCTGATTGGTTGTTAGTTAGACCTGTAGTTACCTAGTAGATGTTAGACTGGACCCGAGTCTTACCTATTTCCAAAGCTAACGAATCGTGAGAATTTTAAAGACATGTCAAGGGATACTACGGATATTTCAAAAGACGTACCTTTTCATAAAAACACCGTAGCCCTTATTTTCAAAACACCACAATTCGTACTATTTCAAATGGCAAAACAGTATAACACAGGTGTAGCGATGTAGATTCCTTATTGTTACGTTATCATTCATGTTCCGCATATTCTTGTTGCAATTACTATTCATTTCCATTTATCATGTTGTTATCGTCTCAGCGCATGTTTATTGTGTACTTAGTGATTATGAACCATGCTGTCAGGACACCAGCACCATTACCGATGATGCGTATGTTCCACATACACTTACTTGCCAGCTCACATACATCATCATCGGTAATTGCCATGTCACGTACACTTTATAAAATACTATTTCATTGACATAGCTTGCTAACTGATAGTTGCTACATGTTATAGCTTTCATATGCTAGTTTAATTATTGCATGATATCAGATGCATCCATATATTCATTGGTTATGCGGTATTATGGAGATTTATGCCGGTTTTTATGGTTATTGACATGGTGACTTGATGATTTCGGATTGTTCTTGATATTTTATGGATTTAGAAACCGCATGTGAAAGTTTTGTAAACTGATGAACCGTTTTAAAGAGAAAAAATGCTGTTTTCCTTGATACGTTGAGTATCGTCCACCATGATGTTTTCTCGGTTCAGAGATGTTTTCGAGACCCGATTCGAGGAGTTGGATGAACCGTCTCGGGTATATGGTGGACCCGGTATGGTACCCCGGGGCAAGAAGCTCGAGTAGTAGACGATGAGCCCGGCAGGGGTAGACTGCCTACCGGTGATTTTACCTAGCGCGGCGGATATCCGAAGGATACTGTTCGTGGTCGTGTGATTGATGATATAGGACGATCCAGATTGACGGAGTCTGAGGTATTGAGATATTGAGATTTGAGACACTGAGATATATAGATTTGATGATATAGGCCAGTCCGGATAGCCGGAGTCTGTGATATTGAGGTTTATGTTTTGTGTCGATACTTTACACGGATTTGATGTTGATTTCATTGATGATATCTCGATTTATATACATACAGAAATCTCATTAAATAAAGAAAAACAGTTCTTTGATTTATGATGTACATTGTTTTCATTATATGCATCTGCATATCATTTTAGTGATATATTGCCACCTGACATTTGTACATCATATTAGTGAGATGTCGTTACCTGAGGCACTGACACGAGTTTTTGGTATTACACTATATGGATAGATGTTACCCTTTACGCTTATATTATGTTTCAGGCCATATTATTATTATTTGAGGATATTACTGATCGTATGACCTAGGATTGCATTATACATGCGATTTCTGCTGGTAGATGTTTTCTACTCACGAGTTGCCAACTCTCCCTTGTTGTGCCACAGTTCCTTGCAGGTTTTGCCGTACAGGTTCTTTGCGGCTTTGCTGGCACACTGTTCCTTTCGGGTGATTGCTTGACAGGTGGGTTCTTTGCATCAGGACCACCATTGTATATTGTTATTTCAGTTGTATCTACTAAAACTCTATCAACCAGATTGTTTATTTGATAAAGATAGAAGACCGAACTTGTTATTATTTTGACCTTAGAGTCGCGCATTGTATTATTATGGTTTTCATGCTAATTTTGGGTTTTCTTTTGAGTTTTCATCCTCGCCCTTCGGCGTTGTATATTATATTGCTTGTGTGGTTGTGACCGTCGTTTGACGAAGAGCTAGATCCCGCTAGGGGATGCATTTTTGTATTTCGTATACTATTTATGTTGTATCCCGTTTGGGGGCCAGTATTTACAAAGGAGACTCTGCTGAAATTTTCAGAAAATACTTGAGATTTTAAAAATACATACTTCGGCCTATGTTGTTAAAAATACTTGCTTTAAATTGGTTTTTCCTTCACTCTACTACTTCTTTGGTTTTGATTTCTGGGTTTTGGCTTACTTAGATTACGTACGCCTCGAGACGTTTCGTAATTTAAGTGCTGGTCATGTTCCGTACTTTTCGGGTCATGACATCATGATTGTTGCATATTCATATTGCCATACTTATGCTACCATATTACATGTGATAGATTTATCGTTGTTCGTGCATACTTGCGATTAAAGTATGAAGTTATTTACTATTCACGAGTTCGCAACTCACCCCCGTTGTGCCACAGTATTTTGCAGGACTTACCCTCAGAGTAGTCGCGGCAGGGCGCCTTATTATCTCTACTTTTGTGGAAACCGCTACAGTTGGCTGTGAGGCCTTTGCTATTAGGTGGGTTCGCGGTTATCCATTTATGTACTTTGGATATCTTTTTTTGTTGGATCTAGTATTCTCCATCTACCACTTCATGTATTTGACTTAGAGACGAATTCTGAGGTTTCGGTGTTGTATTTATTTTGGTGACTTTCGGTATCGTGCTCGTGGGAGCCGACCTTGTTATATAGTTTTACCTCCTCATGTTGTTTTTATTTATGCTTGTGGTGGTTGTCTCCGCCGTTGGGCGTGAGTTGCTCCCATTTGGGATACTTTATTTATATTCTATGTTGTACCCGTTTTTAGGGCTAGTTTTTACAATTGAGGTGCTGCCGAAATTTTTAAGAAAGAAAACTAAATTTAAAAATTTTACTTGAGATTTTTCGAATTTTTTAAACTATATTTTTCTCCGCTTATCCAGTCTTGGGTGGTTTAGATTTCTGGTTTTCGGCTTACTTAAGTTGCGTACGCCTGTTGATGTTACGTAGTTTAAGTGCCGGTTACGGGACTAAATTTTGGGTCGTGACAAGAGCAGATACCCATTCGCTTGTGCTTTCAACTGTTTCGAGTAAATTTCGGCAGCACCTCCCCGCTGTTCTCCGAGTACACTGTAATAGAATAGATAATCATTTCAAAGCTGTGAAACAATGTTGAAACTAACATCTAATCTATCTTTGTACATGGAGAACCAGCGGAAAAGTACCAACGGAATTTCTCAAAACGGATGAAAAAACAAGTGAGTGCAAGTGTTTTCTTTATACATTCCTAACTTGTCCACACGGGACAAATCTATTGGTTATCATACGATTGAATCTTCTCGTCACATAGACTACACGACGGTTATTAGTACCGAGCTATATCGTCCGATATTTAACAACCTTCGTATAGTTCTATGTCACGACGAATATCGAACGAATGTTAACCGATAGACGCGGACTAAGTGGCGTTTTGAGTTTCATATATGAGTATCGATGAGAATGTGAAAGTTTCATATTATCATCTAGTATCATATATTGGTTTGAACTTCAACATCTTGATGTAGGGTTCCTATCGACGGCAGCAAGGTTTTGGGAGGCATCGTCCATGCCATTTTAAAATTTTTGTCGTTAAAGGGAACTCTAAACTAGAATCGTTAGCTAGAAATAGAATACGGAAACAAAGTAAACTATTTACATCTAAGTGAAAACGAAATACAACCTTTGTAGATTGGTCCTTCACTTCAAAAGCTCCTTGTTGTAGTCCCTTCGCTGCGATCGTGGTTCTCCCGGACTCTTGCATGGCTTCACGAGGCGAAAGGAGCGACCTTGCTTGAAGTCTTCGAGGCCGAAGAAGATCTACGTCGAGGGGATGCCAACTCAAGCTACTACTTCACTAACTACAGAATTAGCGAAGAAAACACCCTATACTAAAATGCTAATCTAGTAGAGGATGGAGAAATAGGAAGTGGGCTCACTTTAGAATTTCTTTTCTCACAATATTTCTCATTTTGGATCAAACCGTAGAAAGCTTTTGGTTTTGAGGAAGAAGATGAACAAATAGATGAGAATGAAAAATGATCAAGTGAGTGAGCTAACCATGGGTGAGTGGGTATCATATACTAACTCATATAGAGACATAACCATGGCTAATCCAAAATGGTTAGGTTAGTAAAAATCTAAAGTAAAAACAAAGTGAGTGGACTTTGTCAAAGCAATCCACAATCTTCTACAAGCTTCATTCTTGTGACAAAAGCTCCACTAATTTGTAATTATCTTAAATGATTATAACCCACCATTTAAAATAGAATGGTGTATGTCTTACACACCCATGTATATTGTATCAACAACCATGATACAAAAAGAAAAACACAATTTAATATATATCACATATATATTAAAGTTGTGCACATGTGAGAAAAACAAATGCTTAAGTGAACCGATGTTAGTTAATGTAAATTAGTATATCATATATACAATTATACACTAAATTATCAAATCAACACTTGACTTAATAATCCGGCTATATCACATATAACCAACTAACATCCAATGTATCGTCTTATCGAATTAACCCTTCATTCGATGATCCGGTTATATCACATATAACCGACCGATACAAAAAGTCGCGAGAATAGAATACGGTATCACATACACGCATTATTTTCGGTCCCGCACATATCACATGTATGCTCCTATTTCGTTTTGCCTGAGCCAGTAAAAGCTCTATGTAGGACTCTAAAGACTCGTCAATACGCCGGTAGTAGGTGATGATCATATCAAGCACCCACAAGCCGTCGGCGGTACTAGATGGACGTAACAGCTACACGGATATTGAGCGATCAGAAGATCATCACGCAAGCCCGCTCCAACTCTTGCAAAAGACTGACGGTAACACTTGCCGTACAGTCCGGTCTCCTCGTCTGATATGTCGCATATCAAGTCTTGGGGTGGTAAACGTCAGACCCCAATAACCGATAAGTCATGCCGATGTGAGGCTCATAACGGGTCGAGAAACTACTGGTAACACTTACCAGTAAATCTCTAAATCAGCCCTAGCCAGGGACTTACCTGTTATGGCCAATCGAGCACAGCGCAACATCAACCCCCAATACCGGGAGAGACGAAACCCCTCCTATCGCTCATTGCCTCCATGTTACCCGGGACTGTACCCAAAAACCATCATTTTGCACGCCCTCTTGGACGTGGTAAGGTGGAAATCAAAGCACGGTGGGGATCACACAAGACTATATGACGATCTCGGGTCTACAGACTAACCTGTACAAGTGTCACCAGAGAACTGTCATCTGACGTGAGGTATAATACTATCTGAAAGTTCTCGGCGAGTCCGTCCAGTGTACCCAGTCTCCACTGAGCACCCGTATACCATCTCTGATGTCAAACACCAATGGATATGGGATCATCCATCGCCCATCTCATGGGTCGAGAAGCGTATACGCTAGTCTACTCGGGTATATCGATGCCCTGTCTCGATACACCCACGACTAGGAGCGTTAATGGATGAACTTATGGACTACCGTGGCCCCACTAGTATGATTTGCATCATAGTCCTGATAGTCAAGTACACATCCTAAGGGCTTTACCAACATGTAACCATAAGATAGTATCAAGAGACTAGTATACATGTTAAGATAAAGAGCAACCAGATAACATACTATCATATCGAGCAAGAAAGTCCTCTTTATATATGTCCAAGCATCTAATATAATATACATCATCTGTACAATAATTGGCCTCTAGGGCATACATACAACTAACAATCTCCCACTTGCACTAGGGCCAGCTGCTGTAGTATCGCATACCAAGCATCCCGAAGAGTATTTCAAACTGTATCTGTGGAATGTTCTTCCTGAGTGGATCCGCTGTGTTGTTCTTTGTGTCAACCCTCCTGACTTCGATCTCCCGGCGATCAACTATCTCCCGACGATCAACTATCTTCCGGATCAGGTGATACCGCCTCAGAATATGCCTGGATCGCTGATGGGACCTAGGTTCCTTGGCCAAAGCCACCGCTCCATTGTTATCACAATACAAATTTATTGGATCCTTAATGGATGGAACTACTCCAAGTTCAGTTATGAACTTCTTGATCCAGACAGACTCTTTGGCAGCATCGTTGGCAGCGATGTATTCAGCCTCCATCGTCGAGTCTGCCACGGTTTCCTGCTTGGAACTCTTCAAGCATACCGCCCCTCCGTAGAGGGTAAAGACAAATCCCGAGTGCAACTTAAAGTCGTCTTTATCACTCTGGAAGCTCGAATCGGTAAAGGACTCAACTTGGAGTCCTCCGTTACCATACACCAAGAGCATCTCTTTAGTCCTTTGTAAGTACTTGAGAATGCTCTTCACAGTTTTCCAGTGACTCTCTCCAGGATCAGCTTGATACCTACTCACTACACTTAGTGAGTGTGCTACATCGGGTCTGGTACATAGCATCGCGTACATGATAGAGCCTAATGCTAATGCATAGGGTATCCCTTGCATGCGAGCTCTCTCCAAATCAGTCTTGGGAGACATCTCTTTGGAAAGAGTGAGCCCAGAGATCGTGGGTAAAAACGCACGCTTGGATTCTTCCATACTAAACCGCTTTAGTATGGTGTCAATGTACCTGGATTGGGACAATCCCAGTATCCGTTTAGATCTATCTCTATAGATCTTTATCCTTAAGATGTAGGAGGCATCCCCAAGCTCTATCATTGTGAATCTTTGTGATAAGAAGAGCTTGACCGATTGCAGCATAGGAATGTCATTTCCTATCAAGAGTATGTCGTCCACGTACAATACGAGGAAAACAACCTTACTCTCTGCTACCTTCTTGTATATACAAGGTTAATCTACGTTTTTAACGAAATCAAACTCTTTGATAACGACGTCAAAGCAGATGTTCCAACTACGCGATACTTGCTTTAATCCATAAATGGATTTAAGCAGCTTGCATACCTTCCCGCTGCTCCCACTAGCTACGAAGCCCTCTGGCTGAGTCATGTACATGCTCTTTTCTAAATCACCGTTTAGAAAGGTGGTCTTAACATCCATTTTCCATATTTCATAGTCATCATATGCAGTGATGGTAAGCATGATCCGGATGGATTTAAGCATAGCTACTGGAGAAAAGGTTTTGTCATAATCGACACCTGGTCGTTGACGAAAACCTTTTGCAATAAGTCTAGCTTTGAAAGTCTCTACTTTCCCACCTATACCAAGTTTTTTCTTGAAGATCCACTTGCTCCCAATGGGTTTTACCACTTTAGGAGCATCTTCCAAAGTCCATACTATGTTGGTGTACATGGATTCCATCTTGGACCGCATTGCGTCCAACCATTTCACTGAGTCACCACTCGTGATGGCCTGCTCGAAGCTAGTTGGGTCATCATCCTCCATGATGCAATCCTCACTCCCACCATCCATGATAAAACCGTAGTATCTCTCAGGTGGGTGAGGAACCCTACTAGATCGGCGGAGAGGCTGAGGTTCGTTGGGAACTACCGAATCCTTTGGTTCCACCAAATCTTCAGTTGCAGTTTGTGCTGCTGGAACTTCTTCCAGCTCTACCTCTTTACCACTAATTTCTTTTAAAAGAAATTCCTTTTCTAAAAAGGTGGCATATTGAGAAATAAACACTTTTTGTTCCTCAGCGTGGTAGAAAATATATCCTTGTGAATTCTTTGGATATCCCACAAACTTGCAAAGAATTGATCGTGCCCCGAGTTTGTCGGGATTTTGCCTTTTGACATAGGTCGGACAACCCCATATCTTAACTCGTTTAAAATACGGTCTCTTCCCACTCCATATCTCATATGGTGTAGTAGGCACTGATTTAGATGGAACTTGATTCAATAGGTATGCAGCTGTTATAAGCGCATAGCCCCAGAAGGAAATAGGTAACTCAGTTGTGCTCATCATAGAGCGCTCCATATCTAATAGGGTGCGGTTCTTCCGTTCCGATACACCATTTTGCTATGGTGTATATAAAGGAGTTAGCTGAGAGAGAATCCCATTCTCTTTTAGGAAGTCCAGAAATTCAATGCTCAAGTATTCACCTCCTCGATCAGATCGAAGGATTTTAATACTTTTCCCGGTTTGGTTCTCGACTTCTTGTTTATATTCTCTAATTTTCTGAAAAGCTTTTACAAGAAATTCCTTTTCTAAGAAATGAACTCTGAAACATGAAACCCTAAAACCCACTTTCTGTCGAATTTAAAACGAGCCCTAAAAAGCTTCTGATTTGTGTTTCATCAGGAACACATATCCGAATCTAGAGAGATGGTCAGTGAATGTAATGAAGTACGAAGAACCATTCCTGGCATGTGTAGACATGGGACCGCATACATCACTATGTACCAGTCCCAAGAGTTCCGTAACTCTTTCTCCGTGTCTCGTAAACGGAGTTTTGGTCATCTTGCCTTTGAGACATGACTGGCAAGTGTCATAAGTTGAAAATTCGAACGGATTCAAATATCCATCCTTATGCAACTTAGCTAGCCGTGTTGCATTGATGTGACCCAGTCTACAATGCCACAAGAAGGATTCGTTCAGTTCTGAACTCTTCCTCTTGTGTGTGTTTGTTATGCTCAGAACCGTTGATTGATTTAGAACATAAATGCCATTGCACAACGTGCCTGATCCAACCAACTTTTGGTTCAGGAAAATGTTCATAACATTATCCTGTAATAAAAAATTATATCCCTCTTTACTCAATAAAGAAACCGATATAATGTTGCATATCAGGTTCGGCAGGTAAGAGCATTCGTTCAGAATCAATATATTACGAGTTGGTAATACAAGGTGATATTCCCCGACTGTTTTAGCTGCAACAATTGCACCATTTCCCTTATGTCTTTATCACCTTCTCCAAGTTCTCTACCTTTTCTAAGCCCATGTAACTGATTACATATATGGGATACTGACCCGGTATCTAATACCCAGGACGTAGAGCAAATGGAGAAACAGTTCTCTGTAACGAACACACCCGAAGAAAATGCATCAACATATACTTTCTTTATTCGGGTGGCATGGGAATCCTGGTATTCCCCTATATCCTGTTCAGTCTTATAACCCTTATAAGAAAGAACGGAACCAACATTCCCCAGCACAGTATAACATGCGGGTTCGGTCAATACATCCATATTATTATCTTGATTAAGGCATGATATGGTCGCTACCTAGAGAGAGAGAAGAAAACACTTTAGCGTATGCTCTTGCAAGATCAGATTGGTTATTATTTTATCTAATCAGGATGGCTCCCACTGTTTTTGTCAAATCTTCCTTCAAACCCTAAAAGGAAAGACTAGCCGGGATTAATTACACCCTACAATTTCGCCAATCTTTCAGCCAGGTCAGTGTCAGTACTTTGAGGGAGGTTTCCCGTGCTTTCGCACGGACTTAATTAAAATAAACCTAGTTTTCCCAGAGCCGTAGCCCCGTTGACACCTTTCTAGACACCTACTTGATCGGCTAATTGTCCTGTGTAAAACTCTCCCAGGAGTAACAATTACTCGCAGTGGGTATCGGGATCCAACTATCTCATAGAAGGTATGCAATCTCATCGCAAATTTCAACACTTGAAATTCCCGATAATATTTTGCCCCAAGCATCCCATGACCTTGACGGAGGTCAACAAAGCACAGGGTGCAAGTCAAGTTCAACCCGTCATTTCTTAATTGAATCAAACCCACCCGCACGACCCTTGACGGAGGTCAACAAGGTCGTACGACTACCCTAATCCAATCTGCATCATATGCATAAGCAGATAAATACTAGTCAACTACCGCACACTACGCCTTGACGGAGGTCAACAAAAGTAGCACGAATACTAAGTAGGATTTATCTGAAATGACGGAGGGCTGCGACAGGTTTTTCTGAAAACCTATTGCGAAATGAACTTGATATCGTTGTAGAATCGAGTGAATTTGGAAATGGAGTGATTTTGAGGCTTTCATTTAAGTCACCTAAACATCACAGATAAATACGACGTACACTTATGCCATCCGCATTCGCCTCGATGTCCTGTCATGCACCGTTGGGTTAGGTAACTAACGGCAGAGCGGGGCAGGGATAGCGCGGGTGTAAAACATAAGTAACGTCTATATAATATATCATATATACTGTATACAATATCTATCACAACATATCAAATGATCACATCACAGATATCGCAGCAGAAGAAACATATGAAATAATGGATATACTAGGAGGTCCGTATTTTATTTTGAGCCTCTATAAAACACGGATTCCACGGTCGTGATGAATAGCCAAACCCACATCCCTTGACCCCTGCGAGAGCGGCAAGCAACCCTACCAATTCTAGAGTTAGGAGACCCGGACTCGACTTGTAGGGTTCCTAGGCACACTAAGGAGGTCTCACAAGGCATCAACCATGCCAATTTCAAATTTTACGGTGCCGAGAAACCCTAGACTAGATCGTTAACTAGAATTTTAGGCGAATCGATAAGCAAGTTAACAACTTAACTAAGAGTTGAACGGAAATACAACCTTTGTAGATCCGGTGCTCCACATCCATAGCTCCGTGATTATGTCTCCTCGCTGCGATCATCGGATCACGGGCTCTAGCGTCGGCTTCATCGGAGAAAAAGCGGGCGAGGTCATCGACTACGCTGCCGAAGATTATCTATGTCGAGGCATCACAAGATCAAGCTCCACCTTCACCAAGCCATGAAACTTGTGAAAAAAACACCCTATACTACTTGGCAAGAGGTAGAGGATGAAGAAATAGGAGGTGGGTTCACTTTAGAATTGGATTTCTCACTCTTTTTCTCACTTTTCCATTTTTGGTAGCAAGCTTCTTCATGTGAAGAAGGAGAAGAAGATGATGATAATATTATGATAAGTTATTTTAAAAATAGAAAATAAAAGGAATTCTTATCATAATCTAACCATAGTGAAGTGTAGAGAATCAACTAGGGTTAAGTGGAGTGGTTAGGGTTAAGCATGAGACAAAATGGTAACTTAGTCAAAGCTTCATGAAGCTTCAAGATGCAAACAAAGAAAGCCACCATTTTCTCTTTATGCCATTTATTTTCCAAAAGAATAAATAAATAAATAAATGAATAAGAAAACAAAACCCTAACCATTCATATAACCATGGTTTAATCTTTACACAAACCCAAGTAAACATGTATCATCAAACATGATACAATCAAGTGCACAAAAGTATATCACATATACAACTTGTGCAATGCAAGTGAGAAAATCCATTTAAAGTGAACCAATACTAGTTAATGCAAAGTAATATATCAAATATATAATTATGCATTAAATCATTAAATCAACACTTGATTTAACGATCCGGTCATATCGCATATAACCGACTAATATCCAATGTATCGACTTATCGAATCAATCCTTGATTCGATAACAAGGTTATATCGTATATAACCAATCGATACATTCATCGCGAGAATGGAATACGGTATCACATACACGCATTATTCTCGGTCCTGCACATATCTCATATGCGCTCCTATTTCGTTTCGCTTGAGCCAGGAAACCTCTGTGTAGGACTCTAAAGACTCGTCAATACGCCGGCAGCAGGTGATGACCATATCAAGCACCCACAAGCCGCAAGCGGTCTGCTAAACGTAACGGCCACCCGGGTATTGAGCGATCAGAAGATCGACGAGCAAGCCCGCTCACACTCCTGTGAATCCAACCAGTAACACTTACCGTACAGTCCGGTCTCGTCGTCTGATATGTCGCATATCTCGCCTAGGGGTGGTAAACGTCAGACCCCAATAGCTCGATAAGTCGTGTCGATATGAGGTCTATAACAGTTCGAGAAACTACAGGTAACACTTACCAGTAAATCTCAGCAACCCTGGCCAGGGATTTCCGGTTATAGCCAATCGAACACAGCGCAACATCAACTCCCTATACCGGGAGAGACGAATCCCCTCCTATCGCTCATTGCCTCCATGTGATTCGGGACTGTACCCAAAAACCACCGTTTTGCACGCCCTCTTGGACGTGCTAAGGTGGAAATCAAAGTACAGTGGGAATCACACAAGACTCTATGACGATCTCGGGTCAACAGACTACTCTGTACCAGTGTCACTAGAGAACTACCATCTGACGTAAGGTATAATACCATCTGGGAGTTCTCGGCGAGTCCGTCCAGTGTACCCAGTCTTCACTGAGCACCCGTATATCATCTCTGATGTCAAACACCAATGGATATGGGATCATCCATCGCCCATCTGTATGGGTCGAGAAGGTATACGCTAGTCTACTCTGGTATATCGATGCCCCGTCTCGATACACCCACGACTAGGGACCTTGAAGGATGTACTTATGGACTACCATGTCCCCACTAGTATGATCCGCATCATAGTCCAGGTAGTCAAGTACACATCCTAAGGGCTTTACCAACATGTAACAGAGAGATAATCAGTATACACGTTAAGGAAAAGAGTAACCAGATAGCATACTATCATGTCGAGCAAGAAAGTCCTCCCTATATATGTCCCAGCATCCACTACAATATACATCCTATGTACAGTAATGGCCTCTAGGGCATATATATAACTAACAATCTCCCACTTGCACTAGGGCCATCTGTAGCAGTGGTTGTAGTATCTCATACTCAACCATCCCATAAATGTCTCTCTCTGGGAAAAGGCCTTTCGTGAGTGGATCCGCCGTGTTGTCCTCTGAGTCTACTCTCCTAACCTCGATCACCTGGAGATCAACCATCTCCATGATCGGGTGATGCTGCCTCAGAATACGTCTGGATCACTGATGGGACGGACGTTCCTTGGCATAAGCCACAACTCCATTGTCTCATAATGGTAGGAACTAAGTTCATCTCATGAAGTAATATACACCCAGACAGCCTCTTTGGTAGCATCTTCAGTAGCGATGTATTCAGCCTTTATCGTCTAGTATGCCACGGTATCTAGCTTGGAACTCTTCCAACGTACTGTCCCTTTACTGAGGGTAAAGACAATGCCTGTGACTGACATTCAGTCATATTTATCACCCTGGAACACTTCCAGTGATTCTCCCCAGGACCAATTGATACCATCTCACTACAACTAGTGAGTATCCTAACACCCAAATAACATCTATCTCATAGATGAAAACTCAGGATTTAGGAGGTATCACTTTGATCCTATATGGAGAATCCATGTGATAAGCGGAGATCGACCGAGCGTAGCATAGGAAACTCCTTCCCTATCAAGAGTATGTCATCCACGTACTCTACGAGGATCATCACCATACTCCCTACTACCCTTTTGTTTATAAAAGGTTCATCTACCATTTTGATGATGTCAAACTCTTTGACTAATCCATCAAAACAGATGTTCCAACTCCGCGATCCTTGCTTTATCCTATAAAGCATCTTGTACACGTTTCCGCTGCTCCCACTGTCTACGAAGCCTTCTGGCTGTGTACTTACAGACGCCCTCTTCTAAAACATCATTTAGAAAAGCTGTCATGACACCCAACCACCAGATATCGTAGTCATGGTATGTAGCCGTGGCAAGTAGGATCTGGATGGACTTAAGCATAGCTCCTTAGAAAAGGTTTCATCATTATCCACGCCTGGTCGATGACGAAAACCTTTAACAGGTCTAGTTTTGAAAGTCTCAACTTTTCCATGTACACCAAGTAATCTTCTCAAGATATACTTGCTCCTGATGGGGATTTAACCCTTCAGATATAGCAACCAAAGTCCATACTTTGTTGGTGTATAAGTATTCTGTTTCAGATCACTAAGCATCCAGCCATTCTTACAGAGTCTCACTCCTGATGGCCAGCTCGAAACTAGTTGGGTCATCATCTCATGATGTAATCCTCGCTCCCACTGTCATCGAGAAACTAAAATATCTCTTAGGCGGATGAGTAACCCTACTAGATCGGTGGAGAGGCTGAGGTTCGTTGGAATCTACTGAATCCTTTGGTTCTACCAAATCACCTGCTGTAATTTGTATAGCTGGAACCTTTCCAGTTGTACATCACAGACCTTGCCTCCAGCTTGTCCGGATTTTGCCTTTAGACATAGGCCAGACAACCCCAAATCTTAACCAACTTAAGATATGGGCTCTTCCCTTTCCATATCATATATGAAGCGGTAGGCAACTGATTTGATTGGAACCCTATTCAATAGGTATGCTACTTCTCAAGTGCATAACTCCCTAGAAGGAAATAGGTAATTCAGTAATACTCATCATAGAGCGCACCTTATCATATAGGGTGTGATTGCTCCACCCCGATATACCATCGTGCTATGGTGTATACGGAGGAGTAATGCTGAGAGAGAATCTCATTCTCGTTTAGAATAGTCCAGGATTTCCGTACTCAAGTATTCTCCTTTTCGATCACATCAAAGGACATAATACTTATACCTGTATTGGTTCTCTACTTCTAGCTTATATTCTGTGAATATCTCAAAAGGTTCGGACTTGTGTTTCAACAGGAACACATGTCTGAATCTTGAGAGATTATCAGAGAATGTAACGAAGTATAAAGAACCGGTCCTGGCATATGTAGACAGGGGACCTTACATACATCAACATGTATCATACCAAGAGTTTACTAACTCTTTCTCTGTTTGCAATAAACAATGCTATGGTCATCTTATCTTTGTGACATGACTGGCAAGTTTTCACAAGATGTAAATTCAAACTGATTTAAATATGCATCTAAATGTAACTTCAGCTAATCGGGTCGCATTGATATGATCTAGTCTACAATGCCTCAAGAAGGATCCGTTCATTTCTGAACCATTCCTCTTGTGTGTGTTCCATATACTAAGAACTGTAGTTTGATTTAGAACGTCAATGCTTTTAGATAACGTGCCTGAACCGATCAACATTTGATATAGGAAATGTTCAAAACATTATCCATCAATACAAAATTTTATCATTTCTTTACTAATAAAGAGACTGATATGATTTTGTATATCAGGTCCGGTATCTAATAGCATTTATTCAGAATCAATGTATTGGTAATACAGGGTGACAGTGACCAACAGACTTGGCTGCAACTCTTGCCCCGTTTTCTGTCTTATGAAACTTATCACCCGTTCTCAGTTTTTCTACCTTTTTGTAGCCCTATGTAACAGATTACATATCTGGGATCCTGATCCGGTATCATATACCCAGGATGCGGAGGATACTGAGAAACAGTTCTTTATAATGAACACACCCGAAGATGATGCGTCATCATGCACTCTCTTCGTTTGGGCGGCACGGGAATTCTGGTAATCCCCAATTTCCTGCTCTGTCTTATAACAATTATAAGTTGGAGCGGGACCAACGTTCCCCAGCTCAGTATAACAAGCGGGTTCGGTCAATATCCGTATTATTATCTTGATTAAGGCGTGATATGGTCGCTACCTGGAGAGAGAGAGAAGAAAACATTCAGCGTATGTTCTTGCAAGATCAGATTGGTTTTTATTTTATCTAATCAGGATGGCTCCCACTGCTTTTTATCAAATCTTCCTTCAAACCCTAAAAGGAAAGACTAGCCGGGATTAATTACACACTACAAGTTCGCCAATCTTTCAGCCAGGCCAGTGTCGGTACTTTGAGGGAGGTCCCCCGTGCTTTCGCACGAACCTAATTAATGTAAACCTCGTTTTCCCAGAGGCGTAACCTCGTTGACACCTTTCTAGACACCTACTTGATCGGCTAATTGTAATGTGTAAAACTCTCCCAGGAGTAACTCTTACTCGCAGCGGGTATCGGGATCCAACTATCTCATAGAAGGTATGCAATCTCATTGCAAATTTCAACACTTGAAATTCCCGATAATTTTGCCCCTAGCAGCTATATGACCTTAACATAGTCAACAAATCATAAGTGCTAGTCAAGTTCAACCCGTCATTTCCCGATTGAATTAAACCCACCCGCACGACCCTTAACATAGTCAACAAAGTCGCACGACTACCCTAATCCAATCGCATCATATGCTTATACAGATAAGCACTAATTAGCTACCGCACACTACGCCTTAACATAGTCAACAAACGTAGCACGAATACTAAATAGTACTTATCTGAAATGACGGAGGGCTACGACAGGTTTTTCTGAAAACCTATTGCGTAATGAACTTGATATCGTTGTAGGATCGAATGAATTTTGAAATGGAGTATTTTTGAGGCTTTTCTAGTTTTGCTAAAGGAGTCACTCCCGGTGAAGGGATCGTCGGTCCTATCCTCGTCGAATGAGGTGCAGGATATATCATATATACCGCTGTGCAATGCAAAAACTCTTAAAAGCAATTATAACAAACCGAGGGTTGTAGCATCTGCCAGTTATTGCTAAAGGAGTCACTCCCGGTGAAGGGATCTCGGTCCTTTCCTCATCGAATAAGGTGCAGAATATATCATATATACCGCTGTGCAAAGCAAGAACAGTAGCTACCTGTTTTATTTTGAAATTTGATTCCACAACATCTTAGGTTTCTTTTATTTCATTAATCATATTAATGAAGTCCCATCATTTAAGTCACCTAAACATCACAGATAAATACGATGTACACTTATGCCATCCGCATTCGCCTCGATGTCCCCTCGTGCACCGTTAGGTTAGGTAACTAACGACAGAGCAGGGCAGGGCTAGCGCGGGTGTAAAACATAAGCAACGTCTATATAATATATCATATATACTATATACTGTATCTATCACAGAACATCACATGATCACATCACAGATATCGCAGCAGAAGAAACATATGAAATATTGGATATACTAGGACGTCCGTGTTTTCAATACGAGCCAGTATAAAACACGGATTCCACGGTCGCGATGAATAGCCAATCCCACACCCCTAGATCCCTACGAGAGCGGCAAGCAACCCTACCAATTCTAGGGTTAGGAGACTCGGACTCGACTCCTCGAGTTGGTCTCCCACTGGACTCCAGAACCCGGTTACTTGTGCCCTCCTCCTTAGGTCTATCCTAGTGCGGAAAAGTAAATAATATACAAACGGTGACATCTTCCGCAACCTGGAAGTGCCCCAATAAAAGAATATTACATACAAGTTTTTACATGAACGAAAATGAAAAACACTCATCTCACATAAAAAAAACCCCGGCTATTCAAACACGACAATCCAATATAACATATCCAGCAACACATAACATCACATGTTATCAACGTAAGTAAATATGCGCATCCCAATTGTCGTTGACATATAGCAACGAAACCGGCGATATCACATATTACACTTACAGTCACAGAAAAGAAAGTGTAAAACTACAACAGTTGGAATCCGCAACCTCTTTAGACATCGTATGCCTAATCAAATGAAATACTTAGACATCGCATGCCTAACAATCATAAACCCCCCATTTTAGTCTCATTATCGAAAACTCTTTTCAATATCAAGTCGGGTAATTCAACAAGATTCCCGAAAAACTGATCGAATGCTCGTCGCAAACTTTAGTAGGCGGCTGCACCCCTGATACCGTCGACGAAGTGCACCAAGGCGGAACACCGCTACCGCGAGCACCCGGACGGATGCTTTCGGCGACGGGGTTCTCCTACAGTCACTTAGTCGGGGCTATGGAGTGAGGCTGTCTATTAAGTTTACCCGGCGAGTATCCGCGTACGCTACGTGATTGCGACGGACTTTTGATCACATCAAAATTCCGTGGCAACCGATCAAGTGAGACTAAACTGCTATGTTTATAACATTCATTCAGTTATCTCATAACTACTTGTGAATTCCAATTATTGTATCCCATTCCAGATAAACAGAAAATGTTAAACTTTCCGATCGAACAATCGAACACCCAAGTTTTCCCGATACAGTCCAACACATGAAATAAGTCTAACAACATTCAGTTCGTGCCTCAGTACCAACGGTCCAACCGTAGAAGTGTCAAGCCAACGCCTCACATGTGGCACGCCGTACTGCCCCAAACCCTAAGGTTCAAAGGCCAGTTCAAGACGGTCACATAATCGAGTTAAGGTTTGTTGTCTTCTAGAGGGACCATCACGTTACTTGCACTACTAAGAATGTCTTTAAACCACGGAAAAATCCAACACTTGGAAATTTCACGACTGGGGAAAAAGTGGGTATTTATATCCGGTCGAACTTTTTAACATATTCTAAAAAATACCTGGAAAACCATATAGACAAAGTTTGAAAATCCGATCAAAACACCGAGTCCCCAATACAACCCAGAAAACTCAACTCTTGAATAAATATTAAAAATTCCCAGAAAACTCAGCATTTCAAGAAAGAAGTTACTGTGCAAAATTTTTTGAATGAAGTGATTAACTGGCCGCGGAACCGCCGCATTAGCCATGCTAATGCCGCGGTTCCGCCGCTCAATGATCGAATCATTGGTCCCGTTTTGTACAGTAATTCTTAGAATCCCCTGCTGAGTTTTCTGCATATTTTTAATTTGGAAAAAACCCAGTTTTTAAAAAATGTACAGAGAGCCGTTTTCGGGTTAGGGTTTTGGTTCGATCGGACTTCAAACGTCGTCTGGACTTTGCCTAAGGCTCTAGCTAGGCTCTGATGCCACTGTAGGGTTCCTAGGCACACTAAGGAGGTCTCACAAGGCATCAACCATGCCAATTTCAAATTTTACGGTGCCGAGAAACCCTAGACTAGATCGTTAACTAGAATTTTAGGCGAATCGATAAGCAAGTTAACAACTTAACTAAGAGTTGAACGGAAATACAACCTTTGTAGATCCGGTGCTCTACCTCCATAGCTCCGTGATGATGTCTTCTCGCTGCAATCATCGGATCCCGGGCTCTAGCGTCGGCTTCATCGGAGAAAAAGCGGGCTAGGTCATCGACTACGCTGCCGAAGATGATCTACGTCGAGGCATCACAAGATCAAGCTCCACCTTCACCAAGCTATGAAACTTGTGAAGAAAACACCCTATACTACTTGGCAAGAGGTAGAGGATGAAGAAATAGGAGGTGGGTTCACTTTAGAATTGGATTTCTCACTCTTTTTCTCACTTTGCCATTGTTGGTAGCAAGCTTCTTCATGTGAAGAAGGAGAAGAAGATGATGATAATATTATGATAAGTTATTTTCCAAATAGAAAATAAAAGGAATTCTTATCATAATCTAACCATGGTGAAGTGTAGAGAATCAACTAGGGTTAAATGGAGTGGTTAGGGTTAAGCATGAGACAAAATGGTCACTTAGTCAAAACTTCATGAAGCTTCAAGATGCAAACAAAGAAAGCCACCATTTTCTCTTTATGCCATTTATTTTCCAAAAGAATAAATAAATAAATAAATGAATAAGAAAACAAAACCCTAACCATTCATATAACCATGGTTTAATCTTTACACAAACCCAAGTAAACATGTTTCATCAAACATGATACAATCAAGTGCACAAAAGTATATCACATATACAACTTGTGCAATGCAAGTGAGAAAATCTATTTAAAGTGAACCAATACTAGTTAATGCAAAGTAATATATCAAATATATAATTATGCATTAAATCATTAAATCAACACTTGATTTAACGATCCGGTCATATCGCATATAACCGACTAATATCCAATGTATCGACTTATCGAATCAATCCTTGATTCGATATCTAGGTTATATCGTATATAACCAATCGATACATTCATCGCGAGAATGGAATACGGTATCACATACATGCATTATTCTCGGTCCTGCACATATCTCATATGCGCTCCTATTTCGTTTCGCTTGAGCCAGGAAACCTCTGTGTAGGACTCTAAAGACTCGTCAATACGCCGGCAGCAGGTGATGATCATATCAAGCACCCACAAGCAGCAAGCGGTCTGCTAAACGTAACGGCCACCCGGGTATTGAGCGATCAGAAGATCGACGAGCAAGCCCGCTCACACTCCTGTGAATCCAACCAGTAACACTTACCGTACAGTCCGGTCTCGTCGTCTGATATGTCGCATATCTCGCCTAGGGGTGGTAAACGTCAGACCCCAATAGCTCGATAAGTCGTGTCGATATGAGGTCTATAACAGTTCGAGAAACTACAGGTAACACTTACCAGTAAATCTCAGCAACCCTGTCTATGGATTTCCGGTTATAGCCAATCGAACACAGCGCAACATCAACTCCCAATACCGGGAGAGACGAATCCCCTCCTATCGCTCATTGCCTCCATGTGATTCGGGACTGTACCCAAAAACCACCATTTTGCATGCCCTCTTGGACGTGGTAAGGTGGAAATCAAAGCACAGTGGGAATCACACAAGACTCTATGACGATCTCGGGTCAACAGACTACTCTGTACCAGTGTCACCAGAGAACTGCCATTTGACGTAAGGTATAATACAATCTGGGAGTTCTCGGCGAGTCCGTCCAGTGTACCCAGTCTTCACTGAGCACCCGTATATCATCTCTGATGTCAAACACCAATGGATATGGGATCATCCATCGCCCATCTGGATGGGTCGAGAAGGTATACGCTAGTCTACTCTGGTATATCGATGCCCCGTCTCGATACACCCACGACTAGGGACCTTGAAGGATGTACTTATGGACTACCATGTCCCCACTAGTATGATCTGCATCATAGTCCAGGTAGTCAAGTACACATCCTAAGGGCTTTACCAACATGTAACATAGAGACAATCAGTATACACGTTAAGGTAAAGAGTAACCAGATAGCATACTATCATGTCGAGCAAGAAAGTCCTCCCTATATATGTCCCAGCATCCACTACAATATACATCCTATGTACAGTAATGGCCTCTAGGGCATACATATAACTAACACGACTCCTCGAGTTGGTCTCCCACTGGACTCTAGAACCCGGTTACTTGTGTTCTCCTTCTTGGGTCTATTCTAATGCGGAAAAGTAAATAATATACATCAATGGTGACATCAACCTCAACCCGGAAGTGCTCCAATAAAAGAATATTACATACATTTAATTTTACATGAATGAAAATAAAAACTCTCATCTCACATAAAACCCCCCGGCTATTCAAAATGCGACGATCCAATATAACATATCCAGTAGTACATAACATCACATGTAATCACAGCACAGAAAAACTAGACGATGTTAAACATTCCAATCGAATCATCGAACACCCAAGATTACCCAGAAAACTCAACACTTGAGCGTAGTTTAAAGTAATTCAGCTCACGCCACAGCAGCAATGAACCAGCCGTAGAAGGGCCAAACCAACGCCTCACATGTGGCACCGCTGAACCACCACAAACCCGAGGGTTCAGTGGCGGTTCTGACGGTCATATAATCGAGTTAAGGTTTTGTTCTTCTAGAGGGTCCGTCACATAACTTGCATGATCTTTGAAAGCTTTTTAACTACGAGAAAAATCCAACACTTGGAAATTTTCCTGACAAGGGTTAAAGTGGGTATTTGACATCCGATTGAACTTTTTAACAATGTCTAAAGTTACCCGAAAACAATAAAAATTATGACTACGAAACACTCCGAGTTGTCATTATAGTAAATAAACATCACATGACAATTTATCAAGAATAAACAACACCTGAAGCACCAAAACCCATATAACAGAACACTGTAAAAATTTGGAGGGGGGCTCGGAATTGGCCGGTGAGGGGGGAGGGGGTTGTCGCCGGCCCTATGTGCACAGAATGCCTCCAGATTTCTTTAGTGTTCATTGTATCATACATATATGATTCTGTACTTGTTTTAAAAAAATTTTAGGGTTCGTTTTAAATTCGATAGAAACATGGATTTTAGGGTTTCAAGTTCGGAGTTTGTTTCGTGTTCGTAATCTAATATTATCCGTATAATTTCCTAGCTAGGCTCTGATACCACTGTAGGGTTCCTATCGACGACAGTAAGGTTTCGGGAGGTATCGTCCATGCCATTTTAAAATTTTTGCCGTTAAAAGGAACTCTAAACTAGAACCGTTTGCTAGAAATAGAATACGGAAACAAAGTAAACTATTTACAACTAAGTGAAAACGAAATACAACCTTTGTAGATCGGTCATTCACTTCATAAGCTCCTTGTTGTAGTCCCTTCGCTGCGATCATGGTTCTCCCGGACTCTTGCATGGCTTCACGAAGCGAAAGGAGCGACCTTGCTTGAAGTCTTCGAGGCCGAAGATGATCTACGTCGAGGGGATGCCAACTCAAGCTGCTACTTTACTAACTAAAGAATTAGCGAAGAAAACACCCTATACTAAAGTGCTAATCTAGTAGATGATGGAGAAATATAAAGTGGGCTCACTTTAGAATTTCTTTTCTCATAATATTTCTCACTTTGGATCGAACCCTAGAAAGCTTTTGGCTTTGAGGAAGAAGATGAACAAATAGATGAGAATGAAAAATGATCAAGTGAGTGAGCTAAGCATGGGTGAGTGGGTATCATATACTAACTCATGTAGAGACATAACCATGGCTAATCCAAAGTGGTTAGGTTAATAAAAATCTGAAGTAAAAACAAAGTGAGTGGACTTTGTCAAAGCAATCTACAGGCTTCTACAAGCTTCATGCTTGTGAAAAAAGCTCCACTAATTTGTAATTACCTTAAATGATTATAACCCACCATTTAAAATAGAATGGTGTATGTCTTACACACCCATGTATGTTGTATCAACAACCATGATACAAAAAGAAAAACACAATTTAATATATATCACATATATATTAAAGTTGTGAACATGTGAGAAAAACAAATGCTTAAGTGAACCAATGTTAGTTAATGTAAATTAGTATATCACATATACAATTATACACTAAATTATCTAATCAACACTTGACTTAATAATCCGGCTATATCACATATAACCAACTAACATCCAATGTATTGTCTTATCGAATCAACCCTTGATTCGATGACCCGGCTATATCACATATAACCGACCGATATAAAAAGTCGCGAGAATAGAATACGGTATCATATACATGCATTATTCTCGGTCCCGCACATATCATATATGTGCTCCTATTTCGTTTTGTCTGAGCCAGTAAAAGCTCTATGTAGGACTCTAAAGACTCGTCGATACGCCGGCAGTAGGTGATGATCATATCAAGCACCCACAAGCCGTCAGCGGTACTAGATGGACGTAACGGCTACCCGGGTATTGAGCGATCAGAAGACCAGCAAGCAAGCCCACTCCAACTCCTGCAAAAGCCTGACGGTAACACTTGCCGTACAGTCCAGTCTCCTCGTCTGATATGTTGCATATCAAGTCTAGGGGTGGTAAACGTCAAACCCCAATAACCGATAAGTCATGCCAATTTGAGGCTCATAACGGGTTGAGAAACTACTGGCAACACTTACCAGTAAATCTCTAAATCAGCCCTGGCCAGGGACTTCCCTATTATGGCTAATCGAGCACAGCACAACATCAACCCCCAATACCAGGAGAGACGAAACCCCTCCTATCGCTCATTGCCTCCATGTGACTCGGGACTGTACCCAAAAACTACCGTTTTGCACTCCCTCTTGGACGTGGTAAGGTGGAAATCAAAGCACAGTGGGAATCACACAAGACTCTATGACGATCTCGGGTCTACAGACTAACCTGTAAAAGTGTCACCAGAGAACTGCTATCTGACGTGAGGTATAATACCATCTGGGAGTTCTCGGTGAGTACGTCCAGTGTACCCAGTCTCCACTGAGCACCCGTATACCATCTCTGATGTCGAACACCAATGGTTATGGGATCATCCATCGCCCATCTCATGGGTCGAGAAGCGTATATGCTAGTCTACTCTGGTATATCGATGCCCTGTCTCGATACACCCACGACTAGGAACGTTAAAGGATGAACTTATGGACTACCATGGCCCTACTAGTATGATCTGCGTCAT
The DNA here is from genome assembly GCA_030015575.1 of Agapanthus africanus. Lineage (NCBI taxonomy): Eukaryota > Viridiplantae > Streptophyta > Magnoliopsida > Asparagales > Amaryllidaceae > Agapanthus > Agapanthus africanus. Next base: position 401,456,352 of record CM057350.1, on the reverse strand, counting down.
AGTCCTGGTAGTCAAGTACACATCCTAAGGGCTTTACCAATATGTAACCAAAAGACAGTATCAAGAGACTAGTATACATGTTAAGATAAAGAGAAACCAGATAGCATACTATCATATCGAGCAAGAAAGTCCTCTCTATATAGGTCCAAGCATCCAATACAATATACATCATCTGTACAATACTGGCCTCTAGGGCATACATACAACTAACACTTGAATCACTCTCTAATGATGCGTTTGTTGTGTATTCATGTTGTATGTGTGTGTTTCGGCTGTCGGAGGTAAGGCTTCTATCCCATTAAGAATGTATATAGCAGACACCCATTCGCTTTTGCTTTCAACCGTTTCGAGTAAATTTCGGCAGCACCTCTCCGCTGTTCTCCGAGTACACTATAATAGAATAGATAATCATTTCAAAGCTGTGAAATAACGTTGAAATGAACATCTAATCTATCTTTGTACACGGAGAACCAGCGGAAAAGTACAGACGAAATATCTCGAAACGGGGGAAAACACAAGTGAATGCAGGTGTTTGCTTTATACATTCCTAACTTGTCCACATGGGACAAATCTATCGGTTATCATACGATTGAATCTTCTCGTCACATAGACTACACGACGGTTGTTAGTACCGAGCTATACCGTCCGATATTTAACAACCTTCGTATAGTTCCATGTCACGACGAACATCGAACGCATGTTAACCGATAGACGGGGACTAAGTGGTGCTTTGAGTTTCATATATGAGTATCGATGAGAATGTAAAAGTTTCATATTATCATCGAGTATCATATATTGGCTTTGACTTGAACATTTAACATAAATAATTTTTAGGATAATAAAAGAGGATGCAGATTTAGGAACCAGACAATTTCAGAATAAAAGAGGATGCAAATTTAGGAACAAGACAATTTCAGAATCATAATAATACACATTAGCGGTATTTAGGATATGCTAATACATTAGGAGTACCCATCATCTCAGACATAACAGTATTAAGTTTAAATTAATACACCACTATCATTAAACATAGCCATGATTTACTACATAAAATTCACGAAACGTAGACTCCATCAACAATATTAAGATTAAGTTTGCAATTATTCATCAACAATTTATTCAAGGCAACCAAGTGTTTGAAAATGAGAAGAATGTAAAGTCCAGCAGCTTTGTTTATTCTAAGTCCTGCATCTTGACTCACATCACATAGCCCCATCAATATAACTTTGAAGTGTAGAACAAGATACATAATATAAAACAAATTTCATAATACATAGGTAATTTAACATATCATAAATATAAAAAATAAATTGAAAAATATTGATGAAACTGAATTTGTTTAAGCCCTAATTCCCTAACTCGAATTTCCTCCTAAACCTACATACTAATTCCAAACCCATTATGAGCAAAATTTAACCCAATCATTCATGCCAAAATTTTTGTAACCGAAACCAAAATTAACTGAATGCGCATAATTTCAAATCACTGATTTCAACATTCGTACCATAAAGCGATAGATTCTCTTACCGTTGAAGTTGACGAAGTTCCTCTAATTTCTAAGATCGCCATCGAAGCCCTCAAAATTTGAAATTGATCCTAACCCCAACCCTAACCCCAACCCCAACCCCAACCCCAATCGAACCCTAACCCTAACCCTAACCTCAACCCCAACCCGAACCGAACCCTAACCCTAACCCTAAACTTAACTGAACCCGATGCCTAACCCTAACCCTCACCCCTACCCGAACCCTGAACCCTGAACCCAAGCCCTAACATCATCAAAATTATAAATAATTTGAGATTTACGAACCTGTAGCGGGCGGTGGAGGAGACGGCGGAGGAGACCGGTGGTCGACGATGCAATCGGCTACGAGTCGCGAGTGGTGACAACGAGGAAGTCGACGAGGATATTTTGGCGATCGAGGGTGGTGGCGGGCTGCGGGCGGAGGGCGGTGGTGACGAGGCGCGAAATCGAGGCGCGGGAATGATCGATCGAGCACGGGAGAGAATGATGAGAGAGAGAAATTTGGGGAACGGTGATCGCTTTTCTGTGTTTTTTTATTAATAACCCATATATATGCCCCTACGGACTCAACCGTAGGTCATTTGTTAGCGGCTCCGTAGGGCCAAACAACAAATTACAATTTAATACTTTTAATTTAAAACGTAGGGTACCGTAGGAACAACCATGGGGACCTACGGGTTAATCCGTAGGGGCAATAAAAAGTTGCCCCTACAGATTCTTGTATCCGTAGGGGAAACCCCATATTGTCGTAGCGGGAACCATAGGGGCAAACCTCTGTTCCTACGGTGCCCATCGTAGGGACAAAAATGTAACAGATAGCAGCAACTTCCGGAAGGACAAATAAATGCCCCTACAAAGAAAACCATAAGAGTTTATGTCTTTACGGTTTCCAACGTAGAGACAATTATTATTTTAAAAAATAATAATATCTTGCCTATACGGTTAGCACAGGGCAATGTACTAGGGTTCTTAAAAGAAAATTTAAAAATAAATATATCTTGCCCCTACGGTTTGCATCGTAGGAGCATATCTCTGCCCTTACGGGTTCCACTATGGGGGAAAAATATTAGGCTTATTTTAATTTTTCAAAAATATAAAAATATCTTTCCCTTACAGTTAGCACCGTGAAGGTATATCTTTTCCCCTACGGGTTCCACCGTAGGGGCAAAGTATCAGGTTTTTCTGACATTTTTCCCCTACGGTGGAACGCGGTAGGGGCATAGTTTACCCTCACAGTGGGACTGTTAGGGACAAACATTTAAATTGTTTTAAAAAATAAATCCTCCATCTTGTTTTTCCTCCCTATACACAATAATATATCATACACTATATCATATATCCAAATACAGAAATATATATCAGTAGTATCCCATGCATAATATATAACGAAATAAACAAATACAATACAAAATCACTCATTTTATCATAATCATCATATTCAACAATAGATATACAAAATATACAACATGTCGCAAATATAATACAGACATCTTACAAAAATCTTTAAAAAAATCATACTGGCTCGGTCCAGATGCTCGATCTCCAAGTATCTGGAAAATCTGGCGCATTTGGTCCTTGCTGTAGCCCTGGAGCCTCAAATGCTCCAGAAATGATGATGTAATAGCAGCTAGAGCTGGAGCAGAAGAACCTGGAGGAGTGGCCTGCGGAGCCACAACGAAAGGAGTAGCATGCGTTGCCGCAGCCAAAGGAGTGGCCTGCGGAGCCGCAGCTAAAGGAGCCGTCTGCCGAAACTGTAAAGTTTTTAAGTTTGTGTAATAAAAGAATAAGGAACGGTGTACTAGATTTAGTCTATATGTCTTATTATGAAATCCTAAGTCTAGAAATCAAGTCTTGCAAATTGAAATGATGTGTTATTAATCTATAGGATTCGTGTCGGATTCGTATCAATATCGAATTCTTATGAATCCGCGAATCCTACTCATATCCGTGCTACCTAGATTAGAACTATCAAGACATACATATATACAACAGAAATAACATGCGTACCAACATCTCCTTCAACTCCTCGACGGTGGACTTCAATGTGGCCATCTCCTTTTCCAGACATCGCTCATAGGGAGTAGCAAAAGTAACCACTGGAGTGGAAGACAACCTTAGATAAACCCTACTGGGACTAAGTCTCCAGCCTCTCTCATAGACACCGTGGTGCCTTCTGTGTATAGCGTCTAAGATAGGGGTCGAAATGACCGGATTGGTCTCTCCGCTGAAATCAACCCCTGATGCATTCGCCTGCTCCACCACTCGCGCCTACACCCATGTAAAGTATTCATGCATAAGTAAACCATTTAAATTTATGAAAACAAAATTTCATTCGAATTAGAACAAATTTTAACATTTACGCAATACTCCTTTATGGCAGCGTTGGGATATCTAAGCGTGCCTGTGGCCGGATCTGTCGATGTGGAGTGGACGGATAGATAATACTGCAGTAAGCTCGGTATACCACCATATGCCTGCCTCCGAGTTCTTTGTAATTCACAAAAAACACTCATATACAATATAACTTTTCATATTACATTATATCAAAAGAATTATATTATAATTACCGCTGCCTCCATGGCACGAGTTATATTCTTCGAGCCACCAGTGTTGGTAGCTCGACACCTCTTCTGGGACTTCTGATTCTCTTTGTTTTGTTCGGCCTGCTTCTGCACAAAACAATCAGATTTAGTTTTCTAATTCAGCAACAATAACATAAATTATATACTAAACACTAAATTACATTTAAATTACAAACCTACTTATGCTCAGACGCCCAATACTGGCACATGAGAGGCAATGTCTCTAAATCGACCTTGCTAAATACCGGAGACCATAGGGGAGCCTCTCTCTCCTCCTCAGGGGTCACAATCCATAGCAATCTGCCATCAGCTTATTCCTCTTATACTCGACCTTAGTTGCATGTTTTTCTTGAGGCCGTGGTAAATAGCGCGAAGATCGATCACCCTATCCTCCTTCTCAGGGTTATTGGGATCAACTGCAAGAAATACGTAATCCACCTACAAATACAAGAAATTAATGTCTTTAAATTATAAGTGCCAAATGACAGTAATTGTTTTTGATAAATCAAATAAAAATATATAATAATACTTGAGCCTAGTACTAGAACACGTCAAAGGAGCGGTTGTGCTGCACACCTTAATCAAAATGAAGAGGATACTTCTTGGAGTGACAGCTCTCATTCCCTATATACCAACCGAACCTCTTAGCATTAGCACGAGTGTAGCTGCAGTCGAAGGTAAATATGTGGGGGAATGCTCCCTGCCCCTTAGCATGATCGGGCCTCAGCTTGTGGGACAGATTCAGCCCTCGAGTCCCCCAGACGGGCCGTGGTTGCCCTACAACTATAAAATATATAGATATCCATTGAGTATCAAGACAAAACAATATTTAAAATGCAAAAATTAACGAAAATTAGAGTGCAGTATATACCTTCGGCGGCATCACCACGAGCCTGCTCCCGGAAAGCAGTATAAGGGGTAAGATAGTTTCTCGGGTGAGGAACAACCGGTGTCCCAGACGTGGATGCACCACCTTCAACTAGTCAATAAAAATAATGATTATATAAGTTACTTCTAAATAACATAATACATAATCAATTTGAAGTATTATATAGTAAGAAATACTAACCTATAGAGTGTTCGGAGGGTACGGATCATCCGCGAGCGGCCAGTGTCCAGGATGAGGAGGCACTCTCTCCAACCAGACAATAAAAAATAGCTATATAAGTAACTTCAAAATGAATATGCGTGTATATCTATAATATATCATTCGAAATGAATATGCACACAATATATAATGTATAAATATACCGATAGGTGTGGGAACGGCCTGTGCCCTGGATGTGGAGGCAACAACTCTAACTAAACAATAAAAATGACTATATAAGTAATTTAAAAATGAATATGCGTGTATATCTACAATTTACCATTCAAAATGAATTAATATGCATGAAATATACCTACAGGTGTGGCAAAGTCCATACGGAATGAGTCAAATGGAAGGCGTACGGATGGTGTGGCAAAGTCCACACATAATGATTCACTTGGAGGGGGTCCAGACGGGAGTGCAACACTACCCCTCTCCTGTAGAAGCTGCTCCCTATGCAACTCCCCGGGTAGAATCTCTACCCCTAGTTCCCATGAAGCCACCTCTACCAGTGCTCCCGGTGCCCCCGCTGGTCAGGACGTCACCATCACCCATAGATAGAAGTACAATCATTACATATGAATACACTACATGTACGTAAGAGAAAAAATAACTACAATACATGTATAGATCATAGAAAATGTAAAGTCATAACATAATATTAATGATAACATTTTTTCCTTTCGTAGACACATTAGATCCCGTATGAATATCTACTTGGATTTGATCATCAATATCATTCATAACCCACGTAACTTCACGCTCATCCGAAGACATCCCGTCTACGGAGACAGACGGTTGAAGCACTCTAACTGTAACATTTTAAAAATCATTTAGGTGAAATTTCCGATAATCGGTAAAATAACTGGTGTTTTCCGTAAAAACCAAGATATAATTATTTTTCAGCATAGTCTTAAATTTACCTATTTTAGCTATGTAATGGCTAGTATGATATTTAATTGGTCACTTATAAATTGTTTGTTTACTTAAATATTTTTCCTTAATTAATTATTTTTAATATTATTTTAAGTTTTCACTAATAAATTTAATTAGTGATAATTACAAATTAGTTTGGATTATCTACAGGTTGCATTGTACCATGACAACTTAAACTAATCTTGTAACATGTTCTATTCTTTCAATATTTTAGAGGGCTCTAGAATTCTTTAGAAAGTGAAAAGAAAAAATAAAATTTAAGTAATAATGAAGTATGGTGCATTTAAGAGGAAAGGTGTGCATGTTTTCTTGTTTCCCACTCACTCACCCACACATTCACCTCCCCTCCTAAGTCCTGGCCGAGCCCTAAAAATCTGCAGCCCCTCTTTTGTTCATCTCATTTCCATAGAGTTCTGGAATTCTCATTTGTAATGGAAAATAAAATAAAATAAAAACATGGAGGCATGGTGCTTTAATTAAGGAATGGGGGAGCTTTGACTCAAATACACACACACCTCACTCCCTCTCTCTCTCCCCTCATCCTATTTTCTGGCCGAAAATGTCCTGCTGCCATCACCCATTTTCCCCACCTCATATCTCTACTAAAATCTTCAAGAAATGCATCAAAAATCCATACAAATTCTCACTAATTCCTAATTAAACCTACACCTATTATTCCCTAACCTATCCAGCTTGGATCTTGATGCAAGAAACCATTTTGGGAGGCCATGTTGCATGTTTGATCTCAAAATTTGTGAGGTAAAAATCTTACTCAAATTGTTATCTTGTTAGCTATGGCATTAATCAATATTTTAATTAGGTGTTAGTATGATTTAATTTCAAAATCTAGTTTGTAAAGAGAATGGTTTGGGTTCAAGTTAGGATTTTTATCATTTGATTATCTTTGCAATGTGTAGTTTAACATGTTAAGACTTGCAAAATCTAAGCTAGTTGCCAGTTTGTTAATTGTTACTTTTAAATTGTATTAATGGTATAATTTTGTAAACTAAGTTTATAATTAGTGTGTAAATGGATGAGATTAAAATTTTACTAAAGGTTTGTGAGGCTTATTAAAATGGTTATTTGTGATTGTGACCACTAGATCGCTAATCCGTAAAGTTTTGATGCCAAAACCCTATCAATGTGCTTACTAGGTTTTTGGAATAATTAGAGTTTGGTTCAATTTGATGTTGTGTTGATTTACATGCTATATCCTATAATATTTGACGTATTGTGAAAGTGCGATTGGGTTTTAGGCTTGGTGGTAGTCACGTTTAGCGACCTTAGTTGTGGTTTGTGGCTTTGTCACGAGAGTGTTTTGTGTACCAGGTGTGTGCGCGTCTAGTTAGTGTAGAGGCGTAAGATGTGGCGCGGAGAAGACAAGGCGGAGATCAGATCAGATTAGTCGAGACGTCCCGGTTAGTAGATGTACACATCTATGGGGGAATCGTCTGGATGGCGCTAGGCGCCCAATGGTTTAGTATTATTTGTAGCACTTGCATTATATGCGAAGTTTCCTAGTTATGCATCTCATTGCATTGCACCATCTTGTGTGTGTGTGTGTGTGTGTGTGTGTGTGTGTGACATCATCATAGGACACTTGCACCATTACCATTGGTTCATGCCACGTGCACTATTCATGCGAACACACATGCCTTTGGTAATTGCTATGTCACGAACACTATAGAACTTGCTTAGAATCGGTATCTGTGCATTGCATCATATATAATCTGTAAACCTGTACCTGTATAGTCATTTCATCAGGATGGATACGTAAGATTGTTAGTCATATATACATACCTCATTGCATCATGATTCATGCATAGCGTCTGGCCGTACTTCGCATGGTCTATACTATCGTATCATAGACATCCATCATCATCGACATGTTTACATATTGTGATTCTTCTCGAGAATTTCAGTATTTATGAGATTTATGGATTTGTAGATACCGCAAGGATTTTAAGAACGTATTACCATTTAAAAAATGTAAGTTGCGGTTTTCCCGTGATATGATGTGTGTGGTGTCCACCATGGGTTTTCTCAGTTCTTGAGCGGTATCATACACCCGATTCGAGGTAGGGGGGACCGTCTGCGGGTGCATGGTTGTAACGTTTTAAAATAAATAAATAAATAAATCCTTTAGGTGAAATTTTCGATAACCAGTAATATAAATCATATTTTCCGTAAAACGTGACTATAATTATTTTTCAACATAGACTTGAATACGCCTATTTTAACTATATAATTGCTATTATTTGGTATTTATTTAGTCACTTATAAATTATTAGTTTACTTAAATATTTCTCCTTAATTAATTATTTTAAATATGATTTTAAGCCTTCACTTGTAAATTTATTTGGTGATAATTACAGATTGGAATGGGTTAATCATTCATTAATGAACCATGACAACTTAGAATCAAGTTTGTAGCATGCTCTTTTTTTCTCAAATTTTCTCCAAGTTTATAGAGATTTCTAGGATTAAGATAATTAGAAAAGTAAATTTATTAAGAAATGAATTAATATATGTAATTTTGGGCCTTGTCTTGACATGGAAAATTCCACACATCCCTCTCCCAAGTTGGTCGAAACCAGCAGCCCCCCCTCTCCTACAACTTCTCTTCTTCAACAAAAAAAAAGAAAAGAATAACGAAAGTAATAATTAAAGGAGTTATGGGGGTATTTGTTGTCTTGTGATATTTCCAACACAACACAATCACTCTCTCTCTCTCCCCCTCAAAGAATGGCTGAGCCCCCTTCCCCTTGCTGCAGCAGCAACCCCCCACTTGTTCTTCCTCATTTCTTGTGCTAAAATCATCAAATCTCACTTAAAAATCCAAACAAATTCTCACTAATTCCTAATTTAACCTTACCCATTATTTCTTTTCCCAAGCTAGCATGAATCAAGAAGCAAGATGGCATTTTGGAGGATAAGTTTTGCAAGTGTGGATCTCATTCCAAACTATTTTGAGGTATAACCTTACTTTAATTGTTGCTTGTTCTAATCTAATTTTTAATTAAGTGTTAATTATGTTTTAATTGCAAGCTTGGAATTTCAAGAATTGGGTTTGGATCAAGTTAGGGTTTTATATCATTTGATCATGGTTTAAGTGTGTAGTTAACATCTAGTGGGCATGCAAAACCTAATCTAGTTGCTAAATAGCTAATGGCTACATTTAATTTGTCTTAAATAAACTATCATGCAAACTAGATTTTTGTAATTAATGTAAATAGGTGAGATAAAATTGTAGTAAAGGTTTGTGTGGTTTAACTAAGTTATTATGTGATTATTGTGGCCACCAGAATTGTTAAAACATGTAGATTTGAACAAAAATGACAAATGGATGCTTACTAGGTTTTTGGAATAATTGGGGTTTAGGTAAGTTTGAGGTTGAATTGAACTACAACCTAATTCATATAATATTTAGAGTATTGTGAATGCGCAATTGGTACGATTAGGTTCTAGAATCGGTAGTTTTCACGTATAACGACCTTAGTTGTAGTTTTTGGCATTGTCGCGAGCGCGTTTCGCGCACCAAGTGTGCGCGCGTCTTGTTGTGCTCGTGGATTGACTTATGTCGTTTGTGTCCGTGACTAATCGTATATTTATCCACTTATTTACTTGTGTACGTTTCTAGGATCGGGTGCATAGGCATCAGATGTGGCGCGGAAATGGCAGAGCTGAAATCGGATCAGATTAGCTGAGGCGTCCCGGTGAGTAGATGTACACATCTACGGGGGAATCGTCTGGATGGCGCGAGGCTCCCGATAGTCAGGATTTCTAGTAGTACTTTTATTTATATGCGTAGTCTCCTAGTCATTCACCTCATTGCATTGCATCATCATAAATATATGTGATATTATCTCATAAGACACTTGCACCATTACCATTGGTTCATGCCACATACACTATTCATGCGAACACACACGCCTTGGTAATTGCTATGCCATGAACACTACATAACTTGTTTAAATCAGAATATAAAAAATTGCACCATATATGATTGTAAACCTGTACTTGTATATTCAATTCATCGGGATGGATACGTAGGATTGCTAGTCATATGCATATACCTCATCGCATTATCGTTCATGCGTAGTTTTCTCATCACGCATCGCATTTCATATTGTTGATACCATAGGCATTCATCATTGCCGACATGTGTACATATGGTGATTTTCTTGAGGATTCCAGTATTTTGAGATTTCTGGATTTTTGGGAAAACCGCAAGAATTTTATAAACCTGTTATCATTTTAATAATGCAAGTTGCAGTTTTCTCATGATATGATGTATGGGTCGTCGACCATGAGATTTCTCGATTCTTGAGAGGTATCATACACCCGATTTAAGGAGGAGGAGGAACCGTTTGTGGGTGCATGGCGGACCCGGTACGGTACCCGGGGCAAGATGGTCGCAGATGATGGTATTGAGCCTAGCAGGGGAGCACTACCGACCGGTTATTTGTGGCACGGCGGATATCCGGAGGATACCGACGTAGTCTTGAGATTTGATGATATGGGACATTCCGGATTGCCGGAGCCCGAGATTTGATGATATGGGCCAGTCCGGATTTGCCCGAGCACGAGATATTGAGATATTGATACATTGAGACATCGAGGTATTGAGACTGGAGATGTCGAGACATTGAGATATTCATATTTGGTGTCGATGCTTGACATGGATTTCTATTGATTTCATTGATGATACTATAGTTAAATTACAGAAGTTTTACTAAGATAAGAATACAGATTTTCTCGTGGTAAACATATTCAAACTCGTGTTGATTATGCATTCATGTTGCATACATACTAGTGCATCGCATCACATTAGTATATGCAGTCTGTGACGAAATTGTGTGCATGCTTACGATAGCCTTATTAGATGTTACTTACTACTCACGAGTTGGTAACTCACCCTTGTGCCTCAGTATCTTGCAGGTCCGACCTGTCAGCACAGTAGCGGCTGGTGCACTTCCTCATTTCGTTCCATTTGCTTGGACTTGCAGCATTGCTCGTAGGTGGGTTGCGAGGATATTTATTTCCATCATGTATATTATTTTGTATCTAGTATACTCCATCTACCTTTGTATATTTGACTAGACGGTGAGACTCATGGGACTTGTATTTATGATGTTTTTGTCGATGCTCACTTGAGCCACGTGGTGTTTCTTATTTCTTGCTTTCAGATGCTTATTTCGCACTTTTGTTATACATATTGTATGCGGTTGTGATTCCGCTAATGTAGAAGAGCTAGCTCCCGCTTGGGGAAGCCTTATTTCATTATTATATGTATTTTCATGTGTTGTACCCATTTGGGGGCCAGTATTTTCAAAAGAGACTCTGCCGAAATTTTCGGGAAAATCTGATGTTGCTTTTAAATGTTTAATGCGACATATTTTTGATAAAATCGCTTTCTTTAAATAGGTTTTCCTTCACTCTATTTCTTTAATTGGTTTTGATTTTTGGGCTTTGGGTTACTTAGTTTACGTACGCCTTGAGTCTTTTCGTAAATTAAGTGCCAGTCACGTTCCGTACATTCGGGTCGTGACAAAGTTGGTATCAGAGCGATAGGTTTTACCTTATTGAGTGCAGGATGACCTTTGGTAGATGGAGTAGGTGACTTAAGCAGAGTGATGTAACGTGTGTATGTTCCGCGGCATACTTCCAATACGGTACTCCGCCTAAGTGGCCATAGGATATATATTTGCTGTGTTTCCTTCCTTGATTCTGGAAATCCTTTGATTTGATCTCAATGTTCCTATCAATCCTATTCTTGCTCCAGACATTATGCCGCCGGAGACTACGAGGGCCAGAGGGCTACCGCCGGGGATGAGATTAGAGTAGATTCGTTCGAGATAAGGACCGATCGGGGCGGTACGCTTACCCTTCAGGAACAGAATGATCCGCCTTCCCCAGGTCGGATAGCTAGGCCGGAGTAGAGTATTCAGGACTCCCGATGGATGGTTGGATTGTTAATTGAGCCTAGTCGAGCTCCGAGAGCCGATGATGTCCCTCCTGCTGCAGGGACTGTGATTGTACCTTCTTCTTAGGCAGCTGTTTCTGTTGTTACCAAGATTAATTCCGTATCCTTATAGAAGTATTTGAGGCAGAAGCCTCTAGTTTTTACAGGCACAGATGTAGTGAAGGGTCCGTAGATAATCCTTGAAAGGATGGCTAGGAATTTTCGTTCATAGAGATGATCAGACGAGATATGGATTGAGCTTGCGAGTTTTCATCTAGAGAGGTCTTGCTCAGACGTGGTGCGAGTCAGTTGAGAAAGGCCGAGCTGCAGATTTACTTCCTATGACTTGGGATGAGTTCGTAGATATATTTCTTGCTCGTATCCTTCCGGAGAGCATTCGAGATGCCCGAGCCCGTAGTTTCGAGCTTTTGCGTATGATTTGAGGGATGACAGTGTCCAAGTACGATATTTAGTTTACTCAGCGGTCCGATATGCTCCTTACCTGGTAGACACTGAAGAGAAACGGATAAAGAGGTTCGTGTAGAGATTGGACATACAGTTATTCCTTGTTGTTGGTGCCCAGCATTTTGACACTTATGCAGCCGCGATGGATGCAGCCTTACTGCTAGAGGAGCGCAATTATGAGATTTCGGTCATTTTTGGATCGAAGCGGATTTGTACCGGTATGCCAGCTCAGAGGCGGTTAGATAGGTATAGTTGTAACAAGTATTCTTTCGGTGTTCCTTCCGATGCGTATTTCTTTTTGGTGTTGTTTGAAATGGTGTCCACATATTCTGTATCGAAGTCTAGCCGATAATAGTCTTTGCTAAATCAGCCGCTTGCTGTAAATTCTTCCATAGGCTAGTCTTTTGTAGCTCTATGTGTTTCTCATTCGTATTCATTTTTATAGTATCGGAGATAGGGATACTTCTGTCAATTTGATTTTCTCGATATGTTTGACTTCGAAGTTTTTCTGAGCATGGATTGGTTAGCCATATGTTATGCGTCCGTGGACCGCCATGAGAAGGCAGTCAGATTTAGTTTTCCGGGTAAGCTAGTTTTAGTTCTTCGGGGAGACCGTAGCGTCACCTTTCGCGGTTTGATTTCTTCTTTTTGCGCTAGTCGGCTTTTGAGAATGGATGTCAAGAATTCTTGGCGTATGTTTGTGTTAGATATGTATGCCCTAGAGGCCTGTATTGTATAGGATGCTAGGCATGTATATATACAGAAACAATCTTTGCTCGAAATGATAGTATGCTATCTGGTTTATCTTCATCTTAACATGTGATGTGTTGTATTTCATATCTTTATATAAATTTTGATGAAGCCCTTAGGATTATGCTTGACTACCGGGATTATGATGTAGATCATACTAGTGGGGCCTGGACAGTCTATAAGCATATCCTTTAAATGTTTCTAGTCGAGGGTATATAGAGACAGGGCATCGATATTACCGGAGTAGACTAGTGTGTACGTTTCATGTCCCTGGGGGCGATGGTTGATCCCACAACCATTGGTGTTTGACATCAAAAATTTTACACATGTGGTCATTGGAGAATGGGTACACCGAACAGGACTCGCCGAGAACTCCTAGATGGTATATATACCTATTGTCAGATAGCAGTTCTCTGGTGACACTTGTACAGGTTAGTCTGTAGACCCGAAATCGTCATAGTGTCTTGTATGATTCCCACTGTGTTTTGATTTCCTCCCTACCACGGCTCTACTAAGTCGTGCGATTTTGGGTACAGTCCCGAATCGCATGGAGGCAGTGAGCGATATGAGGGGTTTCGTCTCTCCCGGTATAGGGAGTTGATGTCGTGTTATGTTTGATCGGCCATAACAGCAAATCCCTGGCCACGGTTCTCGAGATTTACTGATAAGAGTTATCAGTAGTTTCTCGAATCGTTAAGGGTCGTAAATCAGCATGACTTATAAAGTTACTAGGGTCTGACATTTACCACCCCTACACTTCATATGCGACGTATCAGACAAAGAGACCAGACTGTACGGTAAGTGTTTCTTACAGGCTTATTAGGTTTGGATGAGTTCGCTCATCGGCCACCTCTTTTTCATCATGTTCCTGGGTAGCTGTTATGCACAGCTAGTGCCGCTGACGTGCTTGTGGTCAAATCCACTGCCAGCGTACTGTCGAGTCTTTAGAGTCCCACACAGAGAGTTCCTTGGTTCAGGCGAAAGATGTAGAGGCCGTTAGTTGTTAGGGCAGGGTTTCGATCATGTTCGTATAATTGTTACAGGCACAATGATCGGAAGGATAATACTGGCAGGCTTTGGTTTAAGCCGGATACCGGTATTATATTATTGGATTGATTGTATTCGTATTTTTTGAAATTCGAATACGGGTATACTTATACGGTATACGGTGGAGGGGTATTCTTGTAATTGTTACATGAATACCTTTTAGAAGGATACACCTCATTATTAGATATTTATTTTGTGAAAATAAATAAATGAGGTGGAATTTAGGAAAGTCTAAGCATGGATGAAGGAATGGCTTCTTTCATATTTTATTCATTTGGAGTTACTATTGAAGTATGGTGCAATTTTTTATTACATACTTCAATTATTTCATTTTGAGCCATATGATATTTTTTCCATGCTTGAACTTTTCATTATCACTTTGACATTCTCTCTCATCATTCTCTCCTTCTTCCTCCTCTTTGCTTTAACGTCACATGAGTTGTGAATAAAAAGCTTAGAGCAAAAATCATAATCCAATATTTAATCTCTACATCATCTTAGTGATCACTTCTAGCAAACTTGATCTCTAAGTTGAACTCTTGTGAAGGGTTTGTAGCTTGTTCGATAGCTCTCGGGTGGATCGTCTTGGATCTTGGGGTGGCCGGAGATCGAGCTCATTTCAACCACAAGGAGCCTAGGAGCCACATTCAAGTGAAGACCCGAAGGACCGGTTCTATTAGGTATAAATACTATCATACTAGATTAGATCTCTTGATGGTTTTTGCTAGTTAAGGTTTTGTAAGTCTACGCTAGCGTCCCGGCCGTCTACAGACGCCAAATGCGGAACAAAAACTTTTTAACTGGCACTATCGTATACTTTAACCCGGATCTGCCATTATTGCTAAACTAACAAACTGTAAAGAGTGTAGAAAGGTTATACCGAACGATCCGAGTCTTTCGTTCTTCAACCATCATCCCACGCTCCGTTGCGGCTGCTCCGATCTCTTCGATCTCCGATCTGCTCGTCCAGGTGGCACCACATCACCGATTCTTTAAACGGGCTCCTGCCTCTGACTTGAGGCAACTCGGTCGTCAAGTTTGCTAAAAGAGACGACCAAGATTGATGTAGAGAATGAGTAGATGACTTTGTCTCACTTCGTCCAAATCCGTGGACGATCGGTTAATGAAGTTGCCGAGGGAATTGGGTGATGGAATGAAATGAACTGTAAAATTCCATGCACCCCAAATACTATCATATCTTTTTACAACCATGAAAAACTATCAAGTGAGTGAGAGTAGAGGAGAGAGAGGGCCGGCCATTCTAATAGAAGAAGGAGGTGACCGTAGGAGAGGGGGGTGACCATATGATAAATATCATAATGTGAACACAAAAGAATATCAAGCATAAAGATCTTAAGCAAAACAAGAATGTTTAGAAATCAAAGCATGAGTCACAAGACACCTCACTATATCTAGAACCTTCTAGAACCTTCTAGAAGCACGACTCACTCTCATCCAAGAAAAGATAAATCCGTCTTTAACCAAAATGTTAAAAGACAGCTGATAGAAAACTGGAAACTGGCAACTTCCAAAAGTGATCCTGAAACGACTTTCAGGATAACCCCGTATCTGTATAAAAATACCCGCATTTGTATTACGACCGAATACAAATGCAACTGAGACAAAGATATTATACCTACTCAATATAATACTCGGATCCGGCTTAAACCAAAGCCGACCAGTATCATCTGCCCGAAAACTGACACGTGCGTAAACGCACGTGCATTTTCCGAACCCTGCCATAAAACCATACGGCCTCTACAACGTTTCGCCCGAACTTGGGAAACTGTCTGTGGGGGACTCTAATGACTCGTCAGTACCCTGGCAGTGGGTTTAACCACAAACCGTCAGCAGCACTAGCTATGCGTAACGGCTGCCCATGGACTGATCTCAAGGGAGGCTGATGAGCGCACTCAAGGGTGGCCGATGAGCGAACTCATCCAGAAACCCTACTGAGCCTAACAGTGACAATGTATATACAGTCCGGTCCGTTCGTCAATGAGTATCGCATATCCGCCTAGGGGGCTAGTAACGTCAGACCCCCAGAAGCAGTATAAGTCGTGTCGGAGTGTAGCCCAATAACACCCTGAGATACTACTGGAGTACCTACCAGTAAATCTCCTGCCACGGCCGTGGGCTATGTGTAATGGCTCTCCTAGACACAGCACGATCTCGCCCCCAATACCGGGAGAGACGAATCCCCTGCCGATCCGCTCACGTGCCTCCATATGGCTCGGGACTGTACCCAAAAGCTACCTGTTTGCACGACTCCTTTGAGCCGTGGTAGGGTAGAAATCAAAGCACAGTGGGAACTCACACGAGACAAATGACGACCTCAGGTCGATGAACTAACCTGTACACATGTCACCTGGGAACTGCTATCTGACGATAGGTATAGTACTAACTAGCAGATTCCCGGTGAGTCCTGTCCGGTGTACTCATAACCCAATGAGCACCTGTATACATCTTAGGTGATCCAACTGACACCAGTGGCTTGTGAGACCGGCCACTGCCCCTCGTCGGGGTCTCGACTGTATACACTAGTCTACTCCGGAGTATCGATGCCCTGTCTCGAAACTCCCACGACTAGGGACCACAATTAAGGATATGCATATAAACTACCCAACTCTCACGTATATGATCGCCATCATACTGTTGGTAGTAAAGCAAGATCCTAAGGGCTCTGTCAAAGTGTAACATGCAATCAGTCACCTGAACATGTACACGACTGATAAAGGCAAACCAGATAGCATACTATCATCTCGAGTAAGACTGTGCAACCGGGATAGGTCCTCCGCAATCATTGCAATCACGTACCTGCGATCCAATAATTGACTATTAGGCCACTATCTCCAACAGGTTTAAGCACTAATCTTTGGTTATGTGGGTGTTGCATGCAAGAAAATTATTGTTTATCACTTCCACCTCCTCACAAGTGTTGTGAGGGTGTGCAATATCCAGTAACATGGTATCAGAGCCTATCTTAAACCTTTAATAGTTTGTAGCAACGTTAGAATTTCGCCGTTTTTCATTGTGCAAAAACTGCCGAAAAACGGTTTTGAAAATCGATGTTTTGAGATCTTTGCACACCGCGCGGGTTCATGGTTTGAACCGAGAAGACGCGGGGTGGAGCGCACGCACCCCGAGGACACCTCGGGAGGGACCGAATGGCTGGGCCCACTCCCCAAGACCACCACAAGGTGGTCTTGGCGGTGGGGACCCGAAACTGCCCCACCATAGGCAGTTTCGGGTCTGCCTCACCACCTGGCCACCACGTGGTGGCCTCGGGGGTGGGGTGAAGGGTTCCTAGCAACAACATCAAGGTTTCAGGGGGCATCGTCTATGCCGTTTTTAAAAATTTGTCATTACAAAGAACCCTATGCTAGAATAGTTAACTAGAGATTTAGTCGGAATAGAATGTAAACAACTTTTACACCTAAGAGAATAAGAATACAACCTTTGTAGACGGTCCTTCTCTTCAATATGCTCTGTGTATTAGTCCCGCGACTCCACAAGGCTTCTCTTGAGACTTTGAACAAGCTTCCTTCGTAGCCTTCGTGCCAAAGATCATCCACCTCGAAGCTCCTTCTAGTTCAAGCTACCACTACACTAAACCCTTTAGTGTATGAAACACATCACACTAACTTGCTAAAGTGGTGTGAGATGATGAAGTTGGGGATGTTAAGAGCTCACTAATTTTTTCTCAAGCTTCATGATTCACATCACATGTAAGGGTTGAAGCTTGAGGAAAAGCATGAGGAAGAAGAAGAAGCAAGAGCAAGAGTAAGAGCAAGCATGCTGAACATAATGAAAGATAAGTCTTGACTCCTCACTCAATCAAGCATGGAATTATGCAATATTAAATTGCAACCATGCTTGAATAGTGAGTCAAGAATGAATAAACAATATAAAACACCATGCTTGCAATCATGTTTCAACTTTACACCTCATTTCTATTTTCACAAAATAGAAAAGAAAAAGCCATGCTTCATTTTAATATATATATATATATAATATATTAATATATATTTAATGAAGATTAATTAGAGAGCTAATGATATTAGTTAATATGTAATTATATCACATATAAATTATATCATATTATCAAATAAACATTTGATCTAATAATCCGGTTATATCATATACGACCGACTAATATCATTTATCTGTATATCAAATTATCGAATCAACATTTGATTCGACAATTTGGTTATATCACATATAACCGAACTGATAACAGATGACTGCTAGATTACAATATGGTATCACATACTCGCATTTAATCAGGCCCACACACATATCACATATGTGTCCTACTTCGTTTCTCTTAAACCAGGGAACTTCTGTGTGGGACTCTAAAGACTCGTCAATACGCCAGCAGTAGGTGATGATCACATCAGTCACCTACATGCCGTCGGCGGTACTAGCTGGACGTAACGGCTTCCCAGATATTGAGCGATATGGAGATCAACAAGCTAGCCTGTCCACAGTCTCTATAAAGCCTATCAGTAACACTTCTGTACAGTCCGGTCTCTTCATCTGATAAGTCGCATATCATGTCTATGGGTGGAATTCGTCAGACCCCAGTAACGTGATAAGTCATGTCGATGACTGGCCTATAACGGTTCGAGAAACTACCGATAACACTTATCAGTATATCTCGGCAGCAGCCCTGGCCAGGGACATCCAGTTATATCCAATCGAACATAGAGCAACATCAACCCCTAATACCGGGAGAGACGAAACCCCCTATCGCTCATTTCCTCCATATGACTCGGGACTGTACGCAAAATCCACTTGTTTGCATGACTCCTCTTGAGCGTGGTAGGGAGGAAATCAAAGCACAGTGGGAGCCGCACAAGACTCTATAACGATCTCGGGTCTACAGACTAACCTGTACCTGTGTCACCAGAGGACTGCTATTTGGCGAAAGGTATACTACCACATATGAGTCCTTGACGAGTCCTGTTCAGTGTACCCAGTCTCCACTGAGCACCCGTATACCATCTCTGATGTCAAACACCAATGGATGTGGGATCATCCATCGCCCATCATATGGGTCAAGAAGCGTATACGCTAGTCTACTCTGGAATATCGATGCCCTGTCTCGATATTCCCTCGACTAGGAACAATTAAAGGATGTACTTGTGAACTACCCTGGCCCCACTAGTATGATCTCCATCATAGTCCTGGTAGTCAAGTACATATCCTAAGGGCTTTATCAACATGTGAGAGCAAGACGGTATAACAATATATAAGTCTACATGTTAAGATAAAGGTAACCAGATAGCATACTATCATGTCGAGCAAGAAAGTCATCTCTATATATATCTAAGCATCCACGATAATATACATCATGTGTACAATAATGTCCTCTAGGGCATACATATACCTCATTTTCCCAGGGGCCTAATTAGAATGAACCTCGTTTTCCCAGGGGCGTGACCCCGTTAGCACTTTTCTAGACACCCACTTGATTGGTTAATTTGTTATGTGTAAAAACACTCCCAGGAGTAACTCTTACTCATAGTGGGTATCGGGATCCAACCATCTCATAGAAAGTATACAATCTCATTGCAAATTTCAACACATGAAATTCCAGATAATTCTTTTACCCCTAGCACGCTATGACCTTGACAGAGGTCAACAAATCATAGTGCAACAGTCAAGTTCAACCCGTCATTTCTGATTGAATCAAACCCAGCCGCACGACCCTTGACAGAGGTCAACAAGGTCGTACGACTACCCTAATCCAATCGCATCACATGCTTTACAGATAAGCACTAATCAGCTACCGCACACTACGCCTTGACAGAGGTCAACAAACGCAGCACGAATACTAAATAGTACCTATCTGAAATGACGGAGGGTTACGTAGGTTTTTAAGAAAACCATGAGCGTAATTAACTTGATATCGTTGTAGAATCGAGTGATTTTGAAAAGGAGTGTTTTTGAGGCTTTGCTAAAGAAGTCACTCCCGGTGAAGGGATCTCGGCTCCTTCCTTATCGAATAAGGTGCTGGATATTCTACAAGGAATACCGCTATACAAAGCAAGAATTGTAGAAGCAATCAAAAACTAAACCGAGTGATTTGTAGCATTTGCTAGTTTCGCTAAAGAGGTCACTCCGGTGAAGGGATCTCGGCTCTTTCATTATCGAATAAGGTGCTGGATATTCTACAAGGAATACAGCTATACAAAGCAAAAACTAGAGCTAGCCTTTTTGAAAATTTGATTCTACAACATCTTTAGGTTTCTTTTCTTTCATTAATCTCATTAATGAAGTCCCGTCGATTAAGCTTCCTAAGCAACACAGAAGAAACGAAAATACATCGCACATATAAAGTGATCACATCACAGAACATCAGCAACAGAAGATATCATATGAAATATTGGATATATGATTTATGAATTATGACATGTATAATGAAAATATGTAAAGCAATCACAATCAAAAATTATTTTGACCGCAATCAATAACGGTGTCGGTTGTAGCGCGTTAGTAAGTGCGGATCGTCCTCAGGGAAAGTGTAAGTGTTCGTGTTTCAAATTAGATGAGTTGAAACTTTAAGAAAAGAAAAGGAAACAATTCATGATTTAAAATTGTATTTCAAGAAAGAGAAAATATCTAGATCTAAGAATAATAAAAGATAGAATCAAGAATGGATAGTTTGATGATTTTTCCAAACCAAATATCAAGAATCGAAATGAGGCTCGTAGGAATCGATCGGATCTATAGATGTGATGTAAGCTTACAATTATGTATTCTTATCCTTCGATGAATTGATACTAGATCGATGATGATCGATCGAGAATTAGGGATTTCTTATGAAACTAGGGTTTCATCTTATCCCTTGTTCTTTCGTCGATATCATTCACATTCTAGCCTCTAGCAAATTCAAGAAACGATCGTAGATCCCTAATTTCGAGCGATAACAATCAAGAAAGTATCGCAACGAAACTAGGTTGTCGATTCTTGAACTTGCTAGGGTTTACAAAACTCGTAGGACTTAAAAATCGTATTAAGATTTGTTACATCATCATTCTACAATCGTCTCGACTCCTTTACGAGCGGAGTTTTACTCAAACATCACAACAAGAACAACAATTACAAATTGAGATCTAATCATGATGCAAGAATTAAAAGAAATCAAGATTAAAGAATTTCACCTTTTATTTATATCAACAATTTCATTACATTCGCTCAAGAACTACAAGAGGAAGAATTTGATCGTCGATTTGGCTTCGCTCGTCTCCGTGGGTCGCGGATCGGCTTGGATCACTTGCCCGATTGAAGATCGGCTCGGCTCCTAAAAGGTTGAAGGCTTCTTGCTTGATTGGTACTCAAGATCTTGAATTTGGAGTGGAATTAGGGTTAGGGTTTCGCACAAGCCTTGTCACTAGACTTGTGGAAGAAGATGATGAAGAAAGAGATTTAGGAATGGAAAATTAACTAACTAAAGATTGAACCAATGGTTATTGATTATTGATTAGCCTTTAACCCTAGGTCTAGGTTCCTATTTATAGACATCTAAACCCTAGATCTAGGATTTCAAATTCTAAGTTTCCCTCCAAAAGTTTGTTGAGGAAATTTGAATTTCCCTCCAAAAGTTAGTTAGAGGAGAAGCTTCTAGAAGTGATTAGTTATGAGGGAGCTTCTAGAAGAGGTTAGTTAGGAGCTTAATTAAGATTAGCCTTGCTTAATGATCTTTGCTGATCTGGCAGAAGATTCTGGAGAATTCTGGAATTTGACGTGTCAAAATGAGGTGTAGGCCTTGAGATAGGAGTTTTGCACTGAAAATGGAAGCTTGATCTGACCAAACCGCCGCGGAACCGCGGCTCAAGCCGGCTCCCGCCGCGGTTCCGCGGCGCTTTAGAGGCTTCATGGCTTGGGCTCTCTTCTGGTGCTTTGGGATGATGTGTGGGCCTTTCTTTGATATGTTGATTTGTATTTATCCCTCTGAATTGCTACCAGATCTAAAATCATTGAGTTGGCGTATTTTTGATCAGCTTCTTTTGTCTTTGCTCCTGGATTTTCCTGCACAAATCTCAAAACAAGTGTTGCGCAATACAGGGATGATGCGATGCCATGAAATGCGGTCAATTTCCCTTAAAGTGCCGGTTTAAAAGTCTAATACATGCAATCTGATATTTTACGACTGATTTGCTAATGTGTGAAATATGAATACCGAACACTTCTAAATGAGTGCAAATGATAGGAAAATTGCCGCGTTAAAAATACATTATTTTCGACTGATCAAATACCCCCAAACTTAATTTCGATCGTCTCGAGCGAATGTTTTATTAAAAAGAGAAGGAGAAAATAAAGAAAGAGAAAAACTAACTAGCACACTTTCGTAGGCAACACGATTGCACTGAGCACGTGCAACAAGCCTTTAAACCTCTAGGTGTCCCTAGTAGGAGGAGTGTTGTCTCCTGAGGGTTTTCAGCGGATTGCACCCACAAAATCCAATAATAAAAGAAAGATCATGAATATTACATTTAAAGACAAGAATTGTAGAAGAAAAGCCTTGAAAATTAGGGTTTCCAACTAAGCTAGCTTTTCGGTTGTCATGAGCCCTATCTTAATAGTCATGAAAAGATGTTAGAAATCATGTCCTCCCTCAATAAAACATCGTCTTATTCTTCATTCCTATCTTTCTTCCAAACATCGATCATATCACCCTGCGTGTGTGTAAAGGACATCCCTACACCCGGAGAATTCAATTCAAGCTATCATACTCTTGCCCATCAGCCTCAGTACTTTTTAATTAATGAATATTTAGATGAGATTGCTCACACACTTTCATGCGACCGTTAATACTTCTTGAGATACTGACCGACCGATTACTCATGTGCTTGCTTATTTGGTGTATTTTCCTCGTCTTGCACCACCTCAGGCATAGCAGTGACTCCCAGACCAGTTGGCCTTAGGGCACTAGGTGAAGAGGCACCCTCGCTATACATTTTTTTATTGCCCTTGGCGATAACAAAACCAGTGTCCATTTTTCTCACCACTTTATATATTTTTTTATTCACTTTTTTTTTATTTCCTTCATACATCGGCTTTAAGACAAGAGCATTTCAAGGTATCCTCTACTATCCCAGGCTTTAAGACGTGTGTAAGTGCGAATAGCAGGGTATCAATGTTCAAAATGTTTGGCTTCCAGAATAGAAACTATTTTTCAGACTTATTTTTATCCTCAGATTAGTGACGTCCTTCATCTTACTAACCCTTGGGACAACGGCTCATAACTACTTATTACTAGTTCGTATAAGAAAACTTCTAATTTTCTTGGTTTTCTTAAATTTTTCTAATCTCATGGATGTAGTTTTTCACTATCTAAACTTTTATTATCTTATTTATGTACAAAAATTATTTTTATTTTATGAAATTTTTTTAAATTTTTATAGGTTTTGAAAAAATGTTTTGTGCTTATGCAAATGATATGCAAATGATGCAAAAATAAGCACAAACCTCCCCCAAACTTGTTTTCAACAGTGTCCTCACTGTTGCCATCTGCTAAATCTCGATAAACCTGTAAGCTTGGGAGGAATAATTAGTGGGGGCAACATATTTAAGTGAAGACCCTCCCCCAAACTTATTTTTGGCTCAAAATTTTTTAAAAATTCTTTTTAGGAGCCAGAAAAACATACCCCCCAAACTTGAGTTATGCAATGTTAAGCTTTGAAAATCACAAGTGGGGGTAAAAAATCATTGGTCGATGCCAAGCTTTGCAAAGACCGAATGTTAACACCAACCATTCAAAATTTTTATCAATGCAGTGCTTTGGTTGGTGGAAGAAGAAGTGGGGAAAGGGTAAGTGGTGGAATAGAATGTGTGTGCGTCTCATTTTGGAGAGACGATGCAGTGTATGTGATGGATTGCTCGCATTCTTTTTACAGTTCAGAAGAAGGGGTGGAGGTTCAATTTCATTGGTTGGGATATGACTCATCTCAACACCCGTGTCATTCAAAAATGCGAGTTCATCAGCAAAGATCTCCTCAAAAGTTCCATCAATACCCCGATGAATAATGTCATCACAAAGTGCGGGGTGATCTTCAGACTCTAAAAACAGTTCATAATCCGTGTTAATTATTGACCTGGACATCTCGGTGGAAGAGTCCGTATGTGTATGATACATAGTTGGGTCAAACAATAACGTATGAAAAGAGTCAAGATCGATATCAGGAGGATCATCAAATTCGCTGCTGTCAACATCCATTAAGTCGACAGAACAGACCTGAGCAGTAGGTTCGGAGGGTACACTTCCCAACTTGTAAATGTTCAGCTCTATTGACCTATTCCCGAAAGATAGGGTCATAGAACCATTACGACAGTTGATAATAGCATTGGAAGTGGCCAAAAAGGGGCGACCTAAAATCACCGGAATTTGATTCCGTGGGTTCGCTACATGCTGTGTATCAATTACAATAAAGTCCACAGGGAATATGAATTCCCCGATTTTTATTAACACATCATCTAGTTCACCCCTAGGTTTGGTGATAGATCGGTCAGCCATCTGGAGAGTTATGCTCGAAGGCTTCAACTTTCCGATCCCTAGTTGCTCATAAACAGAATATGGAAGCAAGTTAACACTAGCGCCACGGTCTAGTAGAGCACGGTTAATGTGTTTTCCCCCAATAGAAACGGAAATAGTAGGATATCCAGGATCCTTACGTTTCCTCGGTAATTGTTGGGGGAAAGCCGTGTCTACTGTCTTTGCCATGAAAATCTTCTTAGGCACTTGAGTCTTCCTCTTCCTAGTGCACAAGTTCTTAAGAGTTTTCGCATAGGACGGAACTTGTTGGATGGCATCTAGGAGAGGGATGTTGATGTTAACTTGCTTAAACATGTTCATGATCTTCTCCATATGTGGATTTGATGTGTTAGCCCTTAACCGATTAGGATAAGGCGCTTTAGCAATAAGCGCTGGGTCCATCATATGAGAAGGAAGTGTTTGTGGAACCGATCCCAAAATAGAAGTGGGGATCGTCCGTGGAGGAGAAAAACAGGTGGGCTGAAGTGGCGAGCCTTTTGGGAAACGAAGAATAGGCTCGGAAGAAGGTGGTAGGGTAGAAGAAGTAGGGTCAGAACTAGAAGTAGAAGTGGAAGGAAAGGTCTCAGCCGGGGTGTTATTGATTGATTTATCGATATCATCAAACTCTTCCCCAACGTGATGGTCAAGCACTCTTCCAGATCTTAACGTGATTGCATCCACATGATGTGAATAGCCAGGATTGGGTAAGGGTTGAGCTGGAAGTTTTCCTTTCTCTCTTGCACTCATTTCGGCTTTTAGTTGTGCAATTTGTTCTTCCATCGATTTGATGTTCTCATTTTGAGAGATAATGATCTTCATCACATTCTCGACGGAAGATTGCAAACTTGCCATCCCTTGGATGGATTGTTTCATGAAAGTATCCAAGGTTTGTGCTAGTGCAGAGGTATTATCTGTACCGGTCAATTGCAAAGGACTAGATGGTGCAAAAGTGTTGGCCGGATTTTGGAAGTTTTGTGCTTGGAAGGGGTGCTGACTCAATTGAAGTGGTGGCTGTTGTGGTGGAGGAGCCCTTTGGAAATTGTGTTGGGTTGGAACCGTGTTTTGAGATTGTGATTGGTTCCAAGCAAAATTAGGGTGATTCCTCCAACCCTGATTATATATGGAGGAAGATGGATCGTTTCTAGGTCTTTGAAATGCGGCATTGGTATGCTCATGACCTTGAAACGGACATTCTTCCGTCAAGTGAGACGGATCAGAACAGCATCCACATACAGTTTTGGAGAGTGACATTTGATTTAGGGTGGCGGCTAAAAATTTGTTTTCCATAGTCTCGAGTTTCTTGTGTATAGCTGCAATGTCAGCTCTAACTCCTATGGAAATATCATTGCCATCCCTAGACGATTGACTCACACCCTCCCACTGTAAAGATTTTTCAGCGAAATCTTCTAGAAAGTTCCAGGCTTCCCCATCATCTTTGGTCATAAAATTGCCTTGACACATGGATTCAAGGGTCTGTCTTGTGTATGGAGTAATGCCCTCATAAATGATTCGGCACAGTTCCCATCTCGGGATGCCGTGATGTGGACATTGGACTAACAGATCCTTGAAACGTTCAAGACATTTTGAAAATGTTTCATTTGGAAGCTGGGTGAATTGATAGATTTCGCTACGGACTCGAGCTGTTTTGTGATGTGGGTAAAATTTCTTAAGGAATGCTTTGACGAATTCGTCCCAATTTGAAATGGAATGTGCGGTAGTGTTATACAGCCACTTCTCGGCTATATCGCACAAGGTGAATGGGAGAAGACGTAGACGCATAGCATCAACAGAAAGCTGTGAGGAACCCATCATTGCGCATACATTTTAAAATTTCGTGATAAACACGTATGCGTCTTCAGACTCGAGACCGTGAAATTTTGGTAGAAGGTTGATGTATTGGGGTTTTATTTGAAAATTTTCCCCGTTGGCTGGTGGAATGGAAAGACAGGTGGAAAGTGGGCCTCGTGTAGGATAGCATCTCTCTTGGAGAGAGATGCGAGGTGGATTCTGCGCACCAACGGACGGCGGCAAGGTAGTGGAAAAGAAGTTCAATGGATGTGGATCCATCGATGTAGGTGTGGTGGTGGGTAAAAGAAAAGGTAAGTGTAGAAATACCGACTTTAGGGTCGATCAATGAAACGCGGACTTAACGGGCACTAGAAACCCGTGTCCAGCCTATCTTGCACTAAAAAGGGTTAGTACAAGTGGCAGCGTGAATTTATAATTAGGGGAAATGATATGAATGCGGTGTTTGTTTTGAAAATTGGACGGATTTTTGAAAAAATGATGCAACACAACAAATGCAACACACAAAACCCTAAAATCTAGTGGTCACCTAGGTCCGGCTCTAGACCGCTCCTAACTGCCAAAAGACAAGTCGCAGGATAAAATCCTCCACTGCCTCTTTGTTCCCCTGTGGCCAGGTAAGTGCCAGGTAAGTGGGAAGGTACTCCACTACGTAAGTAGTGGGCCTAATTAATAACCACTAGCCTTCGACACACTTTCCTAGGCACCACAAGAAAACGCGGATAAGCAATGAATTACCCACGGCCTTCTTTTGTCCTAAGTGAGCGCGACGGTCCTTAGAGTCATCTCTAGATATTTTTTAATTAATGAGGGTAATGCGGATGCAAGTTTGTGATTTTCGGGGCTTAGGAAGGGTAATGAACTCCCCACCTAATCTTGATTTGGTCGTGCCCCTTAATATCCGTATTAATATGCAAACAACCAAAAATCAAAAACACGCACAAATTTTAATTTTGCTTTTGCGGCGCTGCGATTATTTGCAAAGAAACCTGCACAAAATTGTTATTGGAGAAGATTGAGAAGAAGATAAGAAAGTTAGAAAGTTACAGAGGAATTTTGGTGCAGTGAAGAGCTAGGAATGCCGCGGAACCGCCGCATTGCGGGGGTAATTGCCGCGGAATCGCGGTCTCTTGAAGAGATCCCTGCAAATTTTTTTAGGATAATGCTTCTGTTGCTCCCCTTAGCTCTCTGGAATATTCACAAAAAATTTATCCAAGCTCCAATAATTTCAGATTTCCTCGCAATCAAATCACAAAACACGTATTAGGGTTTGTGCGAGTTTAGATCTAAAAATTATAATGGAACAAAATTTTCAACTCAAATTTCAAAATAACGAACAATTAGCGCACTATCCCCGGCAACGGCGCCATTTGATTTATGAATTTTGACGTGTATAATGAAAATATGTAAAGCAATCACAATCAAAAATTATTTTGGCCGCAATCAATAACGGTGTCGGTTGTAGCGCGTTAGTAAGTGCGGATCGTCCTCAGGGAAAGTGTAAGTGTTCGTGTTTCAAATTAGATGAGTTAAAACTTTAAGAAAAGAAAAGGAAACAATTCATGATTTAAAATTGTATTTCAAGAAAGAGAAAATATCTAGATCTAAGAATAGTAAAAGATAGAATCAAGAATGGATAGTTTGATGATTTTTCCAAACCAAATATCAAGAATCGAAATGAGGCTCGTAGGAATCGATCGGATCTATAGATGTGATGTAATCTTACAATTACGTATTCTTATCCTTCGATGAATTGATACTAGATCGATGATGATCGATCGAGAATTAGGGATTTCTTGTGAAACTAGGGTTTCATCTTATCCCTTGTTCTTTCGTCGATATCATTCACATTCTAGCCTCTAGCAAATTCAAGAAACGATCGTAGATCCCTAATTTCGAGCGATAACAATCAAGAAAGTATCGCAACGAAACTAGGTTGTCGATTCTTGAACTTGCTAGGGTTTACAAAACTCGTAGGACTTAAAAATCGTATTAAGATTTGTTACATCATCATTCTACAATCGTCTCGACTCCTTTACGAGCGGAGTTTTACTCAAACATCACAACAAGAACAACAATTACAAATTGAGATCTAATCATGATGCAAGAATTAAAAGAAATCAAGATTAAAGAATTTCACCTTTTATTTATATCAACAATTTCATTACATTCGCTCAAGAACTACAAGAGGAAGAATTTGATCGTCGATTTGGCTTCGCTCGTCTCCGTGGGTCGCGGATCGGCTTGGATCACTTGCCCGATTGAAGATCGGCTCGGCTCCTAAAAGGTTGAAGGCTTCTTGCTTGATTGGTACTCAAGATCTTGAATTTGGAGTGGAATTAGGGTTAGGGTTTCGCACAAGCCTTGTCACTAGACTTGTGGAAGAAGATGATGAAGAAAGAGATTTAGGAATGGAAAATTAACTAACTAAAGATTGAACCAATGGTTATTGATTATTGATTAGCCTTTAACCTTAGGTCTAGGTTCCTATTTATAGACATCTAAACCCTAGATCTAGGATTTCAAATTATAAGTTTCCCTCCAAAAGTTTGTTGAGGAAATTTGAATTTCCCTCCAAAAGTTTGTTAGAGGAGAAGCTTCTAGAAGTGATTAGTTAGGAGGGAGCTTCTAGAAGAGGTTAGTTAGGAGCTTAATTAAGATTAGCCTTGCTTAATGATCTTTGCTGATCTGGCAGAAGACTCTGGAGAATTCTGGAATTTGACGTGTCAAAATGAGGTGTAGGCCTTGAGATAGGAGTTTTGCACTGAAAATGGAAGCTTGATCTGACCAAACCGCCGCGGAACCGCGGCGCAAGCCGGCTCCCGCCGCGGTTCCGCGGCTATTTAGAGGCTTCATGGCTTGGGCTCTCTTCTGATGCTTTGGGATGATGTGTGGGCCTTTCTTTGATATGTTGATTTGTATTTATCCTTCTGAATTGCTACCAGATCTGAAATCATTGAGTTGGCGTATTTTTGATCAGCTTCTTTTGGCTTTGCTTCTGGATTTTCCTGCACAAATCTCAAAACAAGTGTTGCGCAATACAGGGATGATGCGATGCCATGAAATGCGGTCATTTTCCCTTAAAGTGCCGGTTTAAAAGTCTAATACATGCAATCTGATATTTTACGACTGATTTGCTAATGTGTGAAATATGAATACCGAACACTTCTAAATGAGTGCAAATGATAGGAAAATTGCCGTGTTAAAAATACATTATTTTCCACTAATCAATATACTAGGAATTCCGTGTTTTAAGTTAAGCCGGAATAAAACACGGATTCCACGGTCACGATGGATAACCAAACCCACACCCCTAGACCCCTACGAGAGTGGTAAGCAACCCTACTAATTCTAGAGTTAGGAGACCCGGACTCGACTCCTCGAGTTGGTCTCCTACTAGACTCTAGAACCCGGTTACTTATGCTCCCCTCCTTGGATCTATCCTAATGCTGAAAAGTAAATAATATACAACAATCGTGACATCATCCTCAACCCGAAAGTGCCCCAATAAAAGAATATTACATACATTGAATTTTACATGAAAGAAAATAAAAACTCTCATCTCACATAAAACCCTCGGCTATTCAAAACGCGACGATCCAATATAACATATACAGCATCACAGATCATCACATATCATCACAACACAGAGAAAGCTAAACGATGTTAAACATTCCAATCGAATCATCAAACACCCAAAATTACCCAAAGAGCTCAACACTTGAGAGTAGTTTAATGTTATTTAGCACACGCCACAGTACCAATGGACCAGCCGTAGAAGGGTCAACCAAGGCCTCACATGTGACACCGCTGAACCACCAGTAACCCTAGGGTTCAGTAGCGGTTTTGACGGTCACATAATCGAGTTAGGGTTTCGTTCTTCTAGAGGGTTCATCGAATAACTTGCACGATATTTGAATGTTTCAAACTACGGAAAAGATCCAACTCTTGAATAAATTTCCAGCGAGGGTCAAAGTGGGTATTTGATATCCGTTCGAACTTTTTAACACCGTCTAAAATAGCCCGAAAACAGTTAGAATTACGACTACGAAATACTCCGAGTTGCTGTTTTGGTAAATAAACATCACATGCAAATTTAGCAAAAATAAACAACACCTGAAACACCAAAACCCAGAGACCAGAACACACCACAAAACACAACCCCAGAAGCCAAGGAAAATCCGGCGTCGCCGGAATTTTGTGCTTGGTCGCCGGCCCAGATCCGAGGGCATGTGGTGAGTTTTGTGCTGTGTTCATATACTGTCCCATACTACATTCTGCACATGTTTAAATAATTTTTGATAACTTTTAAAATTCGACAGAAACTGGAATTTTAGGGTTTCTAGTTTCAGAGTTTTTCGGTTTCGTAATTCTATGTAATCCGTCTAATTCTCTAGTTTGGCTCTGATACCACTAAAGGGTTCCTAGTAACGACAGCAAGGTTTCGGGGGGCATCGTCCATGCCGTTTTTAAAAATTTGTCGTTACAAAGAACCCTACGTTAGAATCGTTAACTAGAGATTTAGTCGAAATAGAATTTAAACAACTTTTACGTCTAAGAGAATAAGAATACAACCTTTGTAGATGGTCCTTCTCTTCAATATGCTCGGTGTAGTAGTCCCGCGACTCCACAAGGCTTTTATTGAGACTTTGAATAATCTTCCTTCGCAGCCTTCGCGCCAAAGATGATCCATCTCGAACCTCCTACTAGTTCAAGCTACCACTACACTAAACCCTTTAGTGTATGAAACACATCACACTAATTTGCTAAAATGGTGTGAGATGTTGAAATAGAGGATGTTAAGAGCTCACTAATTTATGCTCAAGCTTCATGATTCACATCACATGTGAGGGTTGAAGCTTGAGGAAAAGCAAGAGGAGGAAGAAGTAGCAAGAGCAAGCATGAGAGAAAAATGGCTAAGTCTTTTGGAAATGAACATAATGAAAGATAAGTCTTGACCCCTCGCTCATGCAAGCATGGAATTATGCAATATTAAATTGCAACCATGCTTGAATAGTGAGTCAAGAATGAATAAACAATATAAAACACCATGCTTGCAACCATGCTTCAACTTTACACTTCATTCTATTTTCACAAAACAGAAAAGAAAATGCCATGCTTCATTTTAATATATATATATATCATATATATTAATATATATTTAATGAAGATTAATTAGTGAGCTAATGATATTAGTTAATATGTAATTATATCACATATAAATTATATCAAATTATTAAGTCAACATTTGATCAAATAATCCGGTTATATCATATACGACTGACTGATATCATTTATCTGTATATCATATTATCGAATCAACACTTGATTCGACAATTTGGTTATATCACATATAACCGAACTGATAACAGATGACTGCCAGATTACAATACGGTATCACATACTCATATTCAATCAGGCCCACACACATATCATATATGTGTCCTACTTCGGTTCAATTAAACAAGGGAACTTCTGTGTGAGACTCTAAAGACTCGTCAATACGCCAACAGTAGATGATGATCATATCAGTCACATACAAGCCGTCGGCGGTAATAGCTGGATGTAACGGCTACCCGGATATTGAGCGATATGAAGATCAACAAGCAAGCCTGTCCACAGTCTCCATGAAGCCTATCAGTAACACTACCGTACAGTCTGGTCTCTTCGTCTGATATGTCGCATATCATGTCTAGGGGTGGAAATCGTCAGACCCATGTAACGTGATAAGTCATGTCGATGACTGGCCTATAACGGTTCGAGAAACTACTGATAACACTTATCAGTATATCTCGGCAGCAGCCCTGGCCAAGGACTTTCACTTATAGCCAATTGAACATAGTACAACATCAACCCCTAATACCGGGAGAGACTAAACCCCTCCTATCGCTCATTACCTCCATATGACTCGGGATTGTACCCAAAATCCACCTGTTTGCATGACTCCTCTTGAGCATGGTGGGGAGGAAATCAAAGCACAGTGGGAGCCGCACAAGACTCTATGACGATCTTGGGTCTAAAGACTAACCTTTACCAGTGTCACTAGAGGACTGCTATCTGACGATAGGTATACTACCACATAGGAGTCCTCGGCGAGTCCTGTTCAGTGTATCCAGTCTCCACTGAGCACCCGTATACCATCTCTGATGTCAAACACCAATGGATGTGAGATCATCTATCGCCCATCATATAGGTCAAGAAGCGTATACGCTAGTCTACTCTGGAATATCGATGCCCTGTCTCGATATTCCCTCGGCAAGGAACAATTAAAGGATGTACTTGTGAACTACCCTGGCCCCACTAGTATGATCTCCATCATAGTCCTAGTAGTCAAGTACATATCCTAAGGGCTTTATCAACATGTGAGAGCAAGACTGTATAACAATATATAAGTCTACATGTTAAGCTAAAGGTAACCATATAGCATACTATCATCTCGATCAAGAAAGTCATCTCTATATATATCCAAGCATCCACTATAATATACATCATGTGTACAATAATGGCCTCTAGGGCATACATATAACTAACATGGGGTGCCCCTTCTAGGCCCCCCATTCGACCGTTAATATGTTGTTCTTCGCCTGCGCGAAATTCGGACGGGTTTCGAGTTCGTTTCGACTCCTGGATTGGCTCAAAAGATTGGTTTTTAAAAGGTTGCTCACTGGATTTTTTCAAAAGTTGGAAAATGGTTTAGTTTGCTAATCTCGTGTAGAATTCTAATGTAGCAGTTACTTTACAAGCTTAGTGATGTGTATGTGTTTTATGGAAACGTCGACTAATTGATATATGTCTATTAGTCGGGGTTGCACACATCGGTATTAGTATCATGCGATGATATGTGTATATGAATATGTTTGATCGTCGTGATGAATGGCCGGGGATGTGAGAAGAGTGTTTTTCTTTCATTCATGTAATTTGTAAAAAGCAATATAATATTATTTTGCGGGGCACATCTGGATTGAGGTTGTAGCTACCGTTGTATAATTTCTTTTTACTGTTTTTGCTCCTAGGATAGACCCAAGGTGGGGTGGACAAACTACCGGGTTCTCGAAGTGCCGAGTGGCCTACTCACTTTGTTGAGGGAGGTTGCTTCACTTCGGGAATTTGGCGGGTAGTTAGCCGCACCCGTAGGGGTCTAGGGTAGGGTTTAGGTATTCATCACGACCGTGGAAACCTTCTTTCATTAAGAGCTTAAATGAAGTACGGAATTCCTAGTATATCTAATGTATTCATCCGTGATCTGGAATGTTTATAAATGCGTGCGATGAATGGCTATTTATATATGAGATATGTAATAAATGTTGCTTATGTTTTGCACCCGCGCTAGTCCAGCCCCCGCTCTGCCGTTAATTAAGTAACCTAACGGTGCATGACGTGGCCCCGTAGTGAATGCAGATGACATAAGCGTACGTTCTATTTTCATTTCTTTTCTGTGATGTTTAGGAAACGTAAATGATGGGACAACATTAATGTGATTAATGTTAAGAAAAAGAAACCTAAAGATGTTGTAGAATCAAACTTTTAAAATGGGTAACTCCAGCTTTTCCATTGCAACGTGGTATTCTTGAATATCCTGCACCTTATTCGATGAGGAAAGGGCTGAGATCCCTTCACCGGGAGTGACCCCTTTAGCGAAACTAGCAAATGTTACAAAGCACTCGATTTGATTTTATAGTTGATCTAATTTTTTGCTTTGCATCGTGGTATTTATATATCCAGTACCTTATTCGATAAGGAAAGAGCCGAGATCCCTTCA
Organism: Agapanthus africanus; assembly: GCA_030015575.1. NCBI lineage: Eukaryota > Viridiplantae > Streptophyta > Magnoliopsida > Asparagales > Amaryllidaceae > Agapanthus > Agapanthus africanus. Next base: position 401,421,890 of record CM057350.1, on the reverse strand, counting down.
CCGGGAGTGACCTCTTTAGCAATATTAGAAAGATGCTATAAAACCATTCGACTTTTAAACTGGAACTTAAACTACTCCTTCTCACTCGATTCTACAACGATATCAAGTTCAAAACGTTAAAGTTTTTTGTCACGACCCGAAATGGCACGCGACTGGCACTTGAATCATATGAAGTCTATTGGACCCATCTAATTCAAGTAAGCCAAGAAATCCCAGAAATCTAAACCATGTTAAGAAAGAAGTGAAGAAAACATGTATTAAAACAAGGGGTTTCTAAATAACATAATCCGAATATGCAGTTTTAAAGTCTCAAGTCTTTTCTGAAAATTTCGGCAGAGTTTCCTTTGTAAATACCGGCCCCAAACGGGTACAACATGAATAATATATGCACAATGATAAAAGGCATCCCCAAGCGGGAGCTAGCTCTTCGTCGATCGACGGTCACAACCACGCAAGCAATATAATATACAACGCCAAGGGCAGGATCAAACTCAAAAGGAAACTCAAAACATCAAGAAAACCATAATAATATAACGCGCGACTCTAAGGTCGAAAGAATATACAACAGGTTTTCTAAGTCTGAAATAAATTTACAAGTCTGGTTGATGGAGTTTCTAGATACAACTGAAAAAATAGAGTACAATGGTGGTCACGATATAAGTGAACCCACCTACCAAGCAATCAGCCAAAAAAGGACAGTGTGCCAGCAAAGCCGCAACGAACCTGCATGGCAAAACCTGCAAGAAACTATAGCACAACGGGGGTGAGTTGCCAACTTGTGAGTAGAAAACATCACAGAGCAGAAATCGTATGTATGACTCAATCATAGGTCAATACGATCAGTAATATACATCCTCAATATGATAAAGTCTGAAGCGTGATAAGGTGGCAAGGGTAAACATCTATATATAAGTGTAGTACTAAGTGCTCGTGTCAGTGCCTCAGGTAGAAACATATCATAAATATGAGGTGTGATCAATGTAATCATCCTGCAATCAGTGTCAACTGTATCATGAAGTCTATAAGTATGTGGATATCATCAAACTATTTAATCAATGCCTGTATGCATGTGGATCTCGTCCACGTGTCAACCAATGACAAAACAACATCATGCATGTAAAAGTCATAAAAGCATATGCATGAAAGTATGAGGATATAAATCAACGTGTATCCCTCGTGACACATCAAAATCATGGAACCTGAGTGTCTAACATCGACACTCAAAAACATTATGAAATCTGTGCCTAGCATCGGCATGTAAATCCTCATATATCGGGCTCCGTCAGTCCGGATCGGCCTACGGGCTCCGTCGGTCCGGATAAGCCCATATCATCTCTCGTATCCGGTCGGTATCCTCCGGATATCATCCGAGCCCAAATACTATCACCGGTAGGTAGTGCTCCCCCTGCCAGGCTCACCGTCTAACATATACGAGTCTTTTTGCCCCGGGGTACCTCACCGGGTCCACCATGTACCCGCAGACGGTGCCTACCGCTCCTCGAATCGGGTTTCACATGCCACTCTCAGAACCGAGAAAACACATGGTGGACGCACTTAAATATCATATCAAGGGAAATCGGGTTTCTAAAACAATACATACTCTCTTTTGAAATAACCACGGTTCCCAAATCCAGAAATCTCATGAAATAACATATCTCAATGCGTATAACCATAAAAGCATGATGTATGCGACATATAACAGAAATGTAAGCATATCCGTATATCATGCAACATGGAACAGTAATATGCACATATCGAGGGAAAACCGCTCCTTTAAAATGAATCCAGTTTAAAAATATATCTTGCGGTTCCCAAGTCACCAAAATCAAGCCAGAATCATCTGTGTAAGTGCAAATATATATGTACGCAAGTATGAGTGTACAATATGTATGTGCGCAAGTATGAGTGTACAATATGTATGTACGCAAGTATGAGTGTACAATATGTATGTACGCAAGTATGTCATGCAAGGAGTCATATACTGATGCAACAGTCCTACTGTGTAGTGACATGGCAATTATCGATGAAGAAGTGTGTGAGCCGGCAAGCAGGTGTACGTAGAACATACGCATCATCGATAATGGTGCTGGTGTCCTGACAGCATGGGTTTAATATAATAATAAACACATTTAAACATGCAATGCGATGCGAATAGCAAGAATATGCGGAAAATGAATAACAAACGCAACAGTGAAGAATCTACATCAATATATATATGTCATACAGTTCTGCCATTTGAAATAACATGAATCGTCGTGTTTAAAAAAATAAGGGCTACGGTGTTTTAAGAAAAGATGCGTCTTTTGAAAATATCCGTAGAATCCCTTGGCCTGTCTTTAAAATACTCACGATTCGTTAGTTTCGAATTAGGTATGACTCGAGTCTAGTCTAACATCTATAAGTGAACTACAGGACAAATCGAAAGGTAAGGAAACCACCTAAATCTAAGTCGATACATATAAATATAATAGTCGGTGATCCCGTCTCAATAGTATCACATATGATAAAATATATAACATGACATCCTCGAGTCAAGAGTTCGGATCTATCATCAATATAAAGCTCGTACGGTAAATCCATCGTACGGCATCCCAATCTGGGTACGGGTGGAATAACATATATACCTCATCAATTATCTGGTATCCTTTTCATCATATCTCATGAACTGGAGGTACTGATCTGAGTCTAGTACAACTGATACTATCTTCATATATATATATATATGTGTGTGTGTGTGTATGAAAACACACGCCTAAAGACCTGCTAAAATCTCATGTCGCATCTCATAATACGAATCAAAACATATCACCGATCTCATGGCATCATGTCCAATCTCATCGACTCATCTCCAAATACCATGTACAATCCTCATCATCCATGTGTAGGTATACATGTATATATATATATATAGTCCCATACCTATGTGTGTGTGTATATATATATATACACATATCCTCATATACTCACAAGTGAAACAAGTAAGCATGTGTGTGCGTGTGGGTGAAAACCTTATTCTAGGGTTCGCGACTCAATTAACTAATGACGCTATCACCTAATTACACTAAAGTTATCCATGACTCCCAAAGTTTATCTAGATAATCATAATCTTACAATAAACGTATAAATATATCGATATAATACATACCATACTCTACACTACGAACTGCGGGGGTGCTATACGCCATCTACCCGACTTCCCTCGTAGATATATATCTACTCACCTTGCTCTTCGCTTGATGTTGCCAACATCGCCACGCACTTGCTTGACATCTCGAAGTCCTCATGGGGGTACCTACACATCATAACGTATCGTGCAGCATTAAAACCCAATTCAAAACCAAAACGACACGCTAAAGGCCTATAGGTTAGAACCTACGGACTACGCCTTTCAAACAACCAAACAACCCTCGATATCGTCGTACAAACGTCAAGTGATCGAGGTAAAACACAAATACTAAAATTCAGAATCCAAAATACAAAAAATATAACCCCGAATCAAAATAGCAACTCATGAAATTAGTCCCAGATTTTACCTTAGGTCAAATCAGCTTATTTTGCATATGTGGAGGGTCTATATTACAGATACTGGAGCCATGAAACAAACACGAGCCAAATTGCCCCATGTCTGGCCGCAAATTGCGGCCAGAAGGATTATTTCTGCGGCCTGGTGATGGGGTAGGGGCTAGGGTTTCAGTGGGGGGTCCTAGGTTACCTGCATGTATCACTGTCTTTGCTAAATAATTTTCAGGTCACCTAGGTGTTAGCAGATTACCAAAAACCATCACAATTCCCAGAATTTCCGTATCTTCAGAATTTCAAAGTTCGTATTTGGGGGTTAAGTCTCAGGTTTTAGTTCAATATGATATCACTAAAGGGGGTTTAAGGTCACTACTAACCTCAATTACACATCACAACTTAAGAATTCTCAAACCCTAACTTGGAATTTTCTAAGTTCACTAAACCACACAATATCGATTCTAAGTCAACATGGATCCAAAGCAAATGGGAAAACTACACTAATGATGGATAAATTACCTCATTTAGCAACTCAAGAATTTTCTTGAGTTGCCCCAAGTATCCAAAATCCTTGCTTTCTTGGTTCCAAGTGAAGCTTGTGAGCTTGTGCACATTTTTAAAGAAGTGGGGATGGAGTTTTAAGGTGTTTTTGGTGATAAAGTGGGGTGTTTGAGGAGGGAGGAGGTGGAGGGCAGCAGCAGCCATGGTGGGAATGAGGGGAGGAAAATGATGAAGGAATGAAGAAGGAATGAGAGCCTTGGTCCAAGGTTGACCCCTCACCCTCTCTCTTCTCTTCTCTCTCTTGCCCATCCCTCATTATTCTATTCCTTTTCTTTTCTTTTTTCTTATCTTTTCTTGTTCATTTCTAAAACAAAACCATGCATAGAAAAAGAAAAAGGACAGGGTAGGAAAATGTAAAAATGCAAAATATGACATGGTGCATGTCTTGTGCACAAAACTAGCTTAATGCACGATTAGCGATATTTAATCGCGATTAACACTAAATTAGTGTATAATAAATCATAAAATTTCATAATTTGCATAAATCACATAAAACACCCTCTTTCTAGTAATTTCTGTAATTTTCCAAATTTTCCCCAATTTATTGGTATTTAATTATACCGCCTTATTAAAATATTCAATATAATATTATTTAATAATAAAAATCCCCAAAAATAATATTTTATTTTTCTGAAATGTTACAGTTTTCATAAAAACCATCCGTAGCCCTCCGCCATTTTAGGAAGCAGAGTACTTAGTATTCGTGCCTCGTTTGTTGACTATAGTTAAGGCGTGGTGTACGGTAGCTAAGTGATGTCTTGCTACAAAGCATTTGGTGCGATCGATTAGGACATTCGTATGACTTTGTTGACCATAATTAAGGGTCATGCGGGTAGGTCTAAATCAATCCGGAAATGGCGGGCAGAACTTGACTAGTGCTTATGATTTGTTGACCATAGTTAAGGTCATAAGACACTAGGGGTAAAAATCATATCGGGGATTTCAAGAGTTGAAATTTGCAATGAGTTTGCATACCTTCTATATGATTGTTGGATCTCGATCCCATTGCGAGTAAAAGTTACTCCCGGGATAGTTTTGCAATTTACAATTAGCTAATCCAGTAGGTGTCTAGAAAGGTATCAACGGGGTTACGCCTCTAGGAAAACGAGGTTTATTTTAATTAGGTCCATGCGAAAGCACGGGGAACCTCCCTCGGAGTACCGACACTGGCCTGGCCGACCGGTTAGCGAACTTGTAGATTGCAATTAATCCTGGCTAGTTTTCTTTTTAAAGGTTTGAAGGAAAATTTGATAAAAAGCAGTGGGAGATATCGATTAGATAAGATTAATAACCAATCTAATTATGCAAGAGCAATCACTGAGTGTCTTCTTTTCTCTCTCCTAATGGCAGATACCTATGACAGGACTTAAGCTTTTATTAGACAAGAATAAACTCACGGGACCGAATTACAAAGATTGGCTAAGGAACGTAAATATTTCCTTGACCTATGATATGGTCGGATACGTCCTGACTACTCCAGCCCCTCCTAGCCCAGTCCCTGATTCTTCAGTTGGGGATAAAGAAATTTGCAAGACATGGGATATAGACTACGCAACAGCCAAGTGCTTTGCCCTTGCTTCTATGAATAATGAACACCATAAGCAGTACGAGAAGATGGATGTACAATCCATCTTTCTCTATACAAAGGAGTTGTATGGAGAGTAATCCCGTACTCTCCAATACGATGCATCTCGAAAGTTGTTTCAGATGCGGATGGCTGCTGTTACGTCTGTAGGTGGCCATGTATTGAAGATGATTGGACATATCGAAGAACTTGAGGACCTGGGTTGGACCATGGAGAACGAACAGTATATTGATATTGTTCTACAGTCCCTTCCCCCTGCCTTTGCTCAGTTCATTGTAAACTTCAACAAGCACAACATGGAGAAGTCATTACCTGAACACCTCAATATGTTGAAGAGTGCAGAGAGCACGCTAAAGGTAGCGAAAACTCCCTCTCTAGTTGCTGGGCCATCTTCCTCTTCCGTCCCGAAACCCAAGGCCAAGGGAAAGAAGAAAAAGCAAACCATCAAGCCGAGAGGAGGAGTGAAAAATGCACCGGGAAAGGACAAGATAGGGGCTGCTGCGAAAGGACGAGGGGAATGCTTCCACGGCCACCAGACTGGGCGCTGGAAGAGAAACTGCTTTGGATACCTTACCGGCCTCAAGAAGAAGAAGCATGGTGATGCTTCCACTTCAGGTGTGTTTGTAACATAAAACAGTTTTTTAATTAACTCTGCTTCCTGGGTATTAGATATCGGGTTAGGATCTCACATCTGCAATTGTGTGCAGGGGCTGAGAAATAGCAGGTTTTTGAAGAAAGGTGATCGCACTCTCCGGGTTGGGAATGGTTCCTCTGTACATGCTACAGCAATGGGAGAGTATCACCTTAGTTTGCCATCGGGTTGTATATTGGTTTTGAACCCATGTTATTTTGTACCTTCGATGTTATGTAATATTATATCTGTATCGTTGTTAGACAATACTAGATATAATTTTGTACTACAATCTAATGTTATGAACATTAACCTTAATCAAGAGTTGATTGGGTCCGTTACATTAAATAACGGGATATACATCCTAAACCAGCACACAGTTTTCAATATACAACACACAAACAAAAGAAAGGTTTCAGACATAAATGAATTTTTCATTTGACATTGTAGACTTGGTCATATTAACGAAACAAGACTAACCAAGCTACATAAAGATAGATATTTAAACCCGTTTGAATATAAGTCTTATGCGACTTGCCGGTCTTGTATCAAAGGTAAAATGACCAAAACTCCGTTTACTGGACACACAGAGAGAGAGCTACTGAACTCTTAGGCATCATACATAGTGATGTATGTAGGCTAATGTGTAGACATGCGAGAGGTGGTTTTTCATACTTCATAACTTTCCCTGATGATTTCTCGAGATTCGGGCACGTGTTCTTGTTGAAACATAAGTCTGAAGCCTTCGAAAAATTCAAGGAGTATAAATCTGAAGTAGAAAAACAAACAGGCTTAAGTATCAAGAAACTTCGATCAGATCGAGGAGGTGAGTACCTAAGCTCAGAGTTTCTAGATTTCCTAAAAGTGAATGGGATTATCTCTCAGCTCACTCCTCCATACACACCATAGCACAATGGTGTGTCAGAACGCAGAAATCGTACCCTATTAAATATGGTACGATCTATGATGAGTGATGCTGAGTTACCAATATCATTCTGGGGGCACGCATTGGAGACTGCGATTTATCTACTGAATAGGGTTCCGACCAAAACCGTGTCTACCACTCCATATCAGATATGGTATGGGAAGATGCCATCGCTTAAAAGAGTTAGGATATGGGGTTGTCCGGTTTTGGTGAAAAAGCAGAATCCGGATAAACTCGAGACACGATCGTTTTTATGTAAATTTGTAGGATATCCAAAACACTCGTATGGATATCTTTTCTACCACAAGGAGGAATAAAGGTTGTTTATTTCTCAGTATGCCACAGTTTTAGAAAATGAATTTTTTACAAATGATACTGTTGGCAATGAGGTAGAACTAGAAGAAATTCCAGATACACAAACAATTACCGATGATTTGGTTGAAATTGAGGTTTCAGTAGAACCTGACGAACCTTAGCCACTTCGTAGATCTAGTAGGACTTCTCGTCCACATCATAGATACTACGGTTTTCTAATTGATGGTGATAGAGAAGATTGCATCATGGATGATGATGATCCTATAAGTTTTCAGTAAGCTATCATGAGTGGTGACTCAGTGAAGTGGCTGGATGCCATGAGATCCGAAATGGAATCCATGCACACCAACAAAGTATGGATTTTGGAGGTTGCACCTTCTGGAGTAAAATTCATAGGGTGCAAATGGATCTTTAAGAGAACGATCGGTGTGGATGGTCAGGTGGAGACCTATAAATCTAGGCTGGTCGCAAAAGTATTTCGTCAAAGACCAGGCTTGGACTATGAATAAACCTTTTCACCAGTCGCGATGCTCAAATCCATTCGGATCCTGCTTGCTATAGCTGCTCACTATGACTATGAGATCTGGCAGATGGTTGTTAAAACGACATTTCTAAATGGTTATTTAGATGAATGCGTATTTATGGATCAGCCAGAAGGCTTCATTGATAGTGGGAGCAGCGGAAAATCATGCAGGTTGCTTAAATCCATCTATGGATTAAAGTAGGTATCACAGAGTTGGAACATCTGCTTTGATGATACAATCAAAGAGTTTGGTTTTATCAAAAATGTAGATGAACCATGTATTATAAAAGGATTGTAGAGAGTACTGTTACATTCCTCGTAATGTACGTGGACGACATTCTCTTGATAGGAAATGATGTTTCTATGCTACAATCGGTCAAATTATTCTTATCGAAGAGTTTGTATTTACCCTAAACGGAGGGGCGGTATGTTGGAAGAGTTCCAAGAAAGATAACATCGCAGACTCCATGATAGAAGCTGAGTATATTGCTGCTAATGATGCCGCAAAAGAGGCAGTGTGGATGAGGAAGTTCATTTCTGAACTCCAGGTGGTTCCATCCATTGCTAATCCAATACCTCTGTATTGCGATAACAATGGAGCCATGGCTTTGGCAAAGGAACGGCGGTCCCATCAGAAATCCAGACATATCTTGAGGCGGTATCACCTCATCCTGGAGATAGTGGATCACCAGGACATCGAGGTATGGAGAGTAGACACGAAAGACAACAAGGCAGATCCATTCACCCAGGCCATCTCTAAAGTCCAGTTTGAGAAACTGTTCGAGTTGTTTGGCATGCGGTATGCCGGCAACTGGTTCTAGTGCAGACTGTGGGTACTTATTGCACCGACTACAGGCCTTAGTGCAAGCGGGAGATTGTTAGATATGTATGCCCTAGAGTCCTGTATTGTATAGGATGCTATGCATGTATATGTACAGAAACAATCTTTGCTCGAAATGATAGTATGCTATTTGGTTTATCTTCATCTTAAAGCGTGATGTGTTGTATTTCATATCTTTATATACATGTTGATGAAGCTCTTAGGATTATGCTTGACTACCAGGATTATGATGTAGATCATACTAGTGGGGCCTGGGCAGTCTATAAGCATATCCTTTAATTGTTCCTAGTCGAGGGTATATCGAGACAGGGCATCGATATTACCAGAGTAGACTAGTGTGTACGTTTCTTGTCCCTGGGGGCTATGGTTGATCCCACAACCATTGGTGTTTGACATCCAAGATTGTACACATGTGCTCATTAGAGAATGGGTACACCGAACAGGACACTCCGAGAACTCCTAGATGGTATATATATCTATTGTCAGATAGCAATTATCTGGTGACACTTGTATAGGTTAGTCTGTAGACCCGAGATCGTCATAGTGTCTTGTGTGATTCCCACTGTACTTTGATTTCTTCCTTACCACGGCTCTACTAAGTCATGCAAACAGGTGGATTTTGGGTACAGTCCCGAATCACATGGAGGCGGTAAGCGATAGGAGGGGTTTCTTCTCTCCCGGTATAGGGAGTTGATATCGCGCTATGCTTGATCGGCCATAATAGCAAATCCCTGGCCAGGGTTCTCGAGATTTACTGATAAGAGTTATCAGTTGTTTTTGGAACCGTTATGGGCCGTAAATCAGCATGACTTATAAAGTTACTGGGGTATGACATTTACAACCCCTAGACTTCATATGCCACGTATCAGACGAATAGACCAGACTGTACGGTAAGTATTGCTTACAGGCTCGTTAGGGTTGGGATGAGTTCGCTCGTCGGCCACCTCTTTTTTGTCATGTACCTGGGTAGCCGTTACACACAGCTAGTGCCGTTGATATGCTTGTGGTTAAACCCACTGCCAGCATACCGTCGAGTCTTTAGAGTCCCACATAGAGAGTTCCCTGGTTCAGGCGAAAGATGTAGAGGCCGTAAGTTGTTACGGCAGGGTTTCGATCATGTTCGTATAATTGTTACAGGAATAATGATCGGATGGATAATACTGGTTGGCTTTGGTTTAACCCGGATACTGGTATTATATTATTGGATTGATTGTATTCGTATTTTTCGGAATTCGAATACGGTTATACTTATACGGTATACGGTGGAGGGGTATTCTTTTAATTGTTACATGAATACCTTCTAGAAGGAGACACCTCATTATTAGATATTTATTTTTTGAAAATAAATAAATGAGGTGGAATTTAGGAAAGTCTAAGCATGGATGAAGGAATGGCTTCTTTCATATTTTATTCATTTGGAGTTACTATTGATGCATGGTGCAATTTTTTATTACATGCTTCAATTATTTCATTTTGAGCCATATGATATTTTTCCATACTTGAACTTTTCATTATCACTTTGACATTCTCTCTCATCATTCTCTCCTTCTTCCTCCTCTTTGCTTTAACCTCACATGAGTTGTGAATCAAAAGCTTAGAGCAAAAATCATAATCCAATACTTAATCTCTACATCATATTAGTGATCACTTCTTAAAAAACTTGATCTCTAAGTTGAACTCTTGTGAAGAGTTTGTAGCTTGTTCGATAGCTCTCGGGTGGATCATCTTGGATCTTGAGGTAGCCGGAGATCGAGCTCATTGCAACCACAAGGAGCCTAGGAGTCACATTCAAGTGAAGACCCGAAGGACCGGTTCTATTAGGTATAAATACTATCATAGAAGATTCGATCTCTTGATGGTATTTGCTATTTAAGGTTTAAGCACTAATCTTGGGTTATGTGGGTGTTGCATGCAAGAAAATTATTGTATCGCTTCCGCCTCCTTACAAGTGTTACGAGGGTGTGCAACATCCACTGACAGTTTGTGATGTTAGAGCCGAAGAGGTCCCGTTGGACTTGGTCCCGATTGGGAGAAAGTTTCCAAATGTTTTCCTAACGAGTTGCTTGGTTTGTCGCCAGAGTGCGATATTGAGTTCTGCTTTGACTTGATTTCCAGCACGGAGCCTTTTACTCTCCCGCCATTTCGGATGGATCCGGCGGAGCTTAAAGAACTGAAGGATCAGTTGCAAGATTTGTTGGATAAAGGGCTTGTTCGTCCGAGTGCGTTACTTTGAGGAACTCCTTTTCTATTCGTCAAGAAGAAGGACGGCAGTATGCGATTATGCGTTGATTATCATTAGTTGAATCGAGTGACTGTGCGGAACAGATATCCCTTACCTCGTACTGAAGATTATTTGATTAGCCCCAGGGTGCGGGACATTTCTCGAAGATTGACTTACGATTAGGCTACCATTAGTTGCGGGTTCGAGAGGATAATATTTCGAAGGCAGCATTTCGCACGCGTTGCGGGCATTATGAGTTCTTGGTTATGTCGTTCAAGCACACCAATGCCCCAGCAGTGTTTATGGACTAGATGAACTGCATATTCAGGCCGTTTCTTGATCAGTTATTATCGTGTTCGTTGATGACATCCTAATATACGTTTGGAGCCGAGTGGAGCCTAGGCAGTAATTGAGGATTTCGTTGCAGTCCTTGACGGAGCAGCAGCTATTCGCTAAATTATCCAAGTGTGTTTTCTGGTTGGATGATGTGACTTCTCGGGTCACGTAGTTACGAGAGATGGTAAGTATGGAACCGAAGAAGATCGAGGCCGTTAAACACTGGCCCGGACCTGTATTAGTGACGGAGGTTCGCAGCATTTTGGACTTTTGGCAGATACTATTGATATTTCATACAGGATTTTTCACATATAGCTGCAACGTTGACCAGGTTGACCCGGAAGGGCGTTTCTTTTCGTTGGACTAAGGTATGCGAGCAGAGCTTTCAGCAGTTGATGACTCGTTTGATTACGGCGCCGGTATTATCTTTGCCTTTACGATCAGGAGGTTTTGTTGGTTATTGCTATGCTTCTCGGCAGTTGATGAAGCGCAAGCAGAAAACTCAAGTGATCCTTCGTCGGCCTGCAAATGAGCCTGCAAGCTAACTCCTTTCCCCAGCTGACCGGCTCAACTATTCCACGCATGACTTAGAAATGGCTGCGGTGGTTTTTACACTTAAGATTTGGAAACACTACTTATACGACTAGTCGTGCTAGATATTTACGGACCACAAGAAGCTTAAAGTATACCTTTCAGCAGCGAGATCTAAATTTAAGACAACATAGATGGATAGAGGGAGTGAAAGACTATGACTGCGAGATTATTTATTGTCCGGGCAAGGTGAATGTTGTGGCAAATGCTTTGAGTCGGAGGCCCGGAGATAGCTTTTCGTGTTTGAGCACAGTTCAGAGACTGTCGACGGCAGATTAGCAGATTCCTTGTGACTGCCGAGTGCAGTTCGACGAGGCACATCAGTCAGCATACAGTGTTCATCCGGTTTCCACCAAGATGTATTATGTTTTGAGAGGCGTCTACTAGGTGAAGGGATGAAGAGAGATACCAAAGATATTTTTTCGTGCTGCTGACTTGTCAGCGAGTCAAGGCTGAGCATCAGAGGCCAGTAGGAGAATTACAACCTTTGCCCATTCCGGAGTGGAAATGAGAACATATTTCTATGGATTTTATCGTGGGTTTACCTAAGACCAGTCGAGAGTATGGCTCTATTTGAGTGATTGTAGACCGATTGACGATAGCAGCTCACTTTCTGCCAGTAAAGACCACCTTCGGATTTGTTCAGTATGCTCAGATATATGTTGATGAGATTGTGTGACTACATGGAGTTCCGACTTGTATTGTGTCCGACAGAGACACCCAGCTCACCAGCCGATTATTGTAGAAATATTAAGAGACTTTGGATGCCAGATTGAGTTACAGTGCAACTTTTTATCCACAGACCGACGATCAGTCAGAGCGGACTATTCAGATTCGTGAGGATATGCTCCGAGCTTGTGTTCTACATTTCGGTCGTAGTTGTGATCGCCACTTGCCCTTGATAGAGTTTTCCTATAATAAAAGCTTCCAGGAGACGGTTCGGATGGCACCCTTCGAGATATTATATAGGAGGAAATTTCGATCACCAGTTTGTTGGACAATGCTCAGTAAGAGTAGTATTTTGGGGCCACAGATTATGCAGGAGATCACCGAAAGGATTCAGCTGATTCGGGATAGGATGAGACCGGCCCAGAGCAGGCAGAAATTTTATGCAGGCTAACGTTGGCACAGACTTGAGTTCGTCGTTCTAGATTATGTTTTCTTGAAGGTTTATCTGATGAAGGGCGTGTCGAGATTCGGAAAGAAAATGAATGCTTAGTTCCAGATATGTAGGTTCTTTTAAGATTCTTGAGCGAGACGGCGCAGTTGCTTATCGTTGGCTCTTCTACCTAGTTTCCCAGATATTCACCCCGTGTTCCATGTATTGATACTCCGCAAGTACCTTCATGACCCCTCTCGCGCAATACAGCATCAGACGATCCAGCTGGAGCGCAATCTTTCTTTCACCAAGCTGCCGATAGTCATTCTAGATCGGCAGGTGAAGAAACTGTGGTCCGAGGTCATACCGTTCGTATAGCTTCTTTGATGCGACCGAATGGCAAAAAAGGTCACGTGGGAAACCAAGGACGAGATGCGAAATAAATATTCCCATCTCTTCGAGGGTACGCGTAGTTAAATTTTAAATTCGGGGACCGAATTTCTTTAAAGGGGGAAGATTGTAAAGTTTTAAAATAAATTAATAAATAAATAAATCCTTTAGGTGAAATTTCCGATAACCGGTAATATAAATCGTATTTTCCGTAAAACGTGACTATAATTATTTTTCAACATAGACTTGAATACGCCTATTTTAACTATATAATTGCTAGTATTTGGTATTTATTTACTCACTTATAAATTATTAGTTTACTTAAATATTTCTCCTTAATTAATTATTTTAGATATGATTTTAATCCTTCAGTTATAAATTTATTTAGTGATAATTACAAATTGGAATGGATTAATCATTCATTAGTGAACCATGACAACTTAGAATCAAGTTTGTAGCATGCACTTTTCTTCTCAAATTGTCTCCAAGTGTCTAGAGATTTCTAGGATTAAGATAATTAGAAAAGTAAATTTATTAAGAAATGAATTGATATATGTATTTTTGGGCCTTGTCTTGACATGGAAAATTCAACACATCCCTCTCCTAAGTTGGCTGAAACCAGCAGCCCCCTCTCTCCTACAACTTCTCTTCTTCAACAAAAAGAAAGAAAGAAAAGAATAAGGAAAGTAATAATTAAAGGAGGTATGGGGGTATTTGTTGACTTGTGATTTATCCAACCGAACATAATCACTCTCTCTCTCTCTCCCGTCCAAGAATGGCCAAGCCCTCTTCCCCTTGCTGCAGCAGCAGCCCCCCACTTGTTCTTCCTCATTTCTTGTGCTAAAACCATCAAATCTCACTTAAAAATCCATACAAACTCTCACTAGTTCCTAATTTAACCTTACCCATTATATTTTTGCCCAAGCTAGCATGAATCAAGGAGCAAGATGGCATTTTGGAGGATAAGTTTTGCAAGTGTGGATCTCATTCCAAACTATTTTGAGGTATAACCTTACTCTAATTGTTGCTTTTTCTAATATAATTTTTAATTAAGTGTTAATTAGGTTTTAAATGCAAGCTTGGAATTTCAAGAATTGTGTTTGGATCAAGTTAGGGTTTTATATCATTTGATCATGGTTCAAGTGTGTAGTTAAGATCTAGTAGGCATGCAAAACCTAATCTAGTTACTAAATTGCTAATTACTACATTTAATTTGTCTTAAATAAACTATCTTGCAAACTAGATTTTTTTAATTAAGGTAAATAGGAGAGATAAAATTGTAGTAAAGCTTTGTATGGTCTAACTAAGTTATTATGTGATTATTGTGGCCACTACAATTGTTAAAACATGTTGATTTGAACAAAAATGACAAATGGATGCTTACTAGGTTTTTGGAATAATTGGATTTTAGGTAAGTTTGAGGTTGAATTGAACTACAATCTAATTCATAAAATATTTAGAGTATTGTGAATGCGCAATTGGTATGATTAGGTTCTAGAATCGGTAGTTTTCACGTATAACGACCCTAGTTGTAGTTTTTGGCATTGTCGCGAGCGCGTTTCGCACACCAAGTGTGAGCGCGTCTTTTTGTACGCATGGATTGACTTGTCTCGTTTGTGTCCGTGACTAATCGTATATTTATCCTCTTATTTACTTGTGTATGTTTCTAGGATCGGGTGCAAAGGCGTCGGATGTGGCGCGGAAATGGCAGAGTTGAAATCGGATCAGATTAGCCGAGGCGTCCCGGTGATTAGATGTACACATCTACGGGGGAATCGTCTGGATGGCGCGAGGCGCCCGATAGTCAGGATTTCTAGTAGTACTTTTTGTTGGGTTTACTTAGCACCTAATCTAGAGTTTGGAAGCATCACACATGCCACAATTAAATTTTTAAAGGTGCTAAATAAACTAAACTAGAATCTTAACTAGAATTTTAGGGTAACAATGAACAAGTATCACATACAAATGAGAATCTATCACTATGTGAAGAGATTACAACCTTTGTAGACCTTTCTTGGTGACTCCTTGGACCTTTGAGAGTATGGAACGGATCTCTAGAGGCCTTCCTCGTTCACGATGATCCACCCAAATTCGCTTTGCCCAAAGCTCCTTGCTTTACTTGATCTTTGAAAGAAGTATGGCAAACACCCCACACAAATGGGCTAGAGAGGTGTAGAATGATGAGGTGGTTTGTATTCTATAATCAAAACCCTTTCTTTTTATCAACCTCACTCTTTTGAAATATCAAGAGAGCTTGGAAGAAGAAGAAGATAATGGTGGCTAAGCTTTTCTCAAAAGATAATGATATGATGAATAATGAAGATGAGAATGAATAAACAATATTAAATCCTTCTCACTTCAACCATGGTTAGTAAATATCTAGATATTTATTATTGAGTAATAAGAACCATAGAAAATAAACTCATGGTTAATAGTTAAGTCAAGTGTAGTCAAAGTAGATAAATATCAACCATGAGTGAATTATCTTTTCTTTAACTAAAAATAAATAAATATATACATATTTACAACCATGTGAGTCTTGCATTGCCACCATTTGTGTATCATACCCATGATACACTGTATGTATGTATGTATGTATGTATGTGTCCATGCACATCATCATATGCATACATGCATGCATACATCAACAAAGAAAAGGGTTTAATAAAGAATTATGCTAAAATTCTTTGTTAAATCAACACTTGATTTAACAAACCGGTCATATCACATACGACCCGACCAATAGAAAAACGCCCGATTAATATACGGTATCTGATTGAATCATTTCATGTGTCGTGTTTTGAAAAGTGTAAAAGATCACAAGCAAAGAAATTTGTAAACCGCAATCAATTAACGGTGTCTATTGTAGGTTCGTTAGCGAGAGCGGATCGTCCACAGAGATTGTGTGAATTTGTTCGAAATCGTTTTAATTGAGTTGAAAAGAATATATAAAAGAAAATATTCAAGATTTGTGAGATTTTGTTTCAAGAAACATAAAGAAATTAGATCTAGAATCAAGAATTAATAAAGATCAAGAAAATGTCCAAACCAATTGAATTCTCAAGATTTGTAAAGTAGCTTGTAGGAATCGATCAAATTGATAGTGATGATGAATACTGATGATTACGAATTCTTATCTATTGAGCATTTGTTGCAAGATCGATGACGATCAACGAGGTTTAGGGATCTTTTGAAGAAACTAGGGTTTCTCCTTCACCATCCCTTGTCCTTTCATTGATTATCATTCAAATTCTAGCCTCCAGCAAATTAAATCACCGATCGTTGATCTCTAATTTGGAGCGAAAACATTCAAGAAAGCGATCTCGCTCAAATTAGGTATTCGTTGATTCAATTTCATAATGTTTACAAAACTCATAAGACTTAAGAATCGTTCAAGAATTTCATCATCATCATCTACCTATTCTTTCGATTCCGCTATAAGCGGAGATTTCACTCACACATCATGAAAAAGGAAAGAATCAAGAATTGATAACTCTTCATAATTCAAAAATGTAAAGAAAAGCAAGATTTATAATTTTTACCTTTATTAATCGATGATTAGGTACAATTCACTCAAGTCGAGGTTACAAAATTTGAGGAGGTAACTAGATCCACCGAAATTAGCTTCGCATCGATCTTCTTGAGTCGTGGATCGTCGTAGATCTCTTGCTCGAATGATTATCGGCGTTGCTTCAAAGGATATTCATTTGCTTGCTTGATTTGTTCTCGATGAATCTTGATTTGGTTTTGGAATTGGATTTGGGCTAGGATTTTGAGTTACAAGTTGTGTCACTTAACTTGTGTGTGGAATTGATATTGAACAACTAATCAACTAATGAACAACCTTTTTAATGAAGCCCTAGGTCCCCTTTTATAGTTTTTCCCTTATCTTCTCGTAGAAGCTTGGTTGTTATGAGGCTTCCATAGGAAGCTAGGTAGGTACCAAGATTACACTAGAAGATTGACTGTTATAGAGAAGCTTCTGGAGATTTCTAGGGACTTTGAAGTGTCTTGAGCAAGTTTGGCTGTTAAAAGAGAAGCCTCGGGAAAAGTTCCAACCGTCGACGAGTCGAATCGTCCGCGGATCCGCGGCGGATTAGCCTGACTCGGCCGCGGATCCGCGGCCTTTTGATGAGTTTGATGGCTAGTTTTCTTTGTGTCTCTTGATGTTGGCTTTATGGTTCTTCTCTGATACCTGGAATCTTATTATTGTTTCTTGGTTGCTACCAGATTTCAAGTCTTTGACTTGATGCGTTTTATCGGCACTTTTGTGATTTCGGTTCTTTTACTTGAAGAATTTTCTGCACACAATCTTGAGACAAGTATTTAGATTTACAAAGATCATGCGTGAAGTAATAAACACACAATTTTCCTTATAATGCCGGTTATAATGTATAACACATGTTATTTGATATTTCGCAGACGAATTGCCAATATGTGCTATATTTATAACAAACACCTTTATATGATTAGAAAGAGTAGGGAAATTGATGTGTTAAGAATGCAATATTTTCGACTGATCAAATTCCCCCAAACTTAATTTTGGTCGTCTCGAGCAAACACCTTTTATTTTTATTTAAGAGAAGGAGAAAATATATAAAAAAAAGAAAAACTAACTAGCGCACTTTTGTAGGCAACACGATTGTACTGAGTAAGTGCTGCAAGCCTTTAAACCTCTAGGTATCCCTAGTAGGAGGAGTGTTGTCTCCTGAGGGTTTTCAGCGGATTGCACCCAAAAAATCCTATAATAAAAGGAAGACTATGAAACTTACATGTAAAGATAAGAATTGTAAACGAAAGACTTTGAAAATTAAAGTTTCCAACTAATACTAGCTTTTCGGTTCTCATGAGCCCTATCTTAATAGTCATGAAAAGATGTTAGAAATCACATCATCCCTCAATAAAACATCGCCTTTATTCTTCATTCCTACCTTTCTTCAAAACACCGATCATATACCCCTACGTATGTGTAAAGAACATCCCTACACTCTGAGAATTCAATCCAAGCTATCATACTCTTGTCCATCTGCCTCAGTACTTTTTAATCTGTGAATATTTAGATGGGATTGCTCTCACATTTCTCATGCGACCTTTAATACTTCTTGAGGTACTAACCGACCGATTAAACATGTGCTTGCTGATTAGGTGTAAGTAGCATTTTCCTTGTCTTGCAACACCTAAGGCTTAGCAGTGACTCCCAAACCAGTTGGTCTAAGGCACTAGGTGATGAAGCACCCTCGCTATATTTTTTTTATGCTGCCTTGGTGATAACAAAACCAATGTTCATTTTTCTACACCATTTTTTATATTTTATTCTCCATTTATTATTTTCTTTGTACTTTGGCTTTTAGGCAAGAGCATTTCAATGTATCCTCTACTATCCCGAGTTTCAAGACGTGTGTAAGTACGTATAGTAGGGTATCAACATTCAAATGTTTGTCTTCCAGAATATGAACTATTTTTCAGACTTATTTTTATCCTCAGATTAGTGATTTCTTTCATCTTACTAACCCTTGGGACAACGGCTCATAACTACTTATTACTACTTCGTTTAAGAAAACTTCTAATTTTCTCGGTTTTCTTAAATTTTTCTAATCTTTTGGATGTAATTTTTCACTATCTAATCTTTTATTATCTTATTTATGTATAATTTTTTTTATTATTATATGTTTTGTGCATATGCAATGTATGACGCAAAGTGATGCGTAAATAAGCACAAACCTCCCCCAAACTTGTTTTCAACAATGTCCTCACTGCTGTCATCTGTTAAATCTCAAAAACCTACAAGCTTGGGAGGAAAATTCATTAACAGGGGACATGAAATATGATCGTGAAAATCCCCCCCCCCAAACTTATTCTTTTGCTCACCATTTTGTGTAAAAATTTTATTTTCAAGAGCCATATTATACCTCCCCAAACTTGAGTTAAATAATGTTAATCTTTTAAAATCACAAGAGGGGGTCAAAGTTATTGGTCAATGCCAAGGTTTGCAAAGACCGAAAGTCAACACCAACTATTCGAAGATTTTATCAGTGAAGTGCATCGGTTAGTGGAAGAACTGTAAGTGCACGGCGGCGCCTCGGCCGTCAATCCGAGACCAAAATGCGGAAACGATGATTTACTTTAACTTTTGAACCGGCACCACCGCGCACAAAAAATCCCGGATTGGGCCATTAAACTAATTCTAGCTAACTAAAGAACGGTTAGAGTGATATACCGAGCGATCCGTGTCCTTCGGTCTTCTCGTCGTCGTCCCGATCTCCCCGCGGAATCTCCGGTCTTCACCTCCTCGCCGGAAGCGCACCACATCGCCGGCTTCTTTTACGGGCTCCCACCTCTGGACCGAGGCAACTCGGGCACGAAGTTGGCGAGCCAACGTGCCCAAGGATGCTATAGGTTATCTGTAGATTGCTTTATCTCATTTGGGGTTGTGGAGGTTGCCTTTTGGTTGGAGGAATGAACTAAGCTTTTGGAGATGGAGCAATGGGATTTTTACTAAGCCAAATGAGTATATTTTCCCTCACAAATAATTGGGACAGCCCCCTCTTGTTGTGGCCGGCCCATGCATAGTGAAGGGAGCAAGAGAGAGTTATGAGTGAGGATCAATAATACAAGGAAGAGAAAAGGAGATTATCAAGTCAAAAAGCAAACCACACTCCCTCATCATAACCAACCATCATCATCAAGCATGATGACTCCAAAAGTAAACCATGATGAATAAGAAAGTCAAGCAATGATTATCCAAGGAAAGTCAAATGAGGGTGCAACCATCATGAAGCAATATTATGCAAAGACCACCCTCTAAAAGGCTTATTTGCATAAATGCAAATAAGCCCTCCTCCATCAATGTTCAGCCAATGAAAGATACAAAGAAATATGGCCGAAACGGAAAACAAACTGGCAACTCCAAAAAACTGATCCCGTAATAAATTACAGGAAAACCCCGCTACTGTATATACATACCCGTATTTGTATTCCGACCGAATACAAATGCAATGAGACAAAATCTACACTGTACTATACTACGATCCGGCTTAAACCAATGCCGGCTAGTATTATCCGTCCGATCATGATCCGTGCAATACCGCATGTATCTGATCGAACCCTGTCATATCTCCATACGGCCTCTACAGCGTTTCGCCCGAAACTTGAGCAACTGTCTGTGGGGGACTCTAAAGACTCTTCAATACTATGGCTGTGGATTTAACCACTAGCACGTCAGAGGTATTAGCCATATGTGACGGGCTACCAGCTATTGACCAAAAGGGACATCGATGAGCGAACTCATTCTGACACCCTACTAAGCCTGTCAGTGACAATATCCGTACAGTCCGGTCCGTTCGTCTATGAGCATCGCATGGCGGGCCTAGGGGGTTGGTAAGAGTCAGACCCCCAAAAGCGGTACAAGTCGTGTCGCAGTGTAGCCCAGAACACCCTGAGATACTACTGGAATACCTACCAGTAAATCTCCTGCCTCGGCCGAGGGCTTTGTGTAATGGCTATCCTAGACATAGCGTGACCTCACCCCTAATACCGGGAGAGACGAACCCCTGAAGATCCGCTCACTGCCTCCATGTGGCTCGGGACTGTACCCAACTAAAACCTGTTTGCACGTCTCCTTTGAGCGTGGTAGGGTAGTAATCAAAGTACAGTGGGAACTCACACGAGACAAATGACGATCCTCAGGTCGATGAACTAACCAGTACACATGTCACCAGGAAACTGCTATCTGACGTCAGGTATAAGTCCAACTAGCATGTTCATACCAATTGCGCATTCACAATACTCTAAATATTATATGAATTAGGTTGTAGTTCAATTCAACCTCAAACTTACCTAAATTCCAATTATTCCAAAAACCTAGTAAGCATCCATTTGTCATTTTTGTTCAAATCTACATGTTTTAACAATTCTAGTGGCCACAATAATAACATAATAACTTAGTTTGACCATACAATGCTTTACTACAATCACATAATGACGATCCTCAGGTCGATGAACTAACCTGTACACATGTCACCAGGGAACTTCTATCTGACGTCAGGTATAAGACCAACTAGCATGTTCCTGGCGAGTCCAGTCCGGTGAACTCATAACACAATGAGCACCTATATACATCTTAGGTGAATCAACTGACACCGGTGGCTTGTGAGACCGGCCACCGCCCTTCGTCGGGGTCTCGACTGTATACACTAGTCTACTCTGGAGTATCGATGCCCTGTCTCGAAACTCCCACGACTAGGGACCTTTTAAGGATGTGCTTAAAGACTACCAGCTCCCACGTATATGATCGCCCTCATACTGCTGGCAGTCAAGCAAGAATCCTAGGGGCTCTATCAACGTGTAATAGCGACCTATAAGGTCACCTAAAGCAGTACACGATGATAAAGATAAACCAGATAGCATACTATCATCTTGAGTAAGACTGTCCTATCGGGATAGGTCCTCCCTCAATCATTGCAATCAAGTGCCTGCGATCAAATAATTGACTCTAAGGGCACTATCTCCAACAATATCCCACTTGCACTCAAGGCTAATTATTGCGATGTCGCATACTCACAGCCCGTGTGATACCGAACACCCAACTCCTCTACTAGTCAGTCTCACAAAACCCGTTTGCGAAACTATTGCGTTTGAGGAATAGCCTCAGTGAGTGGATCCGTCTTGATGTTTCTTTCTATGTCTCTTTTTATCTCAAGTTCGCGGAGAAAACCATCTCCCGAAATGAGCAATACCTGTCTTAGAATGTGTCTGGATGTCTGATGGGACCTAGCTCATAAATGAACTCCAAATCCTAACTTCTTAAACTGTATCGTCAACTGAACTCAATCAGTATCCTGCGCCATGCCTCCCTCAGTATCCCCTTGGACCACCTGTCCAAAATACTGCCCCTCGTCAGAAGGAAAAATATAACTCTGACAGCCACTCTGTCATCCAGGTCACCTTGGAAGCCTGGAATGATAACCGTTTCCCGAAGGAGGCCGCCGTTATCAAATCCCTAGAACATTCACTTATGTTCTAAAACTGCTTCCGATTGTTTCTCCAGGATTGGATCAATATCAACTTACTGCATCTACTGCAAAAACAACATCTGGTGTGGTACTTGACATCTCATGATTGACTCAATTGCCTAAGCAAGTGATCTGCCAATCATGCACATCCCTCTCCCCTTTAGTCTGTAAGACACCTTTAGAGAGGGTGACTCCATCACCTGCAGGTACACTACCATGCTTGGAGTCGTCCATTCTAAAACACCTTCAGAATCCTGTCTAAGTACCCTGATTGGGAAACTACCCAAATCCAGATCTAAAACCATAGATCTAGTAACCAGAATGTCTTGATATTATATCCAAGTACCATGTCGAGAAACCACTGTGTGACAACCAAAGTATAACCGATCGTAGTATAGGAATATCACTTCCTACCCTGTGTATGTCATCCAAATACCAGGACATCACACCCTACTACCTTCTTAACAGATCCATCCCCTATTCTGATGAAGTCAAACCTAAGACTGTCATATCAGAAATAGATGATCTATCTCCGCTACATCTGCTTTAGTTTATAGCTAGACATTAGCCACTTGTCCACCAATGCTTCCGCTGCTCCCACTGACCACGACAACCCTCTGGCAGAGTCATATACACGTACACTTCTAAAGCTAGTTTATAACGACGCTATATTCATCCTCCTGCCGGGTCTTGCAACAATGGCAAGTCTGGGTAAACAAGAACCTCCTTGTCATCGTCCTTGAGGTTACCTGAGTACCTCTCGGGTGCCTGAGGTTAACCACCTTATCTGCGGAGTGGCCAATGGAATGTCAAACCAGATTGAATCTTTAGGTTCTTATCAAATCTTCAGTAATCGTTTGCGGTTCTGGAATCACTTCCAGTTCTACCATACTCCCACTACTATTTTCTGAAAAAATCCATTTTTGTTAAAACTGTGGCGAGTCTAGAACAATATCACTATTGATCTTCCAGATGGTAGAAAGTCAACCCTCGTCATAGCCTGGGTCAACCCACAAACATCCATTACATAAACGTGCCTTGAGTTATCTAGAGTGTGGTTTTAAGCATAAGCCGGACAACTCCCTGTACCTTAACATCGTTAAGATATGAACTGTTCTATATCCAATACAGAAACAGAGGCACTGATTTAATTGAACTAGATTCAAATCATGCAGCTGTCTCCAGTGCATGTCAGTTAAATGGAAGGAAGCCGATCAGCGTTACTCAACTTAGGAGTGCTTCCAATTATGAGTAACCTGAAAGAGAAGAAAGTTCTCTTAATCATTACTATCAACTGAATACCATTCATAAGTATCTATATCTTCGATCACCTTGAAGAATCCCGATACTTGCTATACCTGGTTCTCTACTTTAGTCATATACCTATAACTTCTCAAAATTCGGACCTTGCGTTTCTACGAAACACTTGTCTAAAAACTAGAGAAGTCATAAGTAAACCGAATATAGTACGAGGACCAACCCCTCTGTCCTAATGGACACTGGACAATATACAATACTCTATATAAGTCCCTTGAGTCTAATAACTCAAACCCTGTGCATCGTAGGCTGAAAACTGTACTTATGGTTAAGAAGAATTACACCGCGGTTTAATGCTCCTTACCTTACCATCCACTGATATAGGTAAATGTCATAGACATAATTTCAAAAAGGTATATCTCACTCTATAAAAATAGACGTACAGATATATCAATTTGAAATTGGTGCATAACAACGGATATTCAAAACCAAATATTTGCCGTCCGGCAAACAACCTAGGTGACTTCCTCAAATATCACCGATTACAACGAATCCCGATATAATGAGGATGATCACCCAATTCCCAATAACTTACTCCCACTCATCATCTGTAAAACCATACAAATGTGAGAATCACACCGGGTAAATACATACCCTGGAGTAAGGACTAATTGGGAAATCAGTTTCCTTTTAACAGTACACAGTGAAACTGAAACATGTAAATGTTTCGATGGGGTATTCTGGTATTCCTAGTAATGCCTCTTCCATTATCAGATTCATAACTGTAACCGTATATTTCTATACCATCTCTTCGCATCCTTTCATATGCCTTTAGTCATTACCTTCTGCACACCCCTTTAGGCCAAATGGTTTTCTTCCTTCCCTACCGTTCGGCACTAGCCTATGGTTTGGAAGAAGACTATCCAATAAGCATAATGGGTGTACTGTCCTAATCCTAGGAGCACTCGCAACGCGAAAGAAGGTAAGGATAAAAGACAACTGAATAAAACCTTATTCCTATTTCTCCAGAACCAGAATCCATCCCCGAACTGGAACAAGTTCCTTTCAAGTTCGTATATAACCATACGATGGAGTATCCAATAAACTGTGGATCTTCGTAGTGATACGGAGTGTCCTGGAGAAATACAAAGGTGAAGTGGGAGTGGTAATGAAATACCTGGTTTGGTCGTGAATAGCAGTCGCAATTTACTTTGCCCTCTTACTAATCCCTTGATATGTCTTTACTTAATACCTTCTGCACACCATCGTTATGCTAATTGGTTTTCTTCATTCCCTACCGTTCGGCACCAGCCTAAGGTTTGGAAGAAGATTATCCAATTTGCGTAATAGGTGTACTATCTCCTAAACCAAGGAGTACTCACAACCTGAGAGAAGGTAAAAGGAAAAAAAACAACTGAATAGCCCTATTCGTTTTCTCCAGAACCGGAAACCATCCTCGAATAAATTCCTTCGAGTTCGTATATAACCATACGATGGTTTTGTCCAATGGAAGTGGACGTTCGTGGTAATACGGGGTGTCCTGGAGAAAAGGGTAAAAGCAGGAGTGGCAATGAGGTTTGCAACTCTGACAATCCAAAAGCCGGTGTTTAAGAAGGTTCGATCAACTTGGTCACTGAGTCATAGTCTAGGGTCGGGTCAATGGTCGCTGCTAAAGAGAGAGAGAGAAAAGAAATACTCAGCGCGCACTCTAACCTAGATCAGATGGTTACCAATTTATCTAATCTGGAAACCTCCCACTTTACCGTCAAATTCTCCTCCAAACCTGAAAGAAGAATTAGTCGGGATCACCCGAGGAGTAAACCAACTCATCAGTGGGAATCGGGATCCAACTATCATCGCATGATAACGTGACGGACTTCGCTCACGTTATCACACTCCAGAAGGTGTGCGCATATCTGGCAAGTTTCAGTTTCTTTAGAAACTCCCGATGTGATTTTTGCCCCATGCTCTTATGACCTTGACGAAGGCCAACAAATCATAAGTCACGTGTCAAGTTATACCCGTCATTCTCCCAGTTAATTTGAACCCACCCGTACAAGCCCTTGACTTTGGCCAACAAGGCTATACGACTGTCCCAAACCAACGCATCTATCTATGCTGCAGAAAGGCAACAAGCAGCTACCATACACTATGCCTTGACGAAGGCCAACAAACATAGCATGAATACTACGTGCTATCCGTCTGAAACGAAGGAGGGCTACGAATGGTTTCTGGCGAAAAACCATTAACGTAATGAACTTGATATCGTTGAATGAACCGGATAGCTTTTTATAATATTATAGTGACGAAAACCTTTGCTAAAGAGGTCACTTCCGGTGAAGGGATCTCGGCTCTTTCCCTGTAGAATGAGGTGCAGGATATTCCAACTGAATACCACGATGCAAAGCAAAAGTAATCGGCTATAGTGAAGTTATTGCCCCGACGCAAACTTCTGTCCAAGGGATCACTCCCGGTGCAGGGATCTCGGCCCTTGCCTCGTCGACTGAGGTGCTAGATATTCATAACCGAATACCACTGTGCAAAACAAAAGAGAACGCCCTTGCAATAACAGCTTTTTCAAAAATTGTTCCAATAACATCAAACAGGTTTGTTTAGTTTGCATTGATCTGAATCAATGCAGTCCCATCAATTGATCACACCACAAAGAACGAAAATAATGATGTATGTATATGCCATCTGCATTCACCACTGGGTCCCATCATTACCCTTTAGGTTAGTTAACTAACGACAGAGCGGGGACTGGACTAGCGTGGATGCAAAACATATACAACATCTACTAGTATATATATAATATATAATTTTCGCTCAAGGCGTGATAAAATGCAACATCACAGAAATGTAATAAGCATCACAGAACAATACAGATATCAGGGATCCCCAGGTTTCACAGAGCCGCTACTGAAACCCGACGTTCCCCTGGTCGTGTGGATAGCCTGTGCAATGAAATCCTAGACCCCCACGGGCGCGGCAAGTTACCCGCCAAAACCTGAAGCGAGGCAGCCCTTTCAGCAACGTGAATGGACCACCCAACACTTCACGGAATCCGGTAACTTGGGCACCCCTTTTGGGTCAACCTGTACCCCCTACGAGTGCGGTGAATAACCTGCCAATTCTAGAGTAAAGCCTCCTCCGTCTCAACGCCATGAGATGCGGGCCCGTTGCCCTCTAGAACCCGGCTATCCGTGCACCCCTCCTTAGGATAATCCTAGTACAGAAAGTAAAATATACATACAACGGGTACATCGACCTCACCCCGGTCGTGCCCCAAAAGAATAATATACAAATGGGCAGTGACGGCAGTCCACATATCGGACGCTCGCCCCGCAATATCAAATGTACATATAAAACAAAACTGTACTAACATTGCATCCAGGCTATCCCCCACGTGTTAGTGTATATGCCCTAGAGGCCATTACTGTATCATACTAGTTTGTATATTACTTAATGGAAGCTTGGGATATTCCCAGTTGTATAGACAATCTTGCTCAAAATGGTAGTATGCTACTTGGTTTGTTTCTACTTTAATATGTGCATGTGTTTCTTTTAACATATTGCTTATACATATTAGTAGAGCCCTTAGGATCTTTGCTTGATTACCAGCGTTGTGATGGCAGTCACACTCGTGGGGGCTGTATAATCCACAAGCACATCCTTAAGCAGGTCCCTAGTCGCAGGACTATCGAGACAGGGATTCGATACTCCGGAGTAGACTAGCGTATGCGCTTCTCATCCCAGCAGGGGAGACGGTCTATCCCACAGCCGTCAGTACGTCGTACTTGAGATAGTATGCGGGTGCTCGTTAGGTTACAAGTACACTGGACAGGACTCGTCGGGAACTGATTGGTTGGTATTATACCTATCGTCAGTTATCAGTTCCCAGGTGACATGAGTACAGCTTAGTCCGCTGACTTGACACTGTTACTTCGCCTCGATTGTGTTCCCATTGTACTTTGATTACTACCCTACCACGGCTCAAAAGAGTTATGCAAACAGGTAGTAGTTGGGTGTAGTCCTGAAGCACTTGGAGGCGGTGACGGTTAGACAGGATTCGTCTCTCCCGGTATTGGCGGTTGACATCGCGCTGTGTCTAGGAGAGCCATTACACGAGTAGTCCCTGGCCAGGGCAAGCGAGATATACTGGTAGCTTTCCAGTGTTATCTCAGGATGTTCTGGGCTTCACTCCGACACGACTTGTACCGCTATTAGGGGACTAACGTTTACCGCCCCCTAGGCCCGCCATGCGATGTATCAGACGAACAGACCGGACTGTACGGAGACTGTCACATTCAGGCTCAGTAGGAGTTCAGATGGGTTTCACCTCATCCGTCTTCTTATCGGCATCTACCTGGGGGCCGTTACATACAGCTAGTGCCGCTTGCGGTCTGTGGTTAAACCCACTGCCAGTGTAGTGTCGAGTCTTTTGAGTCCCACACAGAAAGCTATTCGCCTTTAGGCAAAAGAGTAGAGGTCGCATGGTTTTGCGACAGGGTTCGGTTGTATCCGCGCACTTGTGCACGTTTAGTGACCGGGCAGTTTTAACTAGCGGGCTTTGGTTTAAGGCAGATCCTAGTATACGTTTTGGGATTGGTTTTATCTCGTTTGTATTCGTGTTCCTCGGAACGCGGATGCGGTTGTGTATGCACAGTTGACAGAGAGACAGAGGCAGAGGATTCTCATTGTGGTTGCTGACTGTTGACTTTTGTCAAACCCTAATGAGATTAAGACATATGATTAACAATAATATTAATTGAGTATTATAGTGACATGGTTAGGGTTGAAAGGTTGACATAGTGGACTTGTTGACTTTTGTTGACCGGTCGACTAGGTTGGACTTGTTGACCACCATCATGACAATGGCCATCATTTGGTTGCATTGACTTATGCTTGCTTGTTTTGTTCACCATTTGCATTTAATGCAAGAAATGATAGTGTCATTTGTCATGATAATAACCTTTACAATATACTCAATTATCATTACTTGTTATCATGATGCTTTTCGATTATGAGAGGGTGTATGAGAAAAGTGAGGCTCATTCTTTCATTAGCATTCTCTCTCTTGAGCTCTCTCATTTTCTCTAGCTCTCACCCTCTTCCTCTTGCTCTCTCTCTACCTCAAGGGCAAGCCATTCTCATGTGTTGAGACTCATTGCCCTAGAGATAAAAAGACATCAAAACAATCCTCTACTCATCCTAGTTCACAAGGTTTAGCAAACCGAGTGATCTAGTTTCTTCAAGTTCGAAGATGAAGCCAAAGCTAGAAGCTTTCGGGTGGATCCGTCTTCGGTGCAAGAAGACGAGGAGGAGAGGCCGGTCCGTACACCACACGAGTTGAAGACGAAGGAGTTCAAGAAAGGTATAACCCCCTAACCGAGTAGTTAAACAACTCCTAGTTAGGTTGTTAGATAGATAGTTTAACAAAGATCCGGTTTGAGTCCATGTTACCATCTCTAGAAAAATTGTTTTTCATCATTTCCGCAAGCCCGTAAATACCGGGAGCGGTAGCATGGACTTACACCACGACCAATCTGCAACATCACAGCACAACACAGAACATCAACGTGAATGTCACGTTCGCAAATCCGTCTAAAAGGGCTATAGCAGTTAGACATGATTTACCGATCAAATGACATTCACGGTCGCAGATATAATGTAAATACTGTGAACTAATATGTTTAAAATATTCAATCGATCAAATTTACCCAAGTGGGTCCCAGGAACTACTGTAGCACATAAAGAAATTCTGCGCCCAAAAAGAATATACCAAAGCCCCTATTTTCAACACAGAGACTCTCTGTAAAAATTTGATACACTGAACAGTAAAGACTGCGGCGGAACCGCGGCCCAAGCATGGGTTTGGCCGCGGTTCCGCGGTAGGATAGTGTGTTCACGTGATAAAATTTCTACAGAAGTCTTAGAATTCCCTGCACATCATTCTGCAACGCTTTAAAAAAATTTCTGAGCCAAAACAAAATCGACAGAGAACAGATGTACATAAAAATGCGGTATTGGGATTTTTGTCCGATCGGAAATGTAAACACATTAGACAAAGCTAGACTAGGTTAGTGG
This sequence comes from Agapanthus africanus, assembly GCA_030015575.1. Classification (NCBI taxonomy): domain Eukaryota; kingdom Viridiplantae; phylum Streptophyta; class Magnoliopsida; order Asparagales; family Amaryllidaceae; genus Agapanthus; species Agapanthus africanus. Next base: position 401,392,001 of record CM057350.1, on the reverse strand, counting down.
CGTGGCTCTGATACCAGTGTAAGTACACGGCGGCGCCCCGGCCGTCAATCCGAGGCCAAAATACGGAAACGATGATTTACTTTAACTTTTGAACCGGCACCACCGCGCACAAAAAATCCCGGATCGGGCCATTAAACTAATTCTAGCTAACTAAAGAATGGGTAGAGAGATATACTGAGCGATCCGTGTCCTTCGGTCTTCTCGTCGTCGTCCCGATCTCCCCGCAGAATCTCCGGTCTTCACCTCCTCGCCGGAAGTGCACCACATCGCCGGCTTCTTTTACGGGCTCCCACCTCTGGACGGAGGCAACTCGGGCACGAAGTTAGCGAGCCGACGTGCCCAAGGATGCAGTAGATTATCTGTAGACTGCTTTGTCTCATTTGGGGTTGTGGAGGTTGCCTTTTGGTTGGAGGAATGAACTAAGCTTTTGGAGATGGAGTAATGGGATTTTTACTAAGCCAAATGAGTATATTTTCCGTCACAAATAATTAGGATAGCGCCCCCTTGTTGTTGCCGGCCCATGCATAGTGAAGGGAGCAAGAGAGAGTTATGAGTGAGGATCAATAATACAAGGAAGAGAAAAGGAGATTATCAAGTCAAAAAGCAAACCACACTCCCTCATCATAACCAACCATCATCATCAAGCATGATGACTCCAAAAGTAAACCATGATGAATAAGAAAGTCAAGCAATGATTATCCAAGGAAAGTCAAATGAGGGTGCAACCATCATGAAGCAATAATATGTAAAGACCACTCTCCAAAATGCTTATTTGCACAAATGCAAATAAGCCCTCCTCCACCAATCTTCAGCCAATGAAAGATACAAAGAAATATGGCCGAAACAGAAAACAAACTGGCAACTCCAAAAAACTGATCCTGAAATAAATTACAGGAAAACCCCGCTACTGTATATACATACCCGCATTTGTATTCTGATCGAATACAAATGCAATGAGACAAAATCTACACTGTATTATACTAGGATCCGGCTTAAACCAAAGCCGGCTAGTATTATCCGTTCGATCATGATCCGTGCAATACCGCACGTATCTGATCGAACCCTGCCATATCTCCATACGGCCTCTACAGCGTTTCGCCCGAAACTTGAGCAACTGTCTGTGGGGGACTCTAAAGACTCGTCAATACTATGGCTGTGGATTTATCCACTAACACGTCAGAGGTATTAGCCATACGTGACGGGCTACCAGCTATTGACCAAAAGGGACGTCGATGAGAGAACTCATTCTGACACCCTACTGAGCCTGTCAGTGTCAATATCCATACAGTCCGGTCCGTTCGTCTATGAGCATCGCAAGGCGGGCCTAGGGGGTTGGTAAAAGTCAGACCCCCAAAAGCGGTACAAGTCGTGTCGGAGTGTAGCCCAGAACACCCTGAGATACTACTGGAATACCTACCAGTAAATCTTCTGCCTCGGCCGAGGGCTTTGTGTAATGGCTCTCCTAGACACAGCGCGACCTCACCCCCAATACCAGGAGAGACGAACCCCTGAAGATCCGCTCACTTCCTCCATGTGGCTCGGGACTGTACCCAACTAAAACCTGTTTGCACGTCTCCTTTGAGCGTGGTAGGGTAGTAATCAAAGTACGGTGGGAACTCACACGAGACAAATGACGATCCTCAGGTCGATGAACTAACCTGTACACATGTCACCAGGGAACTGCTATCTGACGTCAGGTATAAGATGTAAGTCCACGTTGCCCACCCCGGTGGTTGCGGGGAGGCGGAAAACGGAATAAAAATCGGATTTTTATGAGCTTAGGCAACATGGACTAGACTTTAAAGGATCTTTGCTAAACAAAAACAAGCTAAAACTAACTAGAAACTAGCTAAGTGCTAGAAAGGTTATACCTTGGGCTCTAAGTCCTTCTCTCCTTGCTCCTTGGAGTGGTGGAAGGAGGTCACCTTGGTCATCTTCTCACGTCGAAGAAAGATCCACCCGAAAGCCACAACCTTTGGCTTCAACTCCAAGCTAGAAGTAACTAGGGTGCAAGAAGTGCTAATCCTTGAACCCTAGATGAGAGTAGAGATTATCAAGAGAGGGTTTTTCTCAAGCTCAAGTGTTTCTCAACACATGAGAGGGGAGAGCTTGAGGGAGAGGAAGAACAAGAGAGAGAAAAGGAATAATAGAATGAGAGAATAATATGAAGCATTCTCTCATATATGTGAATTATTGTAATTAGATAATTAGCTAGATAATTGTCATGGTCAATCAAGACATGACCATTATCATTTCATTTTTAATGCAATTTGCAAGCATCAAAGAGTATCTTCCAAATGAATTGATGATGGTCAAAGTGTCAACCTAGGTCAACAAGTCAAGGAGGTCAAATGGTCAACAACCATAACCATGCACAATTATTAAACTAATATCAATTAACAATAATACACACATAAGCATTAGGGTTAATAAAATGACAATGGTCATTAACCCTAATCAAAGTCCTCTCCCTCTGTCTCAAGCAACTATGCATACGCACCCGTATTCGTGATCCGAGGAACATGAATACAATGAGAAAAACCAATCCCAAATCATATACTAGGATCCGGCTTAAACCAAAGCCCGCTAGTATAACCTGTCCGGACAACAAACGTGCACAAGTGCGTGGATGTGAACGAACCCAGTCGCAAAACCATGCGACCTCTACTCATTTTTCCTAAAGGCGAATAGCTCTCTGTGTGGGACTCTAAAGACTCGACACTACGCTGGCAGTGGGTTTAACCACAGACCGCAAGCGGCACTAGCTGCACGTAACGGTCCCCAGGTAGATGTCGATAAGAAGACTGACGAGATGAACCCCATCTGAACTCCTACTGAGCCTGTATGCGACAGTTTCCGTACAGTCCGGTCTGTTCGTCTGATACATCGCATGGTGGGCCTAAGGGGGTGGTGAACGTCAGTCCCCTAATAGCGGTACAAGTCGTGTCGGAGTGAATCCCAGAACACCCTGAGATAACACTGGAAACCTACCAGTATATCTCGCTTGCCCTGGCCAGGGACAACTCGTGTAATGGCTCTCCTGGACACAGCACGATGTCAACCCCCAATACCGGGAGAGACGAATCCTGTCTAACCGTCACTGCCTCCAAGTGCTTCGGGACTGCACCCAACTACTACCTGTTTGCACGACTCAGTAGAGCCGTGTAGGGTAGTAATCAAAGAACAGTGGGAACACACTCGAGGCAAAGTGACAGTGTCAAGTCAGCGGACTAAGCTGTACTCATGTCACCTGGGAACTGATAACTGACGATAGGTATAATACCAACCATCAGTTCCCGACGAGTCCTGTCCACTGTACTCGTAACCTAACGAGCACCCGCATACTATCTCAAGTACGACGTACTGACGGCTGTGGGACAGACCGTCTCCCGTGCTGGGATGAGAAGCGCATACGCTAGTCTACTCCGGAGTATCGATGCCCTGTCTCGATAATCCCACGACTAGGGACGTGTATAAGGATGTGCTTGTGGATTACCCAGCCCCCACGAGTGTGATCGCCTTCACAACGCCGGTAATCAAGCAAAGATCCTGAGGGCTTTACTAATATGTATATCTGCGATATGCTAAAAGAAACACATGCACATATTAAAGCAGAGACAAACCAAGTAGCATACTACCATTTCGAGCAAGATTGTATATACAACTGTGAATATCCCAAGCTTCCATTAAGTAATATACAAACTAGTATGATACAGTAATAGCCTCTAGGGCATATACACTAACAATCTCCCACTTGCACTAAGGCCATGTACTGGCGTATCGAAGACCTATCATCTCGATCAGCCACTCGAACTGAGTCTGGGGCAAGGCCTTGGTGAATGGATCTGCTGTGTTATCTTCTGAAGCAACCCTCTGAACCTCGATCTCCTGGCGATCCACGATCTCCCTGATCAGGTAATACCGCCTTAAGATGTGTCTGGATTTCTGATGGGACCTGGGTTCCTTCGCTAAAGCTATAGCCCCGTTGTTGTCGCAATACAGAGGTATTGGGTCAACAATGGACGGAACCACCTGAAGTTCTCTCAAGAACTTCCTCATCCAGACAGCTTCTTTTGCGGCATCAGATGCAGCGATGTATTCCGCTTCCATAGTCGAGTCCGCAACGGTTTCCTGTTTGGAACTCTTCCAACACACCGCCCCTCCATTGAGGGTGAAGACGAAACCCGACATGGACTTGGAATCATCCTTGTTACTCTGGAAGCTGGAGTCAGCAAAGGCCTCAATCTGCAGGTCTTTTCCGCCATACACCAAGAACATCTCCTTAGTCCTTCTCAGGTACTTGAGAATGTTCTTTACTGCTATCCAATGTTTCTCCCCAGGGTTTGACTGATACCTGCTTACCACACTCAGTGCATAAGCCACATCTGGTCTGGTACACAACATCGCATACATTATAGAGCCTACCGCAGAAGCGTAGGGTATAATAGACATGCGATCCCTCTCCAAATCAGTCTTGGGAGACATCTCTTTGGAGAGGGTGATCCCGTGATAAGCCGGTAGATTACCGCGCTTGGAATCTTCCATACTGAATCTCTTCAGTATGGCGTCGATGTACCTGGACTGCGAAAGTCCTAATATCCCCTTGGATCTATCACGGTAGATCCGGATACCCAGAATGTATGAGGCATCACCCAGGTCTTTCATGGAGAACCTGTGTGACAAGAACCCCTTGACAGATTGTAGCATAGGAATGTCATTTCCTATTAAGAGAATGTCATCCACGTATAAAACGAGGAATACTATAGTTCTCGCTACAAATCTACAATAGATGCATGGTTCATCTGGATTTTTGATAAAGCCAAATTCCTTGACCGTCTCATCAAAACAGATGTTCCAATTCCGCGATGCCTGCTTTAGTCCATAAATGGACTTAAGCAACTTGCACACCTTCCCGCTGCTCCCACTCTGAATGAAACCCTCTGGCTGGTCCATATAGACACACTCTTCTAAATGTCCATTTAGAAAAGCTGTCTTCACGTCCATCTGCCAAATCTCATAATCGTGGAAGGCAGCAATGGAAAGAAGGATCCGAATGGATTTCAGCATAGCTACTGGAGAGAAGGTTTCGTCATAGTCCAAACCAGGCCGGTGACGAAAACCCTTTGCAACCAGTCTAGCTTTATAGGTCTCAACCTGTCCATCTACACCAATCTTCCTTTTGAAGATCCACTTGCATCCTACGGGTTTTACCCCATCTGGAGCAATGTCCAACGTCCATACTTTGTTGGTGTACATGGACTCCATTTCGGTCCGCATTGCATCCAGCCATTTTACCGAGTCGACGCTCTGAATGGCTTGCTGGAAGCTAGTAGGCTCATCACAATCTATGATGCAGTCCTCTCTATCCCCGTCAATGAGAAAACCGTAGTATCTCTCGGGCGGATGAGACTGCCTACTACTCCTGCGGAGCGGCGTGGGAATGTCCTGATCTTTCGAACCCTCTGGTTCTACTAAGCTTTCAGTAATAGCTTGTGGTTCTGGAATTTCTTCCAGTTCTATTGCACTCCCACTTATTTCTTTTTTTAAGAACTGATGTTCCAGAAAATGGGCATTACGAGAAACAAGGACTTCTTGTTCCTCTGCGTAATAGAAAAGATACCCCCTGGAGTTCTTTGGGTATCCCACAAACTTGCACAGTACTGAGCGTGCCTCGAGCTTGTCCGTATGCTGCTTTTTGACATAAGCTGGACATCCCCAAATCTTCAGGTATTGAAGATAGGGTTTCTTCCCACTCCATAACTCATATGGTGTGGTAGGCACAGTCTTAGTGGAAACTCGGTTCAAAAGGTATGCAGCTGATTCTAGCGCATATCCCCAGAACGATCGCGGCAACTCAGCGTTACTCATCATGGACCGTACCATATCCAATAGTGTTCGGTTCCATCTCTCCGATACACCGTTATGTTGCGGAGTGTATGGAGGAGTAAGCTGAGAGAGAATTCCATTCTCTTTTAAGTAACCCAGGAACTCGGCACTCAAGTATTCACCACCTCGATCAGATCTTAGTGCCTTGATACTTTTGCCTGTTTGTTTTTCTACTTCATTCTTATATTCCTGGAACTTTTCAAAAGCTTCGGATTTATGCTTCATTAAGAAGACATGTCCGAACCTTGAGAAATCATCCGTAAAAGTAATGAAGTAAGAATAACCGCTTCGTGCATGTGTAGACATTGGACCGCACACGTCACTGTGTATGAGTCCCAAGAGCTCGCTCGCTCTTACTCCGTGTCCAGTGAATGGAGTCTTTGTCATCTTTCTTTTGAGACAGGATTGACAAGTTGCATACGATTGATATTCGAACGGATCCAAATATCCTTCTGTATGTAACTTAGTCAACCTTCTCTTATTGATGTGACCCAGTCTACAATGACATAAGAATGTTTTATTGATTTCTGGAGACTTTCTTTTGTGTGTATTCTGGACATTGAAAATCTGTGGTTGGTTTAACACGTATATACCGTTGTTCAATGTACCTGACCCAATCAAAACTTGATTAAGGTGAATGTTCACTACATTACTTACAAATGCAAATTCATAACCTTCTTTAGATAATAAAGATACAGAAATGATATTACAGGTTGCATTTGGTACATAATAACAACTACGGAAAACCAAAAAATGTCCATCTGACAATCCCAGGTGATAGTCCCCCACGGCCTCAGCATCCATGCTAGCACCGTTTGCAACTCTGAGGGTAATGTCACCTGCCTTCAAAACTCTACGCTTTCTCAACGCCTGCAAAGAATTACAGATATGAGATCCTGATCTGGTATCCAATACCCAGGATGTAAAGTTTATTGATAGACAGTTTTCAATAACATACACACCTGAAGCTGAAGCTGCAACTCGCTTCAAATCCTGTGTTCTGGCTTTCCAAGCCTTGCAATCCTGTTTCCAGTGACCACTTTTGTGACAATAGAAGCATTCTTCCTTCCCCACCAGCTTTCCCGCTATCTTTGTTGCTTTCCCTTTTCCCTTCGTATCCACTTTACCGACACCGCCTCTTGGTTTGGCGGGGTCTTTCTTCTTCTTACCCTTGGCTTTCGCCCTGGATCTAGAAGAGGAAGATCCTCCTACAAACAAAGTGGATGTCTCCCTACCTTTCTGTAGGGTGCCCTCAGCACTCCTCAACATGTTCAGAAGTTCGGAAAGTTCAACCTCCTTTCCTTGCATGTTGAAGTTAAGAATAAACTGGGCGTAAGTGGAAGGAAGGGACTGGAGAATCAAATCAGTATAGAGTTCATTCTCCAACGTGGTCCCAAGGTCCGTGAGCTCCTCAATGTAGCCAATCATCTTAAGCACGTGTTCCGTTACCGATGATCCGACGGACAACCTTGCCGAAAATAGCTTCTTCGACACTTCGTATCTTGCGATACGAGACTGCTCTCCATACAGTTCTTTTGTATGGAGAAATATGGACTCTAGGTCCATATTCTCGTGCCTCCTCTGATGTTCGTTGTCCATCGAGGCTAGTACGAGGCATTTGGCCTTCGCGCAATCTATTTACCAGGTCTTGTAGATTTCCCTATCTACGACACTGGTTTTGGGACCTGGGACAGGGGGAGCTTTGGTGGTAAGGACATACCCCAACTTGTCGTAAGTGATTGCCATCTTGACATTCCTGAGCCAATCTTTGTAGTTTGGCCCTGTCAATATGTTTTTATCTAGTAAAAACTTAAGTCCGGTCATGTTGAATGGTCGCTGCAATTATGAGAGAGAAAAGAAACACTTTAGCATGATGCTCTTGCAAGTTTAGAGTGGTTTTTAGTTTGTCTAAACTGGATGGCTCCCACTGTCTCTTGAATCCCTTCTCAAACCGTAAAGAAAGGATTAGTCAGGATCAATCCCACCGTACAATACTTGCTTAACCGTTCAGCCAGGCCAGTGTCGGTACTTCGAGGGAGGTTTTCCAACGCTTTCGCGAAGTCCCTTAATTAAGTAACCTCTTTTCCCTGTGGGCGTAGCCCCACTAACACCTTTCTAGACACCTACCAGGTTTATAGCATTGATCGTTAAGTGAGAGTTTTCCCGAGGAGTAGCATATACTCACAGTAGGATCGGGATCCAAATATCATCGCGTGATAAAACCGAAGGAAACCTACCAAAATTATCACACTCCAAATGTTATACAGCGCCAGCAAGTTTCAGTACTTATGAAACTCCCGATCTGGATTTTTGCCCCATGCTCTTATGACCTTGGCGTGAGGTCAAAATGTCATAAGTCACATGTCAAGATCTTCCCATCATTATCCTGGTTAATTTGAACCCACCCGTACCTACCCTTGACGTAGGCCAAAATGGCAGTACGACTGTCTCAAACCAACGCATTCTATCTATGCAACAGATAAATATCCGGCAGCTACCAATCACTATGCCTTGGCGTGAGGTCAAAATACATAGCTTGAATACTACCGAATATTTAACTTAAATGATGGTGGGCTACGGATGGTTTTGGCAAAACCGTGAACGTAGTGAACTTTATATAATCGATGGAACGAGATAGCTTTTAAAAGGAGTGGTTCAAGCTCCACGTTTAAAAGTTTAGTTTTTGAAAAGAACCGAGTGGTTTTCAAAGTGTTCCAATCGACTTTTACTTGGTTTATTTTCTTGCATTAGTTCTTTTAATGCGTCCCATCATTTAATCCTACCATTGCAGAAAACAACCAAAATATGACGTACGCTTATGCCATTCGCATTCGCCACGGGGCCCCGTCATCACCCGTTAGGTTACTTAACTAACGACAGAGCGGGGGCTGGGCTAGCGCGGCTGTAAAACATAAGCAACGCCTAAATAGTTATCATATATAAATATATAGCAATAAGAGACATTACAGATCACAGATGAATACATTGGATATACTAGGAATCCGCAATCCATTCGAGCCTGCAACGAAAAGAGGATTACACGGTCGCGGTGAATAGCCAATACCCCACCCAAGACCCCTACGGGTGCGGCAAACTACCCGCCAAGTACCCGAAGCGAAGCAACCTCCCTCAATACCGTGAGTAGGCCACTCGGCACTTCGAGATACCCGGTAGTTTGTGCACCCCCTCCATAGGTCTATCCTAGGAGCAAAAACAGTAAAAAGAATTATACAATGACGGCTACAACCCCGATCCGGTTGTGCGGCCATATAAATAATAATATTACATCAATTTACATATTACAATGAATGAAAGAAAAAGCAACACTCATCTCACATCCACCCCGGCTATTCATCCACGACAATCCAATCCATTCATATACACATACCAGCATCAATCACAGATCACAGATATATATAACCCCGACTAATCGACATATAGCGATTAGCCGACGTTCAATACATATAAACATCACAGATATAACCTTTATAGTCAAAGTGTATTGAAGTTCGGAAAAAATACGGATTTATAGGCCCCCAAAAACAAATTTCTATTATGGAAAATCTGGGCACATATAAACCATCTTAAAAATCATAAAACCAAGCCAGAAATACACTGCACCAAAATCGACCCAGAGAGGAGCCAAGACGGCCGCGGTTCCGCGGCAATAGCTTGCTATTGCCGCGGAACCGCGGCTCTTTGGTCGAGTCACTGGATCGTATTTTGGTGGCTTTCTTCACAAAACCCTGAGATGATTTTAGGTGTATGATATATTTTGTTTTGACCAGAAAAAATTTTAACAGAAACTTAGGGTTTTTAAAACTCGGTTTTTCGATTTTTCCGATTCGAACTTCGATACACTCTACTACCTAGCTAGTTTATGTTTAGTTAGGCTCTGATACCACTGTAAGTCCACGTTGCCCACCCCAGTGCTTGCGGGGAGGCGGAAAACGGAATAAAAATCGGATTTTTATGAGCTTAGGCAACATGGACTAGACTTTGAAGGATCTTTGCTAAACAAAAACAAGCTAAAGCTAACTAGAAACTAGCTAAGTGCTAGAAAGGTTATACCTTGGGCTCTAAGTCCTTCTCTCCTTGCTCCTTGGAGTGGTGGAAGGAGGTCACCTTGGTCGTCTTCTCACGTCGAAGAAAGATCCACCCGAAAGCCTCAACCTTTGGCTTCAACTCCAAGCTAGAAGTAACTAGGGTGCAAGAAGTGCTAATCCTTGAACCCTAGATGAGAGTAGAGATTATCAAGAGAGGGTTTTTCTCAAGCTCAAGTGTTTCTCAATACATGAGAGGGGAGAGCTTGAGGGAGAGGAAGAACAAGAGAGAGAAAAGGAATGATAGAATGAGAGAATAATATGAAGCATTCTCTCATATATGTGAATTATTGTAATTAGATAATTAGCTAGATAATTGTCATAGTCAATCAAGACATGACCATTATCATTTCATTTTTAATGCAATTTACAAGGATCAAAGAGCATCTTCCAAATGAAATGATGATGGTCAAAGTGTCAACCTAGGTCAACAAGTCAAGGAGGTCAAATGGTCAACAACCATAACCATGCACAATTATTAAACTAATATCAATTAACAATAATACACACATAAGCATTAGGGTTAATAAAATGACAATGGTCATTAACCCTAATCAAAGTCCTCTCCCTCTGTCTCAAGCAACTGTGCATACGCACCCGTATTCATGATCCGAGGAACATGAATACAATGAGAAAAACCAATCCCAAATCATATACTAGGATCCGGCTTAAACCAAAGCCCGCTAATATAACCTGTCCGGACAACAAACGTGCACAAGTGCGCGGATGTGAACGAACTCTGTCGCAAAACATGCGACCTCTACTCATTTTGCCTAAAGGCGAATAGCTCTCTGTGTGGGACTCTAAAGACTCGACATTACACTGGCAGTGGGTTTAACCACAGACCGCAAGCGGCACTAGCAGTACGTAACGTTCCCCAGGTAGATGTCGATAAGAAGACCGACGAGGTGAACCCCGTCTGAACTCCTACTGAGCCTGTATGTGACAGTCTCCGTACAGCCCGGTCTGTTCGTCTGATACATCGCATGGCGGGCCTAGGGGGCGGTGAACGTCAGTCCCCTAATAGCGGTACAAGTCGTGTCGGAGTGAAGCCCAGAACACCCTAAGATAACACTGGAAACCGACTAGTATATCTCGCTTGCCCTGGCCAGGGACTACTCGTGTAATGGCTCTCCTGGACACAGCACGATGTCAACCCCCAATACCGGGAGAGACGAATCCTGTCTAACCATCACTGCCTCCAAGTGCTTCGGGACCGCACCCAAAAACTACCTGTTTGCACGACTCTTTTGAGCCGTGGTAGGGTAGTAATCAAAGTGCAGTGGGAACACACTCGAGGCGAAGTGACAGTGTCAAGTTAGCGGACTAAGCTGTACTCATGTCACCTGGGAACTGATAACTGACGATAGGTATAATACCAACCAACAGTCCCCGACGAGTCCTGTCCAGTGTACTCGTAACCTAACGAGCACCCGTATACTATCTCAAGTACGACGTACTGACGGCTGTGGGACAGACCGTCTCCCACACTGGGATGAGAAGTGCATACGCTAGTCTACTCCGGAGTATCGATGCCCTGTCTCGATAGTCCAACGACTAGGGACCTGTATAAGGATGTGCTTATAGATCACCCAGCTCCCACGAGTGTGAGCGCCATCACAACGCTGGTAATCAAGCAAAGATCCTAAGGGCTCTACTAATATGTATATCTGCGATATGCTAAAAGAAACACATGCACATATTAAAGCAGAGACAAACCAAGTAGCAATCTACCATTTCGAGCAAGATTGTATATACAACTGTGAATATCCCAAGCTTCCATTAAGTAATATACAAACTAGTATGATACAGTAATGGCCTCTAGGGCATATACACTAACATAAGACCAACTAGCATGTTCCCGGCGAGTCCTTGTTGGAGATAGTGCCCTCAGAGTCAATTATTGGATCACAGGTACGTGATTGCAATGATTGAGGGAGGACCTATCCCGGTAGGACAGTCTTACTCGAGATGATAGTATGCTATCTGGTTTACCTTTATCATCGTGTACTGCTTTAGGTGACATGACACGTCGCTATTACACGTTGATAGAGCCCCTAGGATTCTTGCTTAACCACCAGCAGTATGAGGGCGATCATATAAGTGAGAGCTGGGGGTCTACAAGCATATCCTTAAAAGGTCCCTAGTCGTGGGAGTTTCGAGACCGGGCATCGATACTCCATTAGTAGACTAGTGTATACAGTCGAGACCCCGACGAGGGGCGGTGGCCGGTCTCACAAGCCACTGGTGTCAGTTGGATCACCTAAGATGTATACAGGTGCTCATTGGGTTATGAGTACACCGGACAGGACTCGCCGGGAACATGCTAGTTGGTCATATACCAGACGTCAGATGGCAGTTCCCTGGTGACATGTGTGCAGGTTAGTTCATCGACCTGGGGATCGTCATTTGTCTCGTGTGAGTTCCCACTGTACTTTGATTACTACCCTACCACGGCTCAAAGGAGTCGTGCAAACAGGTTTTAGTTGGGTACAGTCCCGAGCCACATGGAGGCAGTGAGCGTATCTTCAGGGGTTCGTCTCTCCCGGTATTGGGGGTGAGGTCGTGCTGTGTCTAGGAGAGCCATTACACAAAGTCCTTGGCCAAGGCAAGGAGATTTACTGGTAGGTATTCCAGTAGTATCTCAGGGTGTTCTGGGCTACACTCCGACACGACTTGTACCGCTTTTGGGGGTCTGACTTTTACCAACCCCCTAGGCCCGCCATGCGATGCTCATAGACGAACGGACCGGACTGCACGGATATTGTCACTGACAGGCTCAGTTGGGTGTCGGGGTGAGCTTCCTCATCGACGTCCCATTTGGTCAATAGCTGGTGGCCCGTCACGTATTGGCATATACCTCTGACGTGCTAGTGGTTAAATCCACAGCCATAGTATTGACGAGTCTTTAGAGTCCACCACATTTTCAGTTACTCAGCTTTCGGGCGAAAGGTTGTAGAGGCCGTATGGAGATATGGCAAGGTCGGATCAGATACGTGCGGTATTGCACGGATCAGGATCGGACAGTCTGTACTATAGGCCGTATTGGTACATGGCAGGGTTCGATCAGATACGTGCGGTATTGCACGGATCAGGATCGAACAGATATTACTAGCCGGTTTTGGTATAAGCCGGATTCTAGTATAGTACAGTGTAGATTTTGTCTCATTGCATTTGTATTTCGGTCGGAATACAAATGCGGGTGTGTATGCACAGTATCGGGGTTTTCCTGTAATTTATTACGGGACCAGTTTTCTGGAGTTGCCAGTTTGCTTTCCGTTTCGGCCGATTTCCATTGTTCCGTTCATTGGCCGAAGATTGGTGGAGGAGGGCTTATTTGCATTGTTGCAAATAGGCATTTGTGGAAGGGGGTCTTTGCATTTTGTTGTATCATGATAGCACCCTCCTTTGACTTGCTTGACTTCATACTTCATGATGGCTTGACTTTGTTAGCATCATGGTTGTTGATGATGGTTGTGGTTGTGTGTGGTTTTTGCTTATGATCATATTCTTTCATGATGCCCTCTTGCATCATTGCTTCCACCTACCCCTTGACCTTGCTCTCTCTCTCTCTCTCCAATCACACATGAAGGGGGGGGGGGGCGGCCATTCCTTGTAGGAATGGGATTGATTTTCATTTTGATGTGTGGAGAAAAATATGATACATTCCTTCTTGAGTATGCTCCATTTTTCTCACCTCTCTCCAAGCTCTCTTTTCCTTCACCAATGGCAATTCCACAAACCCCAAAAATGAGACTTGCTCACTACATATTCTACAACGAACCTTGGGCACGTCGAGTAGCCGGCTTCGTGCCCGAGTTGCCTCGGCATTGAGGTGGGAGCCCGTAAACAAAGTAGGCGATGTGGTGCACTTCCGGCGACGAGGAGGAGACGGGACTTTTCTGCAGGAGATCGGGACCATGACGAGAAGACCGGAGGACTTGGATCGTCGGTATATCTCTAACCCATCTTCTAGTTAGCTTAGACTAGTTAATGGTTCGATCCGGAGTTTAGTGCGCGGTGGTGCCGGTTTGCAAAGTCCGCAAAAATTTTAGTTATTCACCGCTTCCGCATTCCGGCGTCGGATTGACGGCCGGGGCGCCGCCGTGCACTTACAGTGGTATCAGAGCCTCGCCATTAACTTCGTCTAGCTTTCGTTTGATGTGTTTTGCGGTTCCGATCGACCAAAATTCCAAAAACTCATTTTTACCTCACATCAGTTTTCTGTTAAGAATTTTTGGTGTCTAAAAATTTTTCTGGTGGTCTCAGAATGATGTGCAGGAGATTCTAAGAACTCTGGGAAAATTCGACACTCTGATCTCTCAAACAGAGCGCGGATCCGCGGCCCCACCCTTCTATTGGGCCGCTGTTCCGCCGCAGTCTTGAGAGTTCAGTGGGCCATCTTTTTCCAGTGGGCTTCAGGGGTGTAATTAGGGGTTTTGGAATATTAAAATTGGGCCCAGGTTTTCTGTGATTGCTACAGTTTTGTTTGGGGGCCCACTTGTTGATTTTTGGTCAATCGGAAAATTTTAAACACATTTTTCACAGTATTTACATTATATCTGCGACCGTGAATGTCACTCGATCGGTAAATCCGGTCTAACTGCTATAGCCCGGTTAGACGGATTTGCGAACGTGACTTTCATGTTGATGTTCTGTTTTTGCTGTGATGTTGCGGATCGGTCGTGGGGGATAGCCTGGATGCAATGCTAGTACTGTGCTGTTGTATTATGTACATTTGATATTACGGGGCGAGCGTCCGACATGTGGACTGCCGTCACTGCCTGATTGTATTATTATTTTGGGGCACGACCTGGTTGCGGTCGATGTACCCGGTGTATGTATATTTTACTTTCTGTACTAGGATTGCCCCGCGGAGGGGTGCACGGATAGCCGGGTTCTGGAGGGCAACAAGCCCGCATCTCATGGCATTGAGACGGAGGGGGCTTCACTCTAGGATTGGCGGGCTATTCGCCGCACTCGTAGGGGGTACAGATTTGACCCAGGAGGGGTGCCCAAGTTACCGGATTCCGTGAAGTGCTGGGTGGTCCATTCACGGTGCTGAAGGGGGCTGCCTCGCTTCAGGTTTTGGCGGGTGACTTGCCGCGCCCGTAGGGGTCTAGGTTTTCATTGCACAGGCTATCCACACGACCAGGGGAACGTCGGGTTTCAGCGGCTCTGTGAAACCCGGGGATCCCAGATATCTGTATTGTTTCTGTGATGCTGTTCATTTTCTGTGATGTTGCATTTTATTCACGCCTTGAGCGAAATATAATATATTGGTATATATATTAGTAGATGTTGTATATGTTTTGCATCCGCGCTAGTCCAGTCCCCGCTCTGTCGTTAGTAAGCTAACCTAACGGGTAATGACGGGACCCAGTGGCGAATGCGGATGGCATATACGTACATCAGTATATTTTCGTTCTTTGTGGTGTGATCAATTGATGGGACTGCATTGATTCGAATCAATGCAAGTTAAAACAAACCTAATCTGATGTTGTTGGAACACTTTTCAAAAGGCTGTTATTGCAAGGACGTTTACTTTTGTTTTGCATCGTGGTATTCATTGGAATATCCTGCTCCTCAGTCGACGAGGCAAGGGCCGAGATCCCTTCACCGGGAGTGACCCCTTGGACAGAAGTTTGCGTCAGGGCATTAACTTCACTATAGCCGATCACTTTTGCTTTGCACCGAGGTATTCAGTTGGAATATCCTGCACCCCATTCTACGGGGAAAGAGCCGAGATCCCTTCACCGGGAGTGACCTCTTTAGTAAAGGTTTTCGTCACTATATTTTCTAAAAAGCTATCCGTTCCTTCAACGATATCAAGTTCACTACGTTAAAGGTTTTCGCCAGAAACCATTCGTAGCCCTCCGTCGTTTCATATGGGTAGTCAATAGTATTCAAGCTGTGTTTGTTGGCCTTAGTCAAGGCACAGTGTTTGGTAGCTATTGGGTATTCATATGCTGCATAGATAGATGCGTTGGTTTGGGACAGTCGTATAGCCTTGTTGGCCCTAGTCAAGGGCTTGTACGGGTGGATTCAAATTAACCTGGATAATGACGGGTAGATCTTGACATGTGACTTATGATTTGTTGGCCTTAGTCAAGGTCATAAGAGCATGGGGTAAAAATCACATCGGGAGTTTCAAAAGAACTGAGACTTGCCAGATATGCGCATACCTTCTGGAGTGTGATACCGTGAGCGGATTCCGTCACGTTATCATGCGATGAGAGTTGGATCCCGATTCCCACTGATGAGTTAGTTTACTCCTCGGGTGACCCCGACTAATTCTTCTTTCAGGTTTGGAGGAGAATTTGAGGTACAGTGGGAGGATTCCAGATTAGATAAATTGGTAACCATTCTGATCTAGGTTAGAGTGCACGCTGAGTGTTTCTTTTCTCTCTCTCTTTGGCAGCGACCATTGACCCGACCCTAAGACTTTGACTCAGTGACCAAGTTGACCGAACCTTCTTAAACACCGGCTTTTGGATTGTCAGAGTTGCATACCTCATTGCCACTCCTACTTTTACCCTTTTTCTCCAGGACACCCCGTATTACTACGAACGTCCACTTCCATTGGACAAAACCATCGTATGGTTAGATACGAACTCGAAAGAATTTATTCGAGGATGGTTTCCGGTTCTGGAGAAAACGGATAGGATTATTCAGTTGTCTTTTCCTTTTACCCTCTCTCAGGTTACGAGTACTCCTTGGTTTAGGGGTAGTACACCTATTACGCAAATTGGATTGTCTTCTTCCAAACCTTAGGCTGGTGCCGACCGGTAGGGAATGAAGAAAACCAATTAGCATAACGATGGTGTGCAGAAGGTATTAAGTTCAGACAAAGCAAGGGATTAGTAAGAGGGCAAAGTAAATTGCAACAGATATTCACGACCAAACCAAATATTTCATTACCACTCCCAAATTACCTTTGTATTTCTCCAGAACACTCCGTATCACTACGAAGATCCACAGTTTATTGGATATTCCATCGTATGGTTATATACGAACTCGAAAGGAACTTGTTCCAGTTCGGGGATGGATTCTGGTTCAGGAGAAATAGGAATAAGATTTATTCAGGTGTCTTTTATCTTCACCTTCTCTCGCATTGCGAGTGCTCCTAGGATTGGGACAGTACACCCATTATGCTTATTGGATAGTCTTCTTCCAAACCATAGGCTGGTGCCGAACGGTAGGGAAGGAAGAAAACCATTTGGCCTAAAAGGGTGTGCAGAAGGTAAAGACTAAAGACATATGAAGGGATTTGGAGAGGTGGCAAAGAACTATACGGTTACAGTCGTGAATCTGGAAGAGGCATTACTAGGAATACCAGGATACCCCATCGAAACATTTCAATGTTTCAGTTTCACTGTGTACTGTTAATAGAAAACTGATTTCCCGATTAGATACTTACTCAAGGGTATGTATTTACCAGATACAATTCTCACATCTGTATGGTTTTACAGATGATGAGTGGGAGTAAGTTATTGGGAATTGGGTGATTATCCTCATTATATCGGGATTCGTTGTAATCGGTGATATTTGAGGAAATCACCTGGGTTGTTTGCCGGTCGGCAAATATTTGGTTTTGAATATCCGCTGTTATGCACCAATTTCAAATTGATATATCTGTACGTCTATTTTCATAGAGTGAGATATACCTTTCTGAAATTATGTCTACGACATTTACCTATATCAGTGGATGGTTAGGTAAGGAGCATTAAACAGCGGTGTAATTCTTCTTAACCATAAGTACAGTTTTCAACCTACGACACACAGTGAATGAGTAATCAGACTCAAGGGACTTTTACAGAGTATTGTATGTTGTCCTGAGTCCATCAGGACAGAGGGGATGGTCCTCGTACTATATTCGGTTTACTTATGACTCCTCTAATTTTTAGACAGGTGTTTCGTGGAAACACAGGGTCTGAATTTGGAGAAGTTATATGTATTTGAATACAGTAGAGAACCAGGTATAGCAAGTATCGGGATTCTTCAAAGAGATCGAAGATGTAGATACTTGTGTATGGTGTTCAGTTGATAGTAATGATTAAGAGAAATTGCTTCTCTTTCAGGTTACTCATAATTGGAAGTATTCCTAAGTTGAGTAACGCTGATCTGGCCTCCTTCCATTTAGTTGACATGCACTGGAGACAGTTGCATGATTTGGATCTGGTTCAATTAAATCAGTGCCTCTGGTCCTATATGGGATATAGAACAGTTCATATCTTAACGATGTTAAGGTACGGGGAGTTGTCCGGTTTATGATTAAAACCAGACACTGGACAACTCAAGGCACGTTTCTGTAATGGCTGTTTGTGGGTTGACCCAGGCTATGACGAGGGTTGACTTTCTACCATCTGGATGAACAATAGCGATATTGTTCTAGACTCGCCACAGTTTTATTAAAATGGACTTTTTCAGAAAATAGTAGTGGGAGTATGGTAGAACTGGAAGTGATTCCAGAACCACAAACGATTACTGAAGATTTGATAAGGAACCTAAAGATTCAATCTGGATTGACATTCCATTGGCCACTCCGCAGATAAGGTGGGTAACTTCAGGCACCCGAGAGGTACTACGGTAGCCTCAAGAACGGTGACAGGGAAGTTCTTGTTTACCCACAATTACCATTGCTGTTGTCCCAGGCTGCGAGACCCGGCGGGAGGATGAGTATAGCGTCATTCTAAACTAGTTTTAGAAGTGCACGTCTATATGACTCTGCCAGAGGGTTGTCGTAGTCAGTAGGAGCAGCGGAAGCATTGGTGGACATGTAGCTTATGTCTATTTACAGACTGAAGCACCAGTAGCGGAGATAGATCATCTATTTCTGACGTGACAGTCATGGGTTTGACTTCATCAGAATAGGGGATGGATCTGTTGAGAAGGTAGTAGGGTGTGATATCCTGGTATTTGGATGATATACACAGAGTAGGAAAGGAAACTCCTACACTACGATCGGTTATAGTTTGGTCGTCACACAGTTGTTTCTCCACAAAGGAAATGGATTTTATATCAGACATACTGGTTACTAGATCTATGGTCTTAGATCTAGATTTGGGTGGTTTCCCAATCAGGGTACTTGACAGCGTTCTAAGAGTATTTAGGATGGACGACTCCTGGCACGGTAGTGTACCTGCAGGTATTGGAGTCACCCTCTCCAAAGGTGTCTTACAGACTAAAGTGGAGAGGGACGGGCATGATTGGCAGATCACTTGCTCAGGCAATTGAGTCAATCGTGAGATGTCAAGTACCACACCAGATGTTGTTCTTGCACTAGATGCAATAAGTTGACATTAATCCAATCCTGAAGAAACAGTCGGAAGCAGTTTTAGAACATAAGTGGATGTTCTAGGGAGATGATAACGACAGCCTCATTCAGGAGACAGTTATCATTCCAGGCTTCCAAGGTGACATGGACGACAAGAAGGTTGTCAGAGTTATAGTTTTCCTTCTGATGAGGGGCAGTATTTTGGACAGGTGGTCCAAGGCAATACTGAGGGAGGCATGGCGCGCAGGATACTGATTAAGTTCAGTTGACGATACAGTCTAAGAAGTTTGGATTTGGAGCTCATTTATGAGCTATGTTCCATCAGACATCCAGACATATTCTGAGACAGGTATTGCTCATTTCGGGAGATGGTTTTCTCCGCGAACTTGAGATATAGAGAGACATAGAAAGAAACAACTAGGCGGATCCACTCACTGAGGCTATTCCTCGAACGCAATAGTTTCGCAAACGAGCTTTGTGAAACTGACTAGTAGAGGAGTTGGGTGTTCGGTATCACACGGGCTGTGAGTATGCGACATCGCAATAATTAGCTTTGAGTGCAAGTGGGAGATTGTTGGAGATAGTGCCCTCAGAGTCAATTATTGGATCACAGGTACGTGATTGCAATGATTGAGGGAGGACCTATCCCGGTAGGACAGTCTTACTCGAGATGATAGTATGCTATCTGGTTTACCTTTATCATCGTGTACTGCTTTAGGTGACATGACACGTCGCTATTACACGTTGATAGAGCCCCTAGGATTCTTGCTTAACCACCAGCAGTATGAGGGCGATCATATAAGTGAGAGCTGGGGGTCTACAAGCATATCCTTAAAAGGTCCCTAGTCGTGGGAGTTTCGAGACCGGGCATCGATACTCCATTAGTAGACTAGTGTATACAGTCGAGACCCCGACGAGGGGCGGTGGCCGGTCTCACAAGCCACTGGTGTCAGTTGGATCACCTAAGATGTATACAGGTGCTCATTGGGTTATGAGTACACCGGACAGGACTCGCCGGGAACATGCTAGTTGGTCATATACCAGACGTCAGATGGCAGTTCCCTGGTGACATGTGTGCAGGTTAGTTCATCGACCTGGGGATCGTCATTTGTCTCGTGTGAGTTCCCACTGTACTTTGATTACTACCCTACCACGGCTCAAAGGAGTCGTGCAAACAGGTTTTAGTTAGGTACAGTCCCGAGCCACATGGAGGCAGTGAGCGTATCTTCAGGGGTTCGTCTCTCCCGGTATTGGGGGTGAGGTCGTGCTGTGTCTAGGAGAGCCATTACACAAAGTCCTTGGCCAAGGCAAGGAGATTTACTGGTAGGTATTCCAGTAGTATCTCAGGGTGTTCTGGGCTACACTCCGACACGACTTGTACCGCTTTTGGGGGTCTGACTTTTACCAACCCCCTAGGCCCGCCATGCGATGCTCATAGACGAACGGACCGGACTGCACGGATATTGTCACTGACAGGCTCAGTTGGGTGTCGGGGTGAGCTTCCTCATCGACGTCCCATTTGGTCAATAGCTGGTGGCCCGTCACGTATTGGCATATACCTCTGACGTGCTAGTGGTTAAATCCACAGCCATAGTATTGACGAGTCTTTAGAGTCCACCACATTTTCAGTTACTCAGCTTTCGGGCGAAAGGTTGTAGAGGCCGTATGGAGATATGGCAAGGTCGGATCAGATACGTGCGGTATTGCACGGATCAGGATCGGACAGTCTGTACTATAGGCCGTATTGGTATATGGCAGGGTTCGATCAGATACGTGCGGTATTGCACGGATCAGGATCGAACAGATATTACTAGCCGGTTTTGGTATAAGCCGGATTCTAGTATAGTACAGTGTAGATTTTGTCTCATTGCATTTGTATTTCGGTCGGAATACAAATGCGGGTGTGTATGCACAGTATCGGGGTTTTCCTGTAATTTATTACGGGACCAGTTTTCTGGAGTTGCCAGTTTGCTTTCCGTTTCGGCCGATTTCCATTGTTCCGTTCATTGGCCGAAGATTGGTGGAGGAGGGCTTATTTGCATTGTTGCAAATAGGCATTTGTGGAAGGGGGTCTTTGCATTTTGTTGTATCATGATAGCACCCTCCTTTGACTTGCTTGACTTCATACTTCATGATGGCTTGACTTTGTTAGCATCATGGTTGTTGATGATGGTTGTGGTTGTGTGTGGTTTTTGCTTATGATCATATTCTTTCATGATGCCCTCTTGCATCATTGCTTCCACCCACCCCTTGACCTTGCTCTCTCTCTCTCTCTCTCCAATCACACATGAAGGGGGGGGCCGGCCATTCCTTGTAGGAATGGGATTGATTTTCATTTTGATGTGTGGAGAAAAATATGATACATTCCTTCTTGAGTATGCTCCATTTTTCTCACCTCTCTCCAAGCTCTCTTTTCCTTCACCAATGGCAATTCCACAAACCCCAAAAATGAGACTTGCTCACTACATATTCTACAACGAACCTTGGGCACGTCGAGTAGCCGGCTTCGTGCCCGAGTTGCCTCGGCATTGAGGTGGGAGCCCGTAAACAAAGTAGGCGATGTGGTGCACTTCCGGCGACGAGGAGGAGACGGGACTTTTCCGCAGGAGATCGGGACCATGACGAGAAGACCGGAGGACTTGGATCGTCGGTATATCTCTAACCCATCTTCTAGTTAGCTTAGACTAGTTAATGGTTCGATCCGGAGTTTAGTGCGCGGTGGTGCCGGTTTGCAAAGTCCGCAAAAATTTTAGTTATTCACCGCTTCCGCATTCCGGCGTCGGATTGACGGCCGGGGCGCCGCCGTGCACTTACAGTCCTGTCCGGTGAATTCATAACCCAATGAGCACCTGTATACAACTTATGTGAACCAACTGACACCAGTGTCTTGTGAGACCGGCCACCGCCCCTCGTCGGGGTCTCGACTGTATACACTAGTCTACTCTGGAGTATCGATGCCCTGTCTCGAAACTCCCGCGACTAGAGACCTTTTAAGGATGTGCTTATAGACTACCAGCTCCCACGTATATGATCGCCCTCATACTGCTGGCAGTCAAGCAAAAATCTTAGGGGCTTTATCAACGTGTAATAGCGACCTATAAGGTCACCTAAAGCAGTACACGATGATAAAGATAAACCAGATAGCATACTATCATCTTGAGTAAGACTGTCCTATCGGGATAGGTCCTCCCTCAATCATTGCAATCACGTGCCTGTGATCCAATAATTGACTCTGAGGGCACTATCTCCAACAAGAACATATTATAAGGATCCCGGAAGAAGTGGGGAAAAGATAAGTTGTGTAAAAGAAAAGGATTGCGTCTCAACTTGGAGAGACGACTCAATGATTGTGATGATTGATTACTCGCATTCTCTTTATTGTCCAGAAGAAGGGGTGGAGGTTCAATTTCTCTTTCTTGTAGTTGATTCATCTCAACACCCGTATTTGCTAAAAATGCGAGCTCATCAGCGAAAATTTCCTCAAAGCTTTAATCGATACCTCGAAGAATTATGTCATCAGAAAAAGCGGGGTGATCGTCATACTCTATAAAAAGTTCCTCATCAGCGTTAGATGTTGTTAGTGAATATGCCCTAGAGGCCATTATTGTATCATACTAGCTTGTATATTACTTAATGGAAGCTTGGGATATTCACAGTTATATAACAGTCTTGCTAAACATGGTAGTATGCTACTTGGTTTTATCTATCTTAATATGTGTGTACATATTGATAGAGCCCTTAGGATCTTGCTTGACTACCAGCGTTGTGATGGCAGTCACACTAGTGGGGGCTGGGTAGTCTACAAGCACATCCTTTTTCAGGTTCCTAGACGTAGGATTATCGAGACAAGGCATCGATACTCCGGAGTATACTAGTGTGTACGCTTCTCATCCCAGTTGGGGAGATGGTCTGTCCCACAGCCATCAGTACGTTGTACTGGAGATAGTATACAGGTGCTCGTTGGGTTACGGGTACACCGGACAGGACTCGCGGGGAACTGTTGGTTGGTATTATACCCGTCGTCAGTTAACAGTTCCCAGGTGACATGAGTACAGCATAGTCCGCAGACTTGACACTGCTACTTCGCCTAGAGTGTGTCCCACTGTTCTTAGATTGCTACCCTACCACGGCTCAAAGGAGTCGTGCAAACAGGTAGCAGTTGGGTGCAGTCCCTAGCACTTAGAGACAGTGGCGGTTAGATAGGATTCGTCTCTCCCGGTATTGGGAGTTGATATCGCGCAGTGTCAGAGAGCCATTACGCAAAGTCCCTGGCCAGGGCAAGCGAGATTTACTGGTAGGTTTTCCAGTAGGTTCTCAAGGTGTAATGGGCTTCACTCCGACACGACTTATACCGCTTTTAGGGGACTGACGCTTGCCGCCCCCTAGGCCTAATATGTGATAGTCCTAGACGAATAGACCGGACTGTACGGAGATTGTCACATCAGCTCAGTAGGAGTTCGGATGGGTTTCCTCATCGGCCTTCTTATCGACATCTACCTGGGGACCGTTACGTACAGCTAGTGCCGCTTGCGGTCTGTGGTTAAACCCACTGCTAGCGTAGTAGTCGAGTCTTTAGAGTCCCACACAGAGAGTTCCTTGCTCCAGGCGAAACGATATAGAGGTCGTATGGTTTTACGACAAGGGTTCGGACGCATACGTGTTTAAACGCACGTACGATGTTCGGACAGTTTTTACTAGCCAGCTTTGGTTTAAGCCAGATTCTAGTATCGGATTATTGGATTTATACAGTCTAAAGTTTTTCCGTGTTTTCACGGATAGGAGGGGCGTTCTCGTAATTTGGCGGGAAGCTTCTAGAAGTATGGTGACTTGAGGGTTTAGGTGGCATTTACATTAAATGCATTTGTGACTCATTAGATGAATCATTCAAGAGAGTTAATGAAGCATTTATTGCTTAATGACTCACTTGATGATTCATTGCACATATTTAATGAAGCATGATGATAAATCATTTGATAATTTATTATGCTTAATGATATATTAGAAGTGAGAAACATTTTCATCATAATCTTGCTCACCTTCTCTCTCCTCAAGCTCTCTCTCTTCAAACCCTAATCCTACCCTCTCATGTGTTGAGATCAAGGATTAGATAGACTAATTAATCCATAACCTCACTCTATATCACCTAGGTGCCTTTGATCAGCAACTAAAGAAACTTAGTTACCTCAAGATTAGAGGTGAAGCTTGGAATAGAAGCTCTCGGGTGGATCGTCTATTACATAGAGGAGGCCGAGGAGGAGGTGGATAACGAAAAGACGAAGGACTAGGTTCACTAGGTATAATCTCTTCTCATAGTAGTTAACAACTCCTATGTATATGTTAGTTATAGTTTAGCAAAGATCCTTTCGGTTAGTCGATGTTGCTTCAAACAAAATGATTGTTTTTCATATTTTCGCCTCCCCGCAAGTCATGGGGTGTACAACGTCGACTTACAGTGGTATCAGAGCCTCGCTAAACAATAACTAACTTATTTGCAAAGTCGTAAGAATTTCGAATGCAAAACGAACCGAAAAAAATATCGTATTCACCAAGTTTCTGTCGAATTTAAAACGAGGTCTAAAAATTTTTCACGGACCTCTAAAAATTCAAGCAGGGAAATATAAGAATACTGGAGAAAATTGGGTGCATGAATCAGCCAAACAGCCGCAAAACCGCTGTCGATCCAAGCGATCCGCCGCGGATCCGCGGCCGAGTTGGAGCCGATTCACCCCAATCTTCCCCAGTAACTCTTCTGTGAATATTATGTTTTTTCTGGAATGTTTATTTTCAGCTCAAGTCTCAGGTGCACAGAGAAGTTTTGGAGTAGAATCTAAAGTGTTTGTTCGATCGAAATTATACGATGTTTGATAATTAGATTATATCTGTGAACTGTATAATGTGTTCGTAAACCTCCCCTAACTTCTAGTATGTTGGTTGGTAAGGTGTTGCACATTTCTGTAATGATTTTACTGTTTGTGATTATAAACTTGATTCGATTGTTGTGATGATTAGCCGGGGTTTGAGATGTGTTTCTATATTCATTCATTCGATGTAATTGTAATATGTTGTAATATTATTTTGCGGGGCACATCCAGGTTACGGTTGTAGCCACTGTTGTATTATTTCATTTTACTATTTTTGCTCCTAGGATAGACCCATGGTGGGGTGCACAAACTACCGGGTACTTTGAAGTGTTTAGTGGCCTACTCATGTTGTTGATGGAGACCGCTTCACTTCGGGTACTTGGCGGGTAGTTTGTCGTACCCGTAGGGGTCTAGGGTGGGGTAATGGCTATTCATCACAACTGTGTAATCCGTCTTTCGTTGCAGGCTCAAAAGAAACGCGGATTGCTTGTATATCCAATAATGTTCATCTGTGATCTGGAATGCTTATTATTGCGTCTGACGAATGTACAATATCTATATATGATAGCTATTTAGACGTCACTTATGTTTTACACCCGCGCTAGCCAAGCCCCCGCTCTGTCGTTAGTTAAGTAACCTAACGGGTGATGACGGGACCCAATGACGAATACGGATGGCATAAGAGGACATTGTATTTTCATTGTTTTCTGCAACGATAGGTTAATTGATGGGGCGCATTATATTAATGCAAAGAAAATAAACCAAAGTTGAATCGTTGGAATAGTTTAAAAGAAACCACTCGGTTATTTTAAAACAGATGATATTTTTTTAATTGCGGAGCTTTAACCACTCCTTTTAAAATCTATCAGGTTCCTTCGGTCATATCAAGTTCACTACGTTCACGGTTTCGCCAAAACCATTCATAGCCCTCCATCATTTCATTTGGGTATTCAGTTCTTCCATCACGTGCCACCGAACCGAGCTCCAGGATTTACCCGGGTGGACCATTCTTCTTAATGAGGTTAACTTAGTCGGGCCATTCAAGCTATGCATTTTGGCCAAAGTCAAGGCATAGTGTTTGGTAGCTGCTGGGTATTCATTTGTTGCATAGATAGATGAGTTAGTTTAGGACAGTCGTATTATCATTTGACCAAAGTCAGGGGTATGTACGGATGGGTTCAAATTAACAAGATAATGATGGGTAGAGCTTGACATGTGACTTATGACATTTTGACCAAAACCAAGGTCATAAGAGCAAGGGGCAAAAATTTATATTGGGAATTTCTAAAGAAACTGAAATTTGCAAAGAGATGCATACCATTTGGAGTTTGATGAATGTTGGTAGGATTTCCTTCAACATTATCACACAATGATATTTGGATCCCGATCCTACTGTGAGTATATGCTACTCATCAGGAGATTTGTCACTTAACGATCAATGCTATAAACCAAGTAGGTGCC
The DNA here is from genome assembly GCA_030015575.1 of Agapanthus africanus. Lineage (NCBI taxonomy): Eukaryota > Viridiplantae > Streptophyta > Magnoliopsida > Asparagales > Amaryllidaceae > Agapanthus > Agapanthus africanus. The sequence goes on along the minus strand of CM057350.1, from coordinate 401,365,413 downwards.
GATAAAAGTGTCAGCGGGGCTACGCCCCCAGAGAAAAGAGGTTATTTAATTAAGGAACTTCGCGAAAGCGTTGGAAAACCTCCCTCGAAATACCGACACTGGCCTGGCTGAACGGTTAAGCAAGTATTGTACAGTGAGAATAGTCCTGACTAGTTCTTCCTTTTTGGTTTGAGGAGGGATTCAAAAAACAGTGGGAGCCATCCAAGTTAGATAAACTAAAAATCACTCTAAACTTAAAAAAGCATCATGCTAAAGTGTTCCCTCTCTCTCATTGCAGCGACACAAAACATGACAGGACATAAGTTACTATTAGAGAAAAATATTTTGACAGGGCCAAACTATAAAGATTGGCTGCGGAATATCAAAATGGCTTTGACCTATGACAGATTGGGGTATGCCTCACCGCTAAGGCACCTGCAGTGCCAGGTCCAAAATCCAGTAATGCGGCTAAGGAAATCCGCAAAACCTGGGAGTTAGATTGCGCGAAGGCCAAGTGCATCGTGCTTGCCTCGATGAATAATGAACATCAGAGGAGGCATGAGAATATGGATCTAGATACCATATTTCTCCATACAAAGGAACTTTATGGAGAGCAATCTCGTATAGCAAGATACGAGACCTCAAAGAATTTGTTTCAAGCGAGGTTGGCCGTCGGATCATCGGTAGGAGAACATGTCCTAAAGATGATTGGCTTTATAGAAGAGCTCGCAGACCTTGGGACGACTTTGGATAATGAGCTCTATACAGACCTGATTCTCCAGTCCCTCCCTTCCAACTACGCCCAGTTTATTCTGAATTTCAACATTCAAAGAAAAGAAGTTGAACTTTCAGAACTCCTTAACATGTTGAGGAGTGCAGAGGGTACCTTGCAGAAAGCAAGGGAAACACACACTATGTTTGTTCGCGGTGCTTCTTCATCCGGGTCCAAGGCTAAGGCCAAAGGAAGGAAGAATAAGGCCACCACCAAACCCAGAGGAGGTGTTAGTAAGGTGGGATCGAAGGGAAAGAAAAAGATTGCGGTGCCAGTAGTGGCCAAGGATAAGTGCTTCCATTGTCATAGGAAAGGGCACTGGAGGAAAGATTGCAAGGCGTGGAACGCCAAGAACCAGGAACCGAAGCAAGCTGTGGCTTCGACTTCAGGTGTGTTTGTAATTGAGAATTATCTGTCAATCAACTCTACTTCGTGGGTATTGGATACCGGATCAGGATCTCATATATGCAATTCATTGCAGGCACTGAGAAAACGTAGAGTGCTGAAGGTTGGTGATATGACCCTAACGGTTGCTAACGGTGCTAGAGTGGGAGATGTGTCCGTAGGGGATTATCACCTAGGATTGACGAGTGGACATATTTTGGTTTTACATAACTGTTTTTTTGTACCTAGTTTAACGTATAATATCATATCAGTTTCTTTGTTATCAAATAAAGGTTATGATTTCACGTTTGTAAGCGATGTTGTTAACATCCACCTTAATCATGGTTTGATTGGGTCCGGTACACTGGATAACGGCATATATGTCTTATACCAATTATAGATTTTCAATGTCCAGAACACACTAAAAAGAAAGTCTCCAGATATAAATAAGGCTTTCTTATGGCATTGTAGACTGGGTCACATCAATGAGACAAGGTTAACAAAGTTACATAGAGAAGGATATTTGGACTCGTTCGAATATCAAACTTATGCCACTTATCAATCATGTCTCAAAGGAAAGATGACAAAAACTCCATTCACTGGACATGGAGTAAGAGCGAGCGAGCTCTTAGGACTCATACACAGCGATGTATGTGGTCCTATTCTACACATGCAAGAGGTGGTGAATACTTAAGTGCCGAGTTCCTAGGTTACCTAAAAGAGAAAGGAATTCTCTCTCAGCTTACTCCTCCATACACTCCACAGCATAACGGTGTATCGGAGAGAAGGAATTGAACCCTATTGGATATGGTACGTTCTATGATGAGTAATGCTGAGTTACCACGATCTTTCTGGGGTTATGCGCTAGAATCAGTGGCATATCTTTTGAACAGGGTTCCTACCAAGACTGTGCTTACCACGCCATATCAGATGTGGAGTGGGAAGAAACCTCATCTTCAGCATATGAAGATATGGGGATTTCCAGCTTTTGTTAAAAAGCAGCATGCGGACAAACTCGAGGCACGATCAGTACAGTGTAAGTTTGTGGGATATCCAAAGAACTCCAAGGGGTATTATTTCTATTACGCAGAGGAACAAAAGGTTTTTGTTTCTCGTAATGCCCATTTTCTAGAACAGCAGTTTATAGAAAAGGAAACAAGTGGGAGCGAAATAGAACTGGAAGAAATTCCAGAACCACAAACTACTAATGAAAGTTTGGTAGAACCAGTAGTTCAAGAAGAACAGGACATTCCCGCACCCCTCCGCAGGAGTAGTAGGCCGTCTCATCCGCCTGAGAGATACTACAGTTTTCTCATAGATGGGGATAGAGAGGATTGCGTCATTGATGATGATGAACCTACTAGCTTCCAGCAGGCCATCCAGAGCGGCGACTCGGTACGATGGCAAGATGCAATGTGGTCCGAAATGGAGTCTATGTACACAAACAAAGTATGGACTTTGGACTTTGCTCCAGATGGGGTAAAACCGATAGGATGCAAATGGATCTTCAAGAAAAAGATTGGTCTAGATGGACAGGTAGAAACCTATAAGGCTAGACTTGTTGCAAAGGGTTTTCGTCAAAGACCTGGTTTGGACTATAACGAGACTTTTTCTCCAGTGGCTATGCTCAAATCCATTCGGGTCCTTCTTTTTATTGCCGCCTTCCATGATTATGAGATTTGGCAGATGGACGTAAAGACGGCTTTTCTAAATGGTAATTTGGAAGAGTGCGTCTATATGGATCAGCCAGAAAGCTTCAATTAGAGTGGGAGCAGCGGGAAAGTATGCAAGTTTCTTAAGTCTATTTTTGGACTAAAGCAGGCATCGCGGAGTTGGAACATCTGTTTTGATAAAACGGTCAAAGAATATGACTTTATCAAAAATCCAGATGAACCATGTATATATAGTAAAATTGTAGCACGAACTGTCGTATTCCTCTTCTTATACGTGGATGAAATTCTATTGATAGGAAATGACATTCCTATGCTACAATCTATCAAAGGATTGTTGTTACACAAGTTCTCCATGAAAGACCTGGGTGATGTCTCTTACATTCTGTGGATCCGGATTTATCGTGATAGATCAAAGAGGATGTTGGGACTTTCGCAGTCCAGGTATATCAACACTATATTGAAAAGATTCAGTATGGAAGATTCTAAGCGCGGTAATTTATCGGCTTATCACGGAATCACCCTCTCCAAAGAGATGTCTCCCAAGACTGATTTGGAAAGGGAACGCATGTCAATTATACCCTACGCTTCTGCGGTAGGCTCTATAATGTATGCGATATTGAGCAACAGACCAGATATAGTTTACGCACTGAGCGTGGTAAGCCGGTATCAGTCCGACCCAGGGGAGAAGCACTGGGTAGCAGTAAAGAACATTCTCAAGTACCTGAGAAGGAATAAGGAGATGTTCTTGGTTTACGGCGGAAAAGACCACAAGCTCGAGGCCTTTGCTGATTCCGGCTTTCAGAGTGATAAGGATGACTCCAAGTCGTTGTCGGGTTATGTCTTTACCCTCAATGGAGGGGCGGTGTGCTGGAAGATTTCCAAGCAGGACACCGTTTTTGACTCGACAATGGAAGCGGAGTATATTGCTGCTTGCGGTGCTGCAAAAGAAGCGGTCTGGATGAAGAAGTTCCTCACAGAACTTCAGGTGGTGTTAGTTGTATGTATGCCCTAGAGGCCAGTATTGTACAGATGTTGTATATTATATTGGATGTTTGGACATATATAGAGATGACTTTCTTGCTCGATATGATAGTATGCTATCTGGTTACTCTTTATCTTAACATGTACACTAGTCTCTTTATACTGTCTTATAGTTACATGTTGGTAAAGCCCTTAGGATGTGTACTTGACTACCTGGACTATGATGCAGATCATACTAGTGGGGACATGGTAGTCCATAAGTACATCCTTCAAGGTCCCTAGTCGTGGGTGTATCGAGACGGGGCATCGATATACTAGAGTAGACTAGCGTATACGCTTCTCGACCCATGTGATGGGCGATGGATGATCCCATATCCATTGGTGTTTGACATCAGAGATGGTATACGGGTGCTCAGTGGAGACTGGGTACACTGGACGGACTCGCCGAGAACTCCCAGATGGTATTATACCTCACGTCAGATGGCAGTTCTCAGGTGACACTTGTGCAGGTTAGTCTGTAGACCCGAGATCGTCATAGAGTCTTGTGTGATTCCCACTGTGCTTTGATCTCCACCTTACCACGTCCATGAGGGCGTGCAAAACGGTGGTCTTTGGGTACAGTCCCGAGTCACATGGAGGCAATGAGCGATAGGAGGGGTTTCGTCTCTCCCGGTATTGGGGGTAGATGTTGCGCTGTGCTCGATTGGCCGTAACAGGGAAGTCCCTGGCCAGGGCTGATCAGAGATTTGCTGGTAAGTGTTACCAGTAGTTTCTCGACCCGTTACGAGCCTCACATCGGCACGACTTATCGGGTTATTGGGGTCTGACGTTTACCACCCCTAGACTTGATATGCGACGTATCAGACGAAGAGACCGGACTGTACGGTAAGTGTTACTGGTCGGATTCGCAGGAGTGTGAGCGGGCTAGCTCGTCGATCTTCTGATCGCTCAATACCCGGGTGGCCATTACGTTTAGCAGACCGCTTGCGGCTTGTGGGTGCTTGATATGATCATCATCTGCTACCGGCGTATTGACGAGTCTTTAGAGTCCTACACAGAGGTTTCCTGGTTCAAGCGAAACGAAATAGGAGCGCATATGAGATATGTGCAGGACCGAGAATAATGCGTGTATGTGATACCGCATTTCATTCTCGCGATATATGTTTCGATTGGTTATATTCGATATAACCTAGTTATCGAATCGAAGATCGATTCGATAAGTCGATACATTGAATACTAGTCGGTTATGTGCGACATGACCGGATCATTGAATCAAGTGTTGTTTTAATGATTTAATGTATAATTATATATTTGATATATTACTTTGCATTAACTAGTATTGGTTCACTTTAAACGGATTTTTCTCACTTGAATTACACATTGTATATGTGATATACTTTTGTGCACTTATATGTATCATGTTTGATGATGCATGTAGTTTTGGCTTTGTGTAAAGAATGCAACCATGGTTATGAGAGTGGTTAGGGTTTAAGATTTATTCTCTTATTATTAAATCCATTTATTATTTATTAAATGGATTTATGGAAACAAAAGGGTTTCATTTTATCATGAAGTGTGGTGAAGCTTCATGAAGCTTTTTGTAATGATGCCATTTTGTCTCCTTGCTTAAACCTAACCACTCCCACTAACCATGGTCAATTCTCTACACTTGACCATGGTTAGAAGATGATAAGAATTCCTTTATTATTCATTTTAGAAATAACTTATCATGAGAATTCTATCATCTTCTTCATCTTCTTCTTCTTCTTCAAGCTTGCTACATCAATGGCAACTTGAGATCTTGTGAGATAAATCCAATTCTAAAGTGAACCCACCTCCTATTTCTTCACCCTCTACCTCTTGCCAAGTTGTTTTGGGTGTTTACTTCACAAGTTTCACAAGTTTGTGAAGTCGGAGCTTGAACTTGCGATGCCTCGAGGTAGATCGTCTTTGACACAATGCCGACGACCTAGCTTGCCCGTTTCTCCGATGAAGCCAAAGTTCGAGTTTGGGAATCGAGATGGACAGCGAGAGGATGCCTTCGTGGAGCCAAGGAAGAGGATTACCGGATCTACAAAGGTTGTAGCATCTAACCTATAGTTAATTTGTTAACTAGTTTTATATTTCGCCTAGACATCTAGCAACGATCCGTTAACTAGGGTTTCTCGGCACCATAATTTTTAAATTTGGCATGTTCGATGCCTTGTGAGACCTCTATAGGGTGCTTATGAACCTTTCAGTGGTATCAGAGCCTAGCTAGAGCCTTAGGCGAAGTCCAGACGGAGTTTGAAGTCCGAACGAACCCGAAAACCCATTACAAACATGCTCTCTGTACTTTTTCTGAAAACGTGGATTTTTCCAGATTAAAAGTTGCCAAAAAATTCAGTAGGGAATATAGTGAGTTACTGTGAAACACGTGCTGATAAATCCACAACACAGGGGCGGATCCGCGGCCTCCACTATAGAAATCGCGGCGGTTCCGTGGCCACTGTATTGATTTACAGCACGTGGCTTGCACAGTAATTCATGTAGTGTAGTGCTGAGTCTTCTGGAAATTTTTAGTATTCATTCAAGAGTTGAATTTTCTGGGGTTGTTTTGGGGATTCGGTATTTCGATCGGATTATCAAATTTCGTCTTTTGTGTATTTCCGGATAATTTCCAGAATATGTTAAAAAGTTCGACCGGATATAAATACCCAATTTTTCCCCTGTCGGGAAATTTCCAAGTGTTGGATTTTTCTGTAGTTTAACGACGTTCTAAGTAGTGCAAGTAACGCGATGGACCCTCTAGAAGACAACAAACCTTAACTCGATTATGTGACCGTCTTGAACTGCCCTTTGAACCTTCGGGTTTGGGGCAGTACGGCGTACCACATGTGAGGCGTTGGCTTGACCTTTCTACGGCTGGACCGTCGGTACTGAGGCACGAACTGAATGTAGTTAGACATATTTCATGTGTTGAGCTGTATCGGGAAAACTTGGGTATTCGACTGTTCGATCGGAAAGTTTAACGTTTTCTGTTTATCTGGAATGAGATACAATAATTGGAATTCATAAACAGTTATGAGATAACTGAATGAATGTTATAAATTTAGCAGTTTAGTCCCATATGATATTGAAAAGAGTTTTCGATAATGAGACTAAAATGCGGGATTTATATCTGTTAGGCATGTGATGTCTAAGTATTTCATTTGATTAGGCATGCGATGTCTGAAAAAGTTAAGGATTCCAATTGTTGTAGTATTACACTTTCTTTTCTGTGAACGTAAGTGTAATATGTGATATCGCCGGTTTCGTTGCTATATGTCAACGACAATTGGGATGGACATATTTACTTACGTTGATGACATGTGATGTTATGTGTTGCTGGATATGTTATATTGGATCGTCGTGTTTGAATAGCCGGGGGTTTTTATGTGAGATGAGTGTTTTCAATTTTCATTCATGTAAAAACTTGTATGTAATATTCTTTTATTTGGGGCACTTCCAGGTAGCGAAAGTTGTCACCCGTTGTATATTATTTACTTTTCCGCATTAGGATAGACCCAAGGAGGGGAGCACAAGTAACCGGGTTCTGGGGTCCAGTGGGAGACCAACTCGAGGAGTCGAGTCCGGGTCTCCTAACCCTAGAATTGGCAGGGTTGCTTGCCGCTCTCGTAGGGGTCTGTTCATATCAGATTTTTGCATTTTCATACCGTCCAATTTTTATCACATTGCATATCCGTAGATACTCTTGAGCCGTGTTTGCTAGTCAATTGCAGGATACAGGTCCTCGGTTCCAAAACGGTGAAATTCATGGAAAAACACGACAAAATCCGGGTTCCTGCCAACCACAGATAAAACACGGTCTCCGCTCTTCATCCGTATGTTGCCAGATACCAGTTTAGGAGACAAAAGGACAAATCAATTGTCACCTTCATGCACAAAGCACTATGGTAGCACATAATCCAAGAGATCTACACGGAGCTCGAGGCAATCATCCACAAAAAGTCCACTTCATAACACCTTTCCCTCAACAGAAATTCTGGAAGAATTTTGGATGTATTTTCAGAAAATACATACAACAGACAAGAGGGGACAGAAGAACAGGGAAGTACCCCAAAGCCCACACCCTAAACCTACCAAGGTGCGGCGGATCCGCGGCCAAAGGGGGGTCTAGGCCGCGGATCCGCGGCAGTACAGTGCCTTCAGCCGACCAATTTTCAGGGGTATTTTGGTATTTGCATTTTTGGTCTGGTGGTTGCCCTAGGTTTTCATTCTCCAGCCTATAAATAGCCCAGAAGTTTAAGAAGGAAAGGGTCCATAATCTTGTATTTTTCTTTGCTAGGTTTTAGTACATGTTCTTCTTCCTCTTCTCACCTCTTCTCCATTAAACTTGTAAGTGAGCTTTTGAGTGAAGAGTGATGAATAAAGAAGACCATTTTTATTATCATGCTTGTCTCTTTCTTTACTTGTTATAATTGTTGTAATTTTAATTGTTAAGTAGTTGTTGTTATTTCCTTGTTGTTTGTTTCTTCTCTCCTTTTCTTTATCCTTTCATACGACAATGATACTTACGCTTGATCCTCGCCAAGGTGAGGTCGCAAACAGTTAGTCGTATTCTTCTAATCTCTTTCTTTCTATCTTCCTCTTTTGTGTTGTTTTATTTTTCCGTATTATGAAGTGTGAGTAGTTCTATACTTGTTAGGGTAGGATAAGGGAAGTTTGAGAGAAGGAAATCTCTCTCACTCTTTCCTTGCCCAACAACTTAAATCAACTCCCGTTAACCCAACCACAATCCGCTCCTTACGGCACCCTATCCTACATGATAGCGGTGATTCCGTAGTGAGACCGGTTGTGGTTGAATTAACTGGAGGTTATGGATAAGAGCCAAGAACGGACGGACAAGCACCAAAAGGAAGGACTATGCGTTGGAAAGCCTAGCTTATACTCGCAAGTTCCTTCCTAGTCGTGCTAATCCCCGTTGTTGCCGATTACCGTAACACCGATATTAAGTGGGGCAACGAAAGATGTGGAGACTCCTAACTCAAACTAACCTAATCCTAACCCTAACAAGCTCTCTTTAAATATCAACTCAACACTTAGATAACTACAAATAAAATCTGAACAACCGGACTTAACTCGTCGAAAAACACATAGAAAAAGATTCCCATCTCCCTGCGGACGACCCGTACTCAACCGGCTAGCTACGTGCGAAACCGTCTTGATTGCGGTATTTAAACTAGAACTTGAACACGCTCGTATCCTAACAATCAAATGGCGCCGTTGCCGGGGAGACGGTAGTCTATTTCTAAGTGAAATTTCGGGTTAATTTGTGAATATAAAAACAACCAAAAACCAAAAAAATATATACTTTGTAAAAGAAACCATCTTGTTATTTTTGATTAGTTTTTGTGCAAGTGTGCAGGAAATACGAAGCTCAAGATCGACGCCAACGACGTTGGAAATACGGAGTTCAAGTACAGTGCCAAAGACGTGGGAAGATAGACCCACATTTTCGCGGCTACACCGCGACGGACAAAACGAAGCATCCGGTTTACTGTACAAATCTGGAGCAAATACAGTGAGCAAATCAAGATTCAGTATATCCAGACAAGCAGAGGACACCCAACAGAGAACACCAAATTTTTCCAGAGCACCAAAGCCTCAGGACTGCCGCGCAAGCGCGGCAATTACATGCATTTGGCCGCTCAAGCGCGGCCATCTTTTGGCTTCAGGGCCCCATTTTTCTCTGGTGAGTCTCTCTGCCTCTCTCCACTCCTCTAAGCTCCACTGAATTGTGTTTTCTGCAGCCTTCTTTGCGCAAATTCTTCTCCCCCTTCCAATAAACTGTTCTTGTGCAGGATTCTTTGCGCCGCAAATAAAAATTGTTTGCTGTTGATATTGTTACTGTTTTGCATTCTTTAATACGGACTTAAGGGGCTTGAAACCAATCCAGATTGGGTGGGGATTTCATCACCCTTCCCAGGACCCCGGAAATCACTAAAGCATATGCATTGTCCATTGTAATTAAAAAAAAATACTAGACTTCAGCCCTAAGGACTTCGCGCTCATTAGGAGAAGATAAACCTTGTTTAGAAGCTCGCTTAACCGTATATTGTTTACGGGGTGTCTAGGAAAGTGTTAAAGGCGCAACCGCCGAAAGAGAAAGGGTTATTTAATTAAGGAACTTCGCGAAAGCGTTGGACAACCTCCCCTTATCTCTGCACTTACCTGGCCTCGTGATCAGTGTATTTTTAAGCCCGTTTCTCGACACTGTTTAACTTCGACAATCAAGTTCAGGAGCAGGTCTAGTAGACCTAGGTTACCCTAGATCTAGGTGTGATTGTGCATATCTTGTTTGTGATTGCTTAAGCCGTATTTCCGTACATACTTCTGTAAATCTTTTTCTAAAAAAAAAAAAAAAAAAAAAAGAAAAAAAATCAAAAACGTTTATAAAAACTTGCCCTTTTGTCGCCAAATCCATTTTCACCCAACACCCATCGCCGTTCTTCATTGACGTTTTCTTACCCTCACCTTCTCCACTTTGACTATACTAAACTCGTTTAGTGTATGTCCGCTTGGACTCGGGACACTAGCGCCCGTCTAGTCCGCGTTACGTTAGTCGCGACCGACTACGCGATCGACTCCGAAGTCGATACTCCGTCCACTCCTCTTTCACCCCTTCCTTTGCCGGCCAACTCCGACGTTGACCGGAATTCTGTTCATACGTCTTCACCTTCACCTTCACCTTCACCAACCTCTTCTTCCGCGATGTCGGGATTTATTCCAAACATCTCGTTGACCACCCCTGGATTGGCTCCACCTCCTATGGAGACCAATCTCCCACCACCTCCGCCTGTTGTAGCGCCGCAGCGAATTGCGCTCCAGGATCGTTTCTACCCTACCCGTTCTGCACTTCCAACCTGCCTTTCTCTTCCTCCGGCCAATGGGGACAACTTTGAAATTAAGCCCCATTTCATCAACATGCTTCCACGTTTTCATAGGCTTGAATCTGAAGATGCCTATATCTTCATTAACAAATTTCAAAACGTCTGTGCCATGATGAAAACAACCCAGCTGTCGGACGATGCTATACGTCTACGGGTCATTCCGTTCACTTTATGCGATCTCGCAGAAAAATGGCTGTATAGCACCGCTTCCCACTCAATCACCAGCTGGGACGAGTTTGTTAAAGCGTTTCTGAAAAAATTCTACCCAAATCATAAGACCGCAAGAATTCGAAATGAGATCAACCAATTCTCCCAGCTTCCTTCTGAACCCTTTTGGAAGTGCTTTGACCGATACAAAGACCTTCTTGTTCAGTGTCCTCACCACGGTATAGAGAAATGGCAACTCTGCCAAACCTTATACGAGGGACTGAACCCAGCAACGAAGCAGTTGCTGGAAACCATCTGTCAGGGCCACTTCCTATCCAAATCTGACGAGGAAGCGTGGCAGTTCTTTGATGATCTTACGGAGCAAACGCTACAGTGGGAGAGCACCAGACCGACTCCTTCTTCTTCTTCTACCTCCACTTCTACCGGTCAGTCTAGGGTAGGAATTCACCAGCTTGATGTCTCTATTGCGATGAGAGCTGAAATGGCTGCAATCACAAAAAAGCTTGAAGCAATAGAGAGCAAATTTTCTTCTCCTACTCCTGCCCCTGTTCTCCCCCTTCGTACCATCTGCGCTTGTTGTTCCGATCCGTCCCACTTAACTGAAGAGTGTCCTTACAATCCACCCTCGCAAGGACAGGATCAGGTTAATGCATTCCAGCAAAGACCAAGGAATGATCCATACTCTTCGACCTACAATCCCGGTTGGAGGAACCACCCCAATTTCGCCTGGAATCAGAATCAGAATCAATTCCAGGGCAACCATTTCCAAAGGGCCCCTCCACCGCAACAACAAGCGCAACAACAAACTCAGTATCAGCAGCCCTTCCAACCCCAGCCTTACCAAAACCAGACGAACAACTTTGCACCGAACAATTCCTTTCCACCAAACAACTTTGTTCCGTCAAACAAAGATAAGGTTTCCTCGCTCGAGCGAAGTCTGGATGCGTTTGTTAAACAATCGACTCAATCCACCGCCAACATCCAGTCTTCAATCCAATCTTTAGTGCAACACACCGCCGCACACGGGCAGAGCATCAAGACCATCGAGGCCCAGATTGCACAGCTGAACGCGGCCTTGAGCGAGCGAGAGAAGGGGAAGCTCCCGTCCCAGCCACTTCCAAATCCCGGCCACCCACATAATGCACATGTTGCTCTTGAACAACAAAACCATAATGTGAGTGCCGTGACCACACTGAGATCAGGGAGGGTGCTGCAAAACAACATTGGCAAGCAAATCAACGATGACACCCCGGCCGCTTCTTCTTCTTCTTCTCCTGCTTCTTCTTCTTCGTCTTCCGAGCCTATTCTCCTTTCTTCACAAGGCTCTCCTTCCTCTTCTTCTCTAAACGGACCCGCTTCTCACTCCATGAAAACACCTATTCTGGGATCCGTTCCAACTCCAAAATCTCCTCCTCCAGCATTAGACTCAACCAATTTTCAAAATGTTCCATTTCCAAACCGGTTGAGATCTAACAAACAAAATCCACAAATGGAGAAGATTTTGGAGTTATTCAAGCAAGTTAACATTAACATTCCTCTTTTAGATGCTGTCCAACAAGTCCCTTCTTACGCGAAAATCTTAAAGGACTTGTGCACGAAAAAGAGGAAGTCTCAGGTACCCAAGAAAGTTTTCTTGGCTAGTGCTGTGAGTGATGCCCTTACCCAATCTTTACCACAAAAACGGAAGGACCCTGGCTGTCCTACTATTTCAATTACTATTGGGGATAAGAACATCAACCGCGCACTATTAGATCTTGGTGCCAGTGTTAACTTGCTTCCGTATTCAGTATACGAGCAATTAGGCGTCGGAGAGCTGAAACCCACACACTGCACTCTCCAGATGGCCGACCGATCGATCACCCATCCTAGGGGTGAGCTAGAGGATGTGTTAATCAAAGTCGGGGATTTCATATTCCCCGTCGACTTCATTGTCTTAGATACACAGCCTGTAGCTAACCCCCGGAATCAAATTCCGGTGATACTCGGTCGCCCATTTCTCGCAACCTCAAATGCTGTGATCAATTGTCGCAATGGTTCAATGAACCTCTCTTTTGGAAATATGACAATTGAACTCAACATTTTTAGGTTGGGGAATCAGCCCGCCGAACCTAATGCTCATATACTGGATGTTTGCTCGATCCAGGAGATCACCCCCGAAGAGTGTGAATTCGAGGAGTTTTTGTTTGAATACGATAATCTTGACGCCACTAGTGCGTGTCTCTTCGAACCTGCTGCTGTTTCTGCGCCCGATAACGACTACGAGTGTTTCACGTTCACGAACGATCTTAGCCGTGCACAACCCGAGTTTGAATCTTTCGACTTTTCGGATGAGTTACCTGAACCATCCGACTCGGTTGCCTACACTCGTTTTGAACCTGTGCTGGAGTCCTTTGAGTTCGAGACCTTTGCACCAGTCTTGCCTTCCATCATTTCACCTCCAACGCTCGAACTCAAGCCGTTGCCGTCTCACCTTAAGTATGCTTACTTAGGTGAGAACGAGACCCTCCCTGTCATCATCTCGGCTTCTCTAGCTCCCGAGCAAGAGAAAGCCCTTCTCGCGGTCTTGCACAGCAACAGGCAAGCTTTTGGCTGGTCCATGGCGGACATCAAGGGGATTAGTCCCCTCATCGTTGAGCATCACATTCATCTGATGGATGATGCCAAACCAGCCCGGGATCCACAGAGACGTCTTAATCCAGTCATGAAGGAGGCTGTGAAGAAGGAGATCGTCAAATGTCTAGATAGTGGTATCATTTACCCTATCTCTGATAGCCAGTGGGTTAGCCCCATTCACGTTGTCCCCAAGAAGTCAGGCATCACGGTCATAACCAACGAGGCGAATGAGTTAATCCCTACTCGCACCCAAACTGGGTGGCGAGTTTGCATTGATTACAGAAAACTCAACGCCGCAACGCGGAAAGACCACTTTCCGCTACCTTTTATTGACCAGATGCTCGAACGATTGGCCGGACATGAGTACTATTGCTTTCTAGATGGCTACTCTGGCTATAATCAAATTCCCATCGCCGAAAAAGACCAGGACAAGACCACTTTCACTTGTCCTTTCGGCACGTTTGCATATCGACGCATGCCCTTTGGGTTATGCAATGCGCCCGCTACCTTCCAGCGGTGTATGATGGGGATTTTCTCAGACATGGTGGAGAAATTTCTGGAGATTTTCATGGATGACTTCTCCATTTTCGGCGACTCCTTTGACGAGTGTTTGCTGCATCTTGACGCTGTCCTTACACGATGTAAGGACAAGAATCTCACTTTGAACTGGGAGAAATGCCACTTCATGGTGCGCGAAGGTATTGTCTTAGGACATATCATCTCGCAAAATGGCATAGAGGTTGACAAAGCAAAGATTGAGGTCATTTCCAATCTGCCTCCTCCCCGATGCGTCAGAGATATCCGAGCCTTCCTTGGCCACGCCGGTTTTCATAGACGGTTTATCAAGGACTTTAGCAAGATTGCTAGGCCCTTGACTCTTCTCCTGGCCAAGGACACGCCATTCGACTTCAGCTCAAGCTGTGCGGCTGCTTTTGAATCATTGAAACTCTCACTCACTTCTGCTCCCGTTCTCTCTTCTCCTGACTGGACGCACCCATTCGAGATTATGTGCGATGCATCCGACTTTGCCATCGGTGCTGTCCTTGGACAGCACATCAACAAGATGCCGCATGTAATCTATTACGCAAGCCGAACCCTGAATGACGCACAACTCAATTATACAACAACTGAGAAGGAATTCTTAGCTGTTGTATTTGCCTTAGAAAAGTTCAGGCCCTACCTCATCGGCTCTCCAGTCATTGTCTACACTGACCACTCAGCTCTGCGCCATCTTTTTGCGAAGAAAGATGCCAAATCTCGGTTGATCCGTTGGATCCTCTTGCTTCAAGAGTTTGACCTTGTCATTAAGGACAAACGAGGATGTGAAAACGTGGTTGCCGACCATCTCTCGCGACTTCCTTCTTCGCCTTCGCTTCCAATTCCGATAAACGACGTTTTCCCGGATGAACAACTCTTGACAGTATCTTGCGAACCCTGGTTCGCAGATATTGTGAACTATTTGGCCACGGGATTGCTACCGACCAAATGGTCGAGTCAGGACAGACTTCGCTTCTTATCCCAAGTAAAACATTTTTACTGGGACGAACCCTACTTGTTCAAGTACTGTCCCGACCAGATTATTCGTCGGTGTGTCCCTGATGAGGAATTCAAGAGTGTGCTGTCATTTTGCCACGACCAAGCATGTGGCGGGCATTTTGGGCCCAGAAAGACAGCTGAGAAGATCTTGCAATGTGGTTTCTACTGGCCACAACTTTTCAAAGATGCTCACGACTATTGCAAGACTTGCTCCCGGTGCCAACACATGGGCCGGATATCCCGGAGGAATGAGATGCCGCTCCAACCGATCTTGGTTGTGGAGATTTTCGATGTTTGGGGGATAGACTTCATGGGGCCGTTTCCCAGCTCTTTTGGGAACTTGTACATTCTTCTAGCTGTTGATTACGTCTCTAAATGGGTCGAGGCTGTGCCCAGCCGAACTAACGACAACAAGGTTGTCGTTAGGTTCCTTAAAGAAAACATTTTCTCACGGTTTGGGCACCCCCGAGCGATCATTAGCGACAATGGAAGTCATTTCTGCAATAGGACTTTCGAGGCCTTGATGCGGAAATACTCCATTAATCATAAGCTTTCTACGCCCTACCACCCCCAAACCTGCGGGCAGGCCGAAGTTTCAAATCGGCAAATCAAGCAGATACTGGAGAAAACGGTTTCCAAGAACCGTAAGGATTGGTCTTTGAAACTCACTGATGCCCTTTGGGCATTTAGAACCGCTTATAAGACCGACCTTGGCATGTCTCCCTATCGGCTTGTGTACGGAAAAGCCTGCCACCTTCCTGTCGAAATCGAGCATCGCGCGTTTTGGGCGATAAAGGAGCTGAATCTGTCTCTGGAGGACGCGGGCAGCCATCGGAAGCTGCAGCTGAACGAACTGAGCGAGCTTAGGGATGAGGCTTACGACAATGCGGTTGTCGTTAAGAATCGAACGAAGGTGTTTCATGATAAACACCTTGTGCGCAAAACCTTCGTACCTGGTCAGCAGGTACTTCTTTACGACACCCGACTTCACTTCCATCCTGGAAAGCTCCGATCTCGCTGGAAAGGGCCGTATTTTGTGCGGACTGTGTATCCGCAGGGCGCTGTAGATTTGGAAAATCCAAAGGACGGTTCACTCTTCAAAGTGAACGGACACCGATGCAAACCGTACCTTAGCACCGAACCAACAGAGGAGCTCCTATTCTTACAGGAGCCGGTTTACCTTGCTTGATCTTCCTCTGCCTACCTCCAAACTTCGGTTATCCGGCCAAGAACAGTGGACACTGTTCCAAATAAGTTTGGGGGTATGTACAAACCATTTTGTTTATATTTGTGTATATTCTTTTTCTTTTCTTTAAAAACAAAAACAAATAAAAATTTGTGTATCACTAACCGACAATTTTGAACCTTCCAACTGCTCTCTTCATGCAATGACAGTGAGGACACTGTCCAGTTTAAGTTTGGGGGTACACTCGGTACGCATTTCTTACCTTCGCATTCATATGTATATTTTGCATCTGCATATTAAAATCCATAAAATCCATAAAAATTTGTAAATTTTCCAAAAATATAAAAACTTTTTTGTCAAGTTAGCTTGTGGAAGAACTCTGATTCAACATTCGACGGTTTTTGTTTGATAAAATAGGAATAACTAGATCTTATGTTTGGATTTTGAAAACCTGAAAGATAACTCTCCTTTGAAGTTAACTATAGCTGATATACGTCTTTACATCACACTACACGTGTCGTGAGTTTTGGGAATTAGATGACAAGTCTTTCATGTTCAAACTTTTAAACAGATAAATGATTTTCTGAGAATCAAATAGGTTTGTTCTGAAATAAGTAATGACAAGAATAGTTTATGAAGTAAAGCGAATATGAAGGAATGTTATTGATGCCGTAATAGGAGCTAAGTCTGAAAAATAACCCATCTAAAACTTGATTGGAATGATTACACACCAAACCCACTAGACACGTCTTTTATCCAAAAAAATATTTGAACTGCCGGTTATATCTCCGTTCGTATTAAATCATCTGATTTTCACGCCAAACTGTCTTTTGTTTTTGGACCTAGGTAACTTGAGTAATTAAGTCCGCTGGGGTGTTTCTACACCTAATGCCCTAAAACCAACTGGTTTGGGTGCATTGGCCCAAAGCTCGCTAAGAAGCCTAGAAAGTCCAGTTTAAAACAAAGTCAAGCAAGTGTTCTCTCCGAGTTAAAATTCCTAACGGTTCTTTGTGTGAGAATAATCTTGATAAAAGACAGGCTTTTAAAAAAAAAAATTTTTAACGGAGATATGAAGGTTTTACTCTTTGATAAAGACTATTGCACGTTCACAGTGGTGTGTATGAAATGAAAACAAGAAAAAGGTGGAGTGAAAAATACGACTTAGTTTCCTGTTAAGGAAGATAGAAATTCTAAAGTTGAAACCTTACTGCAAAACGAAACTTGAAAAATGCTTAACTCATTATAAAACTTATGTGATCCTTTTAAAATTGTTATCTGGGCTTTATTGTGCGACATGATGACTCTAATCGATCCTTCTGGAACTTAACGACACTATCCGCACTGCACGTAAAGACATAGAAAATCTGTAGTTAAATAAGATGTGAGGTGTGAAAAATAAAGGTTCGATAGTCTAGACTAAGGATTATAGAATTGTTATTTTCTAAAACAAAACATTAGGGTTTGAAACTTAGTCATTTTTACAAACAACTTGACTGGATTTTGTGGGTAGTATCCGCTGAAAACCCTCAGGAGACAACACTCCTCCTACTAGGGACACCTAGAGGTTTAACGGCTTGTTGCACATGCTCAGTGCAATCGCGTTCCCTGCGAAAGTGAGGTTAGGAAATTTTTTGTGAATAAATGGACTTTGCTCGGGACGAGCAAATGATAAGTTTGGGGGTATTTGTTCATATCAGATTTTTGCATTTTCATACCGTCCAATTTTTATCACATTGCATATCCGTAGATACTCTTGAGCCGTGTTTGCTAGTCAATTGCAGGATACATGTCCTCGGTTCCAAAACGGTGAAATTCATGGAAAAACACGACAAAATCCGGGTTCCTGCCAACCACAGATAAAACACGGTCTCCGCTCTTCATCCGTATGTTGCCAGATACCAGTTTAGGAGACAAAAGGACAAATCAATTGTCACCTTCATGCACAAAGCACTATGGTAGCACATAATCCAAGAGATCTACACGGAGCTCGAGGCAATCATCCACAAAAAGTCCACTTCATAACACCTTTCCCTCAACAGAAATTCTGGAAGAATTTTGGATGTATTTTCAGAAAATACATACAACAGACAAGAGGGGACAGAAGAACAGGGAAGTACCCCAAAGCCCACACCCTAAACCTACCAAGGTGCGGCGGATCCGCGGCCAAAGGGGGGTCTAGGCCGCGGATCCACGGCAGTACAGTGCCTTCAGCCGACCAATTTTCAGGGGTATTTTGGTATTTGCATTTTTGGTCTGGTGGTTGCCCTAGGTTTTCATTCTCCAGCCTATAAATAGCCCAGAAGTTTAAGAAGGAAAGGGTCCATAATCTTGTATTTTTCTTTGCTAGGTTTTAGTACATGTTCTTCTTCCTCTTCTCACCTCTTCTCCATTAAACTTGTAAGTGAGCTTTTGAGTGAAGAGTGATGAATAAAGAAGACCATTTTTATTATCATGCTTGTCTCTTTCTTTACTTGTTATAATTGTTGTAATTTTAATTGTTAAGTAGTTGTTGTTATTTCCTTGTTGTTTGTTTCTTCTCTCTTTTTCTTTATCCTTTCATACGACAATGATACTTACGCTTGATCCTCGCCAAGGTGAGGTCGCAAACAGTTAGTCGTATTCTTCTAATCTCTTTCTTTCTATCTTCCTCTTTTGTGTTGTTTTATTTTTCCGTATTATGAAGTGTGAGTAGTTCTATACTTGTTAGGGTAGGATAAGGGAAGTTTGAGAGAAGGAAATCTCTCTCACTCTTTCCTTGCCCAACAACTTAAATCAACTCCCGTTAACCCAACCACAATCCGCTCCTTACGGCACCCTATCCTACATGATAGCGGTGATTCCGTAGTGAGACCGGTTGTGGTTGAATTAACCGGAGGTTATGGATAAGAGCCAAGAACGGACGGACAAGCACCAAAAGGAAGGACTATGCGTTGGAAAGCCTAGCTTATACTCGCAAGTTCCTTCCTAGTCGTGCTAATCCCCGTTGTTGCCGATTACCGTAACACCGATATTAAGTGGGGCAACGAAAGATGTGGAGACTCCTAACTCAAACTAACCTAATCCTAACCCTAACAAGCTCTCTTTAAATATCAACTCAACACTTAGATAACTACAAACAAAATCTGAACAACCGGACTTAACTCGTCGAAAAACACATAGAAAAAGATTCCCATCTCCCTGCGGACGACCCGTACTCAACCGGCTAGCTACGTGCGAAACCGTCTTGATTGCGGTATTTAAACTAGAACTTGAACACGCTCGTATCCTAACAATCAGGGTCTAGGGGTGTGGGATTGGCTATTCATCACGACCGTGGAATCCGTGTTTTATACTGGCTCGTATTGAAAACACGGACGTCCTAGTATATCCAATATTTCATATGTTTATTCTGCTGCGATATCTGTGTTGTGACTCTGTGATGGATATAGTATATAGTATATATGATATATTATATAGACGTTACTTATGTTTTACACCCGCGCTAGCCCTGCCCTGCTCTGTCGTTAGTTACCTAACCTAACGGTGCACGAGGGGACATCGAGGCGAATGCGGATGGCATAAGTGTACGTCATATCTATCTGTGATGTTTAGGTATTTAAATGATGGGACTTCATTAATGTGATTAATGAAAGATAAGAAACCTAAGATGTTGTAGAATCGAATTTTAAAATAAAACATGTAGCTACAGTTCTTGCTTTGCACAGCGGTATATATGATATACCCCGCACCTTATTCGATGAGGAAAGGACCGAGATCCCTTCACCGGGAGTGACTCCTTTAGCAATAACTGGCAGATGCTACACACTCGGTTTGCTTTTGACTGCTTTTGGGTTTTTGCTTTGCACAGCGATATATATGATATATCCCGCACCTCATTCGACGAGGAAAGGACCGAGATCCCTTCACCGGGAGTGACTCCTTCAGCAAAACTAGAAAAGCCTCAAAATCACTCCATTTCAAAACATCATTTGATTCTACAACGATATCAAGTTCATTACGCTCATGGTTTTTATGAAAAACCTGCGTAGCCCTCCGTCATTTCAGATAAGTATTAGTTAGTATTCGTGCTGCGGTAGTTTGGCCTCCGTCAAGGCGCAGTGTACGGTAGCTAACTAGTGCTTATCTGCTAGCATATGATGCGATTGGATTAGGGTATTCGTACGGCGTTGTTTGGCCTCCGTCAAGGGTCGTGCGGATGGGTTTAATTCAATCAGGAAATGACGGGTTGAACTTGACTAGCGGACTATGGGTTGTTTGGCCTCCGTCAAGGTCATAGGACGCTAGGGGCAAAATATTATCGGGAATTTCATGTGTTGAAATTTGCAATGAGATTGCATACCTTCTATGAGATAGTTGGATCCCGATACCCACTGCGAGTAAGAGTTACTCCTGGGAGAGTTTTACACATTGCAATTAGCTGATCAAGTAGGTGTCTAGAAAGGTGTCAACGGGGTTACGCCTCTGGGAAAACGAGGTTTACATTAATTAGGTTCGTGCGAAAGCACGGGGGACCTCCCTCAAAGTACCGACACTGGCCTGGCTGAAAGATTGGCGAACTTGTAGTGTGTAATTAATCCCGGCTAGTCTTTCCTTTTAGGGTTTGAAGGAAGATTTGATAAAAAGCAGTGGGAGCCATCCTGATTAGATAAGATAATAACCAATCTGATCTTGCACGAGCATACGCTAAAGTGTTTTCTTCTCTCTCTCTCCAGGTAGCGACCATTTTATGCCTTAACAAAGATAATAATATGGATGTATTGACCGAACCCGCATGTTATACTGTGCTGGGGAACGTTGGTTCCGTTCTTTCTTATAAGAGTTATAGGAATGAACAGGATATAGGGGAATGCCAGGATTCCCATGCCACCCGAATGAAGAAAGTACATGTTGATGCATTTTCTTCGGGTGTGTTCGTTACTGAGAACTGTTTCTCTATTTGCTCTACGTCCTGGGTATTGGATACCGGGTCGGGATCCCATATATGTAATCAGTTACATGGGCTAAGGAAAGGTAGAGAACTTGGAGAAGGTGATAAAGACATTAGAGTTGGAAATGGTGCAATTGTTGCAGCTAAGACTGTCGGGGAATATCACCTTGTATTACCAACTGGTAATACATTGGTTCTGAACGAATGCTATTACATGCCGAACCTGATATGCAACATTATATCGGTTTCTTTATTATGTAAAGAGGGATATAATTTTGTATTACAGGACAATGTTATGAACATTTTCCGTAACCAAAAGTTGGTTGGATCAGGCACGTTATGCAATGGCATTTATGTTCTAAATCAATCAACGGTTCTTAGCATAACAAACGCACACAAGAAGAAGAGTTCTGAACTCAACGAATCCTTCTTGTGGCATTGTAGACTGGGCCACATCAATGCGACACGACTAGCTAAGTTGCATAAAGATGGATATTTAAATCCGTTTGAATTTTCATCTTATGACACTTGCCAGTCATGTCTCAAAGGCAAGATGACCAAAACTCCGTTTACGGGACACGGAGAAAGAGTTACCGAACTCTTGGGATTGATACATAGTGATGTATGCGGTCCCATGTCTACACATGCCAGGGATGGTTCTTCGTACTTCATTACATTCACTGACGATCTCTCTAGATTCAGATATGTGTTCCTGATGAAACACAAATCAGAAGCTTTTGAGAAATTTAGGGAATATAAACAAGAAGTTGAGAACCAAACCGGAAAAAGTATTAAAATCGTACGATCTGATCGAGGAGGTGAATACTTGAGCAATGAATTCCGGGACTTCCTAAAAGAAAATGGGATTCTCTCTCAGCTGACTCCTCCATATACACCACAGCACAACGGTGTATCGGAGCGGAGAAATCCCACCCTATTAGATATGGTGCGCTCTATGATGAGTACAGCTGAGTTACCTATCTCCTTCTGGGGATATGCACTGGAGACTGCTGCATACCTACTGAATAGAGTTCCGACCAAATCAGTGCCTACCACTCCATATGAGATATGGAATGGCAAGAGACCATGTCTTAATTTTATTCAGATATGGGGTTGTCCGGCCTATGTTAAAACACAAAATCCGGACAAGCTCGAGGCAAGGTCTGTTCTATGTAAGTTTGTTGGATATCCCAAACATTCGCCAGGGTATATCTTCTACCACTCCGAGGAATAAAAAGTGTTTGTTTTTCGGCATGCCACTTTCTTAGAAAAGGGTTTTCTTATGAAACAGATAGGTGGCATTGAGGTAGAACTGGAAGAGGTTCCAGCAATACAGACTACAACAGAAGATTTGGATGAACCAGAGGATTCCGTAGTCCCCGATGAACCCCAGCCTCTCCGCCGATCTAGTAGGGTTCCTCGCCCACCTGAGAGATACTACGGTTTTCTCATGGATGGTGGGAGAGAGGATTGCATCATGGAGGATGATGACCCAACTAGCTTCGAGCAGGCCATCACGAGTGGGGACTCAGTGAAATGGCTGGATGCTATGCGGTCTGAGATGGATTCCATGTACACCAACAAAGTATGGACTTTGGAAGTTGCTCCTGAAGGGGTAAAACCCATTGGGAGAAAGTGGATCTTCAAGAAGAAACTTGGTGTAGATGGGAAAGTGGAGACTTTCAAAGCTAGACTAGTAGCAAAGGGTTTTCGTCAAAGACCAGGTGTGGACTATGACGAGACCTTTTCTCCAGTAGCTATGCTTAAATCCATCCGGATCATGCTTGCCATCGCTGCTTATCATGATTACGAAATCTGGCAAATGGATGTTAAGACCGCCTTTCTAAATGGTGATTTAGAAGAGTGCGTGTACATGACTCAGCCAGAGGGCTTCGTAGACAGTGGGAGCAGCGGGAAGGTGTGCAAGCTGCTTAAATCCATTTATGGATTAAAGCAAGCATCGCGGAGTTGGAACATCTGCTTTGACGTCGTTATCAAAGAGTTTGATTTCGTCAAAAATCCAGATGAACCTTGTATCTACAAGAAGGTGGCAGAGAGTAAGGTTGTCTTCCTCCTATTGTACGTGGACGACATACTCTTGATAGGAAATGATATTCCTATGCTGCAAGCGGTCAAGCTCTTCTTATCACAAAGATTCTCAATAAAAGATCTTGGTGATGCCTCCTGCATATTGGCAATTAGGATCTATAGAGATAGATCCAAACGGATTTTGGGATTGTCCCAATCCAGGTACATTGACACCATACTAAAGAGGTTTAGTATGGAAGAGTCCAAGCGTGGAAACATGCCCACGATCTCTGGAGTCACTCTCTCCAAAGAGATGTCTCCCAAGACTGATTTGGAGAGAGCTCGCATGCAAGGGATACCCTATGCTTCGGCAGTAAGCTCTATCATGTATGCGATGCTATGTACCAGACCCGATGTAGCATACTCACTGAGTGTAGTGAGCAGGTATCAAGCTGATCCTGGAGAGAGTCACTGGACAGCTGTGAAGAGCATTCTCAAGTACTTGCGAAGGACTAGAGATATGTTCTTGGTGTATGGTAACGGAGAACTCCAAGTGGAGTCCTTTACCGATTCGAGCTTCCAGAGTGATAAGGACGACTCTAAGTCGCAGTCGGGTTTTGTCTTTACCCTTTACGGAGGGGCGGTTAGCTGGAAGAGTTCCAAGCAGGAAACCGTGGCAGACTCGACGATGAAGGCTGAATACATCGCTGCCAACGATGCTGCTAAAGAAGCTGTCTGGGTCAAGAAGTTCATTACTGAACTTGGTGTGGTTCCATCCATTGAGCATCCAATACCTTTGTATTGTGATAACAATGGAGCGGTGGCTTTGGCCAAGGAACCCAGGTCCCATCAGCGGTCCAGGCATATTCTGAGGCGGTATCACCTGATCCGGGAGATAGTTGATCGCCGGGAGATCGAGGTCAGGAGAGTTGACACGAAGAACAACACGGCAGATCCACTCACGAAGGCCATTCCCCAGACACAGTTTGAGAGACTCTTCGGGATGCTCGGTATGCGATACTACAGCAGCTGGCCCTAGTGAAAGTGGGAGATTGTTAGTTGTATGTATGCCCTAGAGGCCAGTATTGTACAGATGTTGTATATTATATTGGATGCTTGGACATATATAGAGATGACTTTCTTGCTCGATATGATAGTATGCTATCTGGTTACTCTTTATCTTAACATGTACACTAGTCTCTTTATACTGTCTTATAGTTACATGTTGGTAAAGCCCTTAGGATGTGTACTTGACTACCTGGACTATGATGCAGATCATACTAGTGGGGACATGGTAGTCCATAAGTACATCCTTCAAGGTCCCTAGTCATGGGTGTATCGAGACGGGGCATCGATATACCAGAGTAGACTAGCGTATACGCTTCTCGACCCATGTGATGGGAGATGGATGATCCCATATCCATTGGTGTTTGACATCAGAGATGGTATACGGGTGCTCAGTGGAGACTGGGTACACTGGACGGACTCGCCGAGAACTCCCAGATGGTATTATACCTCACGTCAGATGGCAGTTCTCAGGTGACACTTGTGCAGGTTAGTCTGTAGACCCGAGATCGTCATAGAGTCTTGTGTGATTCCCACTGTGCTTTGATCTCCACCTTACCACGTCCATGAGGGCGTGCAAAACGGTGGTCTTTGGGTACAGTCCCGAGTCACATGGAGGCAATGAGCGATAGGAGGGGTTTCGTCTCTCCCGGTATTGGGGGTAGATGTTGCGCTGTGCTCGATTGGCCGTAACAGGGAAGTCCCTGGCCAGGGCTGATCAGAGATTTGCTGGTAAGTGTTACCAGTAGTTTCTCGACCCGTTATGAGCCTCACATCGGCACGACTTATCGGGTTATTGGGGTCTGACGTTTACCACCCCTAGACTTGATATGCGACGTATCAGACGAAGAGACCGGACTGTACGGTAAGTGTTACTGGTCGGATTCGCAGGAGTGTGAGCGGGCTAGCTCGTCGATCTTCTGATCGCTCAATACCCGGGTGGCCGTTACGTTTAGCAGACCGCTTGCGGCTTGTGGGTGCTTGATATGATCATCATCTGCTACCGGCGTATTGACGAGTCTTTAGAGTCCTACACAGAGGTTTCCTGGTTCAAGCGAAACGAAATAGGAGCGCATATGAGATATGTGCAGGACCGAGAATAATGCGTGTATGTGATACCGTATTTCATTCTCGCGATATATGTTTCGATTGGTTATATTCGATATAACCTAGTTATCGAATCGAAGATCGATTCGATAAATCGATACATTGAATACTAGTCGGTTATGTGCGACATGACCGGATCATTGAATCAAGTGTTGTTTTAATGATTTAATGTATAATTATATATTTGATATATTACTTTGCATTAACTAGTATTGGTTTACTTTAAACGGATTTTTCTCACTTGAATTACACATTGTATATGTGATATACTTTTGTGCACTTATATGTATCATGTTTGATGATGCATGTAGTTTTGGCTTTGTGTAAAGAATGCAACCATGGTTATGAGAGTGGTTAGGGTTTAAGATTTATTCTCTTATTATTAAATCCATTTATTATTTATTAAATGGATTTATGGAAACAAAAGGGTTTCATTTTATCATGAAGTGTGGTGAAGCTTCATGAAGCTTTTTGTAATGATGCCATTTTGTCTCCTTGGTTAAACCTAACAACTCCCACTAACCATGGTCAATTCTCTACACTTGACCATGGTTAGAAGATGATAGTAATTCCTTTATTATTCATTTTAGAAATAACTTATCATGAGAATTCTATCATCTTCTTCATCTTCTTCTTCTTCTTCAAGCTTGCTACATCAATGGCAACTTGAGATCTTGTGAGATAAATCCAATTCTAAAGTGAACCCACCTCCTATTTCTTCACCCTATACCTCTTGCCAAGTTGTTTTGGGTGTTTACTTCACAAGTTTCACAAGTTTGTGAAGTCGGAGGTTGAACTTGCGATGCCTCGAGGTAGATCGTCTTTGATACAAAGCCGACGACCTAGCTTGCCCGTTTCTCCGATGAAGCCAAAGTTCGAGTTTGGGAATCGAGATGGACAGCGAGAGGATGCCTTCGTGGAGCCAAGGAAGAGGATTACCGGATCTACAAAGGTTGTAGCATCTAACCTATAGTTAATTTGTTAACTAGTTTTATATTTCGCCTAGACATCTAGCAACGATCCGTTAACTAGGGTTTCTCGGCACCATAATTTTTAAATTTGGCATGTTCGATGCCTTGTGAGACCTCTATAGGGTGCCTAGGAACCTTTCAGGTGGTTCCTACCATTGTTGATCCAATACCGCTTTATTGCGACAACAACGGAGCTATAGCTTTAGCGAAGGAACCCAGGTCCCATCAGAAGTCCAGACACATCTTAAGGCGGTATCACCTGATCAGGGAGATCGTAGATCGCCAGGTGATCGAGGTCCGGAGAGTTGCTACAGACGAGAACATTGCTGATCCATTCACAAAGGCCTTACCTCAGATTCAGTTCGAGAGGCTACTCGAGATCATCGGTCTTCGATATGCCAATACATGGCCGTAGTGCAAGTGGGAGATTGTTAGTGTATATGCCCTAGGGGCCATTATTGTATCATACTAGCTTGTATATTACTTAATGGAAGCTTGGGATATTCACAGTTATATAACAGTCTTTCTAAACATGGTAGTATGCTACTTTGTTTTTTCTATCTTAATATGTGTGTACGTATTGATAGAGCTCTTAGGATCTTGTTTGACTACCAGCATTGTGATGGTAGTCACACTAGTGGGGGCTGGGTAGTCTACAAGCACATCCTTTTTCAGGTCCCTAGTCGTAGGATTATCGAGACAGGGCATCGATACTCCGGAGTAGACTATTGGGTACGATTCTCATCCCAGTTGGGGAGATGGTCTGTCCCACAGCCATTAGTACGTCGTACTGGAGATAGTATACAGGTGCTCGTTGGGTTACGGGTACACCGGACAGGACTCGCGGGGAACTGTCGGTTGGTATTATACCCGTCGTCAGTTAACAGTTCCCAGGAGACATGAGTACAGCATAGTCCGCAGACTTGACACTGCAACTTCGCCTCGAGTGTGTCCTACTGTTCTTAGATTGCTACCCTACCACGGCTCAAAGTAGTCGTGCAAACAGGTAGCAGTTGGGTGCAGTCCCGAGCACTTGGAGGCAGTGGCGGTTAGACAGGATTCGTCTCTCCCGGTATTGGGAGTTGATATTGTAAGTCCACGGTAGAGCCCCGGCCGTCTAACAGATGCCAAATGCGGAACAAAAACTTTTTACAACTGGCGCTATAGCGTACTATAACCCGGATATGCCATTAAAGCTAAACTAACAAACTACAAAGTGAGTAGAAGAGTTATACCGAACTATCCGAGTCCTTCGGTCTTCAACCATTATCCCACGCTTTGTTGCGGCTGCTCCGATCTCCTGAATCTCCAGTCTCGTCGTCCGGGTGGCACCACGTCGACGGATCATTAAACGGGCTCCCGCCTCTGAACCGAGGCAACTCGGTCGTCATGTTTGCTAAAAGAGACGACCAAGATGATGTAGAGAATGAGTAGAACACTTTGTCTCGTTACGTCCAAATCTATGGACGAACGGTTAATGAAGTTGCCTTTTGGATCGGGTGGAAATGTGAAATGAGTATCTATCAAATTTCCATACACTTAAACTCTCAACCTTTTCTCTCAAGCAACCATTATCCACACCACATGAAGTGGCCGACCACTTAATAGATGAGGGGGAGGTGAGTGTAGGGGGAGGGAGAGTGACCATAAGATCAGTGAAGTGGATGAGTCACATAAACACTTAGTATGAACACCATTAATGAAAAAAATGAATCACCTTAACTAGTCACCAAATCATTTAATGCAATAATCAATGCACTAATGACTCACCATCCTAGTCACCTTCTAGAAACTTCTACACTCATCTCAAGAAAAGATAAATGCGCATTTAACCGAATGTTTAATACGGCAGATAGAAAACTGGAAACTGGCAACTTCCAAAAGCGATCTCGAAACGAATTTTAGGATAACCCCGTAATGGTATAAACACACTAGCATTTGTATTACGACCGAATACAAATGCATCTGAGACAAAGATATTATATCTACACAGTATAATACTGGGTTCCGGCTTAAACCAAAGCCTACAAGAATTATCTGCCTGAAAAATGACACGTGCGAAAACGCACGTGCATTTTCCGAACCCTGCCATAAAACTATACGGCCTCTACAACGTTTCGCCCGAACTTGGGATAGTGTCTGTGGGGGACTCTAATGACTCATCAACACACTGGCACTGGGTATAACCTCTAGCACGTCAGAGATACAAGCTGTACGTAACGGTTTGCCTACGTATTGATTGGAAGGGAAGCTGACGAGCGAACTCATCCATAAACCCTACTGAGCCTAACAGTGACAATATACATACAGTCCGGTCCGTTCGTCTATGAGTATCGTATATCTGCCTAGGGGGCTGGTAACGTCATACCCCCATTAGCGGTATAAGTCGTGTCAGAGAGTGGCCCAGAACACCCTGAGATACTACTGGAGTACCTACTAGTAAATCTCCTGCCTCGGCCGAGGGCTTTGTGTAATGGCTCTCCTAGCCACAGCGCGATCTCACCCCCAATACCGGGAGAGACGAATCCCCTGCCGATCCGCTCACTTGCCTCCATGTGGCTCGGGACTGTACCCAAAAAAGACTTGTTTGCACGACTCCTTTGAGGTGTGGTAGGGTAGAAATCAAAACACAGTGGGAACTCACATGAGACAAATGACGACCTCAGGTCGATGAACTAACCTGTACACATGTCACCTGGGAACTGCTATCTGACGATATGTATAATACCAACTAGCATGTTCCCGGCGAGTCATGTCCGGTGTACTCATAACTTAATGAGCACCTGTATACATCTTAGGTGATCCTACTGACACCAATGGCTTGTGAGACCGGCCATCGCCCCTTGTCGGGGTCTCGACTGTATACACTAGTTTACTCCGGAGTATCGATGTCCTGTCTCGAAACTGTTGGAGTTAGTGCCCTCAGAGTCAATTATTGGATCACAGGCACGTGATTGCAATGATTGAGGGAGGACCTATCCCAGGAGGACAGTCTTACTCGAGATGATAGTATGCTATCTGGTTTATCTTTATCATCGTGTACTGCTTTAGGTGACCTGACACGTCGCTATTACACGTTGATAGAGCCCCTAGGATTCTTGCTTGACGACCAGCAGTATGATGGCGATCATATACGTGGGAGCTGAGGTCTATAAGCACATCCTTAAATGGTCCCTAGTCGTGGGAGTTTCGAGACTGGGCATCGATACTCCATTAGTAGACTAGTGTATACAGTCGAGACCCCGACGAGGGGCGGTAGCCGGTCTCACAATCCACTGGTGTCTGTTGGTTCACCTAAGATGTATACAGGTGCTCATTGGGTTATGAGTACACCGGACAGGACTCGCCGGGAACCTGCTAGTTGGTCTTATACCAGATGTCAGATAGCAGTTCCCAGGTGACATGTGTACAGGTTAGTTCATCGACCTGAGATCGTCATTTGTCTCGTGTGTGTTCCCACTGTACTTTGATTACTACCCGACCACGGCTCAAAGGAGTCGTGCAAACAGGTTTTAGTTGGGTACAGTCCCGAGCCACATGGAGGCAGTGAGCGGATCTGCAGGGGTTCGTCTCTCCCGGTATTGGGGGTGAGGTCGCGCTGTGTCTAGGAGAGCCATTACGCAAAGCCCTCGGCCGAGGCAGGAGATTTACTGGTAGGTATTCCAGTAGTATCTCAGGGCGTTCTGGGCTACACTCCGACACGACTTGTACCGCTTTTGGGGGTCTGACTTTTACCAACCCCCTAGGCCCGCCATGCGATACTCATAGACGAACGGACCGGACTGTACGGATATTGTCACTGACAGGCTCAGTTGGGTGTCGGGGTGAGCTTCCTCATCGACGTCCATTTTGGTCAATAGCTGGTGGCCCGTCACGTATTGGCTTATACCTCTGACGTGCTAGTGGTTAAATCCACAACCATAGTATTGACGAGTCTTTAGAGTCCACCACACTTTCAGTTACTCAGCTTTCGGGCGAAACGCTGTAGAAGCCGTATAGTAATATGGCAGGGTTTGATCTGATACGTGCGGTATTGCACGGATCAGGATCGAACGGATTTTACTAAGCCGGTTTTGGCTTAAGCCGGTCCTGGTCTAGTACAGTGTAGATTTTGTCTCATTGCATTTGTATCCGGACGGAATACAGATGCGGGTGTGTATGCACAGTATAGGGGTTTTCCTGTAATTTATTACGGGACCAGTCTTCTGGAGTTGCCAGTTTGCATTCCGTTCCGGCCGGTTTTCCTTTGTTCTCTCCCGGCCGGACTTTTCCGATGGAGGGGGTTATTTGCAGTTTTGCAAATAACACTTTGTGGAGGGTTTTTATTGCATATTGTTTGATTATGATATCTTTCATCCATGCTTGCTTTATGTTGATTAGAAAGGGTATGGGTTTAAAGTGGAAAGCATGGTTGAATGTTTATTTGTCTCTTGATGTGGTTACCTCCTCTTTTCACCCTACACTCACCTTCCTTCTTACTTCTTATTACCTCCTCCACCCTTCTCATTTTGGAGATGATAAGTTTCTATTTTAGAAAAGAAGAAGAAGAAAAAGAAAGAGAGAAAGAAAAAGAATGAGAGAGTTCATCTTAGTTTTGTGAGGAATTCTTCATCTCCTTCTTCTTCTTGTTTCGGAAAAATGAAAGCACCATTTTTCCTAACCCCAATCCTCCATCATGGCAACTACAAACCCTAAGTGAGACAACCATCTTCTACACTACATTCTACAGCATATCTTGAGCATGTCGAGTTGCCGGCTTCATGCTCGAGTTGCCTCGGTATTGAGGCGGGAGCCCGTAAAAGACGAAGGCGATGTGGTGCCCCTTCCGGCGAGGAGGCGACGATGTGGAGCCAAGACTTTCCGCGGGAGATCGGGATGATGAAGAGAAGACCGGAGGACTCGGATCACTCGGTATACTTCTCACCCTATCTCTTGTTTGCTAGCGTAGGTTAATGGTTATCGATCCGGGTTTTCTTTGTCCGCGGTAGCGCCCGTTTCCGAGCAAGGAAAATTTTTATTCCGCAATTTGGCCTCGAGTAAGACGGCCGGGGCGCTGCCGTGGCGCAACATGGTATCAGAGCCACGCCATTAACCTTACCTAGCTTCGTTTGATGTGTTTG
This sequence comes from Agapanthus africanus, assembly GCA_030015575.1. Lineage (NCBI taxonomy): Eukaryota > Viridiplantae > Streptophyta > Magnoliopsida > Asparagales > Amaryllidaceae > Agapanthus > Agapanthus africanus. The sequence continues at coordinate 401,333,971 of CM057350.1, read as the reverse complement.
CATTTCCGATCGACCAAAATTTCCAAAAACCGTATTTTTTGTTCACATCAGTTTCTGTTGAAATTTTTTGAAGTCTAAAAATTTTTCAGGTGGTCTCAGAAAGATGTGCAGGGTGTTATAAGAACTCTGGAAAAAAAAGACAAAGTGAACCCTTACCTGGAGCGCGGAAGCGCGGCAATATCCCCCTTTCTGCCGCTCTTCCGCCGCACTATGGTGGGCCCACTTGGTCATTTTTCTTCAGTTGTCTTATGGACTGAAATTAGGGGTTTTGGAATATTAAAATTGGGCCCAGGTTTTCTGTGAGTGCTACAGTTTTGTTTGGGGGCCCACTTGTTAATTTTTGGTCAATCGGAAAATTTTAAACACATTTTTCACAGTATTTACATTATATCTGCGACCGTGAATGTCACTCGATCGGTAAATCCGGTCTAACTGCTATAGCCCGGTTAGACGGATTTGCGAACGTGACCTTCACGTTGATGTTCTATGTTTATGCTGTGATGTTGCGGATCGGTCGTGGGGGATAGCCTGGATGCAATGCTAGTACAGTTTTGTTGTATTATGTACATTTGATATTGCGGGGCGAGCGTCCGACATGTGGACTGCCGTCACTGCCTGTTTGTATTATTCTTTTGGGGCACGACCTGGTTGCGGTCGATGTACCCGGTGTATGTATATTTTACTTTCTGTACTAGGGTTGCCCCGCGGTGGGGTGCTCGGATAGCCGGGTTCTGGAGGGCAACGAGCCCGCATCTCATGGCATTGGGACGGAGGGGGCTTCACTCCAGGATTGGCTGGCTATTCGCCGCACTCGTAGGGGGTACAGGTTGACCCAGGAGGGGTGCCCAAGTTACCGGATTCCGTGAAGTGCTGGGTGGTCCATTCACGGTACTGAAGGGGGCTGCCTCGCTTCAGGTTTTGGCGGGTGACTTGCCGCGCCCGTAGGGGTCTAGGATTTCATTGCACAGGCTATCCACACGACCAGGGGAACGTCGGGTTTCAGCAGCGGCTCTGTGAAACCCGGGGTTTCCAGATATCTGTATTGTTCTGTGATGCTGTACATTTCTGTGATGTTGCATTTTATTCACGCCTTGAGCGAAATACTATATATTGATATATATATTAGTAGATGTTGTATATGTTTTACATCCGCGCTAGTCCAGTCCCCGCTCTGCCGTTAGTTAGCTAACCTAACGGGTGATGACGGGACCCAGTGGCGAATGCGGATGGCATATACGTACGTCAGTATATTTTCGTTCTTTGTGGTGTGATCAATTGATGGGACTGCATTGATTCGGATCAATGCAAGTTTAAACAAACCTATTCTGATGTTGTTGGAACACTTTTCAAAAAGCTGTTATTGCAAGGACGTTCGTTTTTGTTTTGCATCGTGGTATTCATTTGGAATATCCTGCTCCTCAGTCGACGAGGCAAGGGCCGAGATCCCTTCACCGGGAATGACCCCTTGGACAGAAGTTTGCGTCAGGGCAATAGCTTCACTATAGCCGATTACTTTTGCTTTGCATCGTGGTATTCAGTTAGAATATCCTGCACCTCATTCTACGGGGAAAGAGCCGAGATCCCTTCACCGGGAGTGACCTCTTTAGTAAAGGTTTTCGTCACTATATTTTCTAAAAAGGTTATCCAGTTCCTTCAACGATATCAAGTTCATTACGGTAAAAGGTTTTTCGCCAAAAACCATCCGTAGCCCTCCGTCATTTCAGATTAGTATTACTTAGTATTCGTGCTACGTATGTCGTGCATTGCCGAGGCGTAGTGTTCGGTAGCTGTGTAATATTTTTCTGTCGCTTGGATAAGTGGATTGGTTAGGACAGTCGTACAGTCATGTTGGCATTGTCAAGGACTCGTACGGGTGGGTTTAATGCAATCAAGATAATGACGGGCTGAACTTGACTAGGACTCTTTGATATGTTGGCATTGTCAAGGTCACTTGGGTCCTAGGGGTAAAAACAGACATCGGGAGTTTCAAAAGAACTGAAACTTGCCAGGCATGCGCATACCTTCTGGAGTGTGGTGGCGTGAGTGGATTCCGTCACGTTATCATGCGATGAGAGTTGGATCCCGATTTCCACTGATGAGTTGGTTTACTCCTCGGGTGATCCCCGACTAATTCTTCTTTCAGGTTTGGAGGAGAATTTGAGGTACAGTGGGAGGTTTCCAGATTAGACAAAGTGATAACCATTCTGATCTAGGTTAGAGTGCACGCTGAGTGTTTCTTTTCTCTCTCTCTGGCAGCGACCATTGACCCAACCCTGGATTTTGACTCAGTGACCAAGTTGACCGAACCTTCTTAACACAGGCTTTGGATTGTCAGAATTGCAGACCTCATTGCCACTCCTACTTTTACCCTTTTCTCCAGGACACCCCGTATTACTACGAACGTCCACTTCCATTGGACAAAACCATCGTATGGTTAGATACGAACTCGAAGGACTTCGAGGATGGTTTCTGGTTCTGGAGAAAACGGATAGGACTATTCAGTTGTTTTTCCTTTTCACCTTCTCTCAGGTTACGAGTACTCCTTGGTTTAGGAGATAGTACACCTATTACGCAAATTGGATAGTCTTCTTCCAAACCTTAGGCTGGTGCCGACCGGTAGGGAATGAAGAAAACCAATTAGCATAACGATGGTGTACAGAAGGTATTAAGTTAAGACAAAGCAAGGGATTAGTAAGAGGGCAAAGTAAATTGCAACTGATATTCACGACCAAACCAAGTATTTCTTCGCCAATCCTAAATCACCTTTGTATTTCTCCAGGACACTCCGTATCACTACGAAGATCCACAGTTTATTGGATATTCCATCGTATGGTTATATACGAACTCGAAAGGAACTTGTTCCAGTTCGGGGATGGATTCTGGTTCAGGAGAAATAGGAATAAAGTACATTCAGGTGTCTTTTATCTTCGCCTTCTCTCGCATTGCGAGTGCTCCTAGGATTAGGACAGTACACCCTTTATGCTTATTGGATAGTCTTCTTCCAAACCATAGGCTGGTGCCGAACGGTAGGGAAGGAAGAAAACCAATTGGCCTAAAGGGGTGTGCAGAAGGTAATGACTAAAGACATATAAAGGGATTTGGAGTGGTGGTAAAGAATTATACGGTTATAGTTGTGAATCTGGACAATGGAAGAGGCATTACTAGGAATACCAGGATACCCCGACGAAACATTTCAATGTTTCGGTTTCACTGTGTACTGTTAATAGAAAACTGATTTCCCGATTAGACACTCACTCCAGGGTATGTATTTACCAGGTATGATTCTCACATCTGTATGGTTTTACAGATGATGAGTGGGAGTAAGTTATTGGGAATTGGGTGGTCATCCTCATTATATCGGGATTCGTTGTAATCGGTGATATTTGAGGAAGTCACCTGGGTTGTTTGCCGGTGGGCAAATATTTGGTTTTGAATATCCGCTGTTATGCACCAATTTCAAATTGATATATCTGTACGTCTATTTTCATAGAGTGAGATATACCTTTTGATATTATGTCGATGACATTTACCTATATCAGTGGATGGTTAGGTAAGGAGCATTAAACAGCGGTGTAATTCTTCTTAACCATAAGTACAGTTTTCAACCTACGACACGCAGTGAAAGAGTTGTTAGACTCAGCGGACTTATACAGAGTATTGTATGTTGTCCAGTGTCCATCAGGACAGAGGGGTTGGTCCTCGTACTATATTCGGTTTACTTATGACTTCTCTAGATTTTAGACAGCTGTTTCGTGGAAACACGGGGTCTAAGTTTTGAGGAGTTATAGGTATTTGAATAGAGTAGAGAACCAGGTGTAGCAAGTATCGGGATTCTTCAAAGTGATCGAAGATGTAGATACTTGTGTATGGTGTTCAGTTGATAGTAATGATAAAGAGAAATTGCTTCTCTTTCAGGTTACTCATAATTGGAAGCATTCCTAAGTTGAGTAACGCTGATCGGCCTCCTTCCATTTAGTTGACATGCACTGGAGACAGCTGCATGATTTGAATCTGGTTCAATTAAATCAGTGCCTCTGGTTCTATATTGGATATAGAACAGTTCATATCTTAACGATGTTAAGGTACGGGGAGTTGTCCAGCTTATGATTAAAACCAGACACTGGGCAACTCAAGGCACGTTTCTGTAATGGCTGTTTGTGGTTGACCCAGGCTATGACGAGGGTTGACTTTCTACCATCTGGATGAACTATAGCAATATTGTTCTAGACTCGCCACAGTTTTTATTAAAAATGGATTTTTTCAGAAAAAGTAGTGGGAGTATGGTAGAACTGGAAGTGATTCCAGAACCACAAACGATTACTGAAGATTTGATAAGGAACCTAAAGATTCAATCTGATTTGACATTCCATTGGCCACTCTGCAGATAAGGTGGGTAACTTCAGGCACCCGAGAGGTACTCCGGTAGCCTCAAGGACGGTGACAGGGAAGTTCTTGTTTACCCACACTTGCCATTGTTGTTGTTCCAGGCTGCGAGACCCGGCAGGAGGATGAGTATAGCGTCGTTCTAAACTAGCTTTAGAAGTGCACGTCTATATGACTCTGCCAGAGGGTTGTCGTAGTCAGTGGGAGCAGCGGAAGCATTGGTGGACATCAGGCTTATGTCTATTTATAGACTAAAGCAGATATAGCGGAGTTAGATCATCTGTTTCTGATGTGACAGTCATGGGTTTGACGTACATCAGAATAGGGGATGGATCTGTTGAGAAGGTAGTAGGAAGTGATATTCCTATACTACGATCGGTTATACTTTGGTTGTCACACAGTGGTTTCTCCACAAGGGACTTGGATATTATATCAGACATACTGGTTACTAGATCTATGGTTTTAGATCTAGATTTGGGTGGTTTCCCAATCTGGGTATCTTGACAGCATTCTATGAGTATTTAGAATGGACGACTCCTGACACGGTAGTACACCTGCAGTTGATGGATTCACCCTCTCTAAAGGTGTCTTATGACTAAAGGGGAGAGGGATACTCATGATTGGCAGATCACTTGCTTAGGCAATTGAGTCAATCATGAGATGTCAAGTACCACACCAGATGTTGTTCTTGCACTAGATGCAATAAGTTGATATTGATCCAATCCTGGAGGAACAGTCGGAAGCAGTTTTAGAACATAAGTGATTGTTCTAGGGATATGATAACGGCTGCCTCTTTTAGGAGACGGTTATCACTCCAGGCTTCCAAGGTGACATGGACGACAAGCAGGTTGTCAGAGTTATAGTTCTCCCTCTGACGAGGGACAGTATTTTGGACAGATGGTCCAAGGCAATACTGAGGGTGGCATGGCGCAGGAGACTGATTAAGTTCAGTTGATGATACAGTCTAAGAAGTTTGGATTTGGTGTTCATTTATGAACTAGGTCCCATCAGACATCCAGACATTCTAAGACAGGTATTGCTCATTTCAGGAGATGGCTTTCTCCGCGAACTTGAGATATAGAGAGACATAGAAAGAAACTTCGTAGCGGATCCACTCACTGAGGCTATTCCTCGAACGCAATAGTTTCGCAAACGGGTTTTGTGAGACTGACTAGTAGAGGAGTTGGGTGTTCGGTATCACACGGGCTGTGAGTATGCGACATCGCAATAATTAGCCTTGAGTGCAAGTGGGAGATTGTTGGAGTTAGTGCCCTCAGAGTCAATTATTGGATCACAGGCACGTGATTGCAATGATTGAGGGAGGACCTATCCCAGGAGGACAGTCTTACTCGAGATGATAGTATGCTATCTGGTTTATCTTTATCATCGTGTACTGCTTTAGGTGACCTGACACGTCGCTATTACACGTTGATAGAGCCCCTAGGATTCTTGCTTGACGACCAGCAGTATGATGGCGATCATATACGTGGGAGCTGAGGTCTATAAGCACATCCTTAAATGGTCCCTAGTCGTGGGAGTTTCGAGACTGGGCATCGATACTCCATTAGTAGACTAGTGTATACAGTCGAGACCCCGACGAGGGGCGGTGGCCGGTCTCACAAGCCACTGGTGTCTGTTGGTTCACCTAAGATGTATACAGGTGCTCATTGGGTTATGAGTACACCGGACAGGACTCGCCGGGAACCTGCTAGTTGGTCTTATACCAGATGTCAGATAGCAGTTCCCAGGTGACATGTGTACAGGTTAGTTCATCGACCTGAGATCGTCATTTGTCTCGTGTGTGTTCCCACTGTACTTTGATTACTACCCGACCACGGCTCAAAGGAGTCGTGCAAACAGGTTTTAGTTGGGTACAGTCCCGAGCCACATGGAGGCAGTGAGCGGATCTGCAGGGGTTCGTCTCTCCCGGTATTGGGGGTGAGGTCGCGCTGTGTCTAGGAGAGCCATTACGCAAAGCCCTCGGCTGAGGCAGGAGATTTACTGGTAGGTATTCCAGTAGTATCTCAGGGCGTTCTGGGCTACACTCCGACACGACTTGTACCGCTTTTGGGGGTCTGACTTTTACCAACCCCCTAGGCCCGCCATGCGATACTCATAGACGAACGGACCGGACTGTACGGATATTGTCACTGACAGGCTCAGTTGGGTGTCGGGGTGAGCTTCCTCATCGACGTCCATTTTGGTCAATAGCTGGTGGCCCGTCACGTATTGGCTTATACCTCTGACGTGCTAGTGGTTAAATCCACAACCATAGTATTGACGAGTCTTTAGAGTCCACCACACTTTCAGTTACTCAGCTTTCGGGCGAAACGCTGTAGAAGCCGTATAGTAATATGGCAGGGTTTGATCTGATACGTGCGGTATTGCACGGATCAGGATCGAACGGATTTTACTAAGCCGGTTTTGGCTTAAGCCGGTCCTGGTCTAGTACAGTGTAGATTTTGTCTCATTGCATTTGTATCCGGACGGAATACAGATGCGGGTGTGTATGCACAGTATAGGGGTTTTCCTGTAATTTATTACGGGACCAGTCTTCTGGAGTTGCCAGTTTGCATTCCGTTCCGGCCGGTTTTCCTTTGTTCTCTCCCGGCCGGACTTTTCCGATGGAGGGGGTTATTTGCAGTTTTGCAAATAACACTTTGTGGAGGGTTTTTATTGCATATTGTTTGATTATGATATCTTTCATCCATGCTTGCTTTATGTTGATTAGAAAGGGTATGGGTTTAAAGTGGAAAGCATGGTTGAATGTTTATTTGTCTCTTGATGTGGTTACCTCCTCTTTTCACCCTACACTCACCTTCCTTCTTACTTCTTATTACCTCCTCCACCCTTCTCATTTTGGAGATGATAAGTTTCTATTTTAGAAAAGAAGAAGAAGAAAAAGAAAGAGAGAAAGAAAAAGAATGAGAGAGTTCATCTTAGTTTTGTGAGGAATTCTTCATCTCCTTCTTCTTCTTGTTTCGGAAAAATGAAAGCACCATTTTTCCTAACCCCAATCCTCCATCATGGCAACTACAAACCCTAAGTGAGACAACCATCTTCTACACTACATTCTACAGCATATCTTGAGCATGTCGAGTTGCCGGCTTCATGCTCGAGTTGCCTCGGTATTGAGGCGGGAGCCCGTAAAAGACGAAGGCGATGTGGTGCCCCTTCCGGCGAGGAGGCGACGATGTGGAGCCAAGACTTTCCGCGGGAGATCGGGATGATGAAGAGAAGACCGGAGGACTCGGATCACTCGGTATACTTCTCACCCTATCTCTTGTTTGCTAGCGTAGGTTAATGGTTATCGATCCGGGTTTTCTTTGTCCGCGGTAGCGCCCGTTTCCGAGCAAGGAAAATTTTTATTCCGCAATTTGGCCTCGAGTAAGACGGCCGGGGCGCTGCCGTGGCGCAACAGAAACTCCCATGACTAGGGACACATTAAGGATGTGTTTACAGACCCCAGCTCCCACGTATATGATCGCCATCATACTGCTCGTAGTCAAGAAAGAATCCTATGGGCTCTATCAATATGCAATAGAGAACTAAAGCATGTATACGATGATAAACACAAACTAGATAGCATACTATCATCTCAAGCAAGACTGTCATATCGGTATAGGTCCTGCCTCAATCATTGCAATCACGTACCTGCGATTCAATAATTGACTTTGAGGGCACAATCTCCAACAATCTCCCACTTGCACTTAAGGCTAATTATTGCGATGCCGCATACTCATAGCCCGTGTGATACAGAACATCCAACTCCTCTACTAATTAGTTTCACAAACCTAGTTTGTAAAACTCTTGTGTTCGAGAAATAGCCTCAGTGAGTGGATCCGCCCTGATGTTTCTTTCTATGTCTCTCTAAATCTCAAGTTCGCGGAGAAAACCATCTCCCGAATCGAGTAATACCTGTCTTAGAATATGTCTGGATATTTGATGAGACCTAGTTCATAAATGAACTCCAAATCCAAACTTCTTAGACTGTATCGATAACTGAACCTAATCAGTATCCAGCACCATGCCTCCCACAGTATCCTCTTGGACCACCTGTCCATAATACTGTCCCTCGTCAGAGGAAAAACTATAACTCTGACAATCACTCTGTCATCCATGTCACCTTGGAAGCCTGGAATGATAACCATCTCCCGAAGGAGGCTGCCGTCATCAAATCCGTAGAACAAGCATTTATGTTCTAAAACTGCTTTCTTATGTTTCTTCAGGATTGGATTAATATAAACTTAATGTATCTAGTGCAAAAACAACATCTGGTGTGGTACTTGACATCTCATGATTGACTCAATTGCCTAAGCAAGTGATCTGCCAATCATGCACATCCCTCTTCTCTTTAGTCTGTAAGACACCTTTAGAGAGGGTGACTCCTTCACCTGCAGGTACACCACCATGCCAGGAGTCATCTATTCTAAAATACCATTAGAATACTGTCAAAGTACCCAAATTGGGAAACTACCCAAATCTAGATCTAAAACCATAGATCTAGTAACCAGAATGTCTGATATTATATCCATGTCCTTTGTGAAGAAACAACTGTGTAACAACCACAGTACAACCGATCTTAGTATAGGAATTTTACTTCCTATTCTGTGTATGTCATCCAAATAACAGGACATCACATCCTACTACCTTCTTAACAGATCCATCCCCTATTCTGATGAAGTCAAACCCATGAATTTAACATCAAAAATAGATGATCTATCTCCGCTATATTTGCTCAAGTCTATAAATGGACATAATCTACTTGTCCACTGTGCTTTCGCCGCTCCCACTGACTACGATAACCCTCTGGCAGAATAATATCTACGTACACTTCTAAACATAGTTTAGAACGACGTTATACTTATCCTCTTGCCGGGTCTCATAGTCTGGGACAACAGTAGTATCAAGTCTGGGTAAACAAGAACCTCCCTGTCATCGTCCTTGAGGCTACCAGAGTACCTCTCGGGTGTCTGAGGTTACCCACCATATCTGCGGAGTGGCTATTGGAATGTCAAACCTGATTGAATATATTGGTTCTATTAAATTTTCCGTAATCGTTTGCGGTTCTGGAATCACTTCCAGTTCTACCATACTCCCACTACTGTTTTCTGAAAAAATCCATTTTACTAAAACTGTGGCGAGTCAAGAACAATATCTCTATTGATCTTCTAGATGGTAGAAATGTCAACCCTCGTCAAAGCCAGGGTCAACCCACAAAACAACCATTACAGAAACGTGCCTTGAGTTATCCAGTGTCTGGTTTTAAGCATAAGCTGGATAACTCCCCGTACCTTAACATCGTTAAGATATGAACCATTCTATATCCAATATAGAAATAGAGGCACTAATTTAATTGGAACCAGATTCAAATCATGCAGCTGTTTCCAGTGCATATCAACTTAATGGAGAGAGGCTACTCAGCATTACTCAACTTAGGAATCCATCCAATTATGAGTAACCTGAAAGAGAAACAAGTTTCTCAAAAACCATTACTATCATCTGAATACCATCACAAGAATCTATATCTTCGATCTCTTTGAAGAACCCCGATACTTGTGATACCTGGTTCTCTACTATATTCTTATACCCACAACTTCTCAAAACTTAGATATTGTATCTCTACGAAACACTTGTCTAAAAACTAGAGAAGTCATAAGTAAACAGAACATAGTACGAGGACCTACCCCTTTGTCCTGACGGACACTGGACAACATACAATACTCTGTATAAGTCCGCTGAGTTGAATAACTCAAAACCTGTGTATCGTAGGTTGAAAACTGTACCCAGGTGATTTCCTCAAATATCACCAATTACAACGAATTCCGATATAATGAGGATGATCACCTAATTCTCAATAACTTACTCCCACTCATCATCTGTAAAAACCATACAGATATGAGAATGAAACCTGGTAAATAAATACCCTGGAGTAAGTATCTAATCGGGAAAACAGTTTTCTTTTAACAATGCGCAGTGAAACTGAAACATTAAAATGTCTCGTAGGGGTATCCTGGTTTTCCTAGTAATGCCTCTTCCATAATCCTATTCATGACTGTAACCGTATATTTCTTTGCCATCTCTCCAAATCCCTTTATTTGTCTTTAGTCGTTACCTTCTGTACACCTTCGTTAGGCTAAATGGTTTTCTTCTTTCCCTACCGTTCGGCACCAGCCTATGGTTTGGAAGAAGAATATCCGGTAAGCATAATAGGTGTACCCTCCTAATCCTAGGAGTACTCGTAACTTGAGAGAAGGTGATGATAAAAGACAACTGAATAATACCTTATTCTATTTCTCCCGAACTGGGGGAAAAAGCAAAGGTGAAATAGCATTGGCGATGAAGTACACGGTTTTGGTCGTGAATGATAACAGTTGCAATTTACTTTGCCCTCTTTCTAATCCCTTTATTTTGTCTTTACATATTACCTTCTGTACATCCTACTTAGGCTAATTGGTTTTCTTCATTCCCTACCTTTCGGCACCAGCCTATGGTTTGGAAGAAGACTATCCAGTAAGCATAATAGGTGTACCCTCCTAAACCAAGGAGTACTCGCAACTTGAGAGAAGGTGATGATAAAAGACAACTGAATAAACCAATTCTATTTCTCCTGAACCTGGATCCATCCTCGAAGAAGTCCCTTCGAGTTCGTATATAACCATACGATGGATCTATCCAATGGAAGTGGATATCCGTAGTAATACGGGGTGTTATGAGAAATGCAAAGGGTAAAAGAAGGAGCGGCAATGACTTATGCAACAAAGAAAATCCAAAAGCCAGTATTTTAGGAAGCATCGGTCAACTTGGTCACTGAGTCATAGTCTAGGGTCGGTCAAAGGTCGCTGCCAAAGAGAGAGAGAGAAAAGAAACACTCTGCGTGCACCCTAATCTAGATCAGAATGGTTATCACTTTATCTAATCAGGAAACCTCCCACTGTAATCTCAAATTCTCCTCCAAACCTGAAAGAAGAATTAGTCGGGATCACCCGAAGAGTAGACCAACTCATCAGTGAGAATCGGGATCCAACTATCATCGTATGATAACTTGATGGAAGCCACTCAAGTTATCACACTCCAGAAGGTATGCGCATGCCTGGCAAGTTTCTTCTATGTTTGAAAATCCCGATGTTATTTTTGCCCCATGCTCTTATAACCTTTGTGAAGGTCAAAATGTTATAAGTCACATGTCAAGTTCTATCCATCATTATCCAGGTTAATTTGAACCCACCCGCACATGCCCTTGGCGAAGGTCAAAATGGTAGAACGACTGTCCCAAACCAACTCAACTATCTATGCAACAAATGAATACCCAGCAGCTACCAAACACTATGTCTTGGCGAAGGTCAAAATACATAGCTTGAATACTACTGAATACCCAAAAGAAATGACGGAGGGCTACGGCTGGTTTTTGGCGAAAAACCTTTAACGTAATGAACTTGATCTCGTTGAAGGAACCTGATAGCTTTTTATAAAATATAGTGGCGAAAACCTTTTGCTAAAGAGGTCACTCCCGGTGAAGGGATCTCGGCTCTTTCCTCGAGGAATGAGGTGCAGGATATTCATACTGAATACCGCGATGCAAAGCAACTTGTAATCGAATATAGTAAAGTTACTACCCTGACATAAACTTCTGCCCAAGGGGTCACTCCCGGTGAAAGGATCTCGGCCCTTGCCTCGTCGAATGAGGTGCAGGATATTCTAACTGAATATCACTATGCAAAACAAAAGGAAACATCTTTGTAATAACACTTTTAAAATTTGTTCCAACAACATCAAATATAGGTTTGTTTTATCCTTGCATTGATAAGAATCAATGCAGTCACACCAATCAATCACACCAGAAAAGAACGAAAATAAAATGTACGTATATGCCATCTGCATTCGTCACTGGGTCCCGTCATCACCCGTTAGGTTACTTAACTAACGACAGAGTGGGAGCTGGACTAGCGCGGGTGTAAAACATATACAACATCTAATAGTATATATACCAATATACAATAATCGCTCCAGGCGTGATAATATGCAACATTATAAAAAAGTAATAAGCATCACAGAACAATACAGATAATATGGGATCCCCGGGTTTCACAGAGCCGCTACTGAAACCCGACGTTCCCCTGGTCGTGTCGATAACCTGTGCAATGAAACCTAGACCCATACGGGTGCGGCAAGTTACCCGCCAAAACCTGAAGCGAGGTAGCCCTCACAGCATAGTGAATGGAACACCCGGCACTTCACGAAATCCGGTAAATTTAGCACCCCTCCTTGGGTCAACCTGTACCCCCTACGAGTGCGGCGAATAGTCTGCCAATTCTAGAGTGAGGTCCCTTTGCCTCTCAAAGCTATGAGATACGGATCCGTTGCCCTCCAGAACCCGGCTATCCGTGCACTCCCACGCGGGATAAACCTAGTACAGAAATAAAAATATGTACAATGGGTACATCGACCTCAACCCGGTTGTGCCCCAAAAGAATATTATACAACAGGCAGTAACGGCAGTCCACATGTTGTTAGTGTATATACCCTAGAGGTTATTACTGTATCATACTAGTATGTATATTACTTGATGGAAGCTTAGGATATTCACAGTTGTACAGACAATCTTGCTCAATATAGTAGTATGCTACTTGGTTTGTCTCTGCTGTAATGTGTACATGTGTGTTTCTTTATTATATCACCTATACGCATTAGTAGAGCCCTTAGGATCTTTGCTTGATTACCGGCGTTGTGATGGCGATCACACTCGTGGAGGCTGGGTAATCCACAAGCACATCCTTATACACGTCCCTAGTCGTGGGATTATCGAGACAGGGCATCGATACTCCGGAGTAGACTAGCGTATGCGCTTCTCACCTCAGCACGGGAGACGGTCTGTCCCACAGCCGTCAGTACGTCGTACTTGAGATAGTATGCGGGTGCTCGTTAGGTTACGAGTACACTGGACAGGACTCGTCGGGAACTGATGGTTGGTATTATACCTATCATCAGTTATCAGTTCCCAGGTGACATAAGTATAGCTTAGTCCGCTGACTTGACACTGTCACTTCTCCTCGAGTATGTTCCCACTGTTCTTTGATTACTACCCTACCACGGCTCTACTGAGTCGTGCAAACAGGTAGTAGTTGGGTGCAGTCCCGAAGCACTTGGAGGCAGTGACGGTTAGACAGGATTCGTCTCTCCCGGTATTGGGGGTTGACATCGCGCTGTGTCCAGGAGAGCCATTACACGAGTAGTCCCTGGCCAGGGCAAGCGAGATATACTGGTAGGTTTCCAGTGTTATCTCAGGGTGTTCTGGGCTTCACTCCGACATGACTTGTACCACTATTAGGGGACTGACGTTTACCGCCCCCTAGGCCCGCTATGTGATGTATCAGACGAACAGACCGGACTGTACGGAGATTGTCACATACAGGCTCAGTAGGAGTTCGGATGGGTTTACCTCATCGGCCTTCTTATCGACATCTACCTGGGGACCGTTACGTACAGCTAGTACCGCTTGCAGTCTGTGGTTAAACCCACTGCCAGCGTAGTGTCGAGTCTTTAGAGTCCCACACAGAGAGTTTCCCTGCACTAAGCGAAACGTGTAGAGGCCGTATGGTTTTACGGCAGGGCTGCGATCACTTACGTACACTTGTGTGCGTGCGGTGTTCGGGCAGGCAATACTAGTGGGCTTTGGTTTAAGCCGGATCCTAGTATTGCACAGATGGATTTGTTTTGTCTTCTGCGCATCCGCATTCTACAGAATGCGGATGCAGGTGTGTATGCACAGTTTTCCAGAGCGAAGAAGGAGGAGGTGCCTCATCAGGGTTTTGACAGTTGATTCGGTCAAAACCATTTTGAGGCGGACTCATTAGGGTTTTGACAGTTCGTTTTGGTCAAAACCATTATGAGCCGCGGACATCATTTACTAATCCTTTTAGTGATAATTTTATGATGGCTAATTGCATTGACCATTTGACCCCGTTGACCTCTCTTGACTTTGTTGACCGGTTGACCGGATTGACCATTGACTTTCAAGTGGAATCTACACTCTTCTTTTCTTTTTTCTTTTTCTATTTTGATTATGATAATGGTCATTTCAATGTAGCCATCAAACTTTATCTTGATGGGATTAGCAATGATGTTGTTTTTGCATTATTACAACCATGGTTACTTTTCTTTAGTTGATAATAATTTCTTTCTCACTCTCTCTCTTGCCTTTTTTCAAGTGAGAAGAAAAAGATATGAACCATGGTTGCTAGCTCCTCCTTCTTCTTCCTCCTCTTGATTCATCTTTTGATCTCATATGTTGAGAGATAAAGATCCCACAAAGACAAAACCATCCTTTCATCACTTCTACACAACCTAGGGCTTCTAGATTAGCAATATCTTTACCCTAGTTACCTCGGCTCGAGGTGGAGCTCGGTGTACATCTCTTGGGTGGATCGTCTTCGACTCAAGGAGGCCGCGGAGGTGACCAAAGTCCGGATCAAGCCTCGGAGCAAGCAAAGAGAAGAACAACAAGAAAAGAAGGAGTTCAAGTTGAGGTATAACCCCTAACCGAGTAGATAAATCTCTAGTTAGGATGCTAGTGTATTGTTTAGCAAAGATCCGGCTTTTACGGTCCATGTTACCAAGTCTAGAAAAATTTTGTTTTACCGTTTCCGCATCCCCGAAAGTACCGGGAGAGGTAACGTGGACCTAACACATGTTGGACGCTCGCCCCGCAATAACAAATGTACAAATAAATCCAAACTGTACTACCATTGCACACTGCTATCTACCACGACATATCCGCAACATCACAGCACAACACAGAACATCAACGCGAATGTCACGTTCGCAAACCCGTCTAAAAGAACTATAGCAATTAGACGCGGTTTACCGATCAAATGACATTCCCGGTCGGAGATATAAAGTAAGTACTGCATACTAACAAGTTTAAAATATCGATCGACAAAATTTCCCGAAGTGGGCCCCACGTACATCTGCTGTACAGTAACAAAAACTGGGCCCAAAAGAACAGTAAAAAAAACCACAATTTCCCAATTTGAAGCTCTCTGGAAAACATGGATCACTGTTCCCTCGAAACGGCCGCGGTTCCGTGGTCAAACCTATCCGCGGTGTTAATGAGGGATCACGTGTCCCAATTTTCCCAGAATGCTTATAAATGCCTGCTCTGTTTTCTGTTATATGTAGAATTATTTTTAGAACCCTTTTAAAATCGACAGAAACTTAGAACATGGAAAATTGCGATTTTGGAAATTCCGTTCGATCAATCTTTTAAACGCGTTAGCATAAGTAAGTATAGCTTAATGGTGAGGCTCTGATATCACTGTAAGTCCACGGTAGCGCCCCGGCCGTCTAACAGACGCCAAATGCGGAACAAAAACTTTTTACAACTGGCGCTATCGCGTACTATAATCCGGATCTGCCATTAAAACTAAACTAACAAACTACAAAGTGAGTAGAAGAGTTATACCGAACGATCCGAGTCCTTCGGTCTTCAACCATCATCCCACGCTTTGTTGCGGCTGCTCCGATCTCCTGAATCTCCAGTCTCGTCCTCCAGGTGGTACCACGTCAACGGATCTTTAAACGGGCTCCCGCCTCTGAACCGAGGCAACTCGGTCGTCAAGTTTGCTAAAAGAGACGACCAAGATGATGTAGAGAGTGAGTAGAACACTTTGTCTCGTTACGTCCAAACCTATGGACGAACGGTTAATGAAGTTGCCTTTTGGATCGGGTGGAAATGTGAAATGAGTATCGATCAAATTTCCATACAGTTAAACTCTCATCTTTTTCTCTCAAGCAACCATTATCCACACCACATGAAGTGGCCGGCCACTTATAGATGAGGGGGAAGTGAGTGTAGGAGGAGGGAGAGTGACCATAAGATCAATGAAGAGGATGAGTCACATAAACACCTAGTATGAACACCACTAATGAAAACAATGAATCACCTTAACTAGTCACCAAATCATTTAATGCAATAATCAATGCACTAATGACTCACCATCCTAGTCACCTTCTAGAAACTTCTACACTCATCTCAAGAAAAGATAAATTCGCATTTAACCGAATGTTAAATACGGCAGATAGAAAACTGAAAACTGGAAACTTCCAAAAGCGATCCCGAAACGAATTTCAGGATAACCCCGTAATGGTATAAACATACCAGCATTTGTATTACGACTGAATACAAATGCATTCTGAGACAAAGATATTATATCTACACAGTATAATACTGGGTTCCGGCTTAAACCAAATCCTACCAGTATTATCTGCCCGAAAAATGTCACGTGCGAAAACGCACGTGCATTTTCCGAACCCTGCCATAAAACCATACGGCCTCTACAACATTTCGCCCGAACTTGGGAAAGTGTCTGTGGGGGACTCTATTGAATCATCAACACACTTGCACTGGGTATAACCTCTAGCACGTCAGAGGTACAAGCTGTACGTAACAGTTTGCCTATGTATTGATTGGAAGGGAAGCTGACGAGCGAACTCATCAATAAACCCTACTGAGCCTAACAGTGCCAATATACATACAGTCCGGTCCGTTCGTCTATGTGTATTGCATATCTGCCTAGGGGGCTGGTAACGTCAGACCACCATTAGCGGTATAAGTCGTGTCAGAGAGTGGCCCAGAACACCCTGAGATACTACTGGAGTACCTACCAGTAAATCTCCTGCCTCGGCCGAGGGCTTTGTGTAATGGCTCTCCTAGACACAGCGCGATCTCAACCCCAATACCGGGAGAGACGAATCCCCTGCCGATCCGCTCACTTGCCTCTATGTGGCTCGGGACTGTACCCAAAAAAGACCTTTTTGCACGACTCCTTTGAGCCCTGGTTGGGTAGAAATCAAAACACAGTGGGAACTCACACGAGACAATTGACGACCTCAGGTCAATGAATTAACCTGTATACATGTCACCAGGGAACTCCTATCTGACGATATGTATAATAGCAACTAGCATGTTCCCGGCGAGTCCTGTCCGGTGTACTCATAACCTAATGTGCATCTGTATACATCTTAGGTGATCCTACTGACACCAATGGCTTGTGAGACCGGCCATCGCCCCTTGTCGGGGTCTCGACTGTATAAACTGGTCTACTCTGGAGTATCGATGCCCTGTCTCGAAACTCCCACGACTAGGGACACATTAAGGATGTGCTTACAGACCCCAGCTCCTACGTATATGATCGCCATCATACTGCTGGTAGTCAAGCAAGAATCCTATGGGCTCTATCAATATGCAATAGCGAACTAAAGCATGTATACGGTGATAAAGACAAACCAGATAGCATACTATCATCTCGAGCAAGACTGTCATATCGGTATAGGTCCTGCCTCAATCTTTGCAATTACGTACCTACGATCCAATAATTGACTTTGAGGGCACTATCTCCAACAGATATCGCGCTGTGTCAGAGAGCTATTACGCAAAGTCCCTGGACAGGGCAAGCGAGATTTACTGGTAGGTTTTCCAGTAGTTTCTCAAGGTGTAATGGGCTTCACTCCGACACGACTTATACCACTTTTAGGGGACTGACGCTTGCTGCCTCCCTAGGCCCGATATGCGATAGTCCTAGATGAACAGACCGGACTCTACGGAGATTGTCACATCAGGCTCAGTAGGAGTTTGGATGGGTTTCCTCATCGGCCTTCTTATCGACATCTACCTGGGGACCGTTACGTACAGCTAGTGCCGCTTGCGGTCTGTGGTTAAACCCACTACCAGCGTAGTAGTCGAGTCTTTAGAGTCCTACACAAAGAGTTTCCCTGCTCCTGGAGAAACGATATAGAGGTCGTATGGTTTTACGACAAGGGTTCAGACGCATACGTGTTTAAACGCACATACGATGTTCGGAAAGTTTTTACTAGTCGGCTTTGGTTTAAGCCAGATTCTAGTATCGGATTATTAGATTTATACAGTCTAAAGCTTTTCCGTGATTTCACGGGTAGGAGGGGTGTTCTCGTAATTTGGCGGGAAGCTTCTAGAAGTATGGTGACTTGAGGGTTTAGGTGGCATTTACATTAAATGCATTTGTGACTCATTAGATGAATCATTCAAGGGAGTTAATGAAACATTTATTGCTTAATGACTCACTTGATAATTCATTACATATATTTAATGAAGCATGATGATAAATCATTTTATTTATTTATTTGATAATTCCTTATGCTTCATGATATATTTGATATATTAGAAGTGAGAAACATTTTCATCATAATCTTGCTCACCTTCTCTCTCCTCAAGCTCTCTTTTTTCAAACCCTAATCCTACCCTCTCATATGTTGAGATCAAGGATTAGATAGACTAATTAATCCATAAACTCACTCTATATCACCTAGGTTCCTTTGATTAGCAACTAAAGAAACCTAGTTACCTCAAGATTAGAGGTGATGCTTGGAATAGAAGCTCTCGGGTGGATCGTCTATTACATAGAGGAGGCCGAGGAGGAGGTGGATAACGAAAAGACGAAGGACTAGGTTCACTAGGTATAATCTCTTTTCATAGTAGTTAACAACTCCTATGTATATGTTAGTAATAGTTTAGCAAAGATCCTTTCGGTTAGTCGATGTTGCTTCAAACAAAATGATTGTTTTTCATATTCCGCCTCCCCGCAAGTCGTGGGGTGTAAAACGTCGACTTACAGATGTTAACCCAGACAACTCAACGGAAGAGTCCGTATATGTATAATACATAGTTGGGTCTAACAATAACATATGAAAAGAGTCAGTATCATGAGGCCGATCAAATTCACTGCTGTTGACATCCATTAATTCGACAGAATATGCTTGAGCAGTAGGTTCGGAGGGTACACTTCCCAACTTGTATATGTTAAGTTCTATTGACATCTTCCCGAAGGATAAGGTCATAGAGCCATTACGATAGTTGATTATAGTATTGGAAGTGGCCAAAAAGAGTCGACCCAGAATCAACGGAATTTGATTCCATCGGTTTGCTACAGGCTGTGTATCGAGAACAATAAAGTACATAGGGAATACGAATTCCCCGATTTTTGTCAACACATCCTCTAGTTCACCCCTAGGTTGGGTGATTGATCGGTCGGCCATCTGGAGAGTGCAGTGAGCTGGTTTCAACTCTCCAATCCCTAACTGCTCATAAACCGAGTAAGGAAGCAGGTTAACACTTGCGCCAAGTTCAAGTAGAGCACGGTTAATGTGTTTACCCCCAATAGAAATAGAAATATTAGGATAGCCAGGGTCCTTACGTTTCCTAGGTAATTGTTGGGGAAAAGCTGTGTCTACAGTCTTTGACATGAACACCTTTTTTGGCACTTGAGTCTTCCTTTTCCTAGTGCGCAAGTCCTTGAGAATTTTCGCATTCGACGAGACTTGTTGTATGGCATCTAGGAGAGGGATATTGATGTTAACCTGTTTAAAAATTTCAGTGATCTTCTCCATTTGCAGACTTGGTCTGTTTCCCCTTAACCGATTCGGATAAGGAGCTTTAGCTATAATAGCAGGGTCCAATATTGGAGAAGATCGTGTGGGTAGGAAAGATCCCAGAAAAGGAGTGAGGATCATCTTTGGTGGACTAGAAGAGATATGCAGAGGTGTCGAGCCTTGAGGAAAACGGAGAATAGGCTCGGAAGAAAATGGTTGGGTAGACGAACTGGGGTCAGAAGTAGAAGTAGAAGTGGAAGGAAAAGTCTCAGCCGGGGTATCATCGATTGATTCATCATCAGCCGGGGTATCATCGATTGATTCATCATTATTAGTATCAATCTCTTCAACGACATGGTTGTCCAGCACTCTTCCAGATCTCAACGTGGTGATAGCGTTCACATGATGTGAATAGCCCGGATTGGGTAAAGGTTGAGCTGGAAGTTTCCCTCTCTCTCTAGCACTCATTTCGGCATTTATTCGTGCAATTTGTGTTTCCATCGATTTAATACTCTCACTTTGGGAGTCAGAGTTTTTCTGGATTTTATTGACGGAAGACTTCATCTCAGCCGAAACTTGCATGAAATTGTCAGAAGCAAATTAATGGTTTGTTCGAGTGAAGAGTAGTTATCAATACCGGTCACTTGCAAAGAATTGTTATATGGTGCAGGTGTGTTGACTGGATTTTGAAAGTTTTGTGATTGGTAAGGGTGCTGACTTATTTGAAGTGGTTGCTGTTGTAGAGGAGGACCCCTTTGGAAATTGTTTTGATTTGTAACCGTGTTTTGAGTTTGTGATTGATTCCAAGCAAACTTAGGGTGATTCCTCCAACCCTAATTATAAGTGGAAGAATAAAGATCGTTTCTAGGTCTTTGTTCGAAAGCAACATTGGTATTCTCTTGACCTTGAAACGGAGAATTTAAAGGACATTCTTCCGTAAGATGAGATGGATCAGAACAGCATCCACAGACAGTTTTGGAGAATGACATCTGATTTAGGGAGGCTGCTAAAAATTTATGTTCCTTAGCTTCGAGTTTCTTTTGCATTACTGCCATTTTAGCTCTAACTCCCGTGGAAACATCAAGTTGATGAATGCCACCCCTAGACGATGACTGGTTTACACTCCCCCACTGTAAAGTTTTCTCAGCGAAATCTTCTAAAAATCTCCAGGCTTCACCATCATCTTTATTCATGAAGGTGCCTTGACACATGGATTCAAGGGCCTGTTTTGTTGTAGGATTAATGCCCTCATATATGATTATGCACAGATCCCATCTAGGGATTCCGTGATGAGGACATTGAACTAACATATCTTTGAAGCATTCAAAACACTTCGAAAATGGTTCATTAGGAAGGTAGGTAAATTGATTTATTTCTCTACGGACTCGAGGTGTTTTATGATTAGGGTAGAATTTCTTTAGGAAAGCTGTCACAAATTCTCCCCAGTTCGAAATAGAATGTGCGGCTGTGTTAGAAAGCCACTTCTCGGCTATATCGCACAAAGTGAATGGGAGATGACGTAATCACATAGTATCCACAGAAAGCTGTGAAGTACCCATCATAGCGCAAACATTTTCAAATTTGGTAATAAAGACGTATGCGTCTTCAAACTCGAGACCGTGATATTTTGGTAGAAGATTGATGTATTGTGGTTTGATTTCAAAATTTCCCCCATTGGCTGGTGGAATGGTGAGACAGGTCAAAAGAGGACCTCTCATAGGGTAAAATCTCTCTTGGAGAGAGATGCGGGGCGGATTCTGCGCACCTGCGGATTGTGGCAGAGTAGTGTTAAAGAAGTTCGATGGAGAACCGTCCATCGAACTAGGCGTAGAAAAAGTAGATGTAGAATTACCAACTTCGGAGTCGATAGGAGGAACGCGGACAAGACGTTCACTAGAATCCCGTGTCCAGCCGAGCATGCACTAAATGGTTTAGCACAAATGGCAACATTGGTAAATTAGAGAAAAGATGGATTGGTGTTTGTTTTGAAAAATACGGATTTTTGAAAAATTCACACAAACAATGGACAAGCAAACCTAAATCTAATGTTCACCTAGGTCAAGTCTCTAGACCGCTCCTAGACTTCCAGAAGACAAATTGCAGGATAGATCCTCTACTGCCTCTTTATCCCTTCTGTGGCCAGGTAAGTGGGAGGTTCTCCACTACGTAAGTGGTGGGTCTAATTAAGTAACCACTTACCTTAGACACACTTGCCTTAGACACCACAAAAAAAACACGGATAAACAGCATATTACCCACAACCTTCTTCTGTCCTAAATGAGCGCGACGGTCCTTAGAGTCTTGTCTTGATATTTTTTAGTTAATGAGGGTAATGTGGATGCAAGTTTGTGATTTTTGGGGCTTAGGAAGGGTAATGAAATCCCCACCTAATCTGAATTTGGTCTTTTGCCCCTTAATTTCTGTATTATATATGCAAACAACCAAGATCAAACACGCAGCAATTTTCTTTTTAGCGGCGCTGCGAATTTTTGCAAAGAATCCTGCAGAAATTGGTTAATGGAACAGAGCAGGGAGGAGATAAGAAAGTCAGAGATATACCACAGAGAAATGGAGCGATTATTCCTCAAGATCACCGCGGATCCACCGCGCAAACCTACATAATGCCGCGTTTCCGCGGTCTTTTGAATACTACCCTGCACAAAATTTTGTGCAAATGCTCATGTTGCCTCACTGGACTTCCTGAGATGATCTGAATATTTTTCCTCTTGCTCCAATGATTCTAGATTCACTTGCAGCAATTCACAACAAATCGTTAAGCACTTGATGCGAATTTGATCTAAAAATTCTGATGGAATAATAAATTTTTCCAACTCAAATTACAAAAACGAATAAATTAGCACACGATCCCCGGCAATGGCGCCATTTGATTGAATCATTTCATGTGTCGTGTTCTGAAAACTGTAAATAATCACAACCAAAGAAATTTGTAAACCGCAATCAATTAACGGTGTCTATTGTAGGTTCGTTAGCGAGAGCGGATCGTCCACAGAGATTGTGTGAATTTGTTCGAAATCGTTTTAATTGAGTTGAAAAGAAAATATAAAAGAAAATATTCAAGATTTGTGAGGTTTTGTTTCAAGAAACATAAAGAAATTAGATAGAACCAAGAATTAATAAAGATCAAGAAAATGTCCAAACCAATTGAATTCTCAAGATTTGTAAAGTAGCTTGTAGGAATCGATCAAATTGATAGTGATGATGAATACTAATGATTACAAATTCTTATCTATTAAGGATTTGTTGCTAGATCGATAACGATCAACAAGGTTTAGGGATCTATTGAAGAAACTAGGGTTTCTCCTTCACCATCCCTTGTCCTTTCATTGATTATCATTCAAATTCTAGCCTCTAGCAAATTAAATCACCGATCGTTGATCTCTAATTTGGAGCGAAACATTCAAGGAAGCGATCTCGCTCAAATTAGGTCTTCGTTGATTCAATTTCCTAAAGTTTACAAAACTCATAAGACTTAAGAATCGTTCAAGGATTTCATCATCATCATTAACATATTCTCTCGATTCTGCTACAAGCGGAGATTTCACTCACACATCATGAAAAAGGAAAGAATCAAGAATCGATAACTCTTGATATTTCAAGAATGTAAAGAAAAGCAAGATTTATAATTTTCACATTTATTAATCGACGATTAGGTACAATTCACTCAAGTCGAGGTTACAAGATTTGAGAAGGTAACTAGATCCGCCGAAATTAGCTTCACATCGATCTTCTTGAGTCGTGGATCGTCGTGGATCTCTTGCTCGGCTGATGATCGGCATTGCTTCAAACGATCTTCATTTGCATGCTTGATTTGTTCTCGATGAATCTTGATTTAGTTTTGGAATTGGATTTGGGCTAGGGTTTTGAGTTACAAGTTGTGTCACTCAACTTGTGTGTGGAATTGATATTGAACAACTAATCAACTAATGAACAACCTTTGTAATGAAGCCCTAGGTCCCATTTCATAGTTTTTCCCTTATCTTCTCCTAAAAGCTTAGTTGTTATGAGGCTTGCATAGGAAGCTAGGTAGGTACCAAGCTTACACTAGAAGATTGGCTGTTGTAGAGAAGCTTCTGGAGATTTTTAGGGACTTTGAAGCGTCTTGAAGTAATTTGACCGTTAAAAGAGAAGCCTCGGGAAAAGTTCCAACTGCCGACGATTCGAATCGGCCACGGATCCGCTGCGGATCGGGCTGACTCGGCCGCGGATCCGCGTCCGTTTGATGAGTTTGATGGATGGTTTTCTCTGTGTCTCTTGATGTTGGATTTAGGGTTCTTCTCTGATACCTGGAATCTTATTATTGTTTCTTAGTTGCTGCCAGATTTCAAGTCTTTGACTTGATGCGTTTTATCGGCACTTTTGTGAGTCCGGTTCTTTTACCTGAAGAATTTTCTGCACACAATCTTGAGACAAGTATTTATATATACAAAGATCATGCGTGAAGTAATAAACACACAAGTTCCCTTATAATGCCGGTTATAATGTATACCACATGTTATTTGATATTTCGCAGACGAATTGCTAATATGTGCTATATTTATACCAAACACCTTTTGATGATTAGAAAGAGTAAGGAAATTGATGTGTTAAGAATGCAATATTTTCGACTGATCAGTATCTCATACGCGTATTTAATCAGGTCCCCATGCATATCTCATATGCACACCACATCGTTTTGCCTGAGCTAGGAAACTCCTGTGTGGGACTCTAAGACTCGTCAATACGCCGGCAGTAGGTGATGATTATATCAAACACCCACAAACCACAGGCGGTCAGCTAAACGTAACGGCCACCCGTGTATTGAGCGATCAGAAGAAAACCAGCGAAGCTTTCAAAACTCCCATTGAGCCAACTGGCACCACTTACCATACAGTCCGGTCACTTCATCAGATATGCTGCATATCAAGCTAGGGATGGAATCGTCGACCCCAATAACTCAATAAGTCATGCCGGTGTATGGCTCATAACAGATCGAGAAACTACTGATAACATTTATCAGTAAATCTTAGCAGCCCTGGCCAGGGACTTCCTGTAATAACCAATTGAGCATAGCACAACATCAACCCCCAATACCGGGAGAGACAAAACCCCTCTTATTGCTCATTGCCTCCATGTGCCTCGGGACTGTACCCAAAGTCCACCTATTTGCACGACTCAGTAGAGCCGTGGTAGGGTCGAGATCAAGGTACAGTGGGAGGACACACAAGACTCTATGACGATCTTGGGTCTACAGACTAACCTGTACCAGTGTCACCTGAGAACTACTATCCGACGTTAAATATAATACCACATAGGAGTTCTCGGCAAGTCCGCTCAGTGTACCCAGTCTCCACTGAGCACCCGCATATGGTGTCACCACACCAGATGGATATGAGATCATCCATTGCCCATCATATGGGACAAGAACGGTCTATGCTATTCTACTCTGGAATATCGATGCCCCGTCTCAATACACCCACGACTAGGAATACTTAAAGGATATGCTTATAAATTACAGGTGTCCCGCTTGTATGATCTGCATCATAGTCACAGTAGTCAAGCAAATATCCTATGGGCTTTATCAACAGGTACTAAATGAATAAGATGCATGATCAAATGAACATGTCAAGATAAAGTAAACCAGAAAGCATACTATCATGTCGAGAAAGAAAGTCATCTATATACTTATATAAATGTCCAAGCATCCACTATACATATAATGGCCTCTAGGACATACATATATCCAACAATCTCCCACTTGCACTAAGGCCAATTATTGGCGTATCTCATACCCAACATATCAAAATGTCGCTCATGTCGCGGCTGTGGAAGGGCCTTGGTGAGTGGATCCGCTGTGTTATTCTTTGTATCTACTCTCCGAATCTCGATCTCTTGGCGATCTACTATCTCTCGGATCAAATGATATCGCCTTAGGATGTGTCTGGACTCTTGATGGGACCTCGGCTCTTTGGCTAACGCCATAGCCCCATTATTATCACAATACAATAGTATTGGATCAACAATGGTTGGAACTACTCCTAGTTCCGCGATGAACTTCCTCATCCAGACGGCTTTCTTGGTAGCATCATTTGCAGCAATATACTCAGCTTCCATCTTGGAGTCTGCAACGGTATCCTGTTTGGAACTTTTCCAACTAACTGCCCCTCCATTGAAGGTAAATACAAACCCTGAGATAGATTTGCTATCATCCTTATCATTTTGGAAGCTGGAATCGGTAAAGTCCTCCATTTGGAGATCCCTATTACCATACCCCAAGAACAGTTCTTTAGTCCTTCACAAGTACTTAAGAGTGTTTTTCACTGCTATCCAATATTTCGCCCATGGGTTGGATTGATACCTGCTTACTACAGCTAGTGCATAAGCTACATCAGGGCGAGTACATAACATCGCATACACTGTAAATCCTACGGCTGAAGCGTAGGGTATAATACTCATGCGAGCTCTCTCTTCATCAGTCTTCGGACAGAAGTCTTTGGAGAGAGTGATTCCATGACAAGCGGGCAAGGCACCACGGTTGGAATCTTCCATACTAAACCTTTTTAGGATGTTGTCAATGTACTTTGATTGGGACAATGTAAATAACCGCTTGGATCTATCTCTATAGATCCTTATGCCCAAAATGCATGAGGCATCACCTAGGT
The DNA here is from genome assembly GCA_030015575.1 of Agapanthus africanus. Classification (NCBI taxonomy): domain Eukaryota; kingdom Viridiplantae; phylum Streptophyta; class Magnoliopsida; order Asparagales; family Amaryllidaceae; genus Agapanthus; species Agapanthus africanus. The sequence continues at coordinate 401,307,527 of CM057350.1, read as the reverse complement.
CCTTCATGGAGAACCTTTGTGTTAAGATTAGTTTGTCCGATTGTAGCATAGGAATATCATTTCCTATCAAGAGAATGTCATCCATGTACAATACGAGGAATGTGACAGTACTAGCTACAATCTTCTTATAAATGCATGGTTCATCAATATTTTTGATAAAATCAAACTCTTTGATTGTATCATCAAAGCAGATATTCCAGCTCCGTGAGGCCTGCTTTAATCCATAAATGGATTTAAGCAACCTACATGCTTTCCCGCTGCTCCCACTGTCAATGAAGCCCTCTGGCTGATCCATATATACGCATGCTTCTAAATCACCATTTAGAAATGCAGTTTTAACATCCATCTGCTAGATTTCATAGTCGTAGTGAGAAGCAATATAGAAAGTAGGATCCGAATGGATTTAAGCATTGCTACTGGAGAGAAAGCTTCATCATAGTCCAATCCTGGTCTTTGACGAAAACCTTTCGCTACAAGCCTTCCTTTATAGGTCTCTACCTGTCCATCTACACCAATCTTTCTCTTAAAGATCCAATTGCATCCTACGGGTTTTATCCCAGGAGGTGCAACGTCCAAAGTCCATACTTTGTTGGTGTACATGGACTCCATTACGGATCTCATGGCTTCCAGCCACTTCAGTGAGTCACCACTCGTGATAGCTTGCTGAAAACTAGTAGGGTCATCATCATCCATGATGCAATCTTCTCTATCACCATCAATGAGAAACCCATAGTATCTCTCCGGTGGGCGAGAAGTTCTACTAGATCTCCGAAGCGGCTGAGGTTCTTGAAGTTCTACTGCAACATCAGTTTCAACCAATTCGTCATGAGTAATTTGTGTCTCTAGAACCTCTTCTAGTTCTACCGCATTGCCATCATCACCTTTTGTAAAAATCTCATTTTCTAAAAATGTGGCATGTTGAGAAACAAACACCTTTTGTTCCTCCTTGTGGTAGAATAGATATCCATATGAATGCTTTGGATATCCCATAAATTTACACATGACCGATCGTGTCTCGAGTTTGTCTGGATTCTGCTTTTTAACAAAAGCTGGACAACCCCATATCCTAACTCTTATAAGAGATGGTCTCTTTCCACTCCATATCTCATACAGAGTGGTAGACACGGTCTTGGTTGGAAACCTGTTTAATAGATACATTGCTGTCTCCAATGCATGTCCCCAAAAGGAAAGCGGTAACTCAGCTAAACACATTATGGACCGTACCATATCTAATAGGGTACGATTCCTTCGTTCTGACACACCGTTGTGCTGTGGTGTGTAAGGGGTAGTGAGCTGAGAAATATTCCCATTTTCTTTTAAGAAGTCTGAAAACTCTGTACTCAAATACTCTCCATCTCGATCTGATTGAAGTTTCTCTATACTTAAGCCTGTTTGTTTTTCTACTTCAAATTTGTACTCCTTGAATTTCTCGAAAGCTTCAGATTTGTGCTTTAATAAAAAAACGTGTCCGAATCTTGAGAAATCATCAGTAAAAGTAATGAAGTAAGAAAAACCGCCTCTAGCATGTGTAGACATTGGTCCGCATACATCACTATGTATGATGCTTATGAGTTCCATAACTCTTTCTCCGTGTCCAGTAAACGGAGTTTTGGTCATTTTACCTTTGATACAGGACTGACAAGTCGCATAAGATTTATATTCAAAAGGATTTAAATACCTATCTTTATGTAGCTTGTTTAGTCTTGTTTCATTAATATGACCAAGTCTACAATGCCAAAGAAAAGCTCCATTTATTTTGAAAACATTCATTTATTAGTATGTTGTATATTGAAAACTGTGTGTTTGTTCAGGACGTAAATACCGTTATTTAGTGTACCATACCCAATCAACTGTTGATTTAAGTTAATGTTCATAACATTATTCTGCAACACAAAATGATATCCTTTATTGTCTAACAAAGAAATAGATATTATATTACATAGCATACTAGGTACATAATAACACGGGTTTAAAACCAAAATACAACCCGTAGGCAACCCCAGATGATACTCTCCTACGGATACAGCATGTACATTAGAACCATTTCCAAACCGCAGAGTATGGTCAGCAGTCTTCAAAACTCTACTATTTTTCAATCCCTGCATACAATTGCAGATGTGAGAACCAGAACCGGTATCTAGTACCCATGATGCAGAGTTTATAGAAAAATAGTTTTCAGTTATAAGCACACCTGAAGCGGAAGCATCAACATGCTTCTTCTTCTTGAGATCAGCAAGATACACAACACAGTTGTGTTTCCAATGTCCTGACTTGTGGCAGTAAAAACATTCTCCTTTTCCACTTTCCGCGGCCCCAGATTTGTCTTTCCCCTTCGCCTTTGAACTCCACCTTTCGGTTTGATGGGTTTCTTCTTCTTCTTCTTCTTTCCTTTGGCCTTAGCTTTTGGGACAGAAGAGAAAGTTGGCCCAGCAAGTAGAGCGGGAGTCTTCGCTGTCTTAAGCGTGCTCTCTGCACTTCTCAACATATTGAGTAGTTCAGGCAATGATTTCTCCAAATCGTTCATATTGAAATTCACTATGAACGGAGCAAAGGAAGGGGGAGAGACAGTAGAACAATATCTTTATATTGCTCATTATCCATGGTCCATCCCAGTTCCTCGAGTTCTTCTATAAGACCAATCATCTCCATAACATGTTCTCCTACTGATGTACCAGGGGCCATTCGCATCTGAAACAACTTTCGAGATGTCTCATATTGTAAAGTCCGAGATTGCTCTTCATACAACTCCTTTGTATGAATAAAAATGGATTGAACATCCATCTTCTCATGCTTCTTCTGATGTATATTGTCCATAGAAGCAAGCGCGGGTCACTTGGCCGTGTTACAATCAATATCCCATGTTTTCCGGATCTCCTTATCCGAAATAGATGGTTCAGGTCCTGGGACGGGTGGGGCTTTGGTAGTGAGGACATATGATACTTTATCATATGTGAGTGCAATGTTCAAGTTCCTCAACTATTCTTTATAATTCGGTCCTGTCAGTTTGTTTTTCTCTAAAAGAAGCTTAAGTCCCGTCATCAGGTATCTGCCATAAGGAGAGAGAAAAGAATACACTCAGTGAAATACTCTTGCAAAGAATTAGATTGGTTATTATCTTATCTAATCGATGTCTCCCACTGCTTTTATAAAATTTTCCTCCAAAACCTGAAAAGAAAACTAGCCAGGATTAATTACATTCTACAGTTTCGCTATCCGGTCAGCCAGGCCAGTGTCGATACTTTGAGAGAGGTTCCCCGTGCTTTCGCTCGGACCTAATTATAATAAACCTCATTTTCGCAGAGGTTAAACCCCGTTGACACCTTTCTAGACACCTACTGGATTAGCTAATTGTAAAGTTTAAAACACTCCTGGGAGTAACTCTTACTCACAGTGGGATCCAACTATCATATAGATGGTATGCAATCGCATTGCAAATTTCAACTCTTGAAACTCCCGATATGGTTTTTACCCCTAGTTCCTTATGACCTTCGCTATGGTCAACCTATCATAAGCACTAGTCAAGTTCTACCCGTCATTTCGAGATTAACTAGACCCATCCATATGACCCTTGACTATGATCAACATAATCACATGAATGTCCTAACTGATCGCATCATATGCTTTGTAGGAAGACATCACTTAGCTACCGTACACTACGCCTTAACTATGATCAACATACGTACCACGAATACTAAGTACTCTGCTTTCTAAAATGACGGAGGGTTGCGGATGGATTTTATGAAAACCTCTAACACTTTGAACTTGATCTCGTTGTAGAATTAAAACAGTTTAGAAAAGGAGTGGCTTAAGCTCCACATCTTTTGAAACTTGCATTTTTCATAAAACGGCCGAGTGTGTTTCAAATTCAATTCTACAACATCTTTAGGTTTTTTTTCTTTACATTAATCTTATTAATGTAGTCCCATCATTTAATTTCCTAAGCCATCACAGAAAAGAAACGAAAATAGAACGTACACTTATGCCATTCGCATTCGCCACAGTGTCTCGTTACACACCGTTAGGTTACTTAACTAACGGCATAGCGTGGCGGGACTAGCGCGGGTATAAAACATAAGCAACGTTTATTATATATCATATATATAATAATAATCCATTCGTCTTGTTAGTGTATATGCCCTAGGGGCCATTATAGTATCATACTAGCTTGTATATTACTTAATGGAAGCTTGGGTTATTCACAGTTGTTTTAACAGTCTTGCTCAACATACTAGTATGCTACTTGGTTTATATCTATCTTAATATGTGTATATGTTTCTTTTATCATATCGCGAATACATATTGATAGAGCCCATAGGATCTTGCTTGACTACCAGCGTTGTGATGGCAGTCACACTAGTGGGGGCTGGGTAGTCTACAAGCACATCCTTTTTCAGGTCCCTAGTCGTAGAATTATCGAGACAGGGCATCGATACTCCAGAGTAGACTATTGTATACGCTTCTCATCCCAGCAGGAGAAATGGTCTGTCCCACAGCCATTAGTACGTTGTACTGGAGATAATATGCAGGTGCTTGTTGGGTCACGGGTACACCGGACAGGACTCGCAGGGAAATGTTGGTTGGTATTATACCTGTCCTCAGTTAACAGTTCCCTGGTGACATGAGTACAGCATAGTCCGTAGACTTTACACTGCTACTTCGCCTCGAGTGTGTTCCTACTATTCTTAGATTGCTACCCTACCACGGCTCGACTGAGTCATAGAAACAGGTAGTAGTTGGGTGCAGTCCCGAAGCACTTGGAGGTAGTGGCAGTTAGATAGGATTCGTCTCTCCCGATATTGGGGGTTGATATCGCGCTGTGTTTGGAAAGCCATTACACAAGGTCCCTGGCGAGGGCAAGCGAGATTTACTGGTAGGTTTTTTCCGGTAGTTTCTCAAGGTGTAATGGGCTTCACTCCAACATGACTTATACCGCTTTTAGAGGACTGACGCTTGCTGCCCCTAGGCCCGATATGCGATAGTCTTAGACGAACAGACCGGACTGTATGGAGATTGTCACATCAGGTTCAGTAGTAGTTCGGATGGGTTTCCTCATCGGCCTTCTTATCGACATCTACATGGGGACCGTTACGTACAGCTAGTACCGCTTGCGGCCTGTGGTTAAACCCACTGCCAGCGTAGTGTCGAGTTTTTAGAGTCCCACACAGAGGGTTTCCCTGCTTCAGGCGAAACGGTATAGAGGTCGTATGGTTTTACGACAGGTTCGGACATATACGTGTACTTGTGCATGTATGATGTTCGGACAGATTATACTAGCAGGCTTTGGTTTATGCGAGATTCAAGTATAAGATTATTGGATTTATGCAGTCTCAATATATCCGTTTTTTTCGTAAATATGGATGGGAGGGGCATTCTCGTAATTAGTCGAGAAGCTTCTAGAAGAAAGGTGATTCATTTAGTTTTAATTCATTTGTGAATTAAACTTAATGAGGTGGAGTGGTGATGTGTAATTTTCATTAATTGCACCATGAGTCATGAGGTGATTCACCTCAAAGTAATTAATGAATCATGGTTGATAATTTATTGCTTAGATATTTTCATGCTTCATGATATTATCCAAATGACTCAAGTTCAATTCATTATCACAAACACATTCTCTCTCCTGAAGCTCTCATCTTCTTCATCCTAACCCTAATCCTCTCATGTGTTGAGAACCCTAGGGTTAGCAAGACTAATAGATCCTTAATTTATCTCTATATCCTCTAGGTCACTTGGATTTGCAATCCTAGCTACTTAGTTACCTCAAGTTAGAGGTTAAAGCTTGGAGAAGGAACTCTCGGGTGGATCTTCTATCACATCGAGGAGGCCGACGAGGAGGTGAACAACAAGAACAAGAAGGACTAGTATCTTGAGGTATAATCTTCTATCATAGTAGTTAACTACTTCTAGATAGTTTGTTAGTTAGGGTTTAGCAAAGATCCGTTTGTTAGTCGATGTTACTTTGAACAAAATGATTGTTTTAACCTATTCCGCCTCCCCGCATCTTGTGGGGTGTGTAACGTTGACTTACAGTGGTATCATAGCATAGCTAAACCATAACTAACATGTTAGCAAAGTCTTTAGAAATTCGATCGCAATTTAATCCCGAAAAAACGACGATTTCACCAAGTTTCTGCCGATTTTAAATTGGGGTCTAAAAATATCTCAGGGACCTTTAAAAATACAAGCAGGGTTTTTTAAGAATTGTGAAGAAATTTGGGATCGTGACTCGTCCAAACCGCCGCGGAACCGCAGCCGATACAAGCGATCCGCCGCGGATACGCCGCCGAGTTGACACCGAGTCAACCCAAATTTGCTCAGTTATTCTTCTGTGTTGATGTTGGGTTTTCTGGGATATTTTGTTTCTGCTCAGGTTTTATGTGCACAGAGAATTATTTGGAGTATATTCATATGTGGTGCTTGATTGAAATTCTAAGAACTTTGGCTAACTGGATTATATCTGTGTTGTGATTAATGTGTTCGTAAACCTCCCCTAATTGCAAGTATGTCGGTTAGCAGGGGGTTGCATATTTCTGTAATGGTTACCTTTTGTTTGTGAATATGAACTTGTTGGATTGTCGTGAATGGATAGCCGGGGATGTGAGACGAGTGTTTCTTTCATTCATTTGTAAATTGTAAATTGTTGCAATATTCTCTTGCGGGGCACATCCGGGTTGAGGTTGTAGCCACCGTTGTATTATTTCATTTACCGTTTTCTGCTCCTAGGATAGACCCAAGGTGGGGTGCACAAATTACCGGGTACTTTGAAGTGCTTAGTGGCCTACTCACGTCGTTGAAGGAGACCGCTTCACTTCGTGTACTTGACGGGTAGTTTACCGTACCCGTAGGGATCTAGGGTGGGGTTGGCTATTCATCACGACTATGTAATATGTCTTTCATTGCAGGCTCAAAGGAAAAGCGGATTCCTAGAATATCCAATATGTTCATCTGTGATCTGGAATGCCTATTATTGCGTATGACGAATATACAATATCTATATATGTTATCTAGTAGGCGTTGCCTATGTTTTGCATCCGCGCTAGCCCAGCCCCTGCTCTGTCGTTAGTTAAGTAACCTAACGGGTGAATGACGAGGCCCAGTGGCGAATGTGGATGGCATAAGCGGACGTTGTATTTTCGTTGTTTTCTGCAATGATAGGTTAATTGATGAGACGCATTATATTAATGCAAAAAAAATAAACCAAAGTTGAATCGTTTGAACAGTTTAAAAGAAACCACTCGGTTAATTTTAAAACAACATATTTTTAATTGCGGAGCTTAAACCACTTCTTTTAAAAGCTATCAGGTTCCTTCGATCATATCAAGTTCACTACGTTCACGGTTTCGCCAAAACCCTTCGTAGCCCTCCCTCATTTCATTTGGGTATTCGGTAGTATTCAAGCTATGTATTTTGACCAATGCCAAGGCATAGTGTTTGGTAGTTGCTGGGTATTCATCTGTTGCATAGATAGATTAGTTGGTTTGGGACAATCGTACTGCCATTTTGCCAATGTCAGGGGTATGTACGGGCGGGTTTAAATTAACAAGATAATGATGGGTAGAACTTGACATGTGACTTATGACATTTTGACCAATGCCAAGGTCATAAGAGCATGGGGAAAAAACCCACATCGGGAGTTTCTAAAGAAACTGAAACTTGCTAGAGTTGCATACCATTTGGAGTGTGATAATTTTGGTAGGATTCCTTCAGTTTTATCAAACGATAATATTTGGATCCCGATCCTACTGTGATTATATGCTACTCATCAGGAGATTCCTTCACTTAACGATCAATACTATAAACCAAGTAAGTGTCGAGAAAGGTGTCAGAGGGGCTATGCCCCAGGGAAAAGAGATTATTTAATTAAGGAACTCCGCGAAAGCATTGTAAAACCTCTCTCGAAGTACCAACACCGTCCTGGCTGAATGGTTAAGAAAGTATTGTACAGTAAGAATAATCTTGACTAGTTCTTCCTTTCTTGTTTGAAGAAGGATTCGAGAAACAGTGGGAGCCATCCTGTTTAGATAAACTAAAAACCACTCTAAACATGCAAGAGCATCATGCTAAAGTGTTCCTTCTCTCTCTCCTAATTGCAACGACCAAGAACATGACGGGCCTTAAGTTATTATTAGATAAAAATATTTTGACATGGCCAAACTATAATGATTGGTTCCGGAATGTCAAGATGGCAATCACCTATGACAAATTGGGGTATGTCCTTACTACTAAGGCCCCTGCCGTCCCAGGTCCAGAATCCAATGTCGCGGATAAGGAAATCCGTAAGACCTGGGAGTTAGACTGTGCGAAGCCCAAATGCATCGTGCTTGCCTCTATGGATAATGAACATCGGAGGAGGCACGAGAATATGGATCTTGAATCCATATTTCTCCACACCAAGGGACTGTATGGAGAGCAATCTCGTATAGCTAGATACGAGACCTCGAAGAACTTGTTTCAGTCGAGGCTGGCCGTCGGATCATCTGTAGGGGAACATGTCCTTAAGATGATTAGCAATATAGAGGAGCTCGCGAACCACAGGACAACATTAGAGAATAAGATGTATACAGACTTGATTCTCCAGTCCCTTCCTTCCACCTACGCCCAGTTTATCTTGAATTTCAACATTCAAGGTAAAGAAGTTGAACTTCCAGAACTCCTCAATATGTTAAGGTGTGCAGAGGGCACCTTGCAGAAAGCAAGGGAAACACCTGCTCAGTTTGTTCATGGTGCTTCCTCTTCCAGGTCCAAGGCGAAAACCAAAGGAATGAAGAAGAAGGCCCCTACCAAACCGAGAAGAGGTGTTGGTAAGGTGGAAGCCAGGGGAAAGGCAAAGGTTGCTGTGCCGGTAGTAGCAAAGGACGAGTGCTTCCACTGTCATGGGAAAGGCCATTGGAAGAAGGATTACAAAGCTTGGATTGCCACGAACCAGGACTCGAGGCAAGTTATGGCTTTGGCTTCAGGTGTGTTTGTAATTGAAAATTGTATGTCAATGAACTCTACTTCCTTTGTATTGGATACTGGATCAGGACCTCATATATGCAATCATTGCAGGCACTGAGAAGCCGTAGAGTACTGAAAACTGGTGATATGACCCTGAGAGTTGCTAACGGAGCGAGCGTGGATGCTGTGTCCGTAGGGGATTATCACCTTGGATTGACGAGTGGACATATTTTGGTTTTGCACAACTGTTTTTGTGTACCTAGTTTAATGTATAATATCATATCGGTATCGTTGTTATTAAAAGATGGTTATGATTTCACGTTTGTAAGCGATGTTGTTAACATCCACCTTAATCATGGTTTGATTGGGTCCAGTACACTAGATAATGGTATATACGTGATAAACCAATTGCAGATTTTCAATGTCCAGAACACACTAAAAAGAAAGTCTCCAAATATAAATCCGGATTTCTTATGGCATTGTAGACTGGGTCACATCAATGGGACAAGGTTAACTAAGTTACATAGAGAAGGATATTTGGATCCGTTCGAATATCAATCTTATGCCACTTGTCAATCATGTCTCAAAGAAAAGATGACAAACACTCCATTCACTGGACATGAAGTATGGGCGAGCGAGCTCTTAGGACTCATACACAGCGATGTATGTGGTCCAATGTCTATACATGCAAGAAGCGATTTTTCTTATTTCTTTACTTTTACGGATGATTTCTCTCGGTATGGATTCATTTTCTTGATGAAACATAAATCCGAGGCCTTTGAGAAATTCCGAGAATATAAGAATGAAGTAGAAAACCAAACCGGCAAAAGTATCAAGACACTGAGATCTGATCGAGGTGGTGAATACTTAAGTGCCGAGTTCCTGGGTTACCTAAAAGTGAATGGAATTCTCTCTCAGCTTACTCCTCCATACACTCCACAACATAACGGTGTATCGGAAAGACGGAACCGAACCCTATTGGATATGGTACGTTCCATGATGAGTAATGCTGAGTTACCGCGATCTTTCTGGGGTTATGCCCTAGAATCAGCTGCATATCTTTTGAACAGGGTTCCTACCAAAACTGTGCCTACCACACCATATCAGATGTGGAGTGGGAAGAAACCCTATCTTCAGTATCTCAAGATATGGGGATGTCCGGCTTTTGTTAAAAAGCAGCATGCGGACAAACTCGAGGCACGATCAGTACAGTGTATGTTTGTGGGATATCCAAAGAACTCCAAGGGGTATTGTTTCAATTACGCAGAGGAACAAAAAGTTTTTGTTTCTTGTAATGCCCATTTTCTAGAACAACAGTTTTTAGAAAAGGAAACAAGTGGGTGCGCAATAGAACTGGAAGAAATTCCAGAACCACAAGCTACTACTGAAAGCTTGGTAGAACCAAAAGTTCTAGAAGAACAGGACATTCCTGCACCCCTCCTCAGGAGTAGTAGGCCTTCTCATCCGCCTGAGAGATACTACGGTTTTCTCATAGACGGGGATAAAAAGGATTGCGTCATTGATAATAATGAACCTACTAGCTTCCAGCAAGCCATCCAGAGCGGCAACCCAGTAAGATGGCTGGATGCAATGCGGACCGAGATGGAGTCCATGTACACCAACAAAGTATGGACTTTGGAGTTTGCTCCAGATGGGGTAAAACCCATAGAATGCAAGTGGATCTTCAGAAAGAAGATTGGTATAGATGGACAGGTGGAAACTTATAAGGCCAGACTTGTTGCAAAGGGTTTTCGTCAAAGGCCTGGCTTGGACTATGACGATACTTTTTCTCCAGTAGCTATGCTCAAATCCATTCGGATCCTTCTTGCCATTGCTGCTTTCCACGATTATGAGATCTGGCAGATGGATGCAAAGACGGCTTTTCTAAATGGAAATTTGGACGAGTGCGTCTATATGGATCAACCAGAAGGTTTCAATCAGAGTGGGAGCAGCGGGAAAGTGTGCAAGTTGCTTAAATCCATTTATGGACTAAAGCAGGCATCGCGGAGTTAGAACATCTGTTTTGATGAAACGGTCAAAGAATATGACTTTATCAAAAATCCAGATAAACCATATATATATAGTAAGATTATAGCACGAACTGTCGTATTCCTCGTCTTGTACGTGGATGACATTCTCTTGATAGGTAATGACATTCCTATGCTACAATCTGTCAAAAGAATCTTGTCACACAGGTTCTCCATGAAAGACCTGGGTGATGCCTCTTACATTCTGGGGATCCAGATCTATCGTGATAGATCTAAGAGGATGTTGGGATTTTAACAGTTCAGGTATATAAACACTATACTGAAAAGATTTAGTATGGAAGATTCAAAGCGCGGTAACTTACTGGCTTGTCACGGAATCACCCTCTCCAAAGAGATGTCTCCCAAGACTGATTTGGAAAGGGATCGAATGTCAGTTATACTCTACGCTTCAGCGGTAGGCTCTATAATGTATGCGATGTTGTGTACCAGACCAGATGTAGCTTACGCACTAAGCGTGGTAAGCCGGTATCAGTCAGACCCAGGGGAGAAGCACTAGATAGAAGTAAAGAACATTCTCAAGTACCTAAGAAGGACTAAGGATATGTTCTTGGTTTACGGCGGAAAATACCTCCAGATCGAGGCTTTTGCTGACTCCAGCTTCCAGAGTGACAAGGATGACTCTAAGTCCATGTCAGGTTATGTCTTTACCCTCAACAGAGGGGCGGTGTGCTGGAAGAGTTCCAAGCAGGACACCGTTGCTGACTCGACAATGGAAGAGGAGTATATCGCAGCTTCTGATGACGCAAAAGAAGCAGTCTGGGTAAAGAAGTTCTTAACAGAACTTCAGGTGGTTCCATCCATTGTTGATCCAATACCTCTGTATTGTGACAACAACGGGGGTATAGTTTTAGCGAAGGAACCCAGGTCTCATCAAAAGTCTAGACACATCTTGAGGCGGTATCACCTGATCAGGGAGATCATTGATCGCCGGGAGATCGAGGTCCGGAGAGTTGCTACAGAGGAGAACACTGCAGATCCATTCACAAAGGCCATACCTCAGACACAATTCGAAAGGCTATTCGAGATGATAGGTCTACGATACGCCAGTACATGGCCTTAGTGCAAGTGGGAGATTGTTAGTGTATATGCCCTAGGGGTTATTATTGTATCATACTAGCTTGTATATTACTTAATGGAAACTTGGGATATTCACAGTTGTTTTAACCGTCTTGCTCAACATAGTAGTATGCTACTTGGTTTAAATCTATCTTAATATATGTATATGTTTCTTTTAGCATATCGCAAATACATATTGATAGAGCCCATAGGATCTTACTTGACTACTAGCGTTGTGATGGCAGTCACACTAGTGGGGACTGGGTAGTCTACAAGCACATCCTTTTTCAGGTCCCTAGTCATAGGATTATCGAGATAGGGCATCGATACTTCAGAGTAGACTAGTGTATACGCTTCTCATCCCAACAGGGGAAATGGTTTGTCCCACAGCCATTAGTACGTTGTACTGGAGATTGTATGCAGGTGCTCGTTGGGTTATGGGTACACTGGACAGGACTCACAGGGAACTGTTGGTTGGTATTATACCCGTCGTCAGTTAACAGTTCCCAGGTGACATGAGTACAGCATATTCCATAGACTTGACACTACTGCTGTTGGAGATAGTGCCCTCAGAGTCAATTATTGGATCACAGGCACGTGATTGCAATGATTGAGGGAGGACCTGTCCCAGTAGGACGGTCTTACTCAAGATGATAGTATGCTATCTGGTTTATCTTTATCATCGTGTACTGCTTTAGGTGACCTTACGAGTCGCTATTACACGTTGATAGAGCCCCTAGGATTCTTGCTTGACTACCAGCAGTATGAGGGCGATCATATACGTGGGAGCTGGGGTCTATAAGCAAATCCTTAAAAGGTCCCTAGTCGTGGGAGTTTCGAGACAGGGCATCGATTCCCCAGAGTAGACTAGTGTATACAGTCGAGACCCCGACGAGGGGCGGTGGCCGGTCTCACAAGCCACTGGTGTCAGTTGGTTCACCTAAGATGTATACAGGTGCTCATTGGGTTATGAGTACACCGGACAGGACTCGCTGGGAACCTGCTAGTAGGGATTATTCCAGACGTCAGATAGCAGTTCCCAGGTGACATGTGTACAGGTTAGTTCATCGACCTGAGATCGTCAATTGTCTCGTGTGAGTTCCCACTGTGCTTTGATTACTACCCTACCACGCTCAAAGAAGACGTGCAAACAGGTTTTAGTTGGGTACAGTCCCGAGCCACATGGAGGCAGTGAGCGGATCTGCAGGGGTTCGTCTCTCCCGGTATTGGGGGTGAGGTCACGCTGTGTCTAGTAGAGCCAGTACATGAAAAGTCCTTGGCCAAGGTAGGAGATTTGCTGGTAGGTATTCCAGTAGTATCTCAGGGTGTTCTGGGCTACACTCCGACATGACTTGTACCGCTTTTGGGGGTCTGACTTTTACCAACCCCCTAGGCCCGCCATGCGATGCTCATTGACGAACGGACCGGACTGTACGGATATTGTCACTGACAGGCTCAGTAGGGTGTCAGGATGAGTTCGCTCATCGACGTCCCTTTTGGTCAATAGCTGGTGGCCCGTTACGTATGGCTAATACCTCTGACGTGCTAGTGGTTAAATCCACAGCCATATTATTGACGAGTCTTTAGAGTCCACCACACACACAGTTACTCAAGTTTCAGGCGAAACGCTGTAGAGGCCGTATGGAGATATGGCAGGGTTCGATCAGATACGTGCGGTATTGCACGGATCGTGATCGGACGGATTTTACTAGCGGGCTTTGGTTTAAGCCGGATCCTAGTATTAGACAATGTAGATTTTGTCTCTTTGCATTTGTGTTCAGTGGGAATACAAATGCGGGCATGTATATGCAGTAGCGGGGTTTTCTTGTAATTTTTTACGGGATCAGTTTTCTGAAGTTGCCAGTTTGCATTCCGTTCCGGCCGGTTTTCCTGTAATTTATTACGGGATCAGTTTTCTGAAGTTGCCAGTTTGCATTCCGTTCCTGCCGGTTTTCCTTTGTTCTTTCGCGGCCGGACTTTCCGGTGGAGGGGGTTATTTGCAAGAGTACAAATAACTTATTATGGAGGGGTTTCTTGCATTTGTAGCTTCATTATGATATTCTTATCTGTAAGTGCACGGCGGCGCCCCGGCCGTCAATCCGACGGCCAAATGCGGAAGCGGTGATAAACTTTAATTTTACTTGAACTGGCAAACCGCCGCGCACTAATACCCGGATCGAACCATTAATTAGTCCTAGCTAACTACAAGAAAGGGAATAGAGATATACCGACGATCCAAGTCCTCCGGTCTTCTCGTCATCGTCCCGATCTCCTGCGGAATGTCCCGTCTCCACCTCGTCGCCGGAAGTGCACCACATCGCCTACTTCTTTTACGGGCTCCCAGCTCAATGCCGAGGCAACTCGGGCACGAAGCTGGCTAGTCGACGTGCCTAAGATTCGCTGTAGAATATAATGTAGAGGCTTGTGTCTCATTTGGGGTTATCGGAATTGCCTTTTGGTGGAGGGAAGATACAAGAACTATGTGGAGGAACTTTGGGGATTTTGGAACATGAAATGAACCAAAAACCCCACTCCAAAAAGGTTGGACAGCCACCCTAATGCTTGGGCCGGCCATGACTTCAAGAATGGAGGAATGAGAGAGGAGATCAATGTATCAAAAGATTACCCATCACATAATGCAAGAGAGAGAGGGAAAAAAGACTATCATGCATAAGCATGATGACAAGCAAAAACTAACACTCCACCTCAACCATCATGATATCCAAAGTCAAGCATCATCAACACAAAGTCAAGGTATGGTCCACCCATCATGAACCATCATGAAATCAAGAAGTCAAGGTCAATGAAAAGCTATCATGACACAAGAATATGCAAAGAACCCCTCCACAAATACTTATTTGCAACAATGCAAATAAGCCCTCCTCCACCAATCTTCGGCCAATGAACGATACAAAGGAAATCGGCCGAAACGAAAAGCAAACTGGCAACTCCAGAAAACTGGTCCCGTAATAAATTACAGGAAAACCCCGATACTGTGCATACACACCCGCATTTGTATTCCGACCGAAATACAAATGCAATGAGACAAAATCTACACTGTACTATACTAGGATCCGGCTTAAACCAAAGCCGGCTAGTAATATCCGTTCGATCCTGATCCGTGCAATACCGCACGTATCTGATCGCACCCTGCCATATATCCATACGGCCTATAGTACAAACTGTCTGATCCTGATCCGTGCAATACCGCACGTATTTGATCGGACCTTGCCATATCTCCATACGGCCTCTACAACCTTTCGCCCGAAAGCTGAGTAACTGAATGTGGGGGACTCTAAAGACTCATCAACACCTTGGTTGTGGATTAACCACTAGCACGTTAGAGGTATAAGCCAATACATAACGGGCTACCAGGTATTGACCAAAAGGGACGTCTGTGAGCGAACTCAGCCTGACTCCCTACTGAGCCTGTCAGTGACAATATCCGTACAGTCCGGTCCGTTCGTCTATGAGCATCGCATGGCGGGCCTAGGGGGTTGGTAATAGTCAGACCCCCAAAAGCGGTACAATTCGTGTCGGAGTGTAGCCCAGAACACCCTGAGATACTACTGGAATACCTACCAGTAAATCTCCTTGCCTCGGCCGAGGGCTTCGTGTAATGGCTCTCCTAGACACAGCACGACCTCACCCCCAATACCGGGAGAGACGAACCCCTGAAGATACGCTCACTGCCTCCAAGTGGCTTGGGACTGTACCCAACTAAAACCTGTTTGCACGACTCCTTTGAGCCGTGGTAGGGTAGTAATCAAAGTACAGTGGGAACTCACACAAGACAAATGACGATCCCCAGGTCGATGAACTAACCTGTACACATGTCACCAGGGAACTGCCATCTGACGTCTGGTATATGACCAACCAGCATATTCCCGGCGAGTCCTGTCCGGTGTACTCATAACCCAATGAGCACCTGTATACATCTTAGGTGAACCAACTGACACCAGTGGCTTGTGAGACCGGCCACCGCCCCTCGTCGGGGTCTCGACTGTATACACTAGTCTACTCTGGAGTATCGATGCCCTGTCTCGAAACTCGCACGACTAGGGACCATTTAAGGATGTGCTTATAGACCCCCAGCTCCCACTTATATGATCTCCCTCATACTGCTGGTGGTCAAGCAAGAATCCTAGGGGCTCTACCAACGTGTAATAGTGACCTGTCAGGTCACCTAAAGCAGTACACGATGATAAAGATAAACCAGATAGCATACTATCATCTCGAGTAAGACTTTCCTACCGGGATAGGTCCTCCCTCAATCATTGCAATCACGTACCTGTGACCTAATAATTGACTCTGAGGGCACTATCTCCAACAATCTCCTACTTGCACTCAAGGCTAATTATTGCGATGTCGTATACTCACAGCCCGTGTGATACCGAACACCCAACTCCTCTACTAGTCAGTCTCACAAAGCTCGTTTGCGAAACTATTGCGTTCGAGGAATAGCCTTAGTGAGTGGATCCGCTTTGTTGTTTCTTTCTATGTCTCTCTATATCTCAAGTTCGCGGAGAAAGCCATCTCCCGAAATGAGCAATACTTGTCTTAGAATATGTCTGGATGTCTGATGGGACCTAGCTCATAAATGAACTCCAAATCATAAATGAACTCCAAATCTAAACTTCTTAGACTGTATCGTCAACTGAACTTAATCAGTATCCTGCGCCATGCCTCCCTCAGTATTGCCTTGGACCAACTGTCCAAAATACTGCCCCTCGTCAGAAGGAAAACTATAACTCTGACAACCTCCCTGTCGTCCAGGTCACCTTGGAAGCCTGGAATGATAACTGTCTCCTCAACGAGGCTGTCGTTATCATATCCCTAGAACATCCACTTATGTTCTAAAACTGCTTCCGACTGTTTCTCCAGGATAGGATCAATATCAACTTATTGCATCTAGTGCAAGAACAACATCTGGTGTGGTACTTGACATCTCATGATTCACTCAATTGCCTAAGCAAGTGATCTGTCAATCATGCACATCCCTCTCCCCTTTAGTCTATAAGACACCTTTAGAGAGGGTGACTCCATCTTCTGCAGGTACACTACCGTGCATGGAGTCGTCCATTCTAAATACTCTTAGAATGCTGTCTAAGTACCCTGATTGGGACACCACCCAAATCTAGATCTAAAACCATAGATCTAGTAACCAGTTTGTCTGATATAATGTCCAAGTCCCATATGGAGAAACTACTGTGTGACGACCAAAGTATAACCGATTGTAGTATAGGAGTTTCTTTTCCTACTCTGTGTATGTCATCCAAATACCAGGACATCACACCCTACTACCTTCTCAACAGATCCATCCCCTATTCTGATGAAGTCAAACCCATGACTGTCACGTCAGAAGTAGATGATCTATCTCCGCTACATCTGCTTTAGTCTATAAATAGACATAAGCTACCTATCCACCAATGCTTCCGCTGCTCCTACTGACTACGACAACCCTCTGGCAGAGTCATATAGACGTACACTTCTAAAACTAGTTTAGAACGACGCTATACTCATCCTCCCACCGGGTCTCGCAGCCTGGAACAACAGCAATGGTAATTGTGGGTAAACAAGAACTTCCCTGTCACCGTCCTTGAGGCTACCGGAGTACCTCTCGGGTGCCTGAAGTTACCCACCTTATCTGCGGAGTGGCCAATGGAATGTCAATCCAGATTGAATCTTTAGGTTCCTTATCAAATCTTCAGTAATCGTTTGTGGTTCTTGAATCACTTCCAGTTCTACCATACTCCCACTACTGTTTTCTGAAAAAAAATCCATTTTTATTAAAACTGTGGCGAGTCTAGAACAATATTGCTATTGTTCATCCAGATGGTAGAAAATCAACCCGCGTCATAGCCTGGGTCAACCCACAAACAGCCATTACAGAAACGTGCCTTGAGTTGTCCAGTGTCTGGTTTTAATCATAAACCGGACAACTCCCCGTACCTTAAACATCGTTAAGATATGAACTGTTCTATATCCAATATAGAACCAGAGGCACTGATTTAATTGAACCAGATTCAAATCATGCAGCTGTCTCCAGTGCATGTCAACTAAATGGAAGGAGGCCGATCAGCGTTACTCAACTTAGGAATGCTTCCAATTATGAGTAACCTGAAAGAGAAGCAAGTTCTCTTAGTCATTACTATCAACTTAATACCATACACAAGTATCTACATCTTCGATCTCTTTGAAGACTCCCGATACTTGCTACACCTGGTTCTCTACTCTATTCAAATACCTATAACTTCTCCAAATTCGGACCCTGTGTTTCCACGAAACACTTGTCTAAAAACTAGAGAAGTCATAAGTAAACCGAATATAGTACGAGAACCAACCCCTCTGTCCTGATGGACCGTGGACAACATACAATACTCTGTATAAGTCCCTTGAGTCTGAAAACTCATTCACTGTGTGTCGTAGGTTGAAAACTGTACTTATGGTTAAGAAGAATTACACCGTTGTTTAATGCTCCTTACCTAACCATCCACTGATATAGGTAAATGTCGTAGACATAATTTCAAAAAGGTATATCTCACTCTATGAAAATAGACGTACAGATATATCAATTTGAAATTGGTGCATAACTGCGGATATTCAAAACCAAATATTTGCCGACTGGCAAACAGCCCAGGTGATTTCCTCAAATATCACCGATTACAACGAATCCCGATATAATGAGGATGATCACCCAATTCCCAATAACCTACTCCCACTCATCATCTGTAAAACCATACAGATGTGAGAATCATACCTGGTAAATACATACCCTGGAGTAAGTATCTAATCGGGAAATCAGTTTTCCTTTAACAGTACACAGCGAAACTGAAACATTGAAATGTTTCGATGGGGTATCCTGGTATTCCTAGTAATGCCTCTTCCAGATTCACGACTGTAACCGTATAGTTCTTTGCCACCTCTCCAAATCCCTTCATATGTCTTTAGTCTTTACCTTCTGTACACCCCTTTAGGCCAAATGGTTTTCTTCCTTCCCTACCGTTCAGCACCAGCCTATGGTTTGGAAGAAGACTATCCAATAAGCATAATGGGTGTACTGTCCCAATCCTAGGAACACTCGCAATGAGAGAGGGTGAAGATAAAAGACAACCGAATAAACCTTATTCCTATTTCTCCTGGACCAGAATCCATCCCCGAACTGGAACAAGTTCCATTCGAGTTCGTATATCACCATACGATGGAGTATCCAATAAACTGTGGATCTTCGTAGTGATATGGAGTGTCCTGGAGAAATACAAAGGTGATTTTAGAATTGGAGAAGGAATACTTGGTTTGGTCGTGAATATCTGTTGCAATTTACTTTGCCCTCTTACTAATCCCTTGCTTTATCTGAACTTAATACCTTCTGTACACCATCGTTAGGCTAATTTGTTTTCTTCATTCCCTACCGGTCGGCACCAGCCTAAGGTTTGGAAGAAGACTATCCAATTTGCGTAATAGGTGTACTATCTCCTAAACCAAGGAGTACTCGCAACCTGAGAGAAGGTAAAAGGAAAAGACAACTGAATAATCCTATCCGTTTTCTCCAGAACCGGAAACCATCCTCGAATAAATTCTTTCGAGTTCGTATCTAACCATACGATGCTTTTGTCCAATGGAAGTGGACGTTCGTAGTAACACGGGGTGTCCTGGAGAAAAGGGTAAAAGTAGGAGTGGCAATGAGGTTCGCAACTCTGACAATCCAAAAGCCAGTGTTAAGAAGGTTCGGTCAACTTGGTCACTGAGTCATAGTCTTAGGGTCGGGTCAATGGTCGCTGCCAAAGAGAGAGAGAAAAGAAACACTCAGCATGCACTCTAACCTAGATCAGAATGGTTACCAATTTATCTAATCTGGAATCCTCCCACTGTACCTCAAATTCTCCTCCAAACCTAAAAGAAGAATTAGTCGGGAACACCCGAGGAGTAAACTAACTCATCAGTGGGAATCGGGATCCAACTCTCATCGCATGACAACGTGATGGAATCCGCTCACGGTATCACACTCCAGAAGGTATGCGCATATCTGGCAAGTTTCAGTTCTTTTGAAACTCCCGATGAGATTTTTACCCCATGCTCTTATGACCTTGGCGTGAGGTCAAAATATCATAAGTCACATGTCAAGTTCTACCCGTCATTATCCAGGTTAATTTGAATCCACCCGTACATACCCTTGACGTAGGCCAAAATAGTAGTACGACTGTCCCAAACCAACGCATCTATCTATGCAACAGATAAATACCCGGCAGCTACCAATCACTATGCCTTGGCGTGAGGTCAAAATACATAGCTTGAATACTACCGAATATTTAACTGAAATGACGGAGGGCTACGAATGGTTTCTGGCGAAAACCGTTAACGTAATGAACTTGATATCGTTGAAGGAACAGATAGCTTTTAAAAATATAGTGACGAGAAACGTTGCTAAAGAGGTCACTCCCGGTGAAGGGATCTCGGCTCTTTCCCCGTAGAATGAGGTGCAGGATATTCCAACTGAATACCACGGTGCAAAGCAAAAGTAATCGGTTATAGTGAAGTCATTGCCCTGACGCAAACTTTTTGTCCAAGGGGTCACTCCCGGTGAAGGGATCTCGGCCCTTGCCTCGTCGACTGAGGAGCAGGATATTCCAACTGAATACCACGATGCAAAACAAAAGTGAACGTCCTTGCAATAACAGCTTTTGAAAAGTGTTCCAACAACATCAGATTAGGTTTGTTTTTAATTTGCATTGATCCGAATCAACGCAGTCCCATCAATTGATCACACCACAAAGAACGAAAATATACTGATGTACGTATATGCCATCCGCATTCGCCACTGGGTCCCGTCATTACCCGTTAGGTTAGCTAACTAACGACAGAGCGGGGGCTGGACTAGCGCGGATGCAAAACATATACAACATCTTCTAATATATATACCAATATATAGTATTCGCTCAAGGCGTGAATAAAAATGCAACATCACAGAAATGTACAGCATCACAGAAACAATACAGATATCTGGGATCCCCGGGTTTCACAGAGCCACTGCTGAAACCTGACGTTCCCCTGGTCGTGTGGATAGCCTGTGCAATGAGAACCTAGACCCCTACGGGAGCGGCAAGTCACCCGCCAAAACCTGAAGCGAGGCAGCCCCCTTCAGCTCCGTGAATGGACCACCCAGCACTTCACGGAATCCGGTAACTTGGGCACCCCACCTGGGTCAACCTGTACCACCTACGAGTGCGGCGAATAGCCCGCCAATCCTAGAGTGATGCCCCCTCCGTCTCAATGCCATGAGATGCGGGCTCGTTGCCCTCTAGAACCCGGCTATCCGTGCACCCCTCCGCGGGGCAATCCTAGTACAGAAAGTAAAATATACATACAACGGGTACATCGACCGCAACCTGGTCGTGCCCCAAAATAATAATACAAACAGGCAGTGACGGCAGTCCACATGTCGGACGCTCGTCCCGCAATATCAAATGTACATAATACAACCACAACTGTACTAGCATTGCATCCAGGCTATCCCCCACGACCGATCCGCAACATCACAGCAAAAACAGAACATCAACGTGAAAGTCACGTTCGCAAATCCGTCTAACCGGGCTATAGCAGTTAGACTGGATTTACCGATCAAGTGACATTCACGGTCGCAGATATAATGTAAATACTGTGAAATAATGTGTTTAAAATATCCGATCGATCAAACTTTAACAAATGGCCCCCCAAGTACTACTGTAGCACATCAAGAAATTCTGGGCCCAAAATTAATATTCCAAAACCCATATTTTAAGCCCACAAAGACACTGTAGAAATTTGGTGCAGGGATCTCCACAGTGCGCGGTGGAAACGCGGCCCAAAGGGGGTTTTGGCCGCGGTTCCGCGCCTCCACTGTCGATTCACCCTGTCGAATTTCTACAGTAGCCTAGTGGTCTCCAGTACTTCAATTTTATACAACCTGAAAAATTTTTGGAGACCAAAAAATTTCAACAGAAAACTGTCGCTTTGAAAAATGTAGATTTTGGAATTTTGGTCGATCGGAAATGCAAAACACATTAAACCAAGCTAGACTAAGTTAATGGAGAGGCTCTGATATCACTGTAATTGCACGGCGGCGCCCCGGCCGTCAATCCGACGGCCAAATGCGGAAGCGGTGATAAACTTTAATTTTACTTGAACTGGCAAACCGCCGCGCACTAATACCCGGATCGAACCATTAATTAGTCCTAGCTAACTACAAGAAAGGGAATAGAGATATACCGACGATCCAAGTCCTCCGGTCTTCTCGTCATCGTCCCGATCTCCTGCGGAATGTCCTGTCTCCACCTCGTCGCCGGAAGTGCACCACATCGCCTACTTCTTTTACGGGCTCCCACCTCAATGCCGAGGCAACTCGGGCACGAAGCTGGCTAGTCGACGTGCCTAAGATTCGCTGTAGAATATAATGTAGAGGCTTGTGTATCATTTGGGGTTATCGGAATTGCCTTTTGGTGGAGGGAAGATACAAGAACTATGTGGAGGAACTTTGGGGATTTTGGAACATGAAATGAACCAAAAACCCCACTCCAAAAAGGTTGGACAGCCCCCCTAATGCTTGGGCCGGCCATGACTTCAAGAATGGAGGAATGAGAGAGGAGATCAATGTATCAAAAGATTACCCATCACATAATGCAAGAGAGAGAGGGAAAAAAGACTATCATGCATAAGCATGATGACAAGCAAAAACCAACACTCCACCTCAACCATCATGATATCCAAAGTCAAGCATCATCAACACAAAGTCAAGGTATGGTCCACCCATCATGAACCATCATGAAATCAAGAAGTCAAGGTCAATGAAAAGCTATCATGACACAAGAATATGCAAAGAACCCCTCCACAAATACTTATTTGCAACAATGCAAATAAGCCCTCCTCCACCAATCTTCGGCCAATGAACGATACAAAGGAAATCGGCCGAAACGAAAAGCAAACTGGCAACTCCAGAAAACTGGTCCCGTAATAAATTACAGGAAAACCCCGATACTGTGCATACACACCCGCATTTGTATTCCGACCGAAATACAAATGCAATGAGACAAAATCTACACTGTACTATACTAGGATCCGGCTTAAACCAAAGCCGGCTAGTAATATCCGTTCGATCCTGATCCGTGCAATACCGCACGTATCTAATCGAACCCTGCCATATATCCATACGGCCTATAGTACAAACTGTCTGATCCTGATCCGTGCAATACCGCACGTATCTGATCGGACCTTGCCATATCTCCATACGGCCTCTACAACCTTTCGCCCGAAAGCTG
This sequence comes from Agapanthus africanus, assembly GCA_030015575.1. Lineage (NCBI taxonomy): Eukaryota > Viridiplantae > Streptophyta > Magnoliopsida > Asparagales > Amaryllidaceae > Agapanthus > Agapanthus africanus. The sequence goes on along the minus strand of CM057350.1, from coordinate 401,284,195 downwards.
AGTAACTGAATGTGGGGGACTCTAAAGACTCATCAACACCTTGGTTGTGGATTAACCACTAGCACGTTAGAGGTATAAGCCAATACATAACGGGCTACCAGGTATTGACCAAAAGGGACGTCTGTGAGCGAACTCAGCCTGACTCCCTACTGAGCCTGTCAGTGACAATATCCGTACAGTCCGGTCCGTTCGTCTATGAGCATCGCATGGCGGGCCTAGGGGGTTGGTAATAGTCAGACCCCCAAAAGCGGTACAATTCGTGTCGGAGTGTAGCCCAGAACACCCTGAGATACTACTGGTATACCTACCAGTAAATCTCCTTGCCTCGGCCGAGGGCTTCGTGTAATGGCTCTCCTAGACACAGCACGACCTCACCCCCAATACCGGGAGAGACGAACCCCTGAAGATACGCTCACTGCCTCCATGTGGCTCGGGACTGTACCCAACTAAAACCTGTTTGCACGACTCCTTTGAGCCGTGATAGGGTAGTAATCAAAGTACAGTGGGAACTCACACAAGACAAATGACGATCCCCAGGTCGATGAACTAACCTGTACACATGTCACCAGGGAACTGCCATCTGACGTCTGGTATATGACCAACTAGCATGTTCCTGGCGAGTCCTGTCCGGTGTACTCATAACCCAATGAGCACCTGTATACATCTTAGGTGAACCAACTGACACCAGTGGCTTGTGAGACCGGCCACCGCCCCTCGTCGGGGTCTCGACTGTATACACTAGTCTACTCTGGAGTATCGATGCCCTGTCTCGAAACTCGCACGACTAGGGACCATTTAAGGATGTGCTTAGACCCCCAGCTCCCACTTATATGATCGCCCTCATACTGCTGGTGGTCAAGCAAGAATCCTAGGGGCTCTACCAACGTGTAATAGTGACCTGTCAGGTCACCTAAAGCAGTACACGATGATAAAGATAAACCAGATAGCATACTATCATCTCGAGTAAGACTGTCCTACCGGGATAGGTCCTCCCTCAATCATTGCAATCACGTACCTGTGACCTAATAATTGACTCTAAGGGCACTATCTCCAACATTATCATCATGAGATTAGAAAGGATTTGATGTTGATATGATATTGTTATTATTGTTTTTGGATATGGTCACCCTTTGGCTTTTACTACCATCACCACCCTTCATGGTTTTAGTTTTGATTCTCTCCTCATTCTACATTATGGGGCCGGCCACATTTGAAAGGGGAGAGGAGAGGTTTATTTTGATGTGTGGCATATTTCCTTCATCTCTTTCTTGCAAGAAAATGATAGTTCCATTTTTCCAAAAGCTCATTTTCTTTCTCCACCTCCACATCCATGGCAACCTCATAACCCCAAAGAGACATAGCCTACTACACTTGCCTACAGCAAATCTTGGACGCGTCGGCTAGCCAACTTCGTGCCCAAGTTGCCTCGGTCCAGAGGTGGGAGCCCGTAAAAGAATCCAGCTACGTGGTGCCCTTTTCGACGAGGAGGCGATGGGTGGAGTTTCCGCGGGAGATCGGAGTGGAGACGAAGACCGAAGGACACGGATCGCTTGGTATACTTCTCTACCCATCTTGTTGTTTGCTAGTAGCTAGGTTAATGGCCCGATCCGGGTTAAAAGTGCGCGGTGGTGCCGGTTTGCTAGTTTGCAAAGTTTTTCGTTTCCGCATTTCCGGCGTCGGATCGACGGCCGGGGCGCCGCCATGCACTTACATTGGTATCAGAGCCACACCATTAACCCCGCCTAGCTTGCTCTAGTATGTTTAAAGACTCGATCGATCAAAATCCCAAAAACCGTATTTTTAGTGCATGTGTTCTCTGTCGAAATTTTTTCAGCTCCAAAAATTTTTCAGGTTGTTGCAGAAACACATGCAAGAAATTCTAAAAATTCTGGGAAAATTCGATCCAATGATTCGTTAGTACGACCGCGGAAACGCGGCCAAACCCCCGGTTTGGCCGCGGTTCCGCGGTGGGAAAGTGTCCTCATTGGGCCAAATTTTTCCAGTGGGCTTCTGAATAGGAAATAGGGGTTTTGGGATATTCTGTTTGGGCCCAGATTTTCTGTGAGTGCTACAGTACTGCTTGGGGCCCACTTCGATAAATTTGATCGATCGAAAAGTTTAAACATGCTAGTTCACAGTATTTACATTATATCTGCGACCGTGAATGTCATTTGATCGGTAAATCCTGTCTATCTGCTATAGCCCTTTTAAACGGATTTGCGAACGTGACATTCACGTTGATGTTCTGTGTTTTGCTGTGATGTTGCGGATTGGTCGTGGGGGATAGCCTGGATGCAATGTTAGTATAGTTTTGTTTTATATGTACATTTGATATTACGGGGCGAGCGTCCGACATGTGGACTGCCGTCACTACCTGTTTGTATTATTCTTTTGGGGCACGACCAGGTCGAGGTCGATGTACCCGTTGTATGTATTTTTTACTTTCTGTACTAGTTTACCTGCGGTGGGGTGCACGGATAGCCGGGTTCTAGAGGGCAACGGGCCCGCATCTCATGGCATTGAGACGGAGGGGGCTTTACTCTAGAATTGGCAGGGCTATTCACCGCACTCGTAGGGGGTACAGGTTGACCCAGGAGGGGTGCCCAAGTTACCGGATTCCGTGAAGTGCTGGGTGGTCCATTGACGTTGCTGAAGGGGGCTGCCTCGCTTCAGGTTTTGGCGGGTAACTTGCTGCGCCCGTAGGGGTATAGTATTTTCATTGCACAGGCTATCCACACGACCAGGGGAACGTCGGGTTTCAGTAACGGCTCTATAAAACCCGGGGATCCCAGATATCTGTATTGTTCTGTGATTCTGTACATTTCTGTGATGTTGCATTTTATCACGCCTTGAGCGAAATATTATATATTGATATATATACTAGTAGATGTTGTATATGTTTTGCATCTGCGCTAGTCCAGTCCCCGCTCTGTCGTTAGTTAAGTAACCTAACCGGTGATGACGGGACCCAGTGGCGAATGCGGATGGCATATACGTACATCATTATTTTCGTTCTTTTGTAGTGTGATCAATTGATGGGACTGCATTGATTCGGATCAATGCAAGTTAAACAAACCTATTCTGATGTTGTTGGAACACTTTTCAAAAAGCTGTTATTGCATGGATGTTCACTTTTGTTTTGCACAGTGGTATTCAGTTGGAATATCCTGCTCCTCAGTCGACGAGGCAAGGGCCGAGATCCCTTCACCGGGAGTAACCCCTTGGACAGAAGTTTGCGTCAGGGCAATAACTTCACTATAGCAGATTACTTTTGCTTTGCATCGTGGTATTCAGTTGGAATATCCTGCACCTCATTCCACGGGGAAAGAGCCGAGATCCCTTCACCGGGAGTGACCTCTTTAGCAAAGGTTTTCGTCACTATATTTTTACAAAGCTATCCGGTTCCTTCAACGATATCAAGTTCATTACGTTAAAGGTTTTCGCCAGAAACCATTCGTAGCCCTCCGTCGTTTTAGACGGGTAGCACGTAGTATTCATGCTATGTTTGTTGGCCTTCGTCAAGGCATAGTGTATGGTAGCTGTTTGTTACCTTTCTGCTGCATAGATAGATGCGTTGGTTTGGGACAGTCGTATAGCCTTGTTGGCCTTCGTCAAGGGCTTGTACGGGTGGGTTCAAATTAACCTGGACAATGACGGGTAGAACTTGACATGTGACTTATGATTTGTTGGCCTTCGTCAAGGTCATAAGAGCATCGGGCAAAAATCCACATCGGGAGTTTCAAAAGAACAGAAACTTGCCAGATATGCGCATACCTTCTGGAGTGTGATAACGTGAGCGGATTCCGTCACGTTATCATGCGATGATAGTTGGATCCCGATTCCCACTGATGAGTTGGTTTACTCCTCGGGTGATCCCGGCTAATTCTTCTTTCAGGTTTGGGGAAGAATTTGACGTTACAGTGGGAGGTTTCCAGATTAGATAAAGTAATAACCATTCTGATCTAGGTTAGATTGCACGCTAAGTGTTTGTTTTCTCTCTCTGTTTGGCAGCGACCATTGACCCGACCCTAGACTATGACTCAGTGACCAAGTTGACCGAACCTTCTTAACACTGGCTTTTAGATTGTCAGTGTTGCAAACCTCATTGCCACTCGTACTTTTACCCTTTTCTCCAGGACACCCCGTATTACTACGAACGTCCAATTCCATTGGACAAAACCATCGTATGGTTATGTACGAACTCGAAGGAATTCGAGGATGGTTTCCGGTTCTGGAGAAAACGAATAGGACTATTCAGTTGTCTTTTCCTTTTACCTTCTCTCAGGTTGCGAGTACTCCTTGGCTTAGGAGATAGTACACCTATTACGCAAATTGGATAGTCTTCTTCCAAACCTTAGGCAAGTGCCGACTGGTATGGAATGAAGAAAACCAATTAGCCTAAGCGGTGTACAGAAGGTATTAAGTTAAGACAAAGAAAGGGATTAGTAAGAAGGCAAAGTAAATTGCGACTGCTATTCATGACCAAACCAAGTATTTCTTCACCAATCCTAAATCACCTTTGTATTTCTCCAGGACACTCCGTATCACTACGAAGATCCACAGTTTATTGGATAATCCATCATATGGTTGTATACGAACTCGAAAGGAACTTGTTCCAGTTCGGGGATGGATCCTGGTTCAGGAGAAATAGGAATAAGGTTTATTCGGTTGTCTTTTATCTTCACCTTCTCTCGCATTGCGAGTGCTCCTAGGATTAGGGCAGTACACCCATTATGCTTATTGGATAGTCTCCTTCCAAACCATAGGCTGGTGCCGAACGGTAGGGAAGGAAGAAAACCATTTGGCCTAAAGGAGTGTACAGAAGGTAATGACTAAAGACATATAAAGGGATTTGGAGAGATGACAAAGAATTATACGGTTACAGTTGTGAATCTGGATAATGGAAGAGGCATTACTAGGAATACCAGGATACCCCATCGAAACATTTTAATGTTTCAGTTTCACTGTGTACTGTTAAAAGAAAACTGATTTCCCGATCAGACACTTGCTCCACGGTATGTATTTACCAGGTATGATTCTCACATCTGTATGGTTTTACAGATGATGAGTGGGAGTAAGTTATCGGGAATTAGGTGATCATCCTCACTATATCGGGATTCGTTGTAATTGGTGATATTTGAGGAAGTCACCTGGGTTGTTTGCCGGTCGGCAAATATTTGGTTTTGAATATCCGTTGTTGTGCACCAAGTTCAAATTGATATATCTGTACGTCTAATTTTATAGAGTGAGATGTACCTTTTTGAAATTATGTCTATGACATTTACCTATATCAGTGGATGGTTAGGTAAGGAGCATTAAACGGCGGTGTAATTTTTCTTAACCATAAGTACAGTTTTCAACCTACGACAGACAGTGAATGAGTTATTTGACTCAGAGGACTTATACAGAGTATTGTATATTATCCAGTGTCCATTAGGACAGAGGGGTTGCTCCTCGTACTATATTCTGTTTACTTATGACTTCTCTGGTTCTTAGACAGGTGTTTCGTAGAAACACATGGTCCAAGTTTTGAGAAGTTATCGGTATATGAATAAAGTAGAGAATCAGGTATTGCAAGTATCGGGATACTTCAAAGTGATCGAAGATGTAGATACTTGTGTATGGTATTCAGTTGATAGTAATGATTAAGAGAGCTTGCTTCTTTTTTCAGGTTACTCATAATTGGTAGCACTCCTAAATTGAGTAACGCTGATCGGCCTCCTTCCATTTAGTTGACAAGCACTGGAGACAGCTGCATGATTTGAATCTGGTTCAATTAAATCAGTGCCTCTGTTTCTGTATTCGATATAGAACAGTTCATATCTTGACATTGTTAAGATACGGGGAGTTGTCCGTCTTATGCTTAAAACCAGACTCCGGATAACTCAAGGCACGTTTCTGTAATGGCTGTTTGTGGGTTGACCCGGGCTATGACGAGGGTTGACTTTTTACCATCTGGAAGATCAATAGTGATATTGTTCTTGACTCGCCACAGTTTTAATAAAAATGGATTTTTTCAGAAAACATTAGTGGGAGTATGGTAGAACTGGAAGTGATTCCAGAACCGCAAACGATTACTGAAGATTTGATAAGAACCTAAAGATTCAATCTTGTTTGACATTCCATTGGCCACTCCGCAGATACGGTGGGTAACCTCAGGCACCCGAGAGGTACTTCGGTAGCCTCAAGGACGGTAGCGGGGAGGTTCTTGTTTACCCAGACTTGCCATTGCCGTTGTTCCAGACTGTGAGATCCGGCAGGAGGATGAGTATAGCGTCGTTCTAAACTAGCTTTAGAAGTCTACGTCTAAATGAATCTGCCAGAGGGTTGTCGTAGTCAGTGGGAGCAGCGGAAGCATTGGTGGCTTATGTCTATTTATAAACTAAAGCAGATATAGCGGAGATAGATCATCTATTTCTGATGTGACAGTCATAGGTTTGACTTCATCAGAATAAGGGGATGGATCTGTTAAGAAGGTAGTAGGGTGTGATGTTCTGGTATTTGATGACATACACAAAGTAGGAAGTGAGATTCCTATACTACGATCGGTTATACTTTGGTCGTCACACAGTAGTTTCTCCACACAGGACTTGGATATTATATCTGACATTCCGGTTACTAGATCTATGGTTTTAGATCTAGATTTGGGTAGTTTCCCAATCTGGGTACTTAGACAGCATTCTAAGAGTATTTAGAATGGACGACTCCTGGCATGGTGGTGTACCTGCAGGTAATGGAGTCAGCCTCTCTAAAGGTGTCTTACAGACTAAAGGGGAGAGGGATGCGCATGATTGGCAGATCACTTGCTTAGGCAATTGAGTCAATCGTGAAATGTTAAGTACCACACCAGATGTTGTTCTTGTAGTAGGTGCAATAAGTTGATATTCAACAAATCCTGAGAAACATTCGGAAGCAGTTTTAGAACATAAGTGGATGTTCTAGGGATATGATAACGACAGCCTCTTTTAGGAGACGGTTATCATTCCAGGCTTCCAAGGTGACCTGGACGACAAGGAGGTTGTCAGAGTTATAGTTTTCCCTGTGACGAGGTGCAATATTTTGGACAGGTGGTCCAGGTGGATACTGAGGGAAGGATGGCGCAGGATACTGATTAAGTTCTGTTGACGATACAGTCTAAGAAGTTTGGATTTGGAGTTCATTTATGAGCTAGGTCCTATCAGACATCCAAACACATTCTAAGACAGGTATTGCTCATTTCGGTAGATGGCTTTCTCCGCGAACTTGAGATATAGAGAGACATAAAAAGAAACATCATAGCGGATCCACTCGCTGAGGCTATTTCTCGAACGCAATAGTTTCGCAAACGGGATTTGTGAGACGGACTAGTAGAGGAGTTGGGTGTTCGGTATCACACGGGCTGTGAGTATGCAACATCGCAATAATTAGCCTTGAGTGCAAATGGGAGATTGTTGGAGATAGTGCCCTCAGAGTCAATTATTGGATCACAGGCACGTGATTGCAATGATTGAGGGAGGACCTGTCCCAGTAGGACAGTCTTACTCAAGATGATAGTATGCTATTTGGTTTATCTTTATCATCGTGTACTGCTTTAGGTGACCTTACGAGTCGCTATTACACGTTGATAGAGCCCCTAGGATTCTTGCTTGACTACCAGCAGTATGATGGCGATCATATACATGGGAGCTGGGGTCTAAAAGCAAATCCTTAAAAGGTCCCTAGTCGTGGGAGTTTCGAGACAGGGCATCGATTCTCCAGAGTAGACTAGTGTATACAGTCGAGACCCCGACGAGGGGCGGTGGCCGGTCTCACAAGCCACTGGTGTCAGATGGTTCACCTAAGATCTATACAGGTGCTCATTGGGTTATGAGTACACCGGACAGGACTCGCCGGGAACCTGCTAGTTGGGATTATACCAGACGTCAGATAGCAGTTCCCAGGTGACATGTGTACATGTTAGTTCATTGGCCTGAGATCGTCATTTGTCTCGTGTGAGTTCCCACTGTGCTTTGATTACTACCCTACCACGCTCAAAGGAGACATGCAAACAGGTTTTAGTTGGGTACAGTCCCGAGCCACATGGTGGCAGTGAGAGGATCTGCAGGGGTTCGTCTCTCCCGATATTGGGGGTGAGGTCGCGCTGTGTCTAGGAGAGCCAGTACATGAAAAGTCCTTGGCCAAGGCAGGAGATTTGCTGGTAGGTATTCCAGTAGTATCTCAGGGTGTTCTGGGCTATACTCCGACACGACATGTACCGCTTTTGGGGGTCTGACTTTTACCAACCTCCTAGGCCCGCCATGCGATGCTCATAGACGAACGGACCGGACAGTACGGATATTGTCACTGACAGGCTCAGTAGGGTGTTAGGATGAGTTCGCTCATCGACGTTCCTTTTGGTCAATAGCTGGTGGCCCGTCACGTATGGCTAATACCTCTGACGTGCAAGTGGTTAAATCCACTGCTATAGTATTGACGAGTCTTTAGAGTCCACCACACACACAGTTACTCAAGTTTCGGGCGAAACGCTGTAGAGGCCGTATGGAGATATGGCAGGGTTCGATCAGATACGTGCGGTATTGCATGGATCGTGATCGGACGGATTTTACTAGCGGGCTTTGGTTTAAGCCGGATCCTAGTATTAGACAGTGTAGATTTTGTCTCTTTGCATTTGTGTTCAGTGGGAATACAAATGCGGGCCTGTATATGCAGTAGCGGGGTTTTCCTGTAATTTATTACGGGATCAGTTTTCTGAAGTTGCCAGTTTGCATTCCGTTCCGGCCGGTTTTCCTTTGTTCTTTCCCGGCCGGACTTTCCGGTGGAGGGGGTTATTTGCAAGAGTGCAAATAACTTATTGTGGAGGGGTTTCTTGCATTTATAGCTTCATTATGATATTCTTATCATCATGAGATTAGAATGGATTTGATGTTGATATGATATTGTTATCATTGTTTTTGGATATGGTCACCCTTCGGCTTTTACTACCATTACCTCCCTTCATGGTTTTAATTTTGATTCTCTCCTCATTCTACATTATGGGGCTGGCCATATTTGAGAGGGGAGAGGAGTGGTTCATTTTGGGGTGTGGCATATTTCCTTCATCTCATTCTTGCAAGAAAATGATAGTTCCATTTTTCCAAAAGCTCATTTTCTTTCTCCACCTCCACATCCATGGCAACCTCATAACCCCAAAGAGACATAGCATACTACACTTGCCTACAGCAAATCATGGACGCGTCGGCTAGCCAACTTCGCGCCCGAGTTGTCTCAGTCCAGAGGTGGGAGCCTATAAAAGAATCCGGCTACGTGGTGCCCTTTTTGACGAGGAGGCGACGAACGGAGTTTCCGCGGGAGATCAGAGTGGAGACGAAGACCGAAGGACACGGATCGCTTGGTATACTTCTCTACCCATCTTGTTGTTTGCTAGAAGCTAGGTTAATGGCCCGATCCGGGTTAAAAGTGCGCGGTGGTGCCGGTTTGCTAGTTTGCAAAGTTTTTCGTTTCCGCATTTCCGGAGTCGGATCGACGGCCGGGGCGCCGCCGTGCACTTACAGCTGCTTCGTCTCGAGTGTCTTTCCACTGTTCTTAGATTGCTACCCTACCACGGCTCGACTGAGTCGTGCAAACATGTAGCAGTTTGGTGCAGTCCCGAAGCACTTAGAGGTAGTAGCAGTTAGATAGGATTCGTCTCTCCTGGTATTGGGGGTTGATATCACGCTGTGTTTGGAGAGCCATTACTCAAGGTCCCTGGCCAGGGCAAGCGAGTTTTACTGGTAGGTTTTTTCCGGTAGTTTCTCAAGGTGTAATGGGCTTCACTCCAACACGACTTATACCGCTTTTAGTGGACTGCCGCTTTACGCCCCTAGGCCCGATATGCGATAGTCTTAGACGAACAGACCGGACTGTACGGAGATTGTCACATCAGGCTCAATAGGAGTTCGAATGGGTTTCCTCATCGGCCTTCTTTTCGACATCTACCTGGGGACCATTACGTACAGCTAGTAACGTTTGCGGCCTGTGTTAAAACCCACTGCTAGCGTAGTGTCGAGTCTTTAGAGTCCCACACAGAGGGTTTCCCTGCTTCAGGCGAAACTATATAGAGGTCGTATGGTTTTACAAAATGGTTCGGACATATACGTGTACTTGTGCACGTATGATGTGTTAGTGTATATGCCCTAGAGGCCATTACTGTATCATACTAGATTGTATATTACTTGATGGAAGCTTGGGATATTCACCTTGTATTGACAATCTTGCTCAAAATGGTAGTATGATACTTGGTTTGTTTCTGTTTTAATGCGTGCATGTGTTTCTTTTAGCATATCGCCTTTACACATTAGTGGAGCCCTTAGGATCTTTGCTTGATTACCAGCGTTGTGATGGCAGTCACATTCGTGGGGGCTGGGTAATCTACAAGCACATCCTTATGCAGGTCCCTAGTCGCAGGACTATCGAGACAGGGCATCGATACTCCGGAGTAGACTAGCGTATGCGCTTCTCATCCCAGCTTGGGAGACGGTCTGTCCCACAGCCGTCAGTACGTCGTACTTGGGATAGTATGCGGGTGCATGTTAGGTTACAAGTACACTGGACAGGACTCGTCGGGAACTGTTGGTTGGTATTATACCTATCGTCAGTTATTAGTTTCCAGGTGACATGAGTACAGCTTAGTCCGTTGACTTGACACTGTCACTTCGCCCCGAGTGTGTTCCCATTGTACTTTGATTACTACCCTACCACGGCTCGAAGGAGTCGTGCAAACAGGTAGTTTTTGGGTGCAGTGCCGAAGCACTTGGAGGCAGATACGGTTAGACAGGATTCGTCTCCCTCGGTATTGGGGGTTGATATCGCGCTGTGTCTAGGAGAGCCATTACACAATGTCCTTGGCCAGGGCAAGCGAGATAGACCGGTAGGTTTCCAGTGTTATCTCAGGTGTTCTGGGCTACACTCCGACACGATTTGTACCGCTAGTAGGGGACTGACGTTTACCGCCCCCTAGGCCCGCCATGCGATGTTCTTAGACGAACAGACCGGACTGTACGGAGACTGTCACATACAGGCTCAGTAAGAGTTCAGATGGGTTTACCTCGACAGTCTTCTTATCGGCATCTACCTGGGGACCATTACATACAGCTAGTGCCGCTTGCGGTCTGTGGTTAAACCCACTGCCAGCGTAGTGTCGAGTCTTTAGAGTCCCACACAGAGGGTTATTCGCCTTCAGGCAAAATGAGTAGAGGTCGCATGGTTTTGCGACAGGGTTCGTTCACATCCGCGCACTTGTGCACGTTTGGTTTCCGGACAGCTTATACTAGCGGGCTTTGGTTTAAGCCGGATCCTAGTATATGATTTGGGATTGGTTTTATCTCATTGTATTCATGTTCCTCGGAATACGGATACGGGTGTGTATGCACAGTTGACTGAGACAGAGGCAGAGGACTTTCATTAGGGTTGATGACCATTGTCATTTTCTTAACCCTAATGTTTATGTGTGAATTATGATTTATTAATATTAGTTAATTATAATTGTGCATGGTTAGGGTTGTTGAACATTTGACTATACTTGACTTGTTGACCTAGGTTGACAAGTTGACCATCATCATTCCATATGAAAGATGCTCTTTGATTCTTGCGAAAGCATTTAATGTGAAATGATAATGGTCATTTCTTGATTAACCATGACAATTATCTTTAGCTAATTATCTATTTTTCATAAATCACATATATGAGAGAAGGTTGCATTATTCTTCTCACTTTATCATTCTCATTCTCTCACCTCTTCCTCTCTCTCTAGCTCTCTCCTCTCATGAGTTGAGAACCCTTTGAGCTTAAGATAAAACCCTCAAAAATACTCTCTACTCTTTCTAAGGTCCTAGGTTTAGCACACCAAGCACCTTAGTTACTTCTAATTTAAAGTTGGAGCCAAAGGTAGAGGCCCTCGGAAGGATCTTTCTTCGGCAAGAGAAGGCAACGAGACGATCCGTTCTTTCACTCCAAGGAGCAAGAAGAGAAGGACTTGAAGACCTAGGTATAACCCCCTTTCCGAGTAGCTAAACTCTTTTTAGCTTTGTAGTTAGTTTTGTTTAGCAAAGATCCCTCCTTTACATAGTCCATGTTGCTTAGTGTTGTAAAAATCAGTTTTGTCATAACGTTTCCGCCTCCCCGCAAACACCGGGATGGACAACGTGGACTTACATGATGTTCAGACATATTATACTAGCAGGCTTTGGTTTAATCCAGATTCTAGTATAAGATTATTGGATTTATGCAGTCTCAATATATCCATGTTTCTCGTAAATATGGATGGGAGGGGCATTCTCGTAATTAGTCGAGAAGCATCTAGAAGAAAGGTGACTCATTTAGTTTTAATTCATTTGTGAATTAAACTTAATGAAGTGGAGAGGTGATGTGTAATTTTCATTAATTGCACCATGAGTCATGAGGTGATTCACCTCAAAGTAATTAATGAAGCATGGTTGATAATTTATTGCCAAGATATTTTCATGCTTCATGATATTATCCAAATGACCCAAGTTCAATTCATTATCACAAACACATTCTCTCTCCTCAAGCTCTCATCTTCTTCATCTTAACCCTAATCCTCTCATGTGTTGAGAACCCTACGATTAGCAAGACTAATAGATCCTTAATCTATCCTTATATCCTCCAGGTCACTTGGATTAGCAATCATAGCCATTTAGTTACCTCAAGTTAAAGGTTAAATCTTAGAGAAGGAACTCTCGGGTGGATCTTCTATCACATCGAGGAGGCCGATGAGGAGGTGAACAAATAGAACAAGAAGGACTAGTATCTTGAGTTATAATCTTCTATTATAGTTGTTAACTACTTCTAGATAGTTTGTTAGTTAGGGTTTAGCAAATATCCGTTTGATAGTCGATGTTACTTTGAACAAAATGATTGTTTTACCTATTCCGCCTCCCCGCATCTTGTGGGGTGTGTAACGTTGACTTACACGTCTCAGATATTAAGTAATCACATCACAGAATATTAACAGCAGAAGCACATATGAAAATAAAAGGATATCTAGGATGTCCGTATTTTGTATTTATCCAAAAATAGAAAATACGGATTCCACAGTCACGATGAATAGCCAAGCCCACACCCCTAGACCCCTACGAGAGCGGCAAGTGACCCTACCAATTCTAGACTTTAGGAAACCCGGTCTCGACTCCTCAAGATGGACTCTCACTGAACCCTAGAACCTGGTCACTTGTGCTCCCCACCTGGGTCTATCCTAATGCGAAAAAGTAAATAATATACAATAATGGCGACATCATCCTCTGTTGGAGATAGTGCCCTCAGAGTCAATTATTGGATCACAGGCACGTGATTGCAATGATTGAGGGAGGACCTATCCCGGGACGACAGTCTTACTCGAGATGATAGTATGCTATCTGGTTTACATTTATCATCGTGTACTGTTTCAGGTGACCTTACAGGTCGCTATTACACGTTGATAGAGCCCCTAGGATTCTTGCTTGACTGCCAGCAGTATGAGGGCGATCATATACGTGGGAGCTGGTAGTCTATAAGCACATCCTTAAAAGGTCCCTAGTCGTGGGAGTTTCGAGACAGGGCATCGATTCTCCAGAGTAGACTAGTGTACACAGTCGAGACCCCGACGAGGGGCAGTGGCCGGTCTCACAAGCCACTGGTGTCAGTTGGTTCACCTAAGATGTATACAGGTGCTCATTGGGTTATGAGTACACCGGACAGGACTCGCCGGGAACATGCTAGTTGGTCTTATACCTGACGTCAGATAGCAGTTCCCAGGTGACATGTGTACAGGTTAGTTCATCGACCTGGGGATCGTCATTTGTCTCGTGTGAGTTCCCACTGTACTTTGATTGCTACCCTACCACGGCTCAAAGGAGTCATGCAAACAGGTTTTAGTTGGGTACAGTCCCGAGCCACATGGAGGCAGTGAGCGGATCTTCAGGGGTTCATCTCTCCCGGTATTGGGGGGGAGGTCGCGCTGTGTCTAGGAGAGCCATTACACGAAGTCCTTGGCCAAGGCAGGAGATTTACTGGTAGGTATTCCAGTAGTATCTCAGGGTGTTCTGGGCTACACTCCGACACGACTTGTACCGCTTTTGGGGGTCTGACTTTTACCAACCCCCTAGGCCCGACATGCGATGCTCATAGACGAACGGACCGGACTGTACGGATATTGTCACTGACAAGCTCAGTAGGGTGTCAGGATGAGCTTGCTCATCGACGTCCCTTTTGGTCAATAGCTGGTGGCCCGTTACGTATTGGCTTATACCTCTGACGTGCTAGTGGTTAAATCCACAGCCATAGTATTGACGAGTCTTTAGAGTCCACCGCACATTCAGTTACTCAGCTTTTGGGCGAAACGCTGTAGAGGCCGTATGGAGATATGGCAGGGTCCGATCAGATACGTGCGGTATTGCACGGATCAAGATCGGACGGATAATACTAGCCGGCTTTGGTTTAAGCCGGATCCTAGTTTAGTACAGTGTAGATTTTGTCTCATTTGCATTTGTATCCGGACGGAATACAGATGCGGGTGTGTATGCACAGTATCGGGGTATTCCTGTAATTTATTACGGGACCAGTTTTCTGGAGTTTCCAGTTTGCATTCCGTTCCGGCCGGTTTTCCTTTGTTCTTTCCCGGCCGGACTTTTCGTTGGAGGGTGTTATTTGCAGTTTGCAAATAACTTTTTGTGGAGGGGGTTTATTGTGATTGTGACCTCTTCATCATGGAATTCTTTTTCCCCACTTGGAAATTGATGGGGCCGGCCACTGTTTAGGAGTATGGGAGGGGTTAATTTTTGGTGGAAAATTTTCTTCTTGTGGTTTTGGTGGGACCCCCCCCCTTTGTGTGTGCTGTGAAGGAAAATTTCCTTTTCTCCTTGGTATTAATTTATGCACTCTTCACACATGTTTTCCAGAGAGCACATATGGTTTTCTGGCCGAGCTCAATTTTTCATGGATGCTCCATTTTTCCTAGCAAGATCTATGAAATTCTAGTGTACAAATTCCTCCAAAAATGGCAACCTTATAAACCCCAAAGAGACATGGCTACTACACCATTCTACAGCATCCCTTGGACGCGTCGGCTAGCCAACTTCGCGCCCGAGTTGCCTCGGTCAAGAGGTGGGAGCCCGTAAAAGATACAGACGATGTGGTGCCCTTCCGGCAAGGAGGCGACGGCCGGAGTTTCCGCGGGAGATCGGGACGATGACGAGAAGACCGGAGGACTCGGATCACTCGGTATATCTCTAACCCGTCTTGTTGTTAGCTAGATCTAGTTTAATGGCCCGATCCGGTGTTTAGTGCGCGGTGGTGCCGGTTTGCTAAGTTCGCAAAATTAAAGTTTATCACCGTTTCCGCATTTGGCCGTCGGATTGATGGCCGGGGCGCCGCCGTGCACTTACAGTGGTATCAGAGCCTCGCCATTAACTTCGTCTAGCTTCGTTTGATGTGTTTGCATTTCCGATCGACCAAAATTCCAAAAAACCACGTTTTTCCTTGCATCAGTTTTCTGTCGAAATTTTTTGAAGTCCAAAAATTTTTCAGGTTGTAAAAAACTAATGTACTGAAAATTCTAAGACTACTGGAAAAATTCGATACAGTGAATCGACCACTGAAGCGTGGAACCGTGGCCAAACCCCCACTTGGGCCGCGGTTCCGCCGCACATTGGTGTCGTCACTGCATCATTTTTTTCCAGTGGGCTTCTGGGCTAATTTTAGGGGTTTTGGAATATTAATATTGGGCCCAGATTTTCTGTGAGTGCTACAGTATTGCTTTGGGGCCCACTTGTTAATTTTTGATCGATCGGATAATTTAAACACATTATTTCACAGTATTTACATTATATCTGCGACCGTGAATGTCACTTGATCGGTAAATCCAGTCTAACTGCTATAGCCCGGTTAGACGGATTTGCGAACGTGACTTTCACATTGATGTTCTGTGATTTTGCTGTGATGTTGCGGATCGGTCGTGGGGGATAGCCTGGATGCAATGCCAGTACTGTTTTGTTGTATTATGTACATTTGATATTGCGGGGCGAGCGTCCGACATGTGGACTGCCGTCACTGCCTGTTTGTATTATTCTTTTGGGGCACGACCTGGTTGCGGTCGATGTACCCGTTGCAAGTATATTTTACTTTCTGTACTAGAATTACCCCGCGGAGGGGTGCACGGATAGCCGGGTTCTAGAGGGCAACGGGCCCGCATCTCAGGGCATTGAGACGGAGGGGGCTTCAGTCTGGAATTGGCGGGCTATTCGCCGCACTCGTAGGGGGTACAGGTTGACCCAGGAGGGGTGCCCAAGTTACCGGATTCCGTGAAGTGCTGGGTGGTCCATTCACGGTGCTGAAGGGGGCTGCCTCGCTTCAGGTCTTGGCGGGTAACTTGCCGCGCCCGTAGGGGTCTAGGATTTCATTGCAAAGGCTATCCACACGACCAGGGGAACGTCGGGTTTCAGTAGTGGCTCTGTGAAACCCGGGGATCCCAGATATCTGTATTGTTCTGTGATGCTGTACATTTCTGTGATGTTGCATTTTTATCACGCCTTGAGCGAATATAATATATTGGTATATATATTAGTAGATGTTGTATATGTTTTACATCCGCGCTAGTCCAGTCCCCGCTCTGTCGTTAGTTAGCTAACCTAACAGGTAATGACGGGACCCAGTGGCGAATGCGGATGGCATATACGTACATCAGTATATTTTCGTTCTTTGTGGTGTGATCAATTGATGGGACTGCGTTGATTCGGATCAATGCATGTTAAAACAAACCTATTCTGATGTTGTTGGAACACTTTTCAAAAAGCTGTTATTGCAAGGACGTTCACTTTTGTTTTGCATCGTGGTATTCATTTGGAATATCCTGCTCCTCAGTCGACGATGCAAGGGCCGAGATCCCTTCACCGGGAGTGACCCCTTGGACAGAAGTTTGTGTCAGGGCATTAACTTCACTATAGCCGATTACTTTTGCTTTTCACCGTGGTATTCATTTGGAATATCCTGCACCCCATTCTACGGGGAAAGAGCCGAGATCCCTTCACCGGGAGTGACCTCTTTAGTAAAGGTTTTCGTCACTATATTTTCTAAAAAGCTATCCGTTCCTTCAACGATATCAAGTTTATTACGTTAAAGGTTTTCTCCAGAAACCATTCGTAGCCCTCCATCATTTCAGTTAAATATTCGGTAGTATTCAAGCTATGTATTTTGACCTCACGCCAAGGCATAGTGTTTGGTAGTTGCCGGGTATTTATCTGTTGCATAGATAGATGCGTTGGTTTGGGACAGTCGTACTACTATTTTGGCCTACGTCAAGGGAATGTACGGGTGGGTTCAAATTAACCTGGACAATGATGGGTAGAACTTGACATGTGACTTATGATATTTTGACCTCACGCCAAGGTCATAAGAGCATGGGGTAGAAATCACATCGGGGGTTTCAAAAGAACTGAAACTTGCCAGATATGCGCATACCTTCTGGAGTGTGATACCGTGAGCGGATTCCGTCACGTTATCATGCGATGATAGTTGGATCCCGATTCCCACTGATGAGTTGGTTTACTCCTCGGGTGACCCCGACTAATTCTTCTTTCAGGTTTGGAGGAGAATTTGAGGTACAGTGGGAGGTTTCCTGATTAGATAAGTTGGTAACCATTCTGATCTAGGTTAGAGTGCACGCTGAGTGTTTCTTTTCTCTCTCTCTTTGGCTGGGACCATTGACCCGACCCAAGACTATGACTCAGTGACCAAGTTGACCGAACCTTCTTAACACTGGCTTTTGGATTGTCAGAGTTGCAGACCTCATTGCCACTTTACCCTTTTCTCCAGGACACCCCGTATTACTACGAACGTCCACTTCCATTGGACAAAACCATCGTATGGTTAGATACGAACTCGAAGGAATTCGAGGATGGTTTCCGGTTTTGGAGAAAACGGATAGGATTATTCAGTTGTTTTTTCCTTTTTGCCTTCTCTCAAGTTACGAGTACTCCTTAGTTTAGGAGATAGTACACCTATTACGCAAATTGGATAGTCTTCTTCCAAACCTTAGGCTGGTGCCGACCGGTAGGGAATGAAGAAAACCAATTAGTCTAAACGGTGTGCAGAAGGTATTAAGATTAAGACAAAGCAAGGGATTAGTAAGAGGGCAAAGTAAATTGTGACTGATATTCACGACCAAACCAAGTATTTCTTCGCCAATCCTAAATCACCTTTGTATTTCTCTAGGACACTCCGTATCACTACGAAGATCCACAGTTTATTGGATAATCCATCGTATGGTTATATACGAACTCGAAAGGAACTTGTTCCAGTTCGGGGATGGATTCTGGTCCAGGAGAAATAGGAATAAGGTTTATTCAGTTGTCTTTTATCTTCACCTTCTCTCGCATTGCGAGTGCTCCTAGAACTAGGACAGTACACCCATTATGCTTATTGGATAGTCTTCTTCCAAACCATAGGCTGGTGCTGAACGGTAGGGAAGGAAGAAAACCATTTGGCCTAAGGGTTGTGCAGAAGGTAATGACTAAAGACATATAAAGGGATTTGGAGAGGTGGCAAAGAATTATACGGTTATAGTTGTGAATCTGGATAATGGTAGAGGCATTACTAGGAATACCAGGATACCCTATCGAAACATTTCAATGTTTCAGTTCAACTGTGTACTGTTAAAAGAAAACTGATTTCCTGATTAGACACTTGCTCCAGGGTATGTATTTACCAGGTTTGATTCTCACATCTGTATGGTTTTACAGATGATGAGTGGGAGTAAGTTGTTGGGAATAGGGTGATCATCCTCATTATATCGGGATTCATTGTAATCGGTGATATTTGAGGAGATCACCTGGGCTGTTTGCCGGTCGGCAAATGTTTGGTTTTGAATATCCGCTGTTGTACACCAATTTCAAATTGATATATCTGTACGTCTATTTTCATAGAGTGAGATATACCTTTTGATATTATGTCGATGACATTTACCTATATCAGTGGATGGTTAGGTAAGGAGCATTAAACAGCGGTGTAATTCTTCTTAACCATAAGTACAGTTTTCAACCTACGACACACAGTGAAAGAGTTGTCAGACTCAGCGGACTTATACAGAGTATTGTATGTTGTCCAGTGTCCATTAGGACAGAGGGGTTGGTCCTCATACTATATTCGATTTACTTATGACTTCTCTAGTTCTTAGACATGTGTTTCGTAGAAACACAGGGTCTAAGTTTTGAGGAGTTATAGGTATTTGAATAGAGTAGAGAACCAGGTGTAGAAAGTATCGGGATTCTTCAAAGTGATCGAAGATATAGATACTTATGTATGGTATTCAGTTGATAGTAATGATAAAGAGAAATTGCTTCTCTTTCAGGTTACTCATAATTGGAAGCGTTCCTAAGTTGAGTAACGCTGATCGGCCTCCTTCCATTTAGTTGACATGCACTGGAGATAGCTGCATGATTTGAATCTGGTTCAATTAAATCAGTGCCTCTGGTTCTATATTGGATAAAATACAGTTCATATCTTAACATTGTTAAGGTACGGGGAGTTGTCCGTCTTATGATTAAAACCAGACTCTGGATAACTCAAGGCACGTTTCTGTAATGGCTGTTTGTGGGTTGACCCAGGCTATGAAGAGGGTTGACTTTCTACCATAAGAAAGATCAATAGAAATATTGTTCTAGACTCGCCACAGTTTTATTAAAAATGGATTTTTTCAAAAAAAAAACAGTAGTGGGAGTATGGTAGAACTGGAAGTGATTCCAGAACCGCAAACGATTACTGAAGATTTGATAAGGAACCTAAAGATTCAATCTGATTTGACATTCCATTGGCCACTCCGCAAATAAGGTGGGTAACTTCAGGCACCCGAGAGGTACTCTGGTAGCCTCAAGGACGGTGACAGGGAAGTTCTTGTTTACCCACACTTGCCATTGTTATTGTTCCAGGCTGCGAGACCCGGCAGGAGGATGAGTTTAGCGTCGTTCTAAACTAGCTTTAGAAGTGCACGTCTATATGACTCTGCCAGAGGGTTGTCGTGGTCAGTGGGAGCAGCGGAAGCATTGGTGGACATCAGGCTTATGTCTATTTATAGACTAAAGCAGATATAGCGGAGATAGATCATCTATTTCTTATACGACAGTCATAGGTTTGACGTCATCAGAATAAGGGATGGATCTGTTGAGAAGGTAGTAGGGTGTGATGTCCTGGTACTTGTTGACATACACAGAGTAGGAAGTGATATTCCAATACTACGATCGGTTATACTTTGGTCGTCACACAGTGGTTTCTCCACAAAGGAAATGGATTTTGTATAAGACATACTGGTTACTAGATCTATGGTTTTTGATCTAGATTTGGGTGGTTTCCCAATCAGGGTACTTTGACAGCATTCTAAGAGTATTTAGAATGGACGACTCCTGGCACGGTAGTGTACCTGCAGGTGATGGAGTCACCCTCTCTAAAGGTGTCTTATAGACTAAAGGGGAGAGGGATGTGCATGATTGGCAGATCACTTGCTCAGGCAATTGAGTCAATCATGAGATGTCAAGTACCACACCAGATGTTGTTCTTGCATAAGATGCAATAAGTTGACATTGATCCAATCCTGGAGAAACAATCGGAAGCAGTTTTAGAACATAAGTAAATGTTCTAAGGGATATGATAACGACAACCTCATTAAGGAGACAGTTATCATTCCAGGCTTCCAAGGTGACATGGACGGCAGGGTGATCGTTAGAGTTGTAGTTTTCCCTCTAACGAGGGGCAGTATTTTGGACAGGTGATCCAAGGCAATACTGAGAGAGGCATGGCGTAGGATACTGATTAAGTTCAGTTGACGATACAGTCGAAGAAGTTTGGATTTGGAGTTCATTTATGAACTAGGTCCCATCAGACATCCAGACATTCTAAGACAGGTATTGCTCATTTCGGGAGATGGCTTTCTCTGCGAACTTGAGATATAGAGAGACATAGAAAGAAACATCATGGCGGATCCACTCACTGAGGCTAATCCTCGAACGCAAGAGTTTCGCAAACATGCTTTGTGAGACTGACTAGTAGAGGAGTTGGGTGTTCGGTATCACACGGGCTGTGAGTATGCGACATCGCTATAATTAGCCCTGAGTGCAAGTGGGAGATTGTTGGAGATAGTGCCCTCAGAGTCAATTATTGGATCACAGGCACGTGATTGCAATGATTGAGGGAGGACCTATCCCGGGACGACAGTCTTACTCGAGATGATAGTATGCTATCTGGTTTACATTTATCATCGTGTACTGTTTCAGGTGACCTTACAGGTCGCTATTACACGTTGATAGAGCCCCTAGGATTCTTGCTTGACTGCCAGCAGTATGAGGGCGATCATATACGTGGGAGCTGGTAGTCTATAAGAACATCCTTAAAAGGTCCCTAGTCGTGGGAGTTTCGAGACAGGGCATCGATTCTCCAGAGTAGACTAGTGTATACAGTCGAGACCCCGATGAGGGGCAGTGGCCGGTCTCACAAGCCACTGGTGTCAGTTGGTTCACCTAAGATGTATACAGGTGCTCATTGGGTTATGAGTACACCGGACAGGACTCGCCGGGAACATGCTAGTTGGTCTTATACCTGACGTCAGATAGCAGTTCCCAGATGACATGTGTACAGGTTAGTTCATCGACCTGGGGATCGTCATTTGTCTCGTGTGAGTTCCTACTGTACTTTGATTGCTACCCTACCACGGCTCAAAGGAGTCGTGCAAACAGGTTTTAGTTGGGTACAGTCCCGAGCCACATGGAGGCAGTGAGCGGATCTTCAAGGGTTCGTCTCTCCCGGTATTGGGGGTGAGGTCGCGCTGTGTCTAGGAGAGCTATTATACGAAGTCCTTGGCCAAGGCAGGAGATTTACTGGTAGGTATTCCAGTAGTATCTCAGGGTGTTCTGGGCTACACTCCGACACGACTTGTACCGCTTTTGGGGGTCTGACTTTTACCAACCCCCTAGGCCCGACATGCGATGCTCATAGACGAACGGACCGGACTGTACGGATATTGTCACTGACAGGCTCAGTAGGGTGTCAGGATGAGCTTGCTCATCGACGTCCCTTTTGGTCAATAGCTGGTGGCCCGTTATGTATTGGCTTATATCTCTGACGTGCTAGTGGTTAAATCCACAGCCATAGTATTGACGAGTCTTTAGAGTCCACCACACATTCAGTTACTCAGCTTTCGGGCGAAACGCTGTAGAGGCCGTATGGAGATATGGCAGGGTCCGATCAGATACGTGCGGTATTGCACGGATCAAGATCGGACGGATAATACTAGCCGGCTTTGGTTTAAGCCGGATCCTAGTTTAGTACAGTGTAGATTTTGTCTCATTTGCATTTGTATCCAGACGGAATACAGATGCGGGTGTGTATGCACAGTATCGGGGTTTTCCTGTAATTTATTACGGGACCAGTTTTCTGGAGTTGCCAGTTTGCATTCCGTTCCGGCCGGTTTTCCTTTGTTCTTTCCCGGCCGGACTTTTCGTTGGAGGGTGTTATTTGCAGTTTGCAAATAACTTTTTGTGGAAGGGATTTATTGTGATTGTGACCTCTTCATCATGGAATTCTTTTTCCCCACTTGGAAATTGATGGGGCCGGCCACTGTTTAGGAGTATGGGAGGGATTAATTTTTGGTGGAAAATTTTCTTCTTGTGGTTTTGGTGGACCCCCCCCTTTGTGTGTGCTGTGAAGGAAAATTTCCTTTTCTCCTTGGTATTAATTTATGCACTCTTCACACATGTTTTCAAGAGAGCACATATGGTTTTCTGGCCGAGCTCAATTTTTCATGGATGCTCCATTTTTCCTAGCAAGATCCATGAAATTCTAGTGTACAAATTCCTCCAAAAATGGCAACCTTATAAACCCCAAAGAGACATGGCTACTACACCATTCTACAGCATCCCTTGGACGCGTCGGCTAGCCAACTTCGCGCCCGAGTTGCCTCGGTCAAGAGGTGGGAGCCCGTAAAAGATACAGACGATATGGTGCCCTTCCGGCAAGGAGGCGACGGCCGGAGTTTCCGCGGGAGATCGGGACGATGACGAGAAGACCGGAGGACTCGGATCACTCGGTATATCTCTAACCCGTCTTTTTGTTAGCTAGATCTAGTTTAATGGCCCGATCCGGGGTTTAGTGCGCGGTGGTGCCGGTTTGCTAAGTTCGCAAAATTAAAGTTTATCACCGTTTCCGCATTTGGCCGTCGGATTGACGGCCGTGGCGCCGCCGTGCACTTACATCCTCAACCCGGAAGTTCCCTAAATAAAAGAATATTACATACAATTGATTTTTACATGAATGAAAATAAAACTCCTATCTCACATAAAACCCCCGGCTATTCCATCATGACAATCCTGCACATCATATCTCAGCAATACATAATATCTCATATCATCAACGTAAGCAAGTATGCGTACCCCGATTGTCGTTGATATATAGCAACGAAATCGGCGATACACCATATACTACACTTACGGTCGCAGAAAAGAAATTGAAAAACTACAACAATTGGAATCGTAACCGCCCTCAGACAACATAAACCCGGGATATCACATATCAAAGATTTCATGTCCAACAATATAAAGCTCACACTTAGGTCTCACCCATGAAAACACTTTTCAAATTAAATCGGATAATTCAATAATATTTCCGATTAAACCCGAAACCGAAATGCTAGATTTACACGCAACAAACAAATTTGTAGATTCCAATTATTGTATCACATTCTCAAAATCTAGGCGTGGTTAAAACATTCGATCGAACGATCAATTACCCAAATAATTCTCAGAAAGCTCAACACTTAAGCAATATTAAAATACACCAGAGACTGCTACAAGCTCATACGGGCCAGCACAAGAAGGCACAGTCCACGCCTCACCAACGGCGCCGCGGAACCGCCGCAAAATGACCATTTTGGCTGCGGTTCCCCGGTCGTTAAGTCGAGTTAGGGCTTCGTTCTTCCTGTGGGCCCATACAATTCCCTGCACGTTTTTCTGAGTATTTTTAATGTGAAAAAATCCAACCTTTTGAAAAATTTCCAGAGAGCATGATTCGGGCGACATGTTTCGTTCCTTCGAGATTTTTAACGTTGTCTAGGTTACTCTAAAACTCTAGCTTGGCTCTGATACCATTGTTGGGTTTACTTAGCACCTAATCTAGAGTTTGGAAGCATCACACATACCACAATTAAATTTTTAAAAGTGCTAAATAAACTAAACTAGAATCTTAACTAGAATTTTAGGGTAACAATGAACAAGTATCACATACAAATGAGAATCCATCACTAAGTGAAGAGATTACAACCTTTGTAGACCTTCCTTGGTGACTCCTTGGACCTTTGAGAGTATGGAACGGATCGCTAGAGGCCCTCCTCGTCTACGATGATCCACCCGATGCCGCTTTGCCCAAAGTTCCTTGCTTTACTTGATCTTTGAAAGAAGTATAGCAAACACCCTACACAAATAGGCTAGAGAGGTTTAGAATGATGAGGTGGTTTGTATTTTATAATCCAAACCCTTTCTTTTTATCAACCTCGCGCTTTTGAAATATCAATAGAGCTTGGAGGAAGAAGAAGATAATGGTGGCTATGCTTTTCTCAAAAGATAATGATATGATGAATAATGAAGATGAGAATGAATAATCAATATTAAATCCTTCTCACTTCAACCATGGTTAGTAAATATCTAGATATTTATTATTGAGTAATAACAACTATAGAAATAAACTCATGGTTAATGGTTAGGTCAAGTGTAGTCAAAGTAGATAAATATCAACCATTAGTGAATTATCTTTTCTTTAACTCAAAATAAATATATATATACATATTTACAACCATGTGAGTCTTGCATTGCCACAATTTGTGTATCATCAACTATGATACAATGTACATATGTATGTGTCCATGCACATCATCATGTGCATACATACATGCATACATCAACAAAGAAAAGGATTTAATAAAGAATTAAGCTAAAAGTCTTTGTTAAATCAACACTTGATTTAACAAACCGGTCATATCACATACGACCCGACCAATAGAAAAACGCCCAATTAATATACGGTATCTTATACACGCATTTAATCGGTTCCCCGCGCATATCTCATATGCACACCAAATCATTTCGCCTAAGCTAGGAAACTCCAGTATGGGACTCTGAGACTCGTCAATACGCCGGCAGTAGGTGATGATCATATCAAACACCCACAAGCCGCAAACGGTCAGCTAAACGTAACTGCCATCCGGGTATTGAGCGATTAGAAGAAAACCAGCGAAACTGTCAAAACTCCCGTCTAGCCAACTGGCAACACTTACCGTACAGTCCGGTCTCGTTGTCAGATATGCTGCATATCGAGTCTAGGGATGGAATCGTCGACCCCGATAACTCAATAAGCCATGCCAGTGTATGGCTCATAACAGATCGAGAAACTACTGATAACATTTATCAGTAAATCTCAGCAGCCCTGGCCAGGGACTTCCTGTTATAGCCAATCGCGCATAGCACAATATCAACCCCCAATACCGGGAGAGACGAAACCCCTCCTATCGCTCATTGCCTCCATATGCCTCGGGACTGTACCCAAAGTCCACCTGTTTCCATGACTCAGTAGAGCCGTGGTAGGGTGGAGATCAAAGTACAGTAGGAGGACACACAAGACTCTATGACGATCTTGGGTCTACAGACTGTAGGGTTCCTAGGAACACGCAAGAGGTTCCACAAGGCATCAACCATGCCAAAATCAAATTTTTCTTATGCCGAGAAACCCTAATGCAAGATCGTTAACTAGAGGCAAAGGCGAAACTACAACTAGTTAACAACTTAACTAAGAGTGAACCGAAAATACAACATTTGTAGATCCGCTCCACCATTTCTTTAGCTCCGTGTTGACGTCCCTCCGCTGCGATCATCGGGATTCCGGACTCTAGCGATGGTTTCGTCGGAGAAATGATCAGGCTAGGTCATTGACTTCGAGGCCGAAGATGATCTACGTCGAGGCGACTCAAACTCAAGTTCCATCTTCACTAGGTCAAGGAACTTGTGAAGAAAACACCCTCTACTACATGGCAAGTGATAGAGGATGAAGAAATAGGAAGTGGGTTCACTTTGGAATTGGACTTCTCACTCTTTTTCTCAAGGCACCATTGAAGCTAGCAAGCTTTCATGAAGCTTGATGAAGATGAAGAAGATGAAAGAATAAAAAGGATTATCTTAAAAAAGAAAATCCAAGTCATTCTTATCATAATGCAACCTTGGTTAAGTGTAGAGAATAAACTAGGGTTAGGTGAATGGTTAGGTTTAGGAAAGAAACAAGAATGGTCAAAGCTTCTTGAAGCTTCAAGGAAACAAACAAAAGAAGCAACCATTTCTTTTCTTGCCCTAAAATGAATAAATAAAATAAATAGTTAAGAAAAGATAACCAAACCCTAACCATTCACTTAAACATGGTTTAAAGTAAACATACACCCAAGCTTGCATGTATCATCAAACATGATACAAACTAGTGCACAAACATATATCATATATACAATGTGCATATCCAAGTGAGATAATCATGTTAGTTATATGTATGCCCTAGAGGCCATTACTGTACATTGGATGTATATTGTAGTGGATGCTGGGACATATATAGGGAGGACTTTCTTGCTCGACTTGATAGTATGCTATCTGGTTACTCTTTACCTTAACGTGTACATTGATTGTCTCTCTGCTACATGTTGGTAAAGCCCTTAGGATGTGTACTTGACTACCTGGACTATGATGCGGATCATACTAGTGGGGACATGGTAGTCCATAAGTACAACCTTCAAGGTCCCTAGTCGTGGGTATATCGAGACGGGGCATCGATATACCAGAGTAGACTAGCGTATACCTTCTCGACCCATACAGATGGGCGATGGATGATCCCATATCCATTGGTGTTTGACATCAGAGATGATATACGGGTGCTCAGTGGAGACTGGGTACACTGGACGGACTCGCCGAGAACTCCCAGATGGTATTATACCTTACGTCAGATGGCAGTTCTCTGGTGACACTGGTACAGAGTAGTCTGTTGACCCGAGATCGTCAAAGAGTCTTGTGTGGTTCCCACTGTGCTTTGATTTCCATCTTACCACGTCCAAGAGGGCATGCAAAACGGTGGTTTTTGGGTACAGTCCCGAGTCACATGGAGGCAATGAGCGATAGGAGGGGATTCGTCTCTCCCGGTATAGGGAGTTGATGTTGCGCTGTGTTCGATTGGCTATAACCGGAAATCCCTGGCCAGGGTTGCTGAGATTTACTGGTAAGTGTTACCATTAGTTTCTCGAACTGTTATAGACCTCATATCGACACGACTTATCGAGCTAATGGGGTCTGACGTTTACCACCCCTAGGCGAGATATGCGACATATCAGACGAACAGACCGGACTGTACGGTAAGTGTTACTGGTTGGATTCACAGGAGTGTGAGCGGGCTTGCTCGTCGATCTTCTGATCGTTCAATACCCGGGTGGCCGTTACGTTTAGCAGACCGCTTGCGGCTTGTGGGTGTTTGATATGATCATCACCTACTGCCGGCGTATTGACGAGTCTTTAGAGTCCTACACAGAGGTTTCCTGGCTCAAGCGAAACGAAATAGGAGCGCATATGAGATATGTGCGGGACCGAGAATAATACGTGTATGTGATACCGTATTTCATTCTCGCGATGAATGTGTCGAGTGGTTGTATGCGATATAACCTAGTTATCGAATCGAAGATTGATTTGATAAGTCGATACATTGGATACTAGTCGGTTATGTGTGACATGACCGGATCATTGAATCAAGTGTTGATTTAATGATTTAATGCATAATTATATATTTGATATATTACTTTGCATTAACTAGTATTAGTTCACTTTAAATGGATTTTCTCACTTGCTATGCACAAGTTGTATATGTGATATACTTTTGTGCACTTGATTGTATCATGTTTGATGATACATGTTAACTTGGTTAAGTGTAAAGATTAAACCATGGTTAAGTTAATGATTAGGGTTTTGTTTATTTTCTTTCTTACTTATTTATTTATTTATTTTGTTTGACAAAAGAAAAGGAGAAAATGGTTTCTTTCAAGATGAAGCTTGATGAAGTTTCATGAAGGTTTGACTAAAGTGACCATTTTGTCTTCATGCTTAACCCTAACCATTCATCTAACCTTAGTCAATTCTCTACACTTTACCATGGTTAAAATTATGATAAGAATTCATTTTCTTTTCTATTTTTGATATTCTTATCATAACATTATCTTCTTCTTCTTCTTCAAGAAGAAAACCTAGTCTTCATCAATGGTGACTTTATGAAATGAGTGAGAAATCCAATTCTAAAGTGAACCCACTTCCTATTTCTTCATCCTCTACCTCTTGCCAAGTAGTATAGGGTGTTTCCTTCACAAGCTTTCATGGCTTGGTGAAGGTGGAGCTCGATCTAGTGATGCCTCAACGTAGATCATCTTCGGTATCGTAGTCGATGACCTAGCCCGCCCATTTCTCCGATGAAGCCGACGCTAGAGCCCGGGATTCGACTTGGACAGAAAAGGGACTTCATCATGGAGCTATGGAGGTGGAGAACCGGATCTACAAAGGTTGTATTTCCGTTCACTTAGTTAAGTTGTTAACTAGTTGCTTGTTTCGCCTAAATTTCTAGTTAACGATCTAGTCTAGGGTTTCTCGGCACCTCTAAAATTTGAAATTGGCATGGTTGATGCCTTGTAAGACCTCTTGGGAGTGCCTAGGAACCCTACAGTGGTATCAGAGCCAAGATAGAGCCTTAGGCGAAGTCCAGACGACGTTTGAAGTCCGATCGAACCAAAACCCTAACCCGAAAACGGCTCTCTGTACATTTCTTAAAAACTGGGTTTTTTCCAAATTAAAAATATGCAGAAAAATCAGCAGGAGTTTTTAAGAATTACTGTGAAATTCGAGCGACCAATTCCTCTAAACGGCGGCGGAACCGCAGCAAGAGCATGGCTCTTGCGGCGGTTCCGCGGTCAAATTGTCACAACAGCTTTTGGAATTTGCACAGTAATTCTTATCTTTTAGTGCTGCATTTTCAGGGAATTTTTAATATTTATTCAAGAGTTGAGTTTTCTGGGTTGTATTGGGGACTCTGTGTTTCGATCGGATTGTCTGACTGTGTCTATGTGTTTTCCGGATATTTTATAGAATATGTTAAAAAGTTCGACCGGATATAAATACCCAATTTTTCCCCTGCCGGAAAATTTCCAAGTGTTGGATTTTTCCGTGGTTTAAAGACGTTCTAAGTAGTGCAAGTAATGCGATGGTCCCTCTAGAAGACAACAAACCTTAACTCGATTATGTGACCGTCTTGAACTGCCCTTTGAACCTTAGGGTTTGGGGCAGTACGGCGTGCCACATGTGAGGCGTTGGCTTGACCCTTCTACGGCTGGACCGTTGGTACTGAGGCATGAAGTGAATGTTTTTGAACTTGTTTCATGTGTTGAGCAGTTTCGGGAAAACTTGGGTGTTTGGATGTTCGATCGGAAAGTTTATCATTTTCTATTTATCTGGAATTGGATACAACATTTGGAATTCACAAGAAGTTATGAGATAACTGAATGAATGTTATAAACATAGCACTTTAGTCTTAGTTGATCGGTTGCCACGGAATTTTGATGCGATCAAAAGTCCGTCGCAATCACGTAGCGTACGCGGATACTCGCCGGGTAAACATAATAGACAGCTACACCCCATAGCCCTGACCAAGTGACTGTAGGAGAATCCCGTCGCCGAAAGCATCCGTTCGGGTGCTCGCGGTAGTGGTGTTCCGCCTTGGTGCACTTCGTCGACGGTATCAAGGGTGCAGCCGCCTACTAAAGTTTACGACGAGCATTCGATCAGAATGTCGGGAATCCTGTTGAATTCCCCGACTTGATATTGAAAAGAGTTTTCGATAATGAGACTAAAATGCGGGGTTTATAATTGTTAGGCATGCGATGTCTAAGAAATTCATTTGACTAGGTATGCGATGTCTATAAAGATTGCGGATTCCAACTGTTGTAGTTTTACACTTTCTTTTCTGTGACCGTAAGTGTAATATGTGATATCGCCGGTTTCGTTGCTATATGTCAACGACAATTGGGATGCGCATATTTACTTACGTTGATGACATGTGATGTTATGTGTTGCTGGATATGTTATATTGGATAGTCGTGTTTGAATTGCCGGGGTTTTTTATGTGAGATGAGTGTTTTGCCTTTTCATTCATGTAAAAAACTTGTATGTAATATTCTTTTATTGGGGCACTTTTAGGTTGCGGAAGTTGTCACCTTTTGTATATTATTTACTTTTCCGCACTAGGATAGACCCTAGGAGGAGAGCACAAGTAACCGGGTTCTAGGGTCCAGTGGGAGACCATCTCGAGGAGTCGAGTCCGGGTCTCCTAACCCTAGAATTGGTAGGGTTTCTTGCCGCTCTCGTAGGGGTCTAGGGGTGTGGGTTTGGCTATTCATCACGACCGTGGAATCCGTGTTTTATACTGGCTCGTATTAAAAACACGGACGTCCTAGTATATCCAATATTTCATATGATTCTTCTGCTGCGATATCTGTGATGTGATCATGTGATGTTCTGTGATAGATACTATATATAGTATATATGATATATTATATAGACGTTACTTATGTTTTACACCCGCGCTAGCCCTGTCCCGCTCTGCCGTTAGTTACCCAACCTAACGGTGCACGAGGGGACATTGAGGCGAATGCGGATGGCATAAGTGTACGTCGTATTTATCTGTGATGTTTAGCTACTTAAATGATGGGACTTCATTAATGTGATTAATGAAAGAAAAGAAACCTAAGATGTTGTGGAATCGAATTTCAAAATAAAACCGGTAGCTACAGTTCTTGCTTTGCACAGCGGTATATATGATATATCCTACACCTTATTCGATAAAGAAAGGACCGAGATCCCTTCACCGGGAGTGACTCCTTTAGCAATAACTGGCAGATGCTACACACCCGGTTTGTCTTTTGATTGCTTTTAAGTGTTTTTGCTTTGCATAGTGATATATATGATATATCCAGCACCTCATTCGACGAGGAAAGGACCGACGATCCCTTCACCGGGAGTGACTCCTTTAGCAAAACTAGAAAAGCCTAAAAAACACTCCATTTCAAAATCATTCGATTCTACAACGATATCAAGTTCATTACGCAATAGGTTTTCAGAAAAACCTGTCGTAGCCCTCCGTCATTTCAGATAAGTAGTAGTTAGTATTCGTGCTGCGTTTGTTGGCCTTTGTCAAGGCGCAGTGTGCGGTAGCTGGCTGGTGCTTATCTGCTTATGCATATGATGCAGATTGGGTTAGGGTAGTCGTGCGACCTTGTTGGCCTTTGTCAAGGGTCGTGCGGGTGGGTTTAATTCAATCAAGAAATGACGGGTTGAACTTGACTAGCATCCTATGGTTTGTTGGCCTTTGTCAAGGTCATAAGAGGTTAGGGGCAAAATATTATCGGGAATTTCAAGTGTTGAAATTTGCAATGAGATTGCATACCTTCTATGAGATAGTTGGATCCCGATACCCGCTGCGAGTAATTGTTACTCCTGGGAGAGTTTTACACATTACAATTAGCCGATCAAGTAGGTGTCTAGAAAGGTGTCAATGAGGTTACGCCTCGGGGAAAACGAGGTTTACATTAATTAGGTTCGTGCGAAAGCACTGGGGACCTCCCTCAAAGTACCGACACTGGCCTGGCTGAAAGATTGGCGAACTTGTAGCTTGTAATTAATCCCGGCTAGTCTTTCCTTTTAGGGTTTGAAGGAAGATTTGATAAAAAGCAGTGGGAGCCATCCTGATTAGATAAAATAATAACCAATCTGATCTTGCAAGAGCGCACGCTGAGTGTTTTCTTCTCTCTCTCTCCAGGTAGCGACCATATCACGTCTTAATCAAGATAATAATACGGATATTGAACGAACCCGCTTGTTATACTGAGCTGGGGAACGTTGGTCCCGCTCCAACTTATAATTGTTATAAGACAGAGCAGGAAATTGGGGATTACCAGAATTCCCGTGCCGCCCAAACGAAGAAAGTGCATGTTGATGCATCATCTTCGGGTGTGTTCATTATAAAGAACTGTTTCTCAGTATCCTCCGCATCCTGGGTATATGATACTGGATCAGGATCCCAGATATGTAATCTGTTACATAGGGCTACAAAAGGGTAAAAAACTGAGAACGCGTGATAAGTTTCATGAGACAGAAAACGGGGCATGTGTTGCAGCCAAGTCTGTTGGTCACTGTCACCCTGTATTACAAATACATTGATTCTGAACGAATGTTATTAGATACCGAACCTGATATACAAAATCATATCAGTCTCTTTATTAGTAAAGAAATGATAAAATTTTGTATTGTTGGATAATGTTTTGAACATTTCCTATATCAAAAGTTGATCGGTTCAGGCACGTTATCTAAATGCATTGATGTTCTAAATCAAACTACAGTTCTTTAGTATACGAAACCCACATAAGAGGAAGAGTTCAGAAATGAACGTTCTTTCTTGAGGTATTGTAGACTAGGTCATATCAATGCGACCCGACTGGCTGAAGTTACATTTAGATGCATATTTAAATTAGTTTGAATTTACATCTTGTCAAACTTGCCAGTCATGTCACAAAGATTAGATGACCATAGCCCTGTTCATTCGAAACAGAGAAAGAGTTAATGAACTTTTGGGATGATACATGTTGATATATGTAAGGTCTCCTATCTACACATGCCAAGACCGGTTCTTTGTACTTCATTATATTCTCTGATGATCTCTTTAGATTCAGACATATGTTCCTGTTGAAACACAAGTCCGAACCTTTTGAGATATTCACAGAATATAAATTAGAAGTAGAGAACCAAAATACGGGTATAAGTATTATGTCCTTTGATCTGATCGTGGATGAGAATACTTGAGCACGGAAATCATGGACTATTCTAAAGGAGAATGAGATTCTCTCTCAGAAATACTCCTCCGTATACACCATAGCACGATGGTATATCGGGGCGGAGCAGAAACACCCTATTCGATATGGTGTGCTCTATGATGAGTACTACTGAGTTACCTATTTCCTATTGGGTGTTACGCACTTATGAAGTTGGATACCTATTGAATAGGGTTCCAATCAAATCAGCTGCCTACCGCTTCATATGTGATATGGAAAGGGAAGAGCCCATATCTTAAGTTAGTTAAGATTTGGGGTTGTCCAGTCTATGTCTGAAAAGAAAAATCCGGACAAGCTCGAGGCAAGATCTGTTATGTATAACTGGAAAGGTTCCAACTATACAAACTGCAGCTGATGATTTGGTAGAACCGAAGGATTCAATAGTAACCAACGAAC
Organism: Agapanthus africanus; assembly: GCA_030015575.1. Lineage (NCBI taxonomy): Eukaryota > Viridiplantae > Streptophyta > Magnoliopsida > Asparagales > Amaryllidaceae > Agapanthus > Agapanthus africanus. The sequence continues at coordinate 401,250,819 of CM057350.1, read as the reverse complement.
CTCAGCCTCTCCGCCGATCTAGTAGGGTTCCTCACCCACCTGAGAGATACTTCGGTTCCTCTATGACAGTGGGAGCAAAGATTGCATCATGAGATGATGACCCAACTAGTTTCGAGCTGGCCATCAAGAGTGGGACTCTGTAAGAATGGCTGGATGCTTAGCGATCTGAGATGGAATCCTTATACACCAACAAAGTATGGACTTTGATTGCTATATCTGAAGGGTTAAATCCCCATCAGGAGCAAGTATATCTTGAGAAGATTACTTGGTGTACATGGAAAAGTTGAGACTTTCAAAGCTAAACTTGTTAAAGGTTTGCATCATTAACCAGGTATGGATTATGTTGATCTATGCATCATTAACCAGGTATGGATTATGTTGCATCAAAGCTAAACTTTCTAATGATCTATGCTTAAGTCCATCCATATCCTATTTGCCACGGCTACATACCATGACTACGATATCTCGCGGTTGGGTGCCATGACTGCTTTTCTAGATGGTGTTTTAGAAGAGAGCGTCTATAAGTACACAGCCAGAGGGCCTCGTAGACAGTGGGAGGAGCGGAAACGTGTGCAAGATGTTTTATGTGATGAAGCAGGCATCACGGAGTTGGAACATCTGTTTTGATGAGTTAGTCAAACAGTTTGACTTCATCAAAATGGTAGATGAACCTTGTATATACAAAAAAGGTAGTAGAGAGTATGGTGGGGATCCTCGTAGAGTACGTGGATGACATACTCTTGATAGGGAAGGAGTTTCCTATACTACGCTCGGTCAATCTCCGCTTATCACAATGATTCTCCATATAGGATCAAAGCGATACCTCCTAAATCCTGGGTTTTGGATCTATGACATAGATCTAATTGGAAATTAGGATACTCACTAGTTGTAGTGAGATGGTATCAATCGATTCTGGGGAGAATCACTGGAAAGGTTCCAGGGTGATAACAACGACTGAATGTCAGTCATAGGTATTCTCTTTACCCTCAGTAAAGGGACGGTATGTTGGAAGAGTTCCAAGCTAGATACCGAGGCATACTAGACGATAAAGGCTGGATACATCGCTACTTAAGATGCTACCAAAGAGGCAGTCTGGGTGTATATTAGTTCATGAGATGAACTTAGTTCCTCCCATTGTGTGACAATGGAGTTGTGGCTTATGCCAGGAACGTCCGTCCCATCAGTAATACAGACATATTCTAAGGCAGTATCACCTGATCATGGAGATAGTTGATCTCCAGGGTGATCGAGATAAGGAGAGCGGACTCAGAGGACAACACGGCGGATCCACTCACGAAGGCCTATTCCCAGAGAGAGACTTTTATGGGATGGTTGAGTATGAGATACTACAACCACTACTACAGATGGACCTAGTGCAAGTGGGAGATTGTTAGTTATATGTATGCCCTAGAGGCCATTACTATACATAGGATGTATATTGTAGTGGATGCTGGGACATATATAGGGAGGACTTTCTTGCTCGACATGATAGTACGCTATCTGGTTACTCTTTACCTTAACGTGTATACTGATTATCTCTCTGTTACATGTTGGTAAAGCCCTTAGGATGTGTACTTGACTACCTGGACTATGATGCAGATCATACTAGTGGGGACATGGTAGTCCATAAGTACATCCTTTAGGGTCCCTAGTCGTGGGTGTATCGAGACGGGGCATCGATATACCAGAGTAGACTAGCGTATACCTTCTCGACCCATACAGATGGGCGATGGATGATCCCATATCCATTGGTGTTTGACATCAGAGATGGTGTACGGGTGCTCAGTAGAGACTGGGTACACTGGACGGACTCGCCGAGAACTCCCAGATGGTATCATACCTTACGTCAGATGGCAGTTCTCTGGTGACACTGGTACAGAGTAGTCTGTTGACCCGAGATTTTCATAGAGTCTTGTGTAGTTCCCACTGTGCTTTGATTTCCACCTTACCACGTCCAAGAGGGCGTGCAAAACGGTGGCTTTTGGGTACAATCCCGAATCACATGGAGGCAATGAGCGATAGGAGGGGATTCGTCTCTCCCGGTATAGGGAGTTGATGTTGCACTGTGTTCGATTGGCTATAACCGGAAATCCCTGGCCAGGGTTGCTGAGATTTACTGGTAAGTGTTACCAGTAGTTTCTCGAACTGTTATAGACCTCATATCGACACGACTTATCGAGCTGCTGGGGTCTGACGTTTACCACCCCTAAGCGAGATATGCGACATATCAGACGAACAGACCGGACTGTACGGTAAGTGTTACTGGTTGGATTCACAGGAGTGTGAGCGGGCTTGCTCGTCGATCTTCTGATCGTTCAATACCCGGGTGGCCGTTACGTTTAGCAGACCGCTTGCGGCTTGTGGGTGTTTGATATGATCATCACCTGCTGCCGGCGTATTGACGAGTCTTTAGAGTCCTACACAGAGGTTTCTGGCTCAAGATAAACGAAATAGGAGCGCATATAAGATATGTGCGGGACCGAGAATAATGCGTGTATGTGATACCGTATTTCATTCTCGCGATGAATGTGTCGAATGGTTGTATGCGATATAACCTAGTTATCGAATCGAAGATTGATTCGATAAGTCGATACATTGGATACTAGTCGGTTATGTGTGACATGACCGGATCATTGAATCAAGTGTTGATTTAATGATTTAATGCATAATTATATATTTGATATATTACTTTGCATTAACTAGTATTAGTTCACTTTAAATGGATTTTCTCACTTGCTATGCACAAGTTGTATATGTGATATACTTTTGTGCACTTGATTGTATCATGTTTGATGATACATGTTAACTTGGTTAAGTGTAAAGATTAAACCATGGTTATGTTAATGATTAGGGTTTTGTTTATTTTCTTTCTTACTTATTTATTTATTTATTTTGTTTGACAAAAGAAAAGGAGAAAATGGTTGCTTTCAAGATGAACCTTGATGAAGCTTCATGAAGGTTTGACTAAAGTGACCATTTTGTTTTCATGCTTAACCCTAACCATTCATCTAACCTTAGTCAATTCTCTACACTTTACCATGGTTAAAATTATGATAAGAATTCATTTTCTTTTCTATTTTTGATATTCTTATCATAACATTATCTTCTTCTTCTTCAAGAAGAAAACCTAGTCTTCATCAATGGTGACTTGATGAAATGAGTGAGAAATCCAATTCTAAAGTGAACCCACTTCCTATTTCTTCATCCTCTACCTTTTGCCAAGTAGTATAGGGTGTTTCCTTCACAAGCTTTCATGGCTTGGTGAAGGTGGAGCTCGATCTAGTGATGCCTCGACGTAGATCATCTTCGGCATTGTAGTCGATGACCTAGCCCGCCCATTTCTCCGATGAAGCTGACGCTAGAGCCTGGGATTCGACTTGGACAGAAAAGGGACTTCATCATGGAGCTATGGAGGTGGAGAACCGGATCTACAAAGGTTGTATTTCCGTTCACTTAGTTAAGTTGTCAACTAGTTGCTTGTTTCGCCTAAATTTCTAGTTAACGATCTAGTATAGGGTTTCCCGGCACCTCTAAAATTTGAAATTGGCATGGTTGATACCTTGTGAGACCTCTTGAGAGTGCCTAGGAATCCTACAGGTGGGATATGTGACATATTAGACGAACAGACCGGACTGTACGGTAAGTGTTACTGGTTGGATTCACAGGAGTATGAGCGGGCTTGCTCGTCGATCTTCTGATCGCTCAATACCCGGGTGGCCGTTACGTTTAGCAGACTGCTTGCGGCTTGTGGGTGCTTGATATGATCATCATCTGCTGACGGCGTATTGACGAGTCTTTAGAGTCCTACACAGAGGTTTCCTGGCTCAAGCGAAACGAAATAGGAGCGCATATGAGATATGTGCGGGATCGAGAATAATGCGTGTATGTGATACCGTATTCTATTCTCGCGATTTGTAACATTGATCGGTTATATACGTTATAGCCGGGTTATCGGATCAAGTGTTGATTCGATAAGTTGTTACTATTGATATTAGTCGGTTATATGCGATATGACCGGGTCGTTAAATCAAGTGTTGATTTAATGATTTAATGTATAATTATATATTTTATATATCACTTTACATTAACTAATATATGTTCACTTAAAAAGGATTTTCTCACTTGATGTGCACATTGTATATATGATATGCTTTTGTGCATTTGATTGTATCATGTTTGATGATACATGATAGTTTGGTGTATAGTTTAAACCATGGTTGGTCAATGGTTAGGGTTTCTTTTGCTTCATTTACTTATTCATTTATTCATTTATTTATCCATTTTTTTTATTTTAGCAAAAGAAAATGATAAAGAGAAAATGGTGGCTTTCTTTGTTTGTTTATGAAGCTTCTTGAAGCTTTGACCTAGTGGCCATTTTGTCTTCATGTTTAACCCTAACCCTTCCAATTAACCATGGTCTATTCTCTACACCTAATCATGGTTGCCATATGATAAGTATTGATTTTATTATTCATTTTGGATATACTTATCTTGATTCATCTTCTTCTTCTTCTTCATCTTCAAGATGAAGAAGCTTGCCTCCATCAATGGCAACTAGTGAAAAAGAGTGAGAAATCCAATTCTAAAGTGAACCCACCTCCTATTTCTTCATCCTCTACCTCTTGCCAAGTAGTATAGGGTGTTTCCTTCATAAGTTTTCATGGCTTGGTGAAGGTGGAGCTTGATCTTGTGATGCCTCGACGTAGATCATCTTCGGCATCGTCGTCGATGACCTAGCCCGCTTTTTCTCCGATTAAGACGATGCTAGAGCCCGGGATCCGATGATCGCAGCGAGGAGACATCATCATGGAGCTATGGAGGTGGAGCACCGGATCTACAAAGGTTGTATTTCCGTTCACTCATTGTAAAGTAGTTTACTAGTTCTTGTTTCGCCTAAAATCTAGTTAACGATCCGTATTAGGGTTTCTCGGCACCCGTAAAATTTGAAATTGGCATGTTTGATACCTTGTGAGACTTCATTAATGTGCCTAGGAACCCTACAGTGCTATCAGAGCCTAGCTAGAGCCTTAGGCGAAGTGTAGACGACGTTTGAAACCCGAACGAACCCGAAACCCTAAAATTTCACGCTCTCTGGACTTTTTTCAAAAACTGGGATTTTTCCAGATTAAAAATTCTTAAAAAATTCAACAGGGAATTCTAAGAATTACGGTGCAAAATTTTCCACATGATACGTCCAACGTGCGGCGGAACCGCGGCAGAAGCCAGGCTTCTGCGGCGGTTCCGCGGTCTTATGATGACGTCACCCTTCCAAATTTGCACAGTAATTCCTATTTCACAGTGCTAAGTTTTATGGGAATTTTTAATATTTATTCAAGAGTTGAATTTTCTGGGGTTGTTTTGGGGATTCGATGATTCGATCGGATTATCAGATTTTGTCTATGTGGCTTTCCGGATATTTTAGAATATGTTAAAAAGTTCGACCGGATATAAATACCCAATCTTTCCCCTGCAGGAAAATTTCCAAGTGTTGGATTTTTCTGTGGTTTAAGGATGTTCTGAGTAGTGCAAGTAATGCGATGGTCCCTCTAGAAGACAACAAAACTTAACTCGATTATGTGACCGTCTTGAACTGCCCTTTGAACCTTCGGGTTTGGGGCAGTACGGCGTGCCACATGTGAGGCGTTGGCTTGACCCTTCTACGGCTGGACCGTTGGTACTGAGGCACGAACTGAATGTTTTTAGACTTATTTCATGTGTTGAGCTGTATTGGGAAAACTTGGGTGTTCGATTGTTCGATCAGAAAGTTTAACATTTTCTATTTATCCGGAATGTGATACAATACTTGGAATTCACAAATAGTTATGAGATAACTGAATGAATGTTATAAACATAGCACTTTAGTCTCACTTGATCGGTTGCCACGGAATTTTGATGCGATCAAAAGTCCGTCGCAATCACGTAGCGTACGCAGATACTCGCCGGGTAAACTTAATAGACAGCCTCACCCCATAGCCCCGACCAAGTGACTGTAGGAGAACCCCGTCGCTGAAAGCATCCGTTCGGGTGCTCGCGGCAGCGGTGTTCCGCCTTGGTGCACTTCGTCGACGGCGTCGGGGGTGCGGCCGCCTACTAAAGTTTGCGACGAGCATTCGATCAGGATGTCGGGAATCCTGTTGAATTGCCCGACTTGATATTGAAAAGAGTTTTCGATAATGAGACTAAAATGCGGGGTTTATAATTGTTAGGCATGTGATGTCTAAGGAATTCATTTGATTAGGCATGCGATGTCTAAAGAGGTTGCGGATTCCAACTGTTGTAGTTTTACACTTTCTTGTCTGTGACCGTAAGTGTAATATGTGATATCGCCGGTTTCGTTGCTATATGTCAACGACAATTGGGATGTGCATATTTACTTACGTTGATGACATGTGATGTTATATGTTGCTGGATATGTTATATTGGATCGTCGTGTTTGAATAGCCGGGGGGTTTTTATGTGAGAAGAGCGTTTTTCATTTTCATTCATGTAAAAACTTGTATGTAATATTCTTTTATTGGGGCACTTCCAGGTTGCGGAAGATGTCACCGTTTGTATATTATTTACTTTTCCGCACTAGGATAGACCCAAGGAGGGGAGCACAAGTAACCGGGTTCTAGGGTCCAGTGGGAGACCATCTCGAGGAGTCGAGTCCGGGTCTCCTAACCCTAGAATTGGTAGGGTTGCTTGCCGCTCTCGTAGGGGTCTAGGGGTGTGGGTTTGGCTATTCATCGCGACCGTGGAATCCGTGTTTTATGCTGGCTCGTATTAAAAACACGGACGTCCTAGTATATCCAATATTTCATATGATTCTTCTGCTGCGATATCTGTGATGAGATCATGTGATGTTCTGTGATAGATACAGTATATAGTTTATATGATATATTATATAGACTCTACTTATGTTTTGCACCTGCACTAGCCCTGCCCTGCTCTGTCGTTAGTCACCTAACCTAACGGTGCACGAGGGGACATTGAGGCGAATGCGGATGGCATAAATGTACGTCGTATTTATTTGTGATGTTTAGGTACTTAAATGATGGGACTTCATTAATGTGATTAGTGAAGATAAAAGAAACCTAAGATGTTGTGGAATCGAATTTCAAAAATAAAACAGGTAGCTACAGTTCTTGCTTTGCACAGCGGTATATACGATATATCATGCACCTTATTCGATAAGGAAAGGACCGAGATCCCTTCACCGGGAGTGACTCCTTTAGCAATAACTGGCAGATGCTACACACTCAGTTTGTCTTTTGATTGCTTTTAAGAGTTCTGCTTTGCATAGTGATATATATGATATATCCCGCACCTCATTCGATGAGGAAAGGACCGACGATCCCTTCACCGGGAGTGACTCCTTTAGCAAAACTAGAAAAGCCTAAAAAACACTCCATTTTAAAATCATTTGATTCTACATAGATATCAAGTTCATTACGCAATAGGTTTTCTCAAAAACCTGTCGTAGCCCTCCGTCATTTCAGATAAGTTGTATATAGTATTCGTGCTACATTTGTTGGCTTTCGTCAAGGTGTAGTGTGCGGTAGCTATCTGCTGCTTATCTGCTGCATATGATGCGATTGGATTAGGGTAGTCGTGTGGCTTTGTTGGCTTTCGTCAAGGGTCGTGCGGGTGGGTTTAATTCAATCAAGAAATGACGGGTTGGACTTGACTAGTACCCTATGGTTTGTTGGCTTTCGTCAAGGTCATTGGATGCTAGGGGCAAAATATTATCGGGAATTTCAAGTGTTGAAATTTGCAATGAGATTGCATACCTTCTATGAGATAGCTGGATCCCGATACCCGCTGCGAGTAATTGTTACCCCTGGGAGAATTTTACACATTACAATTAGCCGATCAAGTAGGTATCTAGAAAGGTGTCAACGAGGTTACGCCTCTGGGAAAACGAGGTTTACATTAATTAGGTTCGTGCGAAAGCACGGGGGACCTCCCTCAAAGTACCGACACTGGCCTGGCTGAAAGATTGGCGAACTTGCAGTGTGTAATTAATCCCGGCTGATCTTTCCTTTTAGGGTTTGAAGGAAGATTTGATAAAAAGCAGTGGGAGCCATCCTGATTAGATAAAATAATAACCAATCTATTCTTGTAAGAGCGCACGCTGAGTGTTTTCTTCTCTCTCTCTCGTGGTAGCGACCATATCACGCCTTAATCAAGATAATAATATGGATAATTGACCGAACCCGTTTGTTATACTGAGCTGGGGAACGTTGGTCCCGCTCCAACTTATAATTGTTATAAGACAGAGCAGGAAATTGGGGATTACCAGAATTCCCGTGCCGCCCAAACGAAGACAGTGCATGTTGATGCATCATCTTCAGGTGTGTTCATTATAAAGAACTGTTTCTCAGTATCCTCCGCATCCTGGGTATATGATACTGGATCAGGATCCCAGATATGTAATCTGTTACTTAGGGCTACAAAAGGGTAGAAAAACTGAGAACGGGTGATAAGTTTCATGAGACAGAAAACGAGGCAAGTGTTGCAGCCAAGTCTGTTGGTCACTGTCACCCTGTATTACCAATACATTGATTCTGAACAAATGCTGTTAGATACCGAACCTGATATACAAAATCATATCAGTCTCTTTATTAGTAAAGAAATGATAAAATTTTGTATTGATGGATAATGTTTTGAACATTTCCTATATCAAAAGTTGATCGGTTCAGGCACGTGATCTAAAAGCATTGACGTTCCAAATCAAACTACAGTTCTTAGTATACGGAACACACACAAGAGGAATAGTTCAGAAATGAACGGATCCTTCTTGAGGCATTGTAGACAAGGTCATATCAATACGACCCGACTGGCTGAAGTTACATTTAGATGCATATTTAAATCAGTTTGAATTTACATCTTGTGAAACTTGCCAGTCATGTCACAAAGATAAGATGACCATAGCTCTGTTTATTGGAAACAGAGAAAGAGTTGGTGAACTCTTGGGATGATACATGTTGATGTATGTCAGGTCCCCTGTCTACACATGCCAAGACCGGTTCTTTGTACTTCATTACATTCTCTGATAATCTCTAGAGATTCAGACATATGTTCCTGTTGAAACACAAGTCCGAACCTTTTGAGATATTCACTGAATATAAGCTAGAAGTAGAGAACCAATACGGGTATAAGTATTATGTCCTTTGATGAGATCAAGGAGGAGAATACTTGAGCACGGAATTTATGGACTATTCAAAAGGAGAATGAGATTCTCTCTCAGCATTACTCCTCCGTATACACCATAGCACGATGGTGTGTCGGGGCGGAGCAATCACACCCTATATAATAAGGTGTGCTCTATGATGAGTACTACTGAGTTTCCTATTTCCTTTTGGGAGTTTTGCGCTTGAGAAGCTGCATACCTAACGAATAGGGTTCCAATCAAATCAGTTGCCTACCGCTTCATATGTGATATGGAAAGGGAAGAGCCGATATCTTAAGTTGGTTAAGATTTGGGGTTGTCCGGCCTATGTCTAAAAGCAAAAATCCGGACAAGCTCGAGGCAAGGTCTATTATGTACAACTGGAAAGGTTCCAGCTATACAAACTACAGATGATGATTTAATAGAACCAAAGGATTCAATAGTAACCAACGAACCTCAGCCTCTCCGCCGATATAGTAGGGTTCCTCACCCACCTGAGAGATACTTCGGTTCCTCTAAGAAAGTGGGAGCGAGGATTGCATCATGAGATGGTGACCCAACTAGTTTCGAGCTGGCCATCAGGTGTGAGACTCTGTAAGAATGGCTGGATGCTTAGCGATCTGAGATGGAATCCTTATACACCAACAAAGTATGGACTTTGGTTGCTATATCTGAAGGGTTAAATCCCCATCTGGAGCAAGTATATCTTGAGAAGATTACTTGGTGTACATGGAAAAGTTGAGACTTTCAAAGCTAGACTTGGTAAAGCTTTGCATCATTGACCAGGTGTGGATCATGATGAAACTTTTTCTAAAGATCTATGCTTAAGTCCATCCAGATCCTACTTGCCACGGCTACATACCATGACTACGATATCTGGTGGTTGGGTGTCATGACTGCTTTTCTAAATGATGTTTTGGAAGGGAGCGTCTATAAGTACACAGCCAGAGGGCTTCGTAGACAGTGGGAGCAGCGGAAACGTATGCAAGATGCTTTATAGGATAAAGCAGGCATCGCGGAGTTGGAACATCTGTTTTGATGTGGTAGTCAAAGAGTTTGACTTCATCAAAATGGTAGATGAACATTGTATATACAAAAAGGTAGTAGAGAGTATGGTGGTGATCCTCGTAGAGTACGTGGATGACATACTCTTGATAGGGAAGGAGTTTCCGATGCTACGCTCGGTCAATCTCCGCTTATCACAATGATTCTCCATAAAGGATCAAAGTGATACCTCATAAATTCTGAGTTCTCATCTATGAGATAGATGTAGTTGGATGTTAGGATACTCTCTAGATGTAGTGAGATGGTATCAATCGATCCTGGGGAAAATCACTGGAAGTGTTCCAGGGTGATAAAGAAGACTGAATGTCAGTCACAGGCATTGTCTTTACCCTCAGTAAAGGGACGGTATGTTGGAAGAGTTCCAAGCTACATACCGTGGCATACTAGACGAAAAAGGCTGGATACATTGCTACTTAAGATACTACCAAAGAGGAAGTCTGGGTGTATATTGGTTCATGAGATGAACTTTGTTCCTCCCATTGTGTGACAATGGAGTTGTGGCTTATGCCAGGAACCCCGGTCCCATTAGTGATCCAGACGTATTCTAAGGCAGTATCACCTGATCATGGAGATGATTGATCTCCAGGGGATCGAGGTTAGGAGAGTAGACTCAGAAGACAACACGGCGGATCCACTCACGAAAGGCCTTTTCCCAGAGAGAGACTTTTATGGGATGGTTGTGTATGAGATACTACAACCACTGCTATCAGATGGCCCTAGTGCAAGTGGGAGATTGCCCTAGAGGCCATTACTGTACATTGGATGTATATTGTAGTGGATGCTGGGACATATATAGGGAGGACTTTCTTGCTCGACATGATAGTATGCTATCTGGTTACTCTTTACCTTAACGTGTACATTGATTGTCTCTCTGCTACATGTTGGTAAAGCACTTAGGATGTGTACTTGACTACCTGGACTATGATGCGGATCATGCTAGTGGGGACATGGTAGTCCATTAGTACATCCTTCAAGGTCCCTAGTCGTGGGTATATCGAGACGGGGCATCGATATACCAGAGTAGACTAGCGTATACCTTCTCGACCCATACAGATGGGCGATGGATGATCCCATATCCATTGGTGTTTGACATCAGAGATGATATACGGGTGCTCAGTGGAGACTGGGTACACTGGACGGACTCGCCGCGAACTCCCAGATGGTATTATCCCTTACGTCAGATGGCAGTTCTCTGGTGACACTGGTACAGAGTAGTCTGTTGACCCGAGATCGTCATAGAGTCTTGTGTGGTTCCTACTGTGCTTTGATTTCCATCTTACCACGTCCAAGAGGGCATGCAAAACGGTGGTTTTTGGGTACAGTCCCGAGTCACATGGAGGCAATGAGCGATAGGAGGGGATTCGTCTCTCCCGGTATAGGGAGTTGATGTTGCGCTGTGTTCGATTGGCTATAACCGGAAATCCCTGGCCAGGGTTGCTGAGATTTACTGGTAAGTGTTACCAGTAGTTTCTCGAACTGTTATAGACCTCATATCGACACGACTTATCGAGCTAATGGGGTATGACATTTACCACCCCTAGGTGAGATATGCGACATATCAGACGAACAAACCGGACAGTACGGTAAGTGTTACTAGTTGGATTCACAGGAGTATGAGCGGGCTTGCTCGTCGATCTTCTGATCGCTCAATACCCGGGTGGCCGTTACGTTTAGCAGACCGCTTGCAGCTTGTGGGTGCTTGATATGATCATCATCTGCTGCCGGCGTATTGACGAGTCTTTAGAGTCCTACACAGAGGTTTCCTGGCTCAAGCGAAACGAAATAGGAGCGCATATGAGATATGTGCTGGACCGAGAATAATGCGTGTATGTGATACCGTATTCCATTCTCGCCATTTGTAACATTGATCGGTTATATGCGTTATAGCCGGGTTATCGGATCAAGTGTTGATTCGATAAGTTGTTAATATTGATATTAGTCGGTTATATACGATATGACCGGTTCGTTAAATCAAGTGTTGATTTAATGATTTAATGTATAATTATATATTTGATATATCACTTTACATTAACTAATATAGGTTTACTTAAAAAGGATTTTCTCACTTGATGTGCACATTGTATATATGATATACTTTTGTGCATTTGATTGTATCATGTTTGATGATACATGATAACTTGGTGTATAGTTTAAGCCATGGTTGGTCAATGGTTAGGGTTTCTTTTGCTTCATTTACTTATTCATTTATTCATTTATTTATCCATTTTGTTTATTTTAGCAAAAGAAAATGATAAAGAGAAAATGGTGGTTTTCTTTGTTTGTTTATGAAGCTTCTTGAAGCTTTGACTTAGTGACCATTTTGTCTTCATGTTTAACCCTAACCCTTCCAATTAACCATGGTCTATTCTCTACAGCTAATCATGGTTGCCATATGATAAGTATTGATTTTATTATTCATTTTGGATATACTTATCATATTTCATCTTCTTCTTCTTCATCTTCAAGATGAAGAAGCTTGCCTCCATCAATGGCAACTAGTGAAAAAGTGTGAGAAATCCAATTCTAAAGTGAACCCACCTCCTATTTCTTCATCCTCTACCTCTTGCCAAGTAGTATAGGGTGTTTCCTTCACAAGTTTTCATGGCTTGGTGAAGGTGGAGCTTGATCTTGTGATGCCTCGACGTAGATCATCTTCGGCATCATCGTTGATGACCTAGCCCGCTTTTTCTCCGTTGAAGCCGACGCTAGAGCCCGGGATCCGATGATCGCAGCGAGGAGACATCATCACAGAGCTACGGAGGTGGAGCACCGGATCTACAAAGGTTGTATTTCCGTTCACTCATTGTAAAGTAGTTTACTAGTTCTTGTTTCGCCTAAAATCTAGTTAACGATTCATATTAGGGTTTCTCGGCACCCGTAAAATTTGAAATTGGCATGGTTGATGCCTTGTGAGACATCATTAGTGTGCCTAGGAACCCTACAAATCAATCTTAAGTGAACCAATACTAGTTAATGTAAAGTAATATATCAAATATATAATTATACATTAAATCATTAAATTAACATTTGATTTAACGATCCGGTCATATCGCATATGACCGACTAATATCCAATGTATCGACTTTTCGAATCAATCCTTTTTTCGATAACTAGGTTATATCGCATACAACCAATCGATGCATTCATCGCGAGAATAGAATACGGTATCACATACACGCATTATTCTCGATCCCGCACATATCTCATATGCGCTCCGATTTCGTTTCGCTTGAGCCAGGAAACCTCTGTGTAGGACTCTAAAGACTCGTCAATACGCCGGCAGCAGGTGATGATCATATCAAACACCCACAAGCCGCAAGCGGTCTGCTAAACGTAACGGCCACCAGGGTATTGAGCGATCAGAAGATCAACGAGCAAGCTCGCTCACACTCCTGTGAATCCAACCAGTAACACTTACCGTACAGTCCGGTCTCGTCGTCTGATATGTCGCATATCTCGCCTAGGGGTGGTAAACGTCAGACCCCAGTAGCTCGAAAAGTCATGTCGATATGAGGTCTATAACAGTTCGAGAAACTACTGGTAACACTTACCAGTAAATCTCAGCAACCCTGGCCAGGGATTTCCGGTTATTGCCAATCGAACACAGCACAATATCAACTCCCTATACCGGGAGGGACGAATCCCCTCCTATCGCTCATTGCCTCCATGTGATTCGGCACTGTACCCAAAAACCACCATTTTGCACACCCTCTTGGACGTGGTAAGGTGGAAATCAAAGCACAGTGGGAATCACACAAGACTCTATGACGATCTCGGGTCTACAGACTAACATGTACCAGTGTCACCAGAGAACTGCCATCTGACGTAAGGTATAATACCATCTGGGAGTTCTCGGTGAGTCTGTCCAGTGTACCCAGTCTTCACTGAGCACCCGTATATCATCACTGATGTCAAACACCAATGGATATGGGATCATCCATCGCCCATCTATATGGGTCGAGAAGGTATACGCTAGTCTACACTGGTATATCGATGCCCTGTCTCGATACACCCACGATTAGGGACTTTGAAGGATGTACTTATGGACTACCACGTCCCCACTAGTATGATCCGCATCATAGTCAAGGTAGTCAAGTACACATCCTAAGGGCTTTTCCAACATGCAACAGAGAGACAATCAGTATACACGTTAAGGTAAAGAGTAACCAGATAGCATACTATCATGTCGAGCAAGAAAGTCCTCCCTATATATGTCCCAGCATCCACTACAATATACATCCAATATACAGTAATGGCCTCTAGGGCATACATATAACTAACAATCTCCCACTTGCACTAGGGCCATCTGTAGCAGTGGTTGCAGTATCACATACTCAACCATCCCATATAAGTCTCTCTCTGGGGAAAAGCCTTTGTGAGTGGATCCGTCGTGTTGTCCTCTGAGTCTACTCTCTTAACCTCGATCACCCTGGAGATCAACCATCTCCATGATCAGGTGACACTGCCTAAGAATTATATCTGGATCACTGATGGGACGGGCGTTCCTTGGCATAAGCCACAACTCCATTGTCACACAATGGCAGGAACGAAGTTCATCTCATGAACTAATATACATCCAGACTGCCTCTTTGGTAGCATCTTAAGTAGCGATGTATCCATCCTTTATCGTCTAGTTTTCCACGGTATCTAGCTTGGAACTCTTCCAACATACCGTCTCTTTACTGAGGGTAAAGACAATGCCTGTGACTGACTTTCAGTCATCCTTATCACCCTGGAACCCTTTCAGTGATTCTCCCCAGGACCAATTGGTACCATCTCACTACATCTAGTGAGACTCCTTGCATCCAATTACATCTATCTTATAGATGAAAACTCAGGATTTAGGAGGTATCACTTTGATCCTATTGGAGAATCCATGTGATAAGCGTAGATTGACCGACTGTAGCATAGGAAACTCCTTCCCCATCAAGAGTATGTCATACATGTACTCTATGAGGATCACTACCATACTCCCTACTACCTTTTTGTATATACAAGGTTCATCTACCATTTTGATGATGTCAAACTCTTTGACTATCTCATCAAAACAGATGTTCCAACTCCGCGATGCCTGCATTAATCTTATAAAGCAACTTGTACACGTTTCCGCTGCTCCCACTGTCTACGAAGCCCTCTGGCTGTGTACTTACAGACGCTCTCTTCTAAAACATCATTTTAGAAAAGCAGTCATGACACCCAACCGCCAGATATCGTAGTCAAGGTATGTAGCCGTGGCAAATAGGATCTGGATGGACTTAAGCATAGCTACTTGAAAAGGTTTCACCATTATCCACGCCTGGTTAATGACGAAAACCTTTAACAAGTCTAGCTTTGAAAGTCTCAACTTTTCCATCTACACCAAGTAATCTTCTCAAGATTTACTTGCTCCTGATGGGGATTTAACCCTTCAGATAAAGCAACCAAAGTCTATACTTTATTGGTGTATAAGGATTCCATCTCAGATCGCTAAGCATCCAGCCATTCTTACAGAGTCCCACTCCTCATGGCCAGCTCGAAACTAGTTGGGTCATCATCTCATGATGCAATCCTCGCTCCCACTGTCATAGAGAAACCGAAGTATCTCTCAGGTGGGTGAGGAACCCTTCTAGATCGGCGGAGAGGCTGAGGTTCGTTGGAATCTACTGAATCCTTTGGTTCTACCAAATCATCTGCTGTAGTTTGTATAAATGGAACCTTTCCAGTTGTACATAACAGACCTTGCCTCGAGCTTGTCCAGATTTTTCTTTTAGACATAGGCCGGACAACCCCAAATCTTAACTGACTTAAGAGATGGGCTCTTCCCTTACCATATCTCATATGGAGTGGTAGGCAACTGATTTGATTGGAACCCTATTCAATAGGTATGCAACTTCATAAGTGCATAACTCCCAAAAGGAAATAGGTAACTCAGGAGTACTTATCATAGAGCACACCTTATCATATAGGGTGTGATTGCTCCGCCCCGACATACCATCGTGCTATGGTGTATACGAAGGAGTAATGCTGAGAGAGAATCTCATTCTCCTTTAGAATAGTCTAGGATTTTCGTGCTCAAGTATTCTCCTCCTTGATCTCATCAGAGGACATAATACTTCTACACGTATTGGTTCTCCACTTCTAACTTATATTTTGTGAATATCTTAAAAGGTTCGGACTTGTGTTTCAACAGGAACATATGGCTAAATCTTGAGAGATCATCATAGAATGTAATGAAGTACAAAGAACCGGTCCTGACATGTGTTGACAGGGACCTTACATACATCATCATGTATCAGTCCCAAGAGTTTACTAACTCTTTCTGTGCTTCCAATAAACAGAGCTATGGTCATCTTATCTCTGTGACATGACTGGCAAGTTTCACAAGATGTAAATTCAAACATATTTAAATATGCATCTATGTGCAACTTAGCTAGTCGGGTCGCATTGATATGACCTAGTCTACAATACCTCATGAAGGATCCATTCATTTCTGAACTCTTCCTCTTGTGTGTGTTCCGTATACCAAAGAACTGTAGTTTGATTTACAACATCAATGCTTTTAGATAACGTGCCTGAACCGATCAATTTTTGATATAGGAAATATTCAAAACATTATCCAACAATACAAAATTTTATCATTTCTTTACTAATAAAGAGACTGATATGATTTTGTATATCAGGTTCGGTATCTAATAACATTCGTTCAGAATCAATGTGCTGGTAACACAGGGTGGCAGTGACCAACAGACTTGGCTGCAATACTTGCCCCGTTTTCTGCCTCATGAAACGTATCACCCGTTCCCAGTTCTCTACCTTTCTGTAGCCCTATGTAACAGATTACATATCTGGGATCCTGATCCGATATCAAATACCCAGGACGCAGAGTATACTGAGAAACAGTTCTTTGTAATGAACGCACCCGAAGAAGATGCATCTCATGCACTTTCTTCGTTTGGGCGGCATGGGAATTCTGGTATTCCCCAAAATCCTTCTTTGTCTTATAACATTTATAAGTTGGAGCAGGACCAACGTTCCCCAGCTCAGTATAACAAGCGGGTTCAGTCAATATATCCGTTTTATTATCTTGATTAGGGCGTGATATGGTCGCTACCTGGAGAGAGAGAGAAGAAAACACTCAGCGTGCGCTCTTACAAGATCAGATTGGTTATTATTTTATCTAATCAGGATGGCTCCCACTGTTTTTTTATCAAATCTTCCTTCAAACCATAAAAGGAAAGACTAGCCGGGATTAATTACACGCTACAAGTTCGCCAATCTTTCAGCCAGGCCAGTGTCGGTACTTTGAGGGAGGTTCCCCGTGCTTTCACACGAACCTAATTAATGTAAACCTCATTTTCCCAGAGGCGTAACCCCGTTGACACCTTTCTAGACACCTACTAGATCGGCTAATTGTAATGTGTAAAACTCTCCCAGGAGTAACTCTTACTCGCAGCGGGTATCGGGATCCAATTATCTCATAGAAGGTATGCAATCTCGTTGCAAATTTCAACACTTGAAATTCCCGATAATTTTGCCCCTAACGTGCTATGACCTTGACGAAAGGCAACAAACCATAGCCCGCTAGTCAAGTTCAACCCGTCATTTCTTGATTGAATTAAACCCACCCGCACGACCCTTGACGAAAGCCAACAAAGCCGCACGACTACCCTAATCCAATCACATCATATGCAGCAGATAAGCAGCATATAGCTACCGCACACTGCACCTTGACGAAAGCCAACAAATGCAGCACGAATACTATATACAACTTATCTGAAATGACGGAGGGCTACGACAGGTTTTTCTGAAAACCTATTGCGTAATGAACTTGATATCGTTGTAGAATCAAATTATTTTAGAATGGAGTGCTTTTGAGGATTTTCTAGTTTTGCTAAAGGGGTCACTCCCGGTGAAGGGATCGTCGGCCCTTTCCTCATCGAATAAGGTGCAGGATATATCATATATACCGCTGTGCAAAGCAAGAACTATAGGAGCAATCAAAAGACAAACCGAGGGTTGTAGCATCTGCCAGTTATTGCTAAAGGAGTGACTCCCGGTGAAGGGATCTCGGTCCTTTCCTTATCGAATAAGGTGCAGGATGTTCTACAAGGAACACCGCGATGCAAAGCAAGAACTGTAGCTGCCTGTTTTATTTAGAAATTCGATTCCACAGCCTCTTAGGTTTCTTTTCTTGCATTAATCACATTAATGAAGTTCCATCATTTAAACCACCTAAACATCACAGATAAATACGACGTACACTTATGCCATCCGCATTCGCCTCGATGACCCCTCATGCACCGTTAGGTTAGGTAACTAACGACAGAGCAGGGCAGGGCTAGCGCGGGTGTAAAACATAAGTAACGTCTATATAATATATCATATATACTATATATAGTATCTATCACAGAATATCAAATGATCACATCACAGATATCGCAGCAGAAGAAACATATGAAATATTGGATATACTAGGACGTCCGTGTTTTCAATACGAGCCAGTATAAAAGACGGATTCCACGGTCGTGATGAATAGCCAAACCCACACCCCTAGACCCCTACGAGAGCGGCAAGTAACCCTACCAATTCTAGAGCTAGGAGACCCGGACTCGACTCCTCGAGTTCGTCTCCCACTGGACTCCAGAACCCGGTTACTTGTGCTCCCCTCCTTGGGTCTATCCTAGTGCGAAAAAGTAAATAATATACAATGGGTGACATCTTCCGCAACCTGGAAGTGCCCCAATAAAAGAATATTACATACAAGTTTTTACATGAATGAAAATAAAAAACACTCATCTCACATAAAAACCCCCGGCTATTCAAACACGACGATCCAATATAACATATCCAGCAACACATAACATCACATGTCATCAACGTAAGTAAACATGCGTATCCCAATTGTCGTTGACATATAGCAACGAAACCGGCAATATCACATATTACACTTACGGTCACAGAAAAGAAAGTGTAAAACTACAACAGTTGGAATCCGCAAACTCTTTAGACATCGCATGCCTAACCAAATGAATTCCTTAGACATCGCATGCCTAACAATTATAAACCCCGCATTTTAGTCTCATTATCGAAAACACTTTTCAATATCAAGTCGGGCAATTCAACAGGATTCCCAACATTCTGATCGAATGCTCGTCGCAAACTTTAGTAGACGGCCGCACCCGTGATACCGTCGACGAAGTGCACTAAGGCGGAACAACGCTGCCGCGAGCACCTGAACGGATGCTTTCGGCGACGGGGTTCTCCAACAGTCACTTGGTCGGGGCTATGGGGTGTAGCTGTCTATTAAGTTTACCCGGCGAGTATCCGCGTACACTACGTGATTGTGACGGATTTTTGATCACATCAAAATTCCGTGGCAACCGATCAAGTGAGACTAAAGTGCTATGTTTATAACATTCAAATCAGTTATCTCATATATAACTACTTGTGAATTTCAAATATTGTATCACATTCCAGATAAATAGACAATGTTATACTTTCCGATCGAACAATCAAACACCCAAGTTTTCCCGAAACTTCTCAACACTTGAAATAAGTTTAAAAACCATTCACTTCAGCCTCAGTACCAACGGTTCAGCTGTAGAAGGGTCAAGCCAACGCCTCACATGTGGCACGCCGTACTGCCCCAAACCCTAAGGTTTAAAGGGCAGTTCAAGACGGTCACATAATCGAGTTAAGGTTTGTTGTCTTCTAGAGGGTCCATCGCGTTACTTGGACTACTTAGAACGTCTTTAAACCACGGAAAAATCCAACACTTGGAAATTTCCCGACAGGGGAAAAAGTGGGTATTTACATCCGGTCGAACCTTTTAACATATTCTAAAGATACCCGGAAAAAGACAGTAAACAAAGATAAATAATCCAATCGAATCATCGAGTCCCCAATACAACCCCAGAACACTCAACTCTTGAGTCACAATTAAAAATTCCCATAAAATACAGCAACTTCAGATAGAGATTACTATGCAAACAGAAGTGAACAAGCCCACTGTATTGCCGCGGAACCGCCGCCCAACCTAGGGTATGGCCGCGGTTCCGCGGCTGTTTAATTGAGTTGGGTCCACGAATTTCACAGTAATTCCTAGAAAACCCTGCTGAATTTTTTGTTTATTTTTAATTCACAAAAATCCAAAATTCCAGAAAATTTCCAGAGAGGGATTTTGAATTAGGGTTTCGGGTTCGAACGGGTTTCTAACTTCGTCTACGCATCGCCTAAGGCTCTTGCTAGGCTCTGATACCACTGTAGGGTTCCTAGGCACACTCAAGAGGTTCCACAAGGCATCAACCATGCCAAAATCAAATTTTTCTTGTGCCGAGAAACCCTAATGCAAGATCGTTAACTAGAGGCAAAGGCGAAACTACAACTAGTTAACAACTTAACTAAGAGTGAACCGAAAATACAACATTTGTAGATCCGCTCCACCATTTCTTTAGCTCCGTGTTGACGTCCCTCCACTGCGATCATCGGGATTCCGGACTCTAGCGATGGTTTCGTCGGAGAAATGATCGGGCTAGGTCATTGACTTCAAGGCCGAAGATGATCTACGTCGAGGCGACTCAAACTCAAGCTCCATCTTCACTAGGTCAAGGAACTTGTGAAGAAAACACCCTTTACTACATGGCAAGTGATAGAGGATGAAGAAATAGTAAGTGGGTTCACTTTGGAATTGGACTTCTCACTCTTTTTCTCAAGGCACCATTGAAGCTAGCAAGCTTTCATGAAGCTTGATGAAGATGAAGAAGATGAAAGAATAAAAAGGATTATCTTAAAAAAGAAAATCCAAGTCATTCTTATCATAATGCAACCTTGGTTAAGTATAGAGAATAAACTAGGGTTAGGTGAATGGTTAGGTTTAGGAAAGAAACAAGAATGGTCAAAGTTTCTTGAAGCTTCAATGAAACAAACAAAAGAAGCAACCATTTCTTTTCTTGCCCTAAAATGAATAAATAAAATAAATAGTTAAGAAAAGATAACCAAACCCTAACCATTCACTTAAACATGGCTTAAAGTAAACATACACCCAAGCTTGCATGTATCATCAAACATGATACAAACTAGTGCACAAACATATATCATATATACAATGTGCATATCCAAGTGAGATAATCAATCTTAAGTGAACCAATACTAGTTAATGTAAAGTAATATATCAAATATATAATTATACATTAAATCATTAAATCAACACTTGATTTAACGATCCGGTCATATCGCATATGACCGACTAATATCCAATGTATCGACTTATCGAATCAATCCTCGATTCGATAACTAGGTTATATCGCATACAACCAATCGATACATTCATCGCGAGAATAGAATACGGTATCACATACACGCATTATTCTCGGTCCCGCACATATCTCATATGCGCTCCGATTTCGTTTCGCTTGAGCCAGGAAACCTCTGTGTAGGACTCTAAAGACTCGTCAATACGCCGGCAGCAGGTGATGATCATATCAAACACCCACAAGCCGCAAGCGGTTTGCTAAACTTAACGGCCACCCGGGTATTGAGCGATCAGAAGATCAACGAGCAAGCCCGCTCACACTCCTGTGAATCCAACCAGTAACACTTACCGTACAGTCCGGTCTTGTCGTCTGATATATCGCATATCTCGCCTAAGGGAGGTAAACGTCAGACCCCAGTAGCTTGATAAGTCGTGTCGATATGAGGTCTATAACAGTTCGAGAAACTACTGGCAACACTTACCAGTAAATCTCAGAAACCCTGGCTTGGGATTTCCGGTTATAGCCAATCGAACACAGCACAACATCAACTCCCTATATCGAGAGAGACGAATCCCCTCCTATCGCTCATTACCTCCATCTGATTCGGGACTGTACCCAAAAACCACCATTTTGCATGCCCTCTTGGACGTGGTAAGGTGGAAATCAAAGCACAGTGGGAATCACACAAGACTCTATGACGATCTCGGGTCTACAGACTAACCTGTACCAGTGTCACCAGAGAACTGCCATCTGACGTAAGGTATAATACCATCTGGGAGTTCTCGGCGAGTCTGTCCAGTGTACGTAGTCTCCACTGAGCACCCGTATATCATCTCTGATGTCAATGGATATGGGATCATCCATCGCCCATCTATATGGGTCGAGAAGGTATACGCTAGTCTACACTGGTATATCGATGCCCCGTCTCGATACACCCACGACTAGGGATTTTGAAGGATGTACTTATGGACTACCACATTCCCACTAGTATGATCCGCATCATAATCCTGATAGTCAAGTACACATCCTAAGGGCTTTACCAACATGTAACAGAGAGACAATCAGTATACACGTTAAGGTAAAGAGTAACCAGATAGCATACTATCATGTCGAGCAAGAAAGTCCTCCCTATATATGTCCCAGCATCCACTACAATATACATCCAATGTACAGTAATGGCCTCTAGGGCATACATATAACTAACACAGACTAACCTGTACCAGTGTCACATGAGAACTGCTATCCGACGATAGATATAATACCATATAAGAGTTCTCGGCGAGTCCGTTCAGTGTACCCAGTCTCCACTGAGCACCCACATACAATCTTTGGTGTCACCACACCAGATGGATATGGGATCATCCATCTCCCATCATATGGGACAAGAATGGTATACGCTAGTCTCCTCTGGAATATCGATGCCCCGTCTCGATATACCCACGACTAGGAACAATTAAAGGATATGCTTATAAACTACAGGTGTCCCACTGGTATGATCTGCATCATAGTCACAGTAGTCAAGCAAATATCCTATGGGCTTTATCAACATGTACTAAATGAATAAGATGCATGATCAAATGAACATGTCAAGTTAAAGTAAACTAGATAGCATACTATCATGTCGAGCAAGAAAGTCATCTATATACATATATACATGTCCAAGCATCTACTATATATATAATGGCCTCTAGGGCATACATATATCCAACACTTATATTTATATGCGTAGTCTCCTAGTCATTCACCTCATTTCATTGCATCATCATAAATATATGTGATATTATCTCATACGACACTTGCACCATTATCATTGGTTCATGCCGCGTGCACTATTCATGCGAGCACACACGCCTTGGTATTTGCTATGCCATGAACACTATATAACTTGTTTAAATCAGAATCTAAAACAATTGCACCATATATGATTGTAATCCTATACTTGTATATTCAATTCATCAGGATGGATACGTAGAATTGCTAGTCATATGCATATCCCCATCGCATCATCGTACATGCATAGTTTTCTAGTCACACATCGTATTTCATATTATTGATACGATAGGCATTCACCATTGCCCACATGTGTAAATATGGTGATTTTCTTGAGGATTCCAGTATTTTGAGATTTCTGGATTTTTGGGAAAACCGCAAGAATTTTATAAACTTGTTATCATTTTAATAATGCAAGTTGCGGTTTTTTCGTGATATGATGTATGAGTCATCCACCATGAGATTTCTCGGTTCTTGAGCGGTATCATATACTCGAATCGAGGAGGAGGAACCGTCTGTGGGTGCATGGTGGACCCGGTGCGGTACCCCGGGGAGAGATGGTCGCAGATGATGGCGTTGAGACCGGCAGGGGAGCACTACCGACCGGTTATTTGTGACGCGGTGGATATCCGGAGGATACCGACATAGTCTTGAGATTTGATGATATGGGCCAGTCCAGAATGCCGAAGCCCGAGATTTGATGATATGGGCCAGTCCGGATTTGCCGGAGCCTGAGATATTGAGATATTGATACATTGAGACATCGAGGTATTGAGACTGGAGTTGTCAAGATATTAGGATATTCATATTTGGTGTCGATGCTTGACACGGATTTCTATTGATTTCATTGATTATACTACAGTTAAATTACAGAAGTTTTACTAAGGTAATAATACAGATTTTCTTATACTAAACATATTCAGATCTCGTGTTGATTATGCATTCATGTTGCATACATACTAGTGCATCGCATCACATTAGTATATGTAGGCTGTGACGAAATTGCGTGCATGATTACGATAGCCTTATTAGATGTTACTTACTACTCACGAGTTGGAAACTCACCGCGGTTGTGCCACAGTATCTTGCAGGTCCGGCCCGTCAGCACAGTAGCGGCGGGCGCACTTCCTCATTTCATTCCTTTTGCTTGGACTTACGGCATTGCTCGTAAGTGGGTTGCGAGGATATTTATTTCCATGATGTATTTTATTTTGTATCTAGTATACTCCATCTACCCTTGTATATTTGACTAAACGGTGAGACTTGTGGGACTTGTATTTGTGATGTTGTTGTCGATGCTCACTTGAGCCGACGTGGTGTTTCTCATTTCTTGCTTTCAGATTCTTATTTCGCACTTTTGTTTTATATATTGCATGTGGTTATGATTCCGCCAATGTCGAAGAGCTAGCTCCTGCTTGGGGATGCCTTATTTCATCATTATATGTATTTTCATGTGTTGTACCCATTTGGGGGCCAGTATTTACAAAGGAGACTCTGCCGAAAATTTCGGGAAAATCTGATGTTGCTTTTAAATGTTTAATGCGGCTTATTTCGCTAAAATCACTTTCTTTAAATAGTTTTTCATTCACTTTATTTCTTTAATTGGTTTTAATTTCTAGGCTTTGGCTTACTTAGTTTACGTACGCCTTGAGACGATTCATAAATTAAGTGCCAGTCACGTTCCGTACATATGGGTCGTGACAATGGTGGACCCGGTACGGTACCCCGGGGCAAGAGGGTCGTAAATGATGGCGTTGAGCCCGGCAGGGGAGCACAACCGACCGGTTATTTTTGATGCGGTGGATATCCGGAGGATACCGACGTAGTCGTGAGATTTGATGATATGGGCCGATCCGAACAGATGGAGCCCGAGATTTTGAGATATTGAGAAATTGAGATATTGAGACATTGAGATATTGAGATATTGAGACATTGAGTTATATATTTTGTGTCGATACTTGACACGGATTTTCTGTTGATTTCATTGATGATACTTCAGTTTATTGCACAGAGGTTTTTCTAAGATAAGAACAAAGATTTTCTCATACCAGACTTGTTCAGGTTTCGTTTTGATTATGCATTCATGTTAGTACATCATATCATATCGATATGCCTAGGTTGAGATGCACGCTTGCATTCTTACGATGGCCTTATTAGATACTACTCACGAGTTGGTAACTCACCCCCGTTGTGCCACAGTATCTTGCAGGTCTGACCTGTCAGCACAGTAGCGATAGGCGCACTTCTTCATTCCGTTACTTTTGCTTGGACTTATGACATTGCTCGTAGGTGGGTTGCGACGATATTTTATTCCATCATGTATATTATTTTGTATCTAGTATACTCCATCTACCCTTGTATATTTGACTAGATGGTGAGATTCGTGGGACTTGTATTTGTGATGTTGGTGTCGATGCTCACTTGATCCGACATGATGTTTCTCATTTATTGCTTTCGGATGCTTATTTCGCACTTTTGATATACATATTGAATGTGGTTGTGATTGCTCCATTGGCGAAGATCTAGCTCCCGCTTGGGGATGCCTTATTTCATCATTTATATGTATTTTCATGTGTTGTACCCATTTGGGGGCCAGTATTTACAAAGGAGACTCTGTCGAAATTTTCGGGAAAATCTGATATTGCTTTAAAATATTTAATGCCATTTATTTTGTTAAAACTATTTGCTTTAAAACAAGTTTTCCTTCACTCTAATTGTCAAACGGTTTAGTTTTCTGGGGTTTGGCTTACTTATATTACGTTGCGCCCTGAGACATTTGGTAATTTAAGTGCCAGTCACGTTCCGTACCTTCGGGTCGTGACAAAGTTGGTATCAGAGCAATAGGTTTTACCTTTTTGAGTGTAGGATGACCCTTGGTAGATGGAGTAGGTGACTTAAGCAGAGTGATGTAGCTTGTGTATATTCCGCGGCATATTTACGATACGGTACTCCGCCTAAGTGACCTTAGGATATATATTTGCTTGTATTTCCTTCCTTGATTCCAGAAATCCTTTGATTCGGTCGCAATGTTCCTATCAATCATGTTTCTCATTCCAGCCACTATGCCACCGGAGACTACGAGGGCCAGAGGGTTGCCGCCGGGGATGAGATTAGAGTAGTCTTGTTTGAGACGAGGACCGATCAGGGCGGTACACCTACCCCTCCACGAAAGAGTGATCCACTTTTTCCAGGCTGGATAGATAGGCTGGAGTCGAGTATTCAGGACTTGCGACAGATGGTTGGATTGTTAGTTGAGGTTAACCGAGCTCCGAGAGCTGATGATGTCCCTCCTACTGTGGGTACTGTGATTGTACTTGCTGCTCAGGCAGCTGTTTTTGTTGTTACCATGATTATTTCCGTATCCTTATAGGAGTTTTTGAGGCTGAAGCATCTAGTTTTTACCGGCACAGATGCAGCGGAGGATCCGCAGACATTTCTCGACAGGATGGCTAGGATTTGTCATTCACAGAGATATGGTTTAAGCTTGCGTGTTTTCGTCTAGATAGGTCTGGCTCAGACGTGGTGCGAGTCAATTGAGAGAGGCCGAGCTGCAGACCTATTTCCTATAATTTGGGATGAGTTCACAGCTGTATTTCTTGCTCGTTTCCTTTCGAAGAGCGTTCGAGATACCGAGCTCATAGTTTCGAGCCTTTGCGCAAGACTCCAGGGATGACAGTGTCCGAGTACGACATTTAGTTTACTCAGTGGTCCGATATGCTCTGAAGAGAAACGGATAAAGAGGTTTGCGTGGAGATTGGACAAGAAGTTATTTCTTGTTATTGGTACCTAGCATTTTGACACTTATGCAGCCGCGATGGATGCAGCCTTACTACTAGAGGAGCGCATTTATGAGATTTTGGTCGTTTTTTATCAAAGCGGGTTCGTACCGGTATGCCAGCTTAGAGGCGGTTAGGTATACGTTGTGACAGGTGTCCTTTCGGTGTTTTCTTACGATGCGTATTTTTCTGGTTGTTTTGAAATGGTATCCACATATTTTGTGTCGAAGTTTAGCCGATAGTAGTACTTGCTAAATTATCCGCTCGTTGTGATTTCTTTCATAGGCTAGTCTTTCGTAGCTCTATGTGTTCTCATTCGTGTTTGTTTTGTTCGCATCGGAGATAGGGATTCTTCTGTCAATTTGATTTTTCTCGATATGTTTGACTTCGAAATTCATCTGAGCATAGAGTGGTTAGCCACGTGTTATGCATCCGTGGACTGCCATGAGAAGGCAGTCAGATTTATTTGCCCTTCTTGTTTGTTCTCGGGGAGACCGTAACATCGCCTATCCTAGTTTGATTTCTTCTTTTCACGCTAGTTAGATTTTGAGAAAAGGATGTCTGGAATTCTTGGCGTAATTTTGTGATGTTAGAGCCACAGAGGTCCCATTGGACCAGGTCCTGGTTGTAAGAGAGTTTCCGGATTCCTTTTTGACAAGTTGCTTGGTTTGTCGCCAGAGCACGATATTGAGTTCTTCTTTGACTTGATTCCCAGCATAGAGCCTTTTTCTATACCGCCATATCGGATGGACCCTGCGGAGCTTAAAGAACTGAAGCATCAGTTGCAACATTTGTTGGATAAAGGGCTTGTTCGTCTGAGTGCGTCACTTTGGGGAGCTCATGTTCTGTTCGTCAAGAAGAAAGATGGCAGTTGTGTTTGTGCATCAATTTTTTTCAATTGAATCGGGTTACTGTGCGGAAAAGATATCCATTACCTCGTATCGACGATTTATTTGATTAGCTCCAGGGTGCGGAACATTTCTCGAAGATTGACTTGCGATCAGGTTACTATTAGTTGCGGGTTCGAGAGGATGATATTCCGAAGACTTCTTTTCACACGTTGCGGGCGTTATGATTCTTGGTGATGTTGTTCGAGCTCACCAATACCCCAGCAGCATTTATGGATTGGATGAACCGTATATTCAGGCCGTTTCTTGATCAGTTATTATCGTGTTCGTTGATGACTTCTTAGTACACTTTTGGAGCCGAGTGGAGCCTGGGTAGTAATTGAGGATTTCGTTGCAGACCTTGAGGGAGCACCAGCTATATGCTAAATTATCCAAATGTGTTTTCTGGTTGGATAGTGTGGACTTCTTGGGACACGTAGTTATGACAGATAATGAGTATGGAACCGAAGAAGATCGAGGCCGTCCAGCACTGGTCCAGACCTGTATCAGTGACAGAGGTTCGCAGCATTTTGGGTTTAGACGGATATTATGGATATTAGTACAGGATATTTTGCATATAGCTGCAACGTTGACCGGGTTGACCCGGAAGGGTGTTTCCTTTCTTTGGACTGAGGTATGCGAGCAGAGCTTTTAGTAGTTTGAAACTCGTTTGACTACGGTGCTAGTACTATCTTTACCTTCAGGATCAGGCAGTTTTGTTTGTTATTGCGATGCCTTTCGGCAGTTGAAGAAGCGCGAGCAGAACTATTCCACGCATGAATTAGAAATGGCTACGGTGGTTTTTACACTTAAGATTTGGTGACACTACTTATACGGCGAGTCGTGCCAGATATTTACGGACCACAAGAAGCTTAAAGTATATCTTTCAGCAGCAAGATCTAAATTTGAGATAACACAGATGGATAGAGCTAGTGAAAGGCTATGACTGCGAGATTCTTTATCGTCCGGGCAAGGAGAATGTTGTGGCAGATGCTTTGAGTCGGAAGCCCGGAGGTAGCTTTTCCTGTTTGAGCACAGTTCAGTGACAGTCGACGGCAGATTAGCAGATTCTTTATGCCGGTCAGGTACAGTTCGAGTTTACGTCGACCGGGGGACAACTTGTCCGTGTCTGTACACGTCCCCAGTTACCTGATCGTATCCGTGAGGCGCAGTCCGATGATGATTGTTTGTCAGAGATCATGGAGCAGGTTGAACATGGCAGAGATTCAGAGTTCGTGATTGATGATCAGAGCGTACTACGATTTGGGACTCGACTAGGTGCGCCAGATTCCAAGGGACTGAGACGTGAGAACTTAGAGGAGGCGCATCAGTCAGCATATAGTGTTCATCCGGGTTCCACCAAGATGAATTATGATTTGAGAGAAGTCTACTAGTTTGAAAGGATGAAGAGAGATGTTAGAGATTTTGTTTCGGGGTGCTGACTTGTCAGTAAGTCAAGGCTGAGCATCAGAGGCCAGCAGGAGAATTACAACCTTTGCCCATTCCGGAGTGGAAATGTGAACAGATTTCTATGGATTGTATCGTGGGTCTACCTTGGACCAGTCGAGAGTATGGCTCTATTTGAGTGATCATAGACCGATTGACGAAAGCAACTCACTTTCTACCAGTGAAGACCACTTTCGGATTCGTTCAGTATGCTCAGACATATGTTGATGAGGTTGTGCGACTACATGGAGTTCCGACTTGTATTGTGTCCGACAGAGGCACCCAGTTCACCAGCCGACTATTGTAGAAACATTAAGAGACCTTGGACACCCGATTGAGTTTCAGTGCAGTTTTCTATCCGCAGACCGACGATCAATCAGAGCGGACCAATCAGACTCTTGAGGATATGCTCCGAGCTTGCGTTCTAGATTTTTGTGTTTGGATCGCCACTTTCCTTTGATAGAGTTTTCCTATAATAACAGGTTCCAGGAGAAGATTCAGATGGCACCCTTCGAGGCATTATGTGAGAGGAAATGTCAATCACCAGTTTGTTGGACAGAGCTCTGTGAGAGCAGTATTTTTGGACCACAGATTGTGCAGGAGACGAATGAAAAGATTCAGTTGATTTGGGATAGGTTGAGAGCGGCACAGAGCAGGCAGAAATCTTATGCAGACCGCCGTCGGCATAGACTTGAGTTCGTCGTTGTAGATCATATTTTCTTGAAGGTTTCTCCGATGAAGGGCGTGTTGAGATTTAGAAAGAAATGAAAGCTTAATCCCAGATATATAAGTTCCTTAGAGATTCACGAGCGTGACGGCGCAGCTGCTTATCGTTTAGCTCTTCTACCCAGCTTTCCAGATATTCACCCCGTGTTTCTTGTATCAATGCTCCGTAAGTACCTTCATGACCCCTCTCACACGATACAGCATCAGACAATCCAGCTGGAGCGCGATCTTTATTTCACCAAGCAGCCGATAGTCATTCTAGATCAGCAGGTGAAGAAACTGAAGTTTAAGGTTATACCATCCGTATAGGTTCTTTGACGTGGCCCGTGATTTGAATGATTTAGCGTGCTTGCGCTTTCTAAAAGATAGATCAAAAATATTTGTAACTGCAATCAAGAACGGCGTCGCTTTGCAGCTAGCCGGTGAGTACGGGTCGGTCCACAGGGATGTTGTGAATCTCCGATTCGCGCTTACGAGTTAATTCCGAAGGGTGTTCGGATTGATTATTATATCTAAAAATCTAATTAACCTAGGGCAATTATCTAGATCTATTCTTGCTAGGGCTAGGTTTAGGGATGATTTGGAAATGTAATTAAATCTCACCACTTTCTATACCCGAATGAAGATCTGTGAGGAGTTATGGTAATTATCAATAAAGTAGATTAGATCCGTTCGGGAAGGTGTTCCTTCCTCTAGGTTCTTGTCCTTCCTTTAGAGATCCTTATCGTAACCTCCATGGAAAACATCACACCCGGGCCTTTATACTACGGTATCACCGCTACCTCGAGGGATAGAGTGCCGTAGGGAGCGGTATGTGCATGTATGCATGGAGTCCTATTGTAAATATTTGGTGGGTAAGAAAGGGATGAGAGATCTCATCTCTCAAAATCCTTCCCAAAAGCTAAACCCTAAACAAGTTCCTAGGGCATGAAATTAAATCTACCTAGGGCAAGTAATTGAAATCTACACTAAGACAAGAAATTAAATTACTTACAGATGCATCTCTCCAATCATCCATGCAGGGTTGTCAGATCTGAATTTCTGAATAGAGAAGAAACACCGATGCTCTCCAAAAGATTTCTAAATTTTATTCATTAAAGGGAGGCATAAAGAATTACAATGATTAGAGTTCTATTTATAGAAAATAGAAACCCTAGGTTACATCTTGAACCGCATGTCTACAATTACAAATATACCCTCAGGAAATCTTTTCAGCGTCGCACAAAACTTTTGGTAAAAAATTATTTTTCTTTTCTCTTCTTCTGGCCGCGGAACCGCGGCAATGGTGGGCTTGGGCCGCGGTTCTGCGGCCCTTTGATGAGCTTAGCTGCTGAAATTTTTGGGTTATGTTCTGGATCTTTTTGGGCTTCTGGTTCTTTTGTTCTTTTGTCAATTGGGCTTCTACATTAGCTCCAGATCTTCAGTGAACCATTTGCAATGGATTTTTAACCGTCCGCTTTGTATTTTTGGACCTTGAGTTGCCTTGTTAATTGTGAACTATCTTTCGATGTAGGCTTGACTAAGATCCTCCCATTTGTTGGTCAAAAGTCCATATTTTCATCGTCTTTACATCGTTTTCACTGTTTCCTGTCCAAGAACCTGTAACATGTAACATGTAGCAGACATGCGTCAAAAGTACCTATTTATTTATAAAAAGAATAAGAATGGGGAATATAATAATGCAATATTATGTTGTGAACAAATACCCCCAAACTTATCTTTTGCTCGTCCTCGAGCAAACTTGTTTTTATTCGCTAAAATCCTAACCGCACTTTCGCAGGGAAACGCGATTGCACTGAGCACGTGCAACAAGCCGTTAAACCTCTAGGTGTCCCTAGTAGGAGGAGTGTTGTCTCCTGAGAGTTTTCAGCGGATTACACCCACAAAATCCTATCAATTCGGCTTTCGACTTTTGTTTTCCAATTAGGTTTTCTAACAAGGAATTCTATTATCTTCGACTCGTAAATTGTCCACCCATATTCTTCACACTTCCTCATCATTTAACTTAAGATTATATATGTTCTGCAGACTACTTAGCTTTCAACATCTCTTAAGTTTTCCTTCTAGGGTTCCATCTCCACTTAGGAATTTCTATCAACCCTTACTAAAGATACAAGTTCTATTCTTCACTCCTTTCTCTTATCTAAATCCCAATCATATACCCCTACGTGTGTGTATAAATCACCCTTACACTTAGAAATTCAAATCAAGCAATCATGCTCTCGTCCATTGTCCAAAGCACTTCTTAGTTAGTGAATTTTTAAATGAAATTTGCTTACACATCCTTCATGCGACCGTTAATACTTCTTGAGGTACCAACGACCGATTACAAAATGTGTTTGCACATTTAAGCGTAATTCCTAGTCTTGCAACACCCAAGGCTTTAGCAGTGACTCCCAAACCAGTTGGTCTAAGGCACTAGGTGATGAAGCACCCTCGCTCAATATATTTCTATTTTTGCAGCCTTAAGTAATCACAAAAACCAGTGTCCATTTTTTTATTCTTTATTCACTTTTTTTTTTTAAATTTCATTGGACTAAGGACTTTAGACTAGAGCATTTCAAGGTCTCTTCTACTATTCCAAGTTTCAAGATGCGTGATTGTGCAAGTTGTAGGGTATACATTTTCAGAATCTAGACTTAAGCTAGGAACTATTTTTCAAACTTATACTCTAATAAGAACATCAATACTCTTCCCTTGTTTCGACTTAGCCTAAAAAGTGAACCCAAAATTTGCCTATTTCTAAATAAACTACAAGGCATATACTTTCTACCGTTAAACTTTAAGGAAGGTTATCTTTAGGGTTTTTAACTTACTAAGTCTAAGATCTAGTTGTTCCTAGCTAGTTGACCTATTTGTCAAACTCAAGTCAATTAGCCAAAATTGAATACATTTATTTTTATAATTTTTGAAACTTTTCAAATTTTTATGGGTTTTCAAATAAGTATGCAAATGCAAAAATATGTACACATGAATGCGAAGGAAGAAGACGTACCGAGCATACCCCCAAACTTGAACTTGACAGTGTCCTCACTGTCATGCTAAACCAAGAGTGTAAAAATGCCGGCACTCCCCTGTTTATTTATTTATAATTTTTTTTATATTTTTAATGTTTTGGAATTTTTTTTTATTTTTTTATAGAAAAAGAAAACAAAAATATATATACATATATACAAAGATTCCCCCAAACTTAAGCTTGGCCTTGCACAAGCCAAAGGTTAGCACCAACCATTTAAAAATCTTATCGTGGAAATGGTATAGTTGGTGCCAGAAAATGAGAAGCATGCGAGACCGTGTGGAAAGAAGAATGGTAGAATATGGTCTCGGTGGGGGAGAAGAATGGCGAAAAGAAGAAGGAAGTGGAGTACGATCTTGAGGGTGTAAATTTAGTGAATAAATTAGCGCAATATGTGATGACCGATGTGTTAAAAGCGATTGCGCTAACCTATCAACCCGTCGGGAAATGGGGTCAAATCCCTCAAGATTCGCAAGAAAACATGGGTACGCCGAACTTGGTATAGGAGATGAAAGCGTAACGGTCATTTGTTCGGTCGGAACAATGGGACGGACGAAAGGGAGTGAATTAGGGATAGTATCTTTCTCACCGTAGTAAACTGTTTTGAACTTGAAAGATTCCATTAATGGTTCGAAACTACTATAATCAACCGAGTCTGATGGCTCATCTGAAAATGTAAAGGACTCAAACTCGGGCGGTGAGTCATCAACATCGTCCGAAAAGGTGAAACACTCGTAGGTGTTATCGTCTGTGAGAATTGTGTCAGATTCAAAGGAAAAGGTTTCAAGCTCACAGTCTTCAAGCGGGGTCGGAACGATAGGAAGGAGGGAGGGTGATATAACAGTCAAAGGTTCAGGAGGATGAATTGGAAAATCAGACACATCAAACAAAAATGATTCAACCTCAATATTATCCTCAAGACTCTCCTCAATACTATCCTCAATATTCAACTCTTCCATGCCATTATCATCAAAATCTAGACGCATATGAGATTCGGGAGAAACATTTAACAACTCAGGATGATGATTTGAACATAAAATTTCAAGCAAATCGACAGGTTCATCATCCGAAATATTCCCGGCGTCTATATCCTCAATCAAGTGAAAATCAATTTCTTTAGACACCTCATCAAAAGCATGGATATCTATCGATTTAGGTTCTAGAGTGGAGGTGTAAAGATCGAAACGATTAGGTGCGGTTTCACTCGAAAGGGGATCCTCACAATCTGGCAAATCAAACACTACAAAATCACACAACTCATTTTTATTTTCAGCAGGTGAACTATTTAGGGCAATCGATGGAAAACAGGAGTTGTGGGCTTCAATTGGGTAAGGGTAGGTGTGATTTGGAAATCCTCTCTCATTCTCATTCTGTCCAACCGCCTCCTCATAAATTGAAAATTTTGGTGCTAGCGGGAAACTAGCTACCGGTTCAGTAGGTTGCATAAGGGCGGCCACGGACACTTCCACATTCCTAACCATTTTGTTTGTTGCTGCGATATACGCCTCCAACGCCTCTTCCAAACTAGACTTTGGTGGTAAGGTGGTTTCGGGAAAAGATTCGAAATTGTGTGGATATGCAAAACTCCCAACAGGCTGTGTAGAATCAATGTCTAGTGAAGGTGGTAAGGTCGGGTTGGACTGGTAGGAAGTGGGTGGTAGGACAGGGGTAGGGTCTACATGTGGATAAAAATATGAATAATCTTGTGGATCCTTAGAACTAGATGTGTGGAGAGGGGTGAAAGATCGGCTGCGAGATTGAGCAATGTGCTCAGCAATGGACATCGGCCTAGGAGTGTCAGAAGGTCTCGAAAGAGTGGTATCAACATATGGAAGTGGTGAAGGTTGACTTGGTTGACACAAAGTGGGTTGAAAAGTCAAACTGTTTCTCCTTGACTCCTCTATATGATCTTTCAAAGATTTTTTAGGCACGGATGGATCGTCTTTAAATTGACCGAACACATTGACATATGATGCAAAATTAGGTTCGGGATACCAAAGTTCGGCTAATGATGTTTTATGTGGGGTACCCATGTTAAAAGAAGGGGAAAAGGAAAGAAAGTTTGTTGTGCAAGGATTTATTTGCGGCTAAAAAATTTTTGCAAGCTCTATAAAATATTTGTCCTTTTTATTTTCATTTTTCATTGATTTTTTTCTTTCTCTTTATTTGGAAAAATTTTTTGTTGCAAAAAGATTTTAAAGAAAAGATATGCAACAGCAAAATATTTTATAGAAAAGATATGCAACAGCAAAATATTACTTGCAATCAATTATTATTTTAAGCATATCACAAGAATCTTTATTTGGAAAGAATTGTTGCAAAAAGATATTCGAGAAAAGATATGCAACAACAAAATATTTCTTGCAATCAATTTAGTTCAAGTGGGGCCCAAAAATCCTGCACAAGATCGTTATTTGGAAGGGAATATATTTTTAAAGCACACAAAATCTTGCAGGCATTATTCAGAAAATATATTAAAATTTGCAGAGGAGAATTAACAGAGGAGCTTACAGCGCAAATTACAGAGGATGATGTCACCAAAAGAGCGCGTTTCCGCGGTCAAAGGAGGCCCACCGCGGCGGTTCCGCGGCTAAACGTGCGAGACACGTGTTCAGATTTTGCTGACGTCACCAGATGGCGGCGCTTCCGCTGCGGGAGCAGAGAAATGCGGCGGATCCGCGGTATTTTGGACCATTCAGATCTCCAAATTTTCTCTGGTGTTCTGTTGAATTAATCCCTTGCTGTTTAGATCTTATGATTTCCGTTTCGCCTTCTGGAAATTTCCAGATCATCTTTGTATATCCTGCAAAATTAAAACAGCAAAGTATCCCTTCCAAAAATAATAGATTATATATCTTTTTATATTTTTTTGATTTTTCAGATTTTTATGAATTTTTAAATTTTATGATTACCGCGAAATTGCGAAAAGAAAATTCTACGCCATCCCCGGCAACGACGCCATTTGATTTAATGGTTTAGCGTGCTTGCGCTTTCTAAAAGATAGATCAAAAATATTTGTAACCGCAATCAAGAACGGCGTCGCTTTGCAGCTAGCCGGTGAGTACGGGTCGGTCCACAGGGATGTTGTGAATCTCCGATTCGCGCTTACGAGTTAATTCCGAAGGGTGTTCGGATTGATTATTAAATCTAAAAATCTAATTAACCTAGGGCAATTATCTAGATCTATTCTTGCTAGGGCTAGGTTTAGGGATGATTTGGAAATGTAATTAAATCTCACCGCTTTCTATACCCGAATGAAGATCTGTGAGGAGTTATGGTAATTATCAATAAAGTGGATTAGATCCGTTCGGGAAGGTGTTCCTTCCTCTAGGTTCTTGTCCTTCCTTTAGAGATCCTTATCGTAACCTCCATGGAAAACATCACACCCGGGCCTTTATACTACGGTATCACCGCTACCTCGAGGGATAGAGTGCCATAGGGAGAGGTATGTGCATGTATGCATGGAGTCCTATTGTAAATATTTGGTGGGTAAGAAAGGGATGAGAGATCTCATCTCTCAAAATCCTTCCCAAAAGCTAAACCCTAAACAAGTTCCTAGGGCATGAAATTAAATCTACCTAAGGCAAGGAATTGAAATCTACACTAAGACAAGAAATTAAATTACTTACAGATGCATCTCTCCAATCATCCATACAGGGTTGTCAGATCTGAATTTCTGAATGGAGAAGAAACACCGATGCTCTCCAAAAGATTTCTAAATTTTATTCATTAAAGGGAGGCATAAAGAATTACAATGATTAGAGTTCTATTTATAAAAAATAGAAACCCTAGGTTACATCTTGAACCGCATGTCTACAATTACAAATATACCCTCAGGAAATCTTTTCAGCGTCGCACAAAACTTTTGGTAAAAAATTATTTTTCTTTTCTCTTCTTCTGGCCGCGGAACCGCGGCAATGGTGGGCTTGGGCCGCGGTTCCGCGGCCCTTTGATGAGCTTAGCTGCTGAAATTTTTGGGTTATGTTCTGGATCTTTTTGGGCTTCTGGTTCTTTTGTTCTTTTGTCAATTGGGCTTCTACATTAGCTCCAGATCTTCAGTGAACCATTTGCAATGGATTTTTAACCGTCCGCTTTGTATTTTTGGACCTTGAGTTGCCTTGTTAATTGTGAACTGTCTTTCGATGTAGGCTTGACTAAAATCCTCCCATTTGTTGGTCAAAAGTCCATATTTTCATCGTCTTTACATCGTTTTCACTGTTTCCTGTCTAAGAACCTGTAACCTGTAACATGTAGCAGACATGCGTCAAAAGTACCTATTTATTTATAAAAAGAATAAGAATGGGGAATATAATAATGCAATATTATGGTGTGAACAGCCCGAATGGCGAAAAGGGTCACGTGGGAAACCGAGGACGAGATGCGAAAGAAATATTCCCATCTCTTCGAGGGTACGCATAGTTAAATTTTAAATTCGGGGACCGAATTTCTTTAAGGGGGGAAGATTGTAACGTTTTAAAAATCGTTTAGGTGAAATTTCCGATAATCGGTAAAATAACCGGTGTTTTCCGTAAAAAACAAGATATAATTATTTTTCAACATAGACTTAAATTTACTTATTTTAGCCATGTAATGGCTAGTATTGATATTTAATTGGTCACTTATAAATTGTTAGTTTACTTAAATATTTTTTCTTAATTAATTAATTTTAATATTATTTTAAGCTTTCACTAATACATTTAATTAGTGATAATTACAAATTAGTTTGGGTTATCTACAAGTTGTTGTCACGATCCAAAATTTAGCACGTGACGTCCCTTAAACTACGTAACGTCTCCAGGCGTAACGTATTTCAAGTAAGCCAAAAACCCAACAATCTAAACATCAAAAGTAGTAAGTGATAATAACATTGTTAAAACTTTTGAAATTTCAATCAAAATTTTTTAAAGTCCAAATTTACTTCCTTTAAAATTTTGGCAGCACCTTCTTTGTAAAACAAACCCCC
This sequence comes from Agapanthus africanus, assembly GCA_030015575.1. Classification (NCBI taxonomy): domain Eukaryota; kingdom Viridiplantae; phylum Streptophyta; class Magnoliopsida; order Asparagales; family Amaryllidaceae; genus Agapanthus; species Agapanthus africanus. Next base: position 401,212,785 of record CM057350.1, on the reverse strand, counting down.
AAAAAGGGTACAACAAAAGATATAAGTAAAGCATCCCCAAACGGGAGCAAATCCACGCCCAAAGGCGGAAAACAATCACCACAACAGATATACAACGCCGTAGCGAAGAAAAAGACGATACAGAGAGAACAACATGAAAATCTCCAAGTCACCAAAAAATATACAATATCGTCCTCACAACTCGTCTCTAAGTCAATACATGAAATAGTAGATGGAGAGTACTGGATACAACGAATATACAATGAGAAACATCGGATAACCGCAAAATCTACCTATAGCAAAACTGCACCCAGTCAGCCGTAGCGGCATCCGCTGCAAAAGATGATACGATAGATGAAAGCCCTGCCTCGACTGCCCTGAGGGACTACCTGCAAAACACTGTGGCACAACGGGGGTGAGTTACCAACTCGTAAATAACATATGCAGGTAATCGCAAGTATGCACGTACTGCGCGAATCTATCACATGCAAGCTAATAGCAATAAATGGCCATATGTATGCAACGGTCGTGAAAGGTACTCTATCAGGTACAACTAATACATGAAGCAATTGTTGGGCTTCCCTTGCACCTAGTCTAGGGTTTGGTAGCATCACGCATGCGACTTTAAAATTTTAGAGAGGTGCAAAGCAAGTTAACCATGAATCATGCTAGAATTTCTAGGGTAACAAGTATGTATCACATACAAAGAAGTAAAGAGATATGGATTACAACCTTTGTAGTCCGTTCCTTCACTTCATAAGCTCCGTGTTGAGGTCCCTTCGCTGCGATCATCATGAACTCCGACTCTCGAGAGGCTCCATGAAGAGAATGATGCACCTTGCTTGAAGACTTCACTAATCCAAGATGATCTACCTTGAAGAATCTCAAACCCAAGCTCTTGCTTTACTAATCAAGTATTAGCGAAGCAAACACCATAATCTAAGTGGCTAGAATAGATGAGGATGATGAAGTAGGAATTTTGCTCTCTTTTGTTTTCATATTCTCACTCATTATCATCACTTATGAAAAAGCTAGTGAAGCTTTTCATCAAGAAGAAAGAAGAAGAAGATGCTCAAATCCTTTTGTGATGAATAATGAATTATTGTGTTGTGGTTACAAATCAACCATGGGTTAATAATGACGGCTTAACCTTTGTAGAGAATCAACTAGAGTTAATGGTTTGGATTGGGTTAAATAATATTTTCACAAAATATCAAGAATGAAGACAAAAGTCAAAGCTTCATGGAAGCTTCATGCAAAAGCTAACCCTAATCAAAACCCTAACCAAGTTTAAACCCTAAACCTTTGTTAAATTTGTAACCCTAACATGTTACAATATTATATATCACATATACAATATATTTTGTAACAAAAGAAAATAATACTATTAACATATATCGCATATATATCAATGTATTATCCCGTAAGAAAATGAATCAAGAAAGCAAGCTTATATTAGTTAATGCAATGTATTATATCTCATACATAATATACATTAAATTATTAAATCAACACTTGATCCGACAACCCGGCTATAATACATATAATCGACTAATATAACATATACCATTTCATCGAATCAACACTTGATCCGATGACCCGAATATATCACATATACTCGGCCGATATCTCATATCGCGAGAATAGAATACGGTATCTCATATCGTATCATTCTCGGTCCCGTACATATCACATATGTGCTCCTACTCTGTTTTGCCCGAGCCAGGAAACCTCTGTGTAGGACTCTAAAGAATCGTCAATACGCCGGCAGTAGGTGATGATCATATCAAACACCCACAAGCTGCAAGCGGTCAGCTAAACGTAAAAGCTACCCAAGTATTGAGCGATCAGAAGATCAACAAGCAAGCCTGTACATTCTCCTGCGAATCCAATCAGTAACACTCTCGTACAGTCCGGTCTCTTCGTCTGATATATCGCATATCTCGCCTCGGGGTGGTAAACGTCAGACCCCTGTAGCTTGATAAGTCGCGTCGATATGAGGTCCATAACAGTTCGAGAAACTACTGATAACACTTACCAGTATATTTCAGCAATCCTGGCTAGGGATTTCCAGTTACAGCCAATCGAACACAACGCAACATCAACTCCCTATACCGGAAGAGACGAAACCCCTCCTATCGCTCGTTGCCTCCATGTGATTCGGGGCTGTACCTAAAAGCCACCGTTTTGCACGCCCTCTTGGACATGGTATGATGGAAATCAAAGCACATTGGGAATCACACAAGACTCTATGACGATCTCGGGTTTACAGACTAACCTGTACCAGTGTCTCCAGAGAACTGCCATCTAACGTGAGGTATAATACCATCTGGGAGTTCTCGGTGAGTCCGTTCAGTGTACCCAGTCTCCACTGAGCACCCGTATACTATCTCTGATGTCAAACACCAATGGATATTGGATCATCCATCACCCATCTACATGGGTCAAGAAGCATACGCTAGTCTACTCTGGTATATCGAGGCCCTGTCTCGATACACCTACGACTAGGAACATTTGAAGGATGTACTTAGCGACTACACTGTTCCCACTAGTATGATCTGCATCATAGTCCTGGTAGTCAAGTACTCATCCTAAGGGCTTTATCAACATGTAACATAGAGACTATCAGAGTACATGTTAAGATAAAGAGCAACCAGATAGCATACTATCATGTCGAGCAAGAAAGTCCTCCATATATATATCTAAGCATCCACTACAATATACATCGTATGTACAGTAATGGCCTCTAGGGCATACATATCACTATCAATCTCCTACTTGCATTAGGGCCATCTGTTGTGGTATCTCATACCCAACAATCAGCTGTGGTTGAAGTATCTCATACTCAACCATCCCATAAAAGTCTCTGCTGGGAAATAGGCTTTTGTGAGTGGATCCGTGCTGTTGTCCTCTGTATCTACTCTCCTGACCTCGATCTCCCTAGAGATCAACCATCTCCATGATCAGGTGATACTGCCCAAGAATATATCTAGATCTCAGATGGGAAGGGGTTTCCTAGGCATAAGCCACAACTTTATTGTCACACAATAGTAGGAACGAAGTTCATCACATGAACTTATATATATCCAGACTACCTCTTTGGTAGTATCCTTGGTAGCCATGTATATAGCCTTTATCGTCTAGTTAGTCACGGTATCCAGCTTGGAACACTTCCAACATACCGTCCCTCCACTGAGGGTAAAGGCAATGCCTGTGACTGACATTCAGTCGACCTTATCACCCTGAAACCATTCCAGTGATTCTTTCCAGGATCGATTGATACCATCTCACTACACCTAGTGAGAATCCTAATATCCAATTAGATCTATCTCATAGATCCAAAATCCAGGATTCAAGAGGTATCACCTTGAACCTATTTGGAGAATCTTTATGATAAGAGGAGATTGTCCGAGCGAAGCATAGGAAACTCCTTCCCTATCAAGAGTATATCTTCCACGTACAATACGAGGAACACCACCATACTGCCTACTACCTTTTTGTATATACAAGGTTCATCTACCATTTTGATGAAGTCAAACTCTATGACTACCACATCAAAACAGATGTTCCATCTCCGCGATGCCTGCTTTAACCTGTAAAGTAACTTGCACACGTTTCCGCTACTCCCACTGTCTACGAAGCCCTCTGGCTATGTACTTACAGACGCCTTCTTTTAAATCATCATTTAGAACAGCAGTCATGACACCCAACCACCAGATATCGTAGTTATGGTATGTAGAAGTGGCAAGTAGGATCTGGATGGACTTAAGCATAGACACTAGAAAAGGTTTCATCATTATCCATACCTGGTCGATGATGAAAACTTTTTGCAATAAGCCTTAGCTTTGAAAGTCTCAACTTTTCCATCTACACCTAGTAATCTTCTCAAGATATACTTACTTCTGATGGGGATTTAACCCTTCAGATAAAGCAACCAAAGTCCATACTTTGTTGGTGTATACAGATTCCATCTCAGATCACTTAGCATCCAGCCATTCTTACCGAGTCCCCACTCTTGATGGCCTGCTCGAAACTAGTTGGGTCATCATCACATGATGCAATCCTCGCTCCCACTGTCATAGAGAAACCGAAGTATCTCTCAAGTTGATGAGGAACCCTACCAGATCGGCGGAGAGGCTGAGGTTCGTTGGGATCTATTGAATCCTCTGGGTTTACCAAATCATCAGCTGCAGTTTGTATAGTTGGAACTCTTTCCAGTTCTACCTCATGACCACTAATTACTTTACAAGAAATTCCCTTTCCAAAAGGTGTCATGCTGAGAATCAAAACACCTTTTATTCCTCAGAGTGGTAGAAGATATTCCCTTGTGAATGCTTGGGATATCCAACAAACTTCCACAGAACTGACCTTGCCTCGAGCTTGTCTGGATCATGCTTTTAGACATAGGCCGGACAACCCCAAATCTTAACATCCTTAAGAGATGGGCTCTTCCCATAGCATATCATATATGGAGTGGTAGGCACCTGATTTGATTAGAACCATATTCAATAAGTATGCAGCTTCACAAGTGCATAACCCCCAAAAGAAAATAGGCAACTCAGTAATACTCATCATAGAGCACACCATATCTCATAGGGTGCGTTTGCTCCACCCCGATTCACCGACGCGCTGTGGTGTATACGGAGGAGTAATGCTGATAGAGAATCTCATTCTCCTTTAGAATAATCCAGGAATTCCATGCTCAAGTATTCTCCTCCCTGATCACATCAAAGGACATAATACTTATACCCGTTTTGGTTCTCTACCTCTAACTTATATTCATTGAATTTCTCAAAAGGTTCAGACTTGTATTTCAACAGGAACATATGTTCGAATCTAAAGAGATAATCAGTGAATGTAATGAAGTACAAAGAACCGGTCCTGGCATGTGTAGACAGGGGTCCTTACATACATCATCATGTATCAATCCCAAGAGTTCACTAACTCTTTTTCTGTTTCCAATAAACGGAGCTGTAGTCATCTTATCTTTGTGACATGACTGGCAAGTTTCACAAGATGTAAATTCAAACTAATTTAAATATACATCTAAATGTAACTTAGCTAGTCGGGTCGCAGTTGAAATGACCTAGTCTACAAATACCTCAAGAAGGATTCATTCATTTCTGAACTCTTCCTCTTGTGTTTGTTCTGTACATTAAGAACCGTAGTTTGATTTAGAACGTCTATGCTTTTAGATAACGTGCCTGAACCAATCAATTCTTGATATAGGAAATGTTCAAAACATTATCAAACAATACAAAATTATATCCTTCTTTACGGATAAAGAGATTGATATGATGTTGTATATCAGGTTTGGTATCTAATAACATTCGTTCAGAATCAATGTATTTGGTAATACAGGGTGACAACTGCTAACAAACTTGGCTGCAACACTTGCACCATTGCTAACTCTTGAAACTTGTCACCCGTTCTCTGTTCTCTACCTATCTTTAGCCCATGTAACATATTACATATGTAGGATCCTTATCCGATATCTCATACCCAGGACGTAAAGGATACTGAGAAACAGTTCTCGGTAATGAACACATCCGAAGAAGATGCATCATCATGTACTTTCTTCATTTGGGCGGCACGGGAATTCTGGTAATCCCGAATTTCCTGCTCGGTCTTATAACAATTATAAGTTGGAGCGGGTACAACGTTCCCCAGCGCAGTATAACAAGCGGGTTCGGTCAATACATCCATATTATTATCTTGATTAAGGCATGACATGGTCGCTACCTGGAGAGAGAGAGAGAAGAAAACACTCTGCGTGCACTCTTGCAAGATCAGATTGGTTATTATTTTATCTAATCAGGATGGCTCCCACTGTTTTAGTCAAATCTTCCTTCAAACCCTAAAAGGAAAGACTAGCCGGGAATAATTACACCCTACAATTTCGCCAATCTTTCAGCTAGACCAGTGCCGGTACTTTGAGGGAGGTTCCCCGTGCTTTCGCACGGACCTAATTAAAATAAACCTCGTTTTCCCAGGGGCGTAACCCCGTTAACACTTTTCTAGACACCTACTTGATCGGCTATTTGTAATGTGTAAAACTCTCCCAGGAGTAACTCTTACTCGCAGCGGGTATCGGGATCCAACTATCTCATAGGAGGTATGCAATCTCATTGCAAATTTCAACACTTGAAATTCCCGATAATATTTTGCCCCGAGCGATCTATGACCTTGGCAAGGTCAACAAACTATAGACCGCAAGTCAAGTTCAACCCGTCATTTCCCGATTGAATTAAACCCACCCGCACGACCCTTGGGTAAGGTCAACAAAGTCGCACGACTACCATAACAAAATCGCATCATATGCTTATACAGATAAGCACTAATCAGCTACCGCACACTACGCCTTGGCTAAGGTCAACAAACACAGCACGAATACTAATTAGTACTTATCTGAAATGACGGAGGGCAACGACTAGTTTTTAAGAAAACCTTTTGCGTAATGAACTTGATATCGTCGTAGAATCGAGTGATTTTTAATGTAGTGTTTTTGAGGCCTTTACTAGTTTTGCTGAAGAGGTCATTCCCGGTGAAGGGATCTCGGCTCTTTCCTTATCGAATAAGGTGCAGGATATTTCACAAATACCGCTATGCAAAGCAAAACTATAGAAGCAATCAAAAGACAAACCGAGGGTTATAGCATCTACTAGTTTCGCTAAAGAGGTCATTCCCGGTGAAGGGATCTGGGCTCTTTCTTTATCGAATAAGGTGCTGGATGTTCTACAAGGAACACCGCTACGCAAAGTTAGAACTAGAGCTACCAGTTTTCGAGACAAGTTTCTACAATATCTTTAGGTTTCTTTTATTTCATTAATCTTATTAATGAAGTCCCATTTTATTATGCTTCACAAGCATCAGATATGAAACGAAATCAACAATATATAATATATATCTCATATATATAATATAAACATTCGCCTCAGGCAGTAATATAATCTCATCACAGATCATTGCAGCAGAAGAACATATATGAAATATTGGATATACTAGGAGGTCCGTGTTTTAATACGAGCCTGTATAAAACACGGATTCCACGGTCGCGATGAATAGCCAATCCGACAACCCTACACCTCTACGAGAGCAGCAAGCAACCCTACCAATTCTAGAGTTAGGAGACCCGGTCTCGACTCCTTGAGATGGCCTCCCACTGGACTCTAGAACCCGGTTACTTGTGCTCCCCGCCTTGGGTCAATCCTAATACGGAAAAGTAAATAATATACAATGGTGACATCATCCTCAGCCCGGAAGTGCCCCAATAAAAGACTATTACATTAAATGAATTTTACATGAATGAAAATGAAAAACTCTCATCTCACATAAAACCCCCGGCTATTCAAAACACGACGATCAAATATAGCATATCACAGCAACACATAATATCTCATATCATCAACGTAAGTAAATATGCGTACCCCAATTGTCGTTGATGTATAGCAACGAAACCGGCGATACACCACATATTACACTTATGGTCGTAGAAAAGAAAGTGAAAAACTACAACAGTTGGAATCCGCAACCACCTTAGACATCATAAACCCAACGTATCTCATACTTTGGATTTCATGCCTAACAAAATGAATTCCTTAGACATCGCATGCCTATCAATTATAAACCCCGCATTTTAGTCTCAATATCGAAAACACTTTTCAATATCTAGTCGGGAAATTTAACAAGATTCCCGACATCCTGATCGAATGCTCGTCGGAAACTTTAGTAGACGGCCGCGTCCCCGATACAGTCAACGAAGTTCACTAAGGCGGAACACCGCTGCCGCGAGCACCCGAACGGATGCTTTAGGCAACGGGGTTCTCCTACAGTCACTTGGTCGGGGATATGGAGCGTGGCTATCTATTAAGTTTACCCGGCGAGTATCCGCGTACGCTACATGATTGCGACGGACTTTTGATCGCATCAAAATCTCGTGGCAACCGATCAAATTAGACTAAATTGCTAGATTTATAACATTCAAATTAGTTATCTCATAACTACTTGTGGATTCCAAAGATTGTATCACATTCCAGAATATCATGACGATGCTTAATGTTTCAATCGAATCAACATACACACACATATTACCCCCGTGAGCTCAACACCTGAGCAAAGTCAAAACACTCAAAAACCGTGCCACAGTGTCCATGGTCTAGCCGTAGAAGGAGTTAACCAACGCCTCACCTATGACACCACGGAACTACGGCAAACCTGAAGGTTCGATCGCGGTTCCGTGGGCATAGAATAGAGTTAAGGTTATTATGTCTTCTAGGGGGTCCATAGGGGTACTTGCACAGTTTAACGAGTACAATCAACTTCGGAAAATTACAACACTTGGAAATTTCAGCGGGGTACAAAATGTGGTGTGCCATGTTCAATCGAACTTCTAAAAATAGTCAAGGTTACCAATACAGTGTTAAATTATACGACTACGAAGCACTACGAATTAGCCCCAGGTCAAACCAATCATCACATGAAAATTGGGCTAAATAAACAATACTAGGAAACACAAACTGGAGACAAATGAGCATAGGAGGAATACGGAGGCCAGAGGAAGCACCAAGGCCGGCCTAGCCAGAATTTTGCCTTGTGTGGCCGGTTCAAAACTGGTCCCCCACCCCCGTATTTCACCCATGTTCATATAATGCTCGAAAGACCATTCTGCATCTGTTTGAAAAAATTTTAAAAGACTTTTTTGAAAATTTACAGAGAGCAAAAAAGGGTATTCATAATATCGTTTTTCGAAGTGGTTTTCATTTTCGTAATTGTTATAACACCGTATCTAGAATTCTAGTTTGGCTCTGATACTACTGTTGGGATTCCCTTGCACCTAGTCTATGGTCTGGTACCATCACACATACCACTTTAAAATTTTAGAGAGGTGCAAAGCAAGTAAACCATGAATCATGCTAGAATTTCTAGGGTAACAAGTATGTATCACATACAAAGAAGTAAAGAGATAGGGATTACAACATTTGTAATCCGTTCCTTCGCTTCATAAGCTCCGTGTTGAGGTCCCTTCGCTGCGATCATCATGAACTCCAACTCTCGAGAGTCTCCATGAAGAGAATGATGCACCTTGCTTGAAGACTTCACTAATCCAAGATGATCTACCTTGAAGAATCTCAAACCCAAGCTCTGGCTTTACTAATCAAGTATTAGCAAAGCAAACACCCTAATCTAAGTGGCTAGAATAGATGAGGATGATGAAGTAGGAATTGTTCTCTCTTTTGTTTTCATATTCTCACTCATTATCATCACTTATGAAAAATCTAGTGAAGCTTTTCATCAAGAAGAAAGAAGAAGAAGATGCTCAAATCCTTTTGTGATGAATAATGAATTATTGTGTTGTGGTTACAAATCAACCATGGGTTAAGAATGAAGGCTTAACCCTTGTAGAGAATCAACTAGAGTTAATGGTTTGGATTGGGTTAAGTAATATCTTCACAAAATATCAAGAATGAAGACAAAAGTCAAAGCTTCATGAAGCTTCATGGAAGCTTCATGCAAAAGCTACTCTAATCCAAACCCTAACAAAGTTTATACCCTAAACCTTTGTTAAATTTGTAACCCTAACATGTTACAATATTATATATCACATATACAATATATATTGTAACAAAAGAAAATAATACAATTAATAAGAAAATAATACAATTAACATATATCGCATATATATCAATGTATTATCCCGTGAGAAAATGAATCAATAAAGCGGGCTTATATTAATTAATGCAATGTAATATATCTCATATATAATATACATTAAATTATCGAATCAATACTTGATCCGATAACCCGGCTATAATACATATAACAGACTAATATAACATGTACAATTTCATCGAATCAACACTTGATCTGCTGACCCGACTATATCATATATACTCGGCCGATATCTCATATCGCGAGAATAGAATACGGTATCTCATATCGTATCACTCTCGGTCCCGCACATATCACATATGTGCTCCTACTCCGTTTTGCCTGAGCCAGGAAACCTTTGTGTAGGACTCTAAAAAATCGTCAATACGCCGGCAGTAGGTGATGATCATATCGAACACCCATAAGATGCAAGCGGTCAGCTAAACGTAACAGCTACCCAGGTATTGAGCGATCAGAAGATCAACAAGCAAGCCTGTACATTCTCCTGCGAATCCAATCAGTAACACTCCCGTACAGTCCGGTCTCTTCGTCTGATATGTCGCATATCTCGCCTAGGGGTGGTAAACGTCAGACCTATGTAGCTTGATAAGTCGTGTCGATATGAGGTCCATAACAGTTCGAGAAACTACTGATAACACTTACCAGTAAATCTCAGCAACCCTGGCCAGGGATTTCCATTTACAGCCAATCGAACACAACGCAACATCAACTCTCTATACCGGAAGAGACGAAACCCCTCCTATCGCTCATTGCCTCCATGTGATTCGGGGCTGTACCTAAAAGCCACCGTTTTGCATGCCCTCTTGGATATGGTATGATGGAAATCAAAGCACATTAGGAATCACACAAGACTCTATGACGATCTCGGGTCTACAGACTAACCTGTACCAGTGTCTCGAGAGAACTGCCATCTGACGTGAGGTATAATACCATCTAGGAGTTCTCGGCGAGTCCGTTCAGTGTACCCAGTCTCCATTGAGCACCCGTATACTATCTCTGATGTCAAACACCAATGGATATTGGATCATCCATCACCCATCTACATGGGTCAAGAAGCATACGCTAGTCTACTCTGGTATATCGAGGCCCTGTCTCGATACATCTACGACTAGGAACATTTGAAGGATGTACTTAGCGACTACACTGTCCCCACTAGTATGATCTGCATCATAGTCCTGGTAGTCAAGTACTCATCCTAAGGGCTTTATCAACATGTAACATAGAGACTATCAGAGTACATGTTAAGATAAAGAGCAACCAGATAGTATACTATCATGTCGAGCAAGAAAGTCCTCCATATATATGTCCAAGCATCCACTACAATATACATCGTTTGTACAGTAATGGCCTCTTGGGCATACATATCACTAACATCAATAATATAGCAATATGTGTATGCAACAGTCATGAAAGGTACTCTATCAGGTACTACTCATACATGAAGCATTGCATATAAAATAAATTCGGAGTATCGGATAAAACATGTCATCCTCACGGAATCCTCATCGTGGCAAGACCAGTGTCTATCAAGACAATCTAAATCCCAAATTGCTCAAATCGACCCTTAGATCGGCCCTCATGTCGGCCATCAGATCGGCCCTCATATCGACCATAATATCGGCCTTCATATCCACCATAATATCGGCCCTCATATCCTGTAAGTCTCAAGGAACCGGAGTGTCAAACATCGACACCCGAAAACATTAAGAAATCAATAAATATAATTTCATCGATCATTATATATGTGTACATATATAACAGCGTCCTATACAACTGATATATATAAATAGGAGAAAAACATCATACGAATATAAATATGCAACATGAAACTGTAATATGAGCATATAAATGAAAAACTGCTATTTAGCTGCAACAAGTTATTAATATATCATGTAGTTCCTAATATCTAAAATCCAATGCAACATCATATAAAGGTGTACATGTAAATATAACAAGGTATATTGGTGTACATGTAAGTATGTATGCAAGATGTACAGGTAGCTATATCTCATATGTGTATATACTTGTCACTAATGGTACCCTTCCATATAGGTATATATATAGCTAGCATGTAGGTATGGCAAGGCATATGTGTAGGCATGTAGGTATACAGGTATGCTATATGTTATATGCGCAAAGGACATGAATAAATATCTAAATGTCACTAATCGTACAAAATCACATAGGTATGTGTGTTGTGCGTGTCATGGTAATTATCGACGGTGTGTGGGGCATACAATCATTGCTCGTGCGACATGAACCGTCAATAATAGTGCAGTGTCCAATGGGTACAAGTCTAAGCACAACAAGTAATGATATGAAATGAGTTCATGCACAATCTCTATATATGCAAATAAACGTGCGGCTAATGTCATATCATACCTAGCCCAGACGCATAACGCCTTGCGGGCGATTCCCCTGTAGATGTTAAATCTACTCACTGATGATCTTGGCTAAGTAAAGCCAACCTCTCGCTTCCCCTCCTTCGCAGCGTCCGAAGTCCCCGCCTGCGATCCTAAAATCATAAAACAACAAAGCAAGTGTATATTAGAAATCGACCAATAACACGTACAAACTAAGTTTGACCGACGCGTCAACTCCAAACATACTCTCAAGTATTTCTTAAGTGGCTAATGTGCATAGCGACACTACGAAACCAACTCAAGAGAAAAAGCTAAACAAAGTACACGCACCGTGTCGGATAACGTAATACACGTAGTCATAACACTAGAAACAAGCTATGTGATTCCAGATTTTGTATACAGTAAAAACCCAAAAATCAAACATGACCAAACACACCTAAACCAGAGCAGACAGCTACCCACAAAAACTCACACCCGAACTCCTCCAAAAATCCTAGGTCGTCGGATCTTCATAGGGTATCGCCGGCCAAGGTCCGAGCCTAGGGGTTCGTGCTTCGGGTGTAGGCTCAAGGTCACTGGTACAACACAACTACATTGCTAGATTTTCAAGTACACACACTGGGTCACAGCAGATCACAGATATCATATATTGACACTAAAAATACGATATGTGCACTAAACGATACTTTAAGTGTTCTAAACTAAAAATAAAAGGCTACACAACACTATAAGCAACTACTTAACAGATAGAGGTCATTACCTATCCACAAAAGCTCCAAGATCCTAGCTTTCCAAGGTCCAAGGCATCCAAGAGGCAAAACAAGGTTTAAGAAGTGATTTTTGTGAGTTTTGATGAAGTTTTGTGTAGGATTAGTAAAAGAATGATAAGTGTTCAGTTGAGAACGAGAGGACTATGGGAAATAATGAAAGAGATATGAGAAATGAGAGGATGAAAGGATAGAGAGAGAGAGAGGTGAGAATAATGAGAGAGAGAGGTGAGTGCACCCTTGCATTAACTCACACATTAATACAAGCCATGACTCCCCATGCCACCTCTTCCCAAAACAAATCACAAAGAAGAAAATATCTTCTCTCTCATACAAATATCAAAGGTTAGGGTTAAGGTTTAATCAAAGGATTAGGATTAGATCAAAGTGTCATGGTTGCTAAACTAGATTAACAAAAACACACCCTCACATTAACATGCACAAGTATATGCATGCCATAACAAATAATAATAAATTATTAATTAAATGTTATAAAATGTGAGGAAACCGAAATGGTAAACTTTTTACAGAAAACCTGCACTATCGCCTAATTAACACTAATCGAAATCCTTAGGCGTTGCAATCTCCCCCATTAAAGAAAATTCGTCTCCGAATTAAAATTCTTATTATGCATACCTTCAAAGAGATGAGTGCAAAACTCCCAAATCTCGCTTGCAGCCTCCCAAGCGATCACTTCACTATACGGCTACGCCAAAGAAAATCTCCACAGATAGCAAGACCCTTGACCGAAGTTTCTCTACCTGCCGATCCGCTAACACTATCGACTGCCGATGAACGAAAAGATCGCGTGCAAGCTAAATGGTCTGACGTTGAAACATGTGAGAAAGTTCATGAAGGTATTTGCAAGGGTATCGACACAAGGAATACGGGGTGAATACTGAAAAATCTGGGCGGAAGTGCCAAATTATAGACAACGGTACTAACTCACTTCAAGGATCTCAAAAGGACCTACAATCTAGGACTAAGCTTCCCAAAACTCAACACGCCATTCATCGGAAAAAAACCGTAGGAATACATGATATCCCTCTACGAACTCATGTCTACGACCACCACGGTCGGCACAAGACTTCTGTCTGCACTGGGCTGCTCTCATCCTGACTTGAATCTACTGGATCTTCTCCGAAGCCTCTAGACTAGCTGGGGTCCAAAATCCTACTCTCGCGGAGTCAGTAAAACAAACGGGCGATCGACACAACCTACCACACAAGGCCTGAAAGTTGTCAACTGAAACATCTCCTGATAACAATTATCATAGGAGAACCCCATTAATGACAAGTGACGATCCCACAGCCAACAAACACTTAGTACGTACGCACAAGCCTATCCTCTAGAGTCTGTATAGTCCGCTCTGTCTAACCATCAGCCTACAGATGGAAAAGCGAAGCTAAAGCTCAACCAGTACCCAAGGCTTCCTGAAGCTTCTGCAGAAGACGGCTAACGAACTGGGTGCCTCTATTGGATACAACGCATGCAGGAACTCCGTGCAAACGCACAAACTTAACGAAGAACAACGAGCAAACTTAGCATAACCAGACAAAAAACACCTAAATGGAGTCATACCCTGTCTAGACCTAGGTAGACACCACAATGAAATTCATGAAGATCTGCTCCCATTCCCACTCCGGAACGGTTAAGGGTTGCAACTCTCCAGCCGGTCTCAAATGCTCAACCTTAACTCTCTAACAAGCCAACCACCTCGAAACGAAATCCAAAACTCCATTCGTCATCCCTGCCCACCCGTAACTAACTCACAAATCACGTTACATCTTGGCGGCGCTTAGGGTGAACACAGCAAGCTGACTGATGTGCCTGCTCTAGGACCTCACGTCTTTACCCATCAGTATCGGGTACACACAAACGCGTCCCTAGACGTAGCACACCCTGGTCATAAATCAAGTACTCCGAATCATTACCCTGCCGAACCTCCTTAGAATCTCAAACAAACGAGCATCGGCGGGTTGTGCCTCACGAAAAACGATTAAGTAAAAGTAGACGGGCACGGATATGAGCAAGCTGTCCCCTCAGCAGAGGCGAACTTATCTGTACTCAACGGTCGCACAAGAACTGTAAATCTACAGAAGACTGTCTCTGAACTGCGGACAACTGGAACAAGCTATCCCCGGGCCTACGACTTAAAGCATCAGCTATGACAATCGCCTCGCCACGGGTAAATAAAGGATCTCACAGTCACAATCCTTCACAAGCTCCATCCAACGACGCTTTCTGAACAATCAAAACTCGCTGCAGGAAGATTAAGCTCTGGTGGTCCATGAAAATCCGACACGACTCTCCGAACAAGTAGTGTCCCCAAATCTCCAGTGCAAACCACCGCGGCCATCTCCAGATCATGAGTGGGATTATCCTGCTCGTACCTCCTCCAACTGTCGGGAAGCATAAGCGATAACTCTATCATGCTATATCAGTACACAATCAAGACGGTGTCGCTTGGTAGCTAGCCGGTTGAGTACGAGTCGATCCACATGGAAATGGTGTCCTTTTCTTTAAGTTCTAACGAGTTAATTCCTAACTTTGGTATGTTTTGTTTTAAAATCTAAGAATGAGAATAAATTGATATAAAGGCTTGCTATAGTTAGGATTAGGTTAGTTCGAAATAGGGATTCTTCTTACTTCTTTC
The DNA here is from genome assembly GCA_030015575.1 of Agapanthus africanus. Taxonomy (NCBI): domain Eukaryota; kingdom Viridiplantae; phylum Streptophyta; class Magnoliopsida; order Asparagales; family Amaryllidaceae; genus Agapanthus; species Agapanthus africanus. Next base: position 401,197,351 of record CM057350.1, on the reverse strand, counting down.
AATACCCTAATTAAGAATATAGGTGTTAGGGTAATAGTCAACAACGGGGATTACCACGACTAGGAAGAAACTTAGTTTCTTCCTTTTAGTCCTTTTACGTCCGTTCTTGTCTCTTAGCCCTAACCTCCAGTTAATTCAAGCACAACCGGTCTAACTAGGGAATCACCACTATCATAAAGGATAGGGTGCCGTAGTGAGCGGATTGTGGTTGATTTAAAGAGAGTCCTTTAATTAAAATTATTTGGGCAAAGAAAGGAGTGAGAGAGATTTCATTCTCTCAAACCTTCCCTCTCCTATCCCTAACAAGTGAGGAATTACTCACTCATTATGAAGATAACAATAAAATTCATTTTTTTATTTTAATATATGAACTAAATTGCAGATAAAAAAAGAACAGATAAAAATTTACAGGAATTAAAATTCAGATAAAAAGAATACGAGATTAAAAAATAAAACTTACTTTATTGATGTCCTTTCAATAACACATTACAATGGAATTTAAATCTAGGAATTAAAAAGAGACTTAAAACTAAAGAGAGGCATGCCTAATTAGGCTTCTGGTTTTCCTATTTATAGACAGAAAAAACCCTAGGTTATATTCTGATCCATACATGAATTTACCAAACTACCCTAAGAAAAACGGGTCAATGCACCAATACCTCCACCGACACATGCACCGAAACGTGCACCTTGTAAGTCCATGTCACGCACCCCACGAACTTGTGGGGAGGAGAAATATATGAAAAACGATTATCAAAGCTTCGTAACACGGATTTGAGCGCATGAATCGTATCTAAACCGTTACTAGCAAACTACGAGAGGTATTAACTACTCGGATTCGAAGTTATACCTCACGTTACTTGTCCTTCGGGTCTTCATCGCTGTCCTCCACTCCTCGTAGGCTCCTTGGAATATCGGCACCTCAACGGCCTCCTCGAGTCAAAGACGATCCACCCGAGAGCTCCTACGCTAAGCTTGATCTCTAACTTTAGATAACTAGGTTGCTCAAAGTGCTAATCTAAGCTACTTAGGGGATATAGAATGAGGTTATGGATGTATTAGTCTAGCTAACCCTTGATCTCAACACATGAGAGGTTAGGGTTAGGGTTTCAAGAATGAGAGAGCTTGAGGAGAGAGAAGGTGATGATAAGAATGAATATGAATAATGAGCTCATTAGAATATAACAACCATAACAATTTATCAAATAAATAATATAAATGATTAATCATCATGGTTGATGCATTCATCTTGTGTGATTCATCATATGACTTATTAACTAATTAATGCATCATTTAATACCAAGGATGAATCACACAAATGAGTCATTAAGCAATTAATGCTTATGCCACCTTAACCTCCAAGTCACCATGCTTCTAGAAGCTTCCCGGAAAATTACGAGAACGCCCCTCCAATCCGTGAAAACACGGAAAAACATTAGACTGTATAAATCTAATAACCTGATACTAGAATCTGGCTTAAACCAAAGCCGACTAGTAAAAACTGTCCCAACGTCGTACGTCCGTTTAAACACGTATGCGTCCAAACCCTTGTCGTAAAACCATACGACCTCTATATCGTTTCGCCTGGAGCAAGGAAACCCTCTGTATGGGACTCTAAAGACTCGACACTACGCTGGCAGTGGGTTTAACCACAGACCGCAAGCGGCACTAGCTGTACGTAACGGTCCCCAGGTATATGTCGATAAGAAGGCCGATGAGAAAAACCCACCGAACTCCTACTGAGCCTGATGTAACAATCTCCGTACAGTCCGGTCTGTTCGTCTAAGACTATCGCATATCGAGCCTAGGGGGCGGCAAGCGTCAGTCCCCTAATAGCAGTATAATCGTGTCGTAGCGTAGCCTATTACACCCTGAGAAACTACTAGAACCTACCAGTAAATCTCGCTTGCCCTGGCCAGGGACTTTGCGTAATGGCTCTCTGACACAGCGCGATATCAACTCCCAATACCAGGAGAGACGAATCCTGTCTAACCGCCACTGCCTCCAAGTGCTCGGGACTGCACCCAACTGCTACCTGTTTGCACGACTCCTTTGAGCCGTGGTAGGGTAGCAATCTAAGAATAGTGGGACACACTCAAGGCGAAGTAGCAGTGTCAAGTCTGCGGACTATGCTGTACTCATGTCACCTGGGAACTGTTAACTGACGATGGGTATAATACCAACCAACAGTTCCTCTGCGAGTCCTGTCCGGTGTACCCGTAACCTCACGAGCACCTGTATACTATCTCCAGTACGACGTACTGATGGCTATGGGACATATCATCTCCCCAACTGGGATGAGAAGCGTACGCACTTAGTCTACTCCGGAATATCGATGCCCTATCTCGATAATCCAACGACCAGAGACCTGTATAGGATGTTGCTTAAAGACTACCCAGCCCCCACTAGTGTGACTGCGATCACAACACTGGTAATCAAGCAAAGATCCTATGAGCTCTACTAATATGTATAAGTGATACGTTACAAGAAACATATGCACATATTAAAGTAGACACAAACAAAGTAGCATACTACCATTTTAAGCAAGACTGTTATATACAACTGTGAATATCCCAAGCTTCCATTAAGTATATACAACCTAGTATGATACAATAATGGCCCCTAGGGTATATACACTAACAATCTCCCACTTGCACTAGGGCCATGAGCTGGCATATCGTTGACCTATCATCTCGAATAGCCTCTCGAACTGCGTCTGAGGAATGGCCTTTGTGAATAGATCAGCAATGTTATTCTCCGTCTCTACTCTCTTCACATCGATCTCCCGGCGATCTACGATCACCCTGATCAGGTGATACGGCCTTAAGATGTGTCTGGACTTCTGATGGGACCTGGGTTCCTTCGCTAAAGCTATAGCACCGTTGTTGTCACAATACAGAGGTATTGGATCAACACTGGTAGGAACCAACTGAAGTTCTGTGAGGAACTTCTTCATCCAGACTGCTTCTTTTGCGGCATCGCAAGCAGCTATGTACTCCGCTTCCATTGTTGAGTCAGCAACGGTCTCCTGCTTGGAACTCTTCCAACAGACCACCCCTCCATTGAGGGTAAAGACATAACTCGACATGGATTTGGAGTCATCCTTGTCACTCTGGAAGCCGGAGTCGGCAAAGGACTCCATCTGGAGGTCTTTTCCGCCATACACCAAGAATATCTCCTTAGTCCTCCTCAGGTAGTTGAGAATGTTCTTTACGGCTATCCAGTGCCTCTCCCCTGGGTTTTCTTGATACCGGCTTACTACGCTCAATGCGTATGCTACATCTGGTCTGGTACATAACATCGCATACATTATAGAGCCTACCGCAGAAGCGTAGGGTATAATCGACATGCGATCCTTTTCCAAATCAGTCTTGGGAGACATCTCTTTGGAGAGAGTGATTCTGTGACAAGCCGGTAGGTTACCGCGCTAAGAATCATCCATACTGAATCTTTTCACTATGGTGTCTATGTACCTGGACTGTGAAAGTCCCAACATCCTTTTTGATCTATCACGATAGATCCGGATCCCCAGAATGTACGTGACATCACCCAGGTCTTTCATGGAGAATTTCTGTGATAAGAATCTTTTGACTGACTGTAACATAGGAATATCATTTCCTATTAGGAGAATGTCATCCACGTACAAGACGAGGAATACTACAGCTCTCCCTACAATCTTACTGTATATGCATGGTTCATCTGGATTTTTGATAAAATCAAATTCTTTGACAGCATCATCAAAACAGATGTTCCAACTCCGCGATGCTTGCTTTAGTCCATAAATGGACTTAAGCAGCTTGCATACTTTACCGCTGCTCCCACTTTGAATGAATCCCTCTGGTTGATCCATATAGACGCTCTCTTCCAAATTACCATTTAGAAAGGTCGTCTTTACGTCCATCTGCCAGATTTCATAATCGTGGAAGGCAGCATTAGCAAGAAGGACCCGAATGGATTTAAGCATAGCCACTGGAGAAAAGGTTTCGTCATAGTCCAAACCAGGTCTTTGACGGAAACCCTTTGCAACAAGTCTAGCCTTATAGGTTTCAATCTGTCTATCTACACCAATCTTCTTTTTGAAGATCCATTTGCATCCTATGGGTTTTACCCCATCTGGAGCAATGTCCAAAGTCCATACTTTGTTAGTATACATGGACTCCATTTCGGTCCGCGTTGCATCCAGCCATTTTACTGAGTCACCGCTCTGAATGGCTAGTAGGCTCATCATAGTCAATAGTGCAATCCTTTCTATCCCCGTCTATGAGAAAACCGTAGTATCTCTCGAGCAGATGAGATTGCCTACTACTCCTGTGGAGTGGTGCGGGAATGTCCTGTTCTTCTTGAACTTCTGGTTCTACCATACTTTCAGTAACAGTTTGTGGTTCTGGATTTTCTTCTAGTTCTATTTTGCTCCCATTTATTTCCTTTTCTAAAAACTGATGTTCTAGAAAATGGGCATTACGAGAAACAAAAACCTTTTGTTTCTCTACGTAATAGAATAGATACCCCCTGGAGTTCTTTGGATATCCCACAAACTTACACTGTACTGATCGTGCCTCGAGCTTGTCCGCATGCTGATTTTTAACAAAAGCCGGACATCCCCAAATCTTCAGATACTGAAGATAGGGTTTCTTCCCACTCCACATCTGATATGGTGTGGTAGGCACGGTCTTGGTAGGAACTATGTTCAAAAGATATGCAGCTGATTCTAGTGCATATCCCCAGAATGATCTCGGTAACTCAGCCATACTCATTATGGAACGAACTATATCCAATAGGGTTCGATTCCTCCTTTCTGATACACCGTTTGTGTTGTGGTGTGTATGGAGGAGTAAGCTGAGAGAGAATACCATTCTCTTTTAAGTAACCCAGGAACTCGGCACTCAAGTATTCACCACCTCTATCAGATCTCAGTGTCTTGATACTTTTGCCGGTTTGGTTTTCCACTTCATTCTTGTATTCTTGTAATTTCTCAAAGGCCTCGAATTTATACTTCATTAAGAAGACATATCCATACCTAGAGAAATCATCCGTAAAAGTAATGAAGTAGGAATAACCACCTCGTGCATGTATATACATAGGACCGCACACGTCACTGTGTACGAGTCCCAAGAGCTCGCTTGCTCTTACTCCGTGTCCAGTAAATGGAGTTTTGGTCATCTTTCCTATGAGACAAGATTCACAAGTATCATAAGATTGATATTCGAACGGATTCAAATATCCTTCTCTATGTAACTTAGTCAACCTTCTCTCATTGATGTGACCTAGTCTACAATGACATAAGAAAGCCTGATTTAATTCCGGAGACTTTCTTTTAAGTGTGTTCTAGACATTGAAAACCTGAGCTTGACTCATTACGTATATGCCGTTATCTAAAGTACCGGACCCAATCAAAACTTTATTTAGGTGGATGTGAACTACATCGCTTACTAATGTAAAATCATATCCCTCTCTTGAAAGTGAGGACACTGATATGATATTGCAAGTCATACTAGGTACATACAGACAGTTACGTAGAATCAATATCTGCCCACTTGTCAAACCTAGGCGATATTCTCCCACGGATTCAGCGTCTATGCTCATTCCGTTTGCAACTCTGAGAGACAAATCACCTACCTTCATAACTCTACGGTTTCTCAAAACATGTAATGAATTACATATATGAGATCCTGCTCCGGTATCTAGTACCAAAGAAGTAGAGTTAATTGACAAACAGTTCTCAATTACAAATACACTTGAGGTTGAAGCCACAACATGCTTCGTATCCTGGCTACTAGCTTCTAAAGCCCTGCAATCTTTCTGCCAATGCCCAATCCCATAACAATAGGAACGTTCCTCTTTTACTACATTCAGTCCCGAAACATTTGTCCTTCTCTTTCCTTCTACTTCCCTGGTTTCCTTCAGGGTAGGAGGCAGAGACTGTAGAATCAAGTCAGTATCTGACTCGTTTCCCAACGCGGTCTCCAGGTCCTGGAGCTCATCAATACAGCTAGTCATTGTAAAGACGTTGTCCCCTACAGATGACCCGACAACCAACCTCGCTTGAATTAATTCGTTCAAGGTCTCATATCTTGCGATATGAGATTGCTCTCCATATAAATCTTTGTTATGGAGAAAGATGGAAACTAAGTCCATCTTCTCGTGCTGCTTCTGGTATACACCATCAACTGAAGGTAACATGAGGCACTTAGCTTTCACTTCATCTTTTTCCCTTGTCTGACGGATATCCATATCCGTGACAGTGGAAACTGGACCTGGGACGGCGGGATCTTGAGTAGTAACAGGGTGGTCCAGCTTGTCATAGGCAATGGACATCTGGACAGACCTTTGCCAGTCATATAAGTCAGATCCAGTCAATTTGTTATCTAGATGTAACCTAGTCATGGTCACAAGGTCGCTGCAATTTAAGAGAGAGAAGAAAACACTATTAGCATGATGCTTTTGCAAGTTTAGAGTGGTTTTTAATTTATCTAACAGGATGGCTCCCACTGTTTCTCGAATCCCTCCTCAAACCATAAAAGAAGAATTAGCCAGGACTATTCTCACTGTACAATTCTTGCTTAACCGTTCAGCCAGGTCTGTGTCGATACTTCGAGGGATATTTTCCAACGCTTTCGCGAAGTTCCTTAATTAAATAACCTCTTTTCACTGGGGGCGTAACCCCGCTGACACCTTTCTCGACACCTACTTGGTTTATAGCATTGATCGTTAAGTGACGAATCTCCTGATACGTAGTATATACTCACAGTAGGATCGGGACCTAAAATATCATCGTATGATAACGTTGAAGGAATCCTACCAGCATTCATCAAACTCCAAAATGGTATGCATCTCTCTGCAAATTTCAGTTTCTTTAGAAATTCCCAATATAAATTTTTGCCCCATGCTCTTATGACCTTGGCGTTAGGTCAAAATGTCATAAGTCACATGTCAAGTTCTACCCATCATTGTCCTTGTTAATTTAAACCGATCCGTACATATCCTTGACATTTAGGCCAAAATGATAATACGACTGTCCCAAACTAACACATCTATCTATACAACATATGAATATCTAGCAGCTACCAAACACTATGCCTTGGCGTTAGGTCAAAATATATAGCTTGAATACTACTGAATACCCAAATGAAATGACGGAGGGCTACGAATGGCTTTGGCAAAAACCGTGAACGTAGTGAACTTGATATAATCGAAGGAACCTGATACTTTTTAAAAGGAGTGGTTAAAGCTCCGCAATTTAAATATTCTGATCTTTTAAAATAACCGAGTGATTTCTTTTAAATTTGTTCCAACGATTAAACTTTGGTTTATTTTCTTTGCATTATAATAATGCGTCTCATCATTTATCCTATCATTGCAGAAAACAACGAAAATACCACGTCCTCTTATGCCATCCACATTCGCCACGGGGTCCCGTCATCACCCGTTAGGTTACTTAACTAACGACAGAGCGGGGGCTGGGCAAGCGCGGGTGTAAAACATAAGTGACGTCTAATTGCTATCATATATAGATATTGTACATTCGTGAGACGCAATAATAAGCATTCCAGATCACAGATGAAGTTTATTGGATATACTAGCAATCCGCATTTGCTTTGAGCCTGCAATAAAAGACGGATTACACAGTTGTGATGAATAGCCATTACCCCACCCTAGACCCCTACGGGTACGGCAAACTACCCGCCAAGTACCCGAAGTGAAGCGGTCTCCCTCAACAACGTGAGTTGGCCACTAAACACTTCGACGTACCCGGTAGTTTGTGTACCCTACCTTGGGTCTATCCTAGGTGCAAAAACAGTAAAAAGAAATAATACAAAAGTGGCTACAACCGCAACCTGGATGTGCCCCGCAAAAGAATATTACATCATATTACATTTACATCGAATGAATGAATATTAAACCTATCTCAAACCCCGACTAATCATCACAACATTCCAATCAAGTCCATATACACAAACAGTAAACATTACAGAAATGTGCAACCCCCTGCCAACCGACATACTAGCAGTTAGGGGAGGTTTACGAACACATTAAACATTACAGATAAAAACCCAATTAGCAAATAACTTAGAACATCGATCAACAACCTCTTTCCGTGTCTACCCCAAAAGCAAACCTGCACTGAAGTAGCCTAGGTAGAAACAGAACATACAAGAAACCAAAACACCAAAACATATGAATTACTTAGCAAATCCGAGTCAACTTGGAGTTGACTCGGCGGCGGATCCGCGGCCAAAAGCACCTTCTTGCCGCGGATCCACGGCCGTCTTGCCGAGTTAGGGGCTCGTATTATCCCAGTATTCTTATATTTCCCTGCTGTGAATTTTAAGGCATATCATATAATTTTTTAGACATGTTTAAAATTAACAGAAACTGTTAGGGTTCGGGGTTTCGTTTTCGTGTTTTCCGTCGATCGAACTTCTAATTAGTTGCTAACAAGCTAGTAATGGTTTAGTTGGCTCTGATACCAATGTAAGTCTATGTCACGCACCCCACGAACTTGTGGGGAGACGGAATATATGAAAAACGATTATCAAAGCTTCGTAACACGGACTTGTGCGCATGAATCATATCTAAACCGTTACTAGAAAACTACGAGAGGTATTAACTATTCGGATTCGAAGTTATACCTCACATTACTTGTCCTTCGGGTCTTCATCGCTGTCCTCCACTCCTCGTAGGCTACTCGGAACATCGGCACCTCAACGGCCTCCTCGAGTCAAAGACGATCCACCCGAGAGCTCCTACGCCAAGCTTGATCTCTAACTTGAGATAACTAGGTTGCTCAAAGTGCTAATCTAAGCTACCTAGGGGATATAGAGTGAGGTTATGGATGTATTAGTCTAGCTAACCCTTGATCTCAACACATGAGAGGTTAGGGTTAGGGTTTCAAGAATGAGAGAGCTTGAGGAGAGAGAAGGTGATGATAAGAATGAATATGAATAATGAGCTCATTAGAATATAACAACCATAACAATTTATCAATTAAATAATATAAATGATTAATCATCATGGTTGATGCATTCATCTTGTTTGATTCATCATATGACTCATTAACTAATTAATGCATCATTTAATACCAACAATGAATCACACAAATGAGTCATTAAGCAATTAATGCTTATGCCACCTTAACCCCCAAGTCACCATGCTTCTAGAAGCTTCCCAAAAAATTACGAGAACGCCCCTCCAATCCGTGAAAACACGGAAAAACTTTAGACTGTATAAATCCAATAACCTGATACTAGAATCTGGCTTAAACCAAAGCCGGCTAGTAAAAACTGTCCGAACGTTGTACGTGCGTTTAAACACGTATGCGTCCAAACCCTTGTCGTAAAACCATACGACCTCTATATCGTTTCTCCTGGAGCAGGGAAACCTTCTGTGTGGGACTCTAAAGACTCGACACTACGCTGGCAGTGGGTTTAACGACAGACCGCAAGCGGCACTAGCTGTACGTAACGGTCCTTAGGTAGATGTCGATAAGAAGGCCGATGAGAAAAACCATCCGAACTCCTACTGAGCCTGATGTGACAATCTCCATACAGTCCGGTCTGTTCGTCTAAGACTATCGCATATCGAGCCTAGGGGGCGGCAAGCGTCAGTCCTCTAATAGCGGTATAAGTCGTGTCGGAGCGTAGCCCATTACACCCTGAGAAACTACTGGAACCTACCAGTAAATCTCGCTTGCCCTGGACAGGGACTTTGCATAATGGCTCTCTGACACAGCGCGATATCAACTCCCAATACCGGGAGAGACGAATCCTGTCTAACCGCCACTGCCTCCAAGTGCTCGGGACTGCACCCAACTGCTACCTGTTTGCACGAATCCTTTGAGCCGTGGTAGGGTAGCAATCTAAGAACAGTGGGACACACTCGAGGCGAAGTAGCAGTGTCAAGTCTGCGGACTATGCTGTACTCATGTCACCTGAGAACTGTTAACTGACGATGGGTATAATACCAACCAACAGTTCCCCTGCGAGTCCTGTCCGGTGTACCCGTAACCTAACGAGCACCTGTATACTATCTCCAGTACGACATACTGATGGCTGTAGGACAGACCATCTCCCCAACTTGGATGAGAAGCGTACACACTTAGTCTACTCCGGAATATCGATGCCCTATCTCGATAATCCAACGACCAGGGACCTGTATAGGATGTTGCTTACAGACTACCCAGCCCCACTAGTGTGACTGCCATCACAACGCTGGTAATCAAGCAAAGATCCTATGGGCTTTATTAATATGTATAAGTGATACGTTACAAGAAACATATGCACATATTAAAGTAGACACAAACCAAATAGCATACTACCATTTTAAGCAAGACTGTTATATACAACTGTGAATATCCCAAGCTTCCATTAAGTAATATACAACCTAGTATGATACAATAATGGCCCCTAGGGCATATACACTAACACACTATACGGCCGCGGACCTAGGGCATATACACTAACACACTATACGGCCGCAGAAAGGCCTATTTGGCCGTGGTTCTGCGGCCATTAAGTGGGATCTTTGGCTCATCTCTTCAGGGTTTCTCTGTGTTGCTTTATCTTTTGTTTTCTTTACATGCTTTCTCAGAATCTCTTCTATTTCCTTCTAGATTTCTAAAAGTGAAGAATGATGTGGGCTTTTGCCTTGAGCTTCACATTAAAGTCTTGAATTTTGTGCTGCCCTTGTGCTTTGTGTATTGAACTGTCTAATAATTTTCCATTTGTTCCTTGAACTGGTAGGCAGTATCATACGGATTCATCTATTGTTAGTCGTAGTCACACATTTGTAGCAACTTTTCATGAATTTCACTGTAACGATCTGAGAACTTATAACCTGCAACTATTTAGCAGACATGGATCAAAAGCACCTATTTATATGTAATGTGATTAAGAATGGGCGATATAATAATGCAAAATTCTGAAATGAACAAATACCCCCAAACTTATCTTTTGCTCGTCCCGAGGAAAGCCAATTTTATTCTCAAAAATTCCTAACCTCACATTCGCAGGGAACGCGATTGCAATGAGCTCGTGTAACAAGCTGTTAAACCTCTAGGTGTCCCTTAGTAGGAGGAGTGTTGTCTCCTGAGTCTTTTCAGCGGTTACTACCCACAAAATCCGATCAATTTGGCCTGTTGACTCTCATTCTTCAATTCTGTATTCTAGCAAGAACTACTATTACCTTCAACTTAGAAATCATTAACCTGTATTTTTCACAATCACTTTTCATTTAAGTTAATATCGTATATGTTCTGCAAATTTATTAAGATTTCAGAATCTTTTGAATTTTCCTTCTAAGGTGCAATCTCAACTCAAGAATTTTTATCATCTTTATTGAAGATATAAGGCCTATTTTTCATTCCTATCTCTCATCCAAACCCCAATCATATACCCCTACGTGTGTGTAACTATCACCCCTACACTTGGAAATTCAATTCAAACTATCTTACTCTTGTCCATCGTCCAAAGTACTTTTTAATTGGTGATTAAATTGCTTACACATCCTTCATGCGACCGTTAATACTTCTTGAGGTATTAAACGACCGATTACAAAATATGCTTGCGCATTTAGGCGTAATTCCTCGTCTTGTAATACCTAAGGCTTAGCAGTGACTCCCAAACCAGTTGGTCTAAGGCACTAGGTGATAAAGCACCCTCGCTATATTTTTTATTTATGCTACCTTAAGCAATTACAAAACTAGTGTTCATTTTTTTATGTCTCTTTATTAACCATTTATACTTTATTTTATTTTCCTTCATACTAAGGTTTTTAGACAAGAGCATTTCAAGGTATCCTATAATATTCTAAGTTTTAAGGTGCGTGTTTGTGCAAGTTATAGGGTATATATTTTCAGAATTTAGACTTAAGGTTAAGAATTATTTTTCAGACTTACATTTCAAATAAAAATTTCAATACTCTTCCTTTATTTTGACTTAGCCCAAGAACTGAACTCAAAATTTTCCTATTTCTAAATAGATTGCAAGGACATATATTTTCTATAATTAAATTTTAAGAGTGGTTATTTTTAGGGTTTTTTAATTTACCAAGTTTAGGATCTAGTTTTTTCTAACCAGTCAACCGTAATGTTGAATTTAAGTCAAATATGGCCAAAATTGAACTTTTCAATTTTGATAATTTTTTTTTTAAAATTTCAATTTTTTATTGATTTTATTTTTATATATTTTTTTATTTTTTATATTTTTATATATATATTTTTTATAAAGATGCAATGCGGAATTAAATATGCAAAGAAAGAAAAAAAACAAATATGTACAAAAATAAAAATATGCAAATACAATGCAAAGATAACTATTTACAATCCACCTCCATACCCAACCTTATCGAAAGCAGTGCCCACACTGCTCCCAGCGGCGTCTACCAAACACAGCCTCGCTGGTCTCACCCCCTCCCCCCGTCCCCTCGATCGTGATCGGGAACGTTCCTCTCCTGCCAGCAGGGTGGTCATGCCCTGCTCCAAACTCGTCACTCGCTAACTAAGGTTGGTCATCATCCCTATCAATCTTTCTATCCCTGTTGGTTCTTTTAAGTAAGCGCGCTTGTGCAGCGGGGGTAAGCTCTTCATCGCTCGCGGTCGAGCTGGAGCTAGGTGTCTTTGCGGGCACGTCTTCGGCCGGCTCGGTGTGTGACCATAAATCATGTAATCCTGTATAAGACGTGGAGGCAACCTCAAGAAGGGGTCGAATTGGAATTCCACCATGCATATAAAATTCGAATTCCTCCTCAGGGAGGAAATGGCGACACAGTTGTGTCACCAACATAGGGCATGGATAGTTGGTAGCCCTCTTGCCCGCACCAATTGAGTGAAGTAATACAGTGCGCATATCATAGCTGGGGTTTCTAGTCATCAAAGTGTTCACTATATGAAGGGATGGTCTGAAAAATGTCGTATTGTGCGAACTACCAAAAATATTATTTTGTGTCCAACGGCACACAGTTAAAACATTCGCAAAAAAGGTTCTAGCCTGGATGCCTTTTCTTGGCTCCCTCAAACAATCGTTACCCATCAAGGGTAGGTAGTCATCAAAATGGAGGGGTTTGTAACATTTCAGAAAATATAAAATATTATTTTTGGAATTTAATATTAAAATAATATATTTTCCGAAAACTGTCCGATTTGCGAAATTGGGGTTTTCGAAAAAGGGTATAAATATATACCAATAATTATGAAATAATTGGGGATTAAAATGATTTATTAATTTACAAATATATTTAAAGGATTTGGCATTTTTAAAATTAATTATATGCAGGTTTAAAATTTTACCCGATTAGTGCACTGCTAATCGCGATTAAGCCAAATCAGTGTTTCTACAGTTTTTCATGGCTAGTGCACAATGGCATGTCGCATTCTGGTTACATGTTGTTTCTTGTGTTGTTTTAGGGTATTATATGGTTTGGCTTTAAATGAAAAAGAAAAGGTTAAAAGAAAAAGGGTAAAAGGGTAAATAGTGAGTGAGGGTGAGAATAAGAGAGGAAAGAGAGAGAGAGGGCAGCCATCTTCATCCTACCGTATTTGTTTCATCTCCTCCTTCAACTCATTTCCCTCTAACTCTACCCAAAGTTCCACCTCCAAACATTCTCCTAAACCCTATACTCCCTTCACAAAAGTTGATCCCCTCCTTCTCCTCTACACATTGGACCATGAAAAGTGAGATTTTGACAACATTGGCAAACTAGCGTTTTCTTGGGTTGCCCAAATAAGGTAATTTCTGGACCATTTGTATTATATTTCATTCACCTTAGCATCCATACAAGTTTAGAAGTGATATTGTGATGATTAGTGAGATTAGAAAATTCCAAGTTAGGGTTTGAGTGAATTTTGAGTAGTGATGTGTAATTGAGGTTAGTAGAGGCCTTATAACCCCTGTAGGGATCGTATACTGACCAAAACCCGAGACTTAACCCCTAGAATACGAACTTAGAAACCCCGACATCGGATAATTGTGTGAATTGGGAGGGTATTTTGGAATCTTCTAACACTCGGGGACCTGGAAAATTATTTAGCGAACACAGTGACACATGCAGACACCCAGGAAGGTACCATAGAGACCCGAGCCCAAACCCACTTGACTTGGCCGCAATTTTATTCTTCCTGGCCGCAATTTGCGGCCAGGCTAGGGCAGAACCCCTCCAGGTTTGGTCCCTGGCTCCTTTAGCAGTAAATTAGATCATTCCTGTATGCAAAATTGGCTAGTTTGGCATAGGCTAAAATCTGGAGCTAATTTTCAAGATTTCTGATTTTGTTTGCGGCTTTTAATGAATTTGGACTTGGTATTTGATATTGTGTTTCCGTCGTGTGGCGTTGAACGTCCACGACTAAGGTTACTGATCGTGTTTTGCATGCGAGGCTATAGGCTTTGACCTATGAGCGAAACGTGTGTCGTTTTGGGTTCCGACTTGATTTTAATACGCAATTGCGATGTGTTATGATATGTAGGTACCCCATGAGGATTTCAAGACGATGAAGAAGAGGATGGCGACATCGACATCGGCAAGCAAGAGCAAGGTGAGTGGATTTATTTCCACGGGGGAAGTCGGGTGGATGGTGTATAGCACCCCCGCACACTTTGATGGCAACCAATTATATATAGATTTTGGTTAATGAAACCTTTAATAGAAAACTATAGATAGAGTTAAAAAGGTAGTTAGAGAACCATATTAGAAACTAAGGATAGTTAGAAGTGTTATGATACGACTAGTATATGATGACGAGATTTGAGGATGATATTTGATGATATTGCCGTTTTGGATATTATAGGACTAAATTGTCGACGTAGATGTGTCATCCAAACCATACCTATTTCCAAACTGAAGAATCGTATGCATCTTTTAAACAGATACCTTGAGGGACGTTACGGATATTTAAACGATATCTTGTCCTTAAAAACACTGTAGCCCCTACTTTCAAAACTATGATTGCATCTTTCAAAAAACTGTTCATATGATGCGGGTGTGTATGTTAGATTAGAAACTTATGCTTATAGTAAAGGTAGAATGTATTTGTAAAATTGATTTGATGATGGATATAAATGCGATGAAAAGGATATATGACGCGATATGGTGATTTGGTGATATGTTGGTATACAGATGCGAGTCGATTGAGATGATTTATACCCTGCCGGTCCCCTGATATGAGATTATTGCGGATGTGACCTGGGACATAGGTATATAGAGATATTTACATTTGTTTTGAATCGTGAGTGTTAGCCGTACGTGACGTTAGGTCCGTACCCTCCTCGTCTTATAGGTTGATAGGATCCCTGATAGCTTAATGCCGCCGTACGATGATTTTCCATGCGTGATGAGTTTGACTTGATGATTGATCCATAACCATGACTAGAGGTTGTCGTATGACGGATTATACCGTACGCGATGTTGTTAGGCTGGTTGCCGATTAATGAATTCACCGACTCGATCATGTTAGATATGTATACCTTATAGCTTTTAGCTGACGATTTACCTTATGATGAATTCATGTTATTCGCATTGCATTACTTATACCTGTGCTAGTACACTTACACCATTAACGATGATGCATTTGTTACACGCACACAGATTGCCGGCTCACTCACTTCATCATAGATAATTGCCATGTCACTACACAGTAGGATTACTACATCATGATATGACTCTTTGCATAATTTACTTGCTATAGTTACCTATGCACCTTCATACGATGTTGCATTTGACTTTGGAGATATTGGGAACCGCAGGACATATTTTCAAAACCGGAATCATTTAAAAGAGCGGTTTCCCTTAATATGATACATCACTGTTCCATGTTGCATGATATACAGATATGCTTACATTTCTATCATATGTTGCATATATCATGCTTTTTGATTTCACCCATTGAGATATACTGTTTTCATGAGATTTCTGGATTTGAGAACCGTGGTCATTTTAAAAGAAAGTATGTATTGTTTTAAAAACCCGGTTTCTCTTGATATGATATTTTAGTGCGTCCACCTTGCGTTTTCTCGGTTTTGAGACATGTGACATATGAAACCCGATTCAAGCAGCTGGATGAGCCTGATTGCGAGTACATGGTAGACCCGGTATGGTACCCCGGAGCAAGAAAAGGATGCTGTGCAGTAGACGGTGAGCCTGGCAGAGGGATTACTACCTACCGGTGATAGTATTTGGGCTCGGCGGATATCCGGATGATACCTACTGGACTCGAGAGATGATATGTGTTGATCCGGACTGACAGAGCCCGTGGGCCGATCCGGACTGACGGATCCAGAGATATGAGGATTTACGTGTCGATGCTGGACACGGGTTTCATGATGTTTTCTAGTGTCGATGTTGGACACCCAGGTTCCATGATTTTGATGTGTCGCATGGGACACCGTTGATTTATATGCTCATACTTTCATGCACACTCTTTTATGATATTTACGTGCATATGGACATTGATTATATGGGTGGACGAGATCCACATGCACACATACATTTACTATATTGCTGGATGATATCCATATACAGATAGACCTTGAGTATATTGTTGGCACTTATACAGACCCAGTCACCCTAGATATCATAGTATTATCTTTATGATATAGTTGACCCAGGAGTCGTTGTTTATTCAATTTCGACTTGTTGATATTTTTTTACTCACGAGTTGGCAACTCACCCCGTTGCGCCACAGTTCTTGCAGGTTGACCGCACGGATCAGTAGCGGCATTGCTGGCACATAGCTACATTTGGGTGGTTTGCTTGGTAGGTGGGACATTTGCATCGTACCCACTCTTGTATTTACTATTTCACATTGTATCTAGTCAACTCCTTCAATCAAATTTAGTAATTATATAAGTAATAAGACTTAGTGAGATTGTGGTTGCGAGACTTAGAGCGAGGGGTTTTCCGCTACTTGTGGTTTAGATTTCTTGCTTATTTTTTTATCTTTTGTGGTGAACTTCGCCTTTGGGCGTCATATAATTATATTTATGCTTTGCGTGGTTGTGGATCCGCCGATTAGCAAAGAGCTAGCTACAGCTTGGGGATGCCTTTTATTTCATTATGTATTGTGGTTTTGGATCAAAAAATACAAAGGAGGTGCTGCCCAAATTTTTCAAAAGACGAAACATGTTTTCAAACCAGAAAAGTTCACTGGCATTATTCATGTTCCTTTCCTATACATTTAAGAATACTTGATTTTATTAAACCTTTATTTCAAAACTGCACCTCTTTTATTTTCTTAAAAAGGTTTAGATTTTTGGATTTCAGCTTGCTTGAATTACGTTACGCCTCTAGATGTCGCATGATTTAAGTGCTAGTCATGAGCTAATATTTCGGGTCTTGACAAAGTTGGTATCAGAGTGCTAGGTTTAACCTTGGTTCGAGTCTATGTTTGACTATGCAGAGTCTAGGGCGGGTATGTATTTCGAAACCTAGGCTTGACCTTACGGAACTTAGACTTGAACGGGAGGGTATTAGACCCAAACTTTCGTTTCATAGGCTGACCCTGATTGATGGAGTAGGTAGCTTGAGTATTGTGACGTACCGTACGTATGTTCCGCGGCATATTTACGATACGATACACCATTTAAGAAACCATAGGATGCACATATTTTTGAGACTTATGATTCTCTTCATCCCCATGATTATACATCCGTTTGAGATCCTCGATTCTATTTGTTTCCATGATCATACTCTCCTTGATGTTGTTCTTTCTTATGATCATGTATCCATTCTGGACCTGTCGTTTCCTTTCATGCCCTTGATCTGTTTTCTTCGATACACGATTGAGGTTCCAATCACCATAGTTTGAGCGTAGATTGAGCTGCTGCTAGCTAGTGATGCGATCAGGGCTAGCTCGTCTGGTACGAGGGCTGGCTATTATGTTTTCTGGTGATATGGGAACGTCTCGATATAGTGTTATGTTGTGACATCTTATGGAGGCGAGTGCTTGGTTTTACACCGGATGATCGGGCCATTGTTAGAGCTGCCAGTTACGAGAGGACTGTTGATGTACAGCATACCTCAGAGAGTTTGATGTCGCCTACCGTGCAGACAGATGACCCAGTTGTTGCTGAGATTGATGGGATGTCGCTTCCAGAGCTTATAAGCTGAGAACGCCGGATTTTCCAGGCAGGAATGCGACAGATGATAGCTAGTCCACCCCGAGTTGAGAAACAAAGGTGAATCGTTAGATTGATGCGCCGACGCAGGCCCAGTTGAGTTGAAGATTTCAAGTGTGGAGAGTCTTACTGAGGTCTAGAGATGACCGATCCAGAGATGACCGTGATGTATCTTCCTTCCTGGTAGACTGAGGCATTGTTTAGCATACAGACGAAGGGTATTCACATGTCGGCTAAGCGAAGCTAAAGAATTTGAGCGAGTGTCAGAAACCCATTTTCCCAAGTTTAAATATTCGGAGGAACATGCAAGTGATTCTGTGGACCCTCTAGAAGAATGAAACCCTAACTCGACATGATGACCATGGAACCGCTTTTGAACCTTAGGGTTTGAGGCAGTTTAGCGGTGCCATCAGTGAGGCTTGGGTTTGCCTTTCTACGGCTGGTCCAGATGTACTGTGGTATGTACTAGATATTTTTAGACTGTGCTCAGGTGTTGAGCCTTCGGGAAATTTTGGGACCTCGATGAATCGATCGAAAAGTTTGACGTCGTCCAGATATCATGTGATAAGATATCAGTAAACTGACCAGCTTCGGATAGAGGACCTCACCCAGATGCGTTGTGAGTTGATTGAGGATGGACGAGTATTGAGTATTCCTTCGATGATTGGGGTGAGTTCCTGAGGACGTGTTCGGCTAGATATCTTCTACAGAGTGATGAAGATACTGAGTTCGTGACTTCGAGTCCGTGTGAGAGACTCCGGATTGATCATGGCCGAGAATAGTTGCAGAGCGCAGATAGCATAGCGTGAGGTCATAGTGGACGATGATAAAGACGAGTGGAACCAGAGGTTCATGCGAGACGCTGATGAGCTGCTGTTACTCCACGTCGAGATTAGAGATCTGATATGCATACAGAGGTGTTGGGATGCAGCCAGTTCCCGAGGAAATGTTGTACTGAAAACCCAGATGTCTAGAAAACGAGAACAGATTATGTAAGTGTACCAACCTCCGTAAAGTTCGACATAGGCAAGATCGGAAGAGACCTTGAGTAGGATTCCTTCTAGGACACTGCTGTAATAAGATTTGCACCCAGGATCAGTTGTGTCACTAGTATTCAGAGGGCTAGAGGCCAACTCCAGTGATGTGCTGCTTTACGAGTGGTCGTGATGATTGACCGAGAGATGACTGGAGAAGTGCCAGGACGGAATCGTCCCCGTTAGCACACCTGACTGGGACGATGAGCCGATGGATTGCAAGATTAGTAAATCAACAGAGAAGATAAGGACCCAGAGACTGAGCACGCCAGACTGTGAGCAGGAGGCAAGCGGATGTTCTTGTTCTGCCGGTTTTAGGCGCACCGATTTATTCTTCGACATTGTAGGAGGTGTAACTCGATGTCCTTTGTTTCGATTTGCATTTGTCATCTGAGTATCATTCTTATATCGCTTGGATTTGAGTTTTGATGATGAGTTTCCTGATATTGATTTCATGCACCCTGGCTGCACCTACTGGGTATTTACATTTTATGCATAGTTATTGCACTTGAGATATGGTTTTATACATCGTTGTATTGGTTTTTGATTTGTGCATATTTATTGCACTTGATATCGGTTTTGTGCCTTGGCTGCACATGTTTATGATTTCATGGATTTCATACAGTTGATTCGATTTTGTGCGTATGGTATGCACTCGATTTGATTTTGCACTCGGTATAGCTTATATATGCTTGTAGTACATTGATATCTGTTTTGTGCATGCAGTTACACACGTTTATGATTTGATACACCTGGGTACACTCGGCGTGGCTTTTATACGCATTTGACTTAGATTTTATTCGTGTATGTAGGATGCGCTTGATTTCGATTTCATTCGTTCATGACGGATTCACTTGATTTGGATTTTCGCGCAAGTTGGGCGCATGATATGAGATGTGATTTTGTGCACACCAGATGCACTCGATTTTGGATTTTTATTCGTGCAAGTTAGTTGCACCGGATTGAGATTTTCGTGCACTCTATATGCAATTGATATTATTGTCGTGCACACCAGTTGCACTGGACAGATGCTTTCGTGCACACCCGTTGCACTTACTTTAGGATTTTGTGCATATCGTAGCACCTGTATTTAGATTTGATTTCCATGCGCACCATACGCACGTGATTGTTGGGTGCGCCTTTTGAGGCTGACCTTGCTTTTTGAGCACTTTGTTTTCATGATAGGTACTATATATTATATAGTAGCCGAACAGGACTGATATGAGGAAAGTACCTGAGTACTTGCTGTTGGATATGTATGCCCCAGAGGCCATTATTGTATAGTACTAGTTTGTATAATACATTTTGGAAGCTTGGGATAAATATACTGGTTTATGACAGTCTTGCTCAATACAGTAGTATGCTACTTGGTTTGTTTCTATCTTAATATGTGTATCTGTTTTTTTTAGCATATCGCTAATACATATTGATGGAGCCCTTAAAATCTTTGCTTGACTACCGGCGTTGTGATGGCGATCAAACTAGTGGGGGCTGGGTAGTCTATAAGCACATCCTTATACAGGTCCCTAGTCGTAGGATTATCGAGACAGGACATCGATACTCCAGAGTGTAGGGTTACTAGGCACACTTAAGAGGTTCCACAAGGAATCAACCATGCCAAATTCAAATTTTCCGGTGCCGAAAAACCCTAAACTAGATCGTTAACTAGAGATTAGGCGAAGCAACAAGCAAGCAAACTACTTTGCTACTAAGTGAATGGAAATACAACCTTTGCAGATCCGGTCCTCCACTTCTAAAGCTCCGTGTTGACGTCCCTCCGCTATGATCATCGGATCCCGGACACTAGCGATGGTTTCGTCAAAGAAATGATCGGGCTAGGTCATTGACTTCGAGGCCGAAGATGATCTACGTCGGGGAGACTCAAACTCAAGCTATTCCTTCACTTGGTCAAAAACTTTATGAAGAGAACACCCTATAGTACATGGCAAGTAGTAGAGGATGAAGAAATAGGAAGTGGGTTCGCTTTAGAATTGGATTTCTCACTCTTTTTCCCATGGCACCATTGGAGCTAGCAAGCTTTTGTGAAGTTTGATGAAGATGAAGAAGAAGAAGAAAAAGAATCATATCAATAATAATAATAATCCAGATGAAACTTATCCTTTCAATTATGGCACCATGGTTGAGTTATGCCCTCATGCTTAACTCATGTAGAGATTTAACCAAAGCATTAGGTTAAGGGTTGGGTTAACTAATATCCTAAGGAAATGACGAAAGATTTGACTTTGTCAAAGTTTCTTCAAGCTTCATGAAGCTTGATAACTTTGACCAAAGTCTCACTCTTTTGTTATTTGTTAGGAAAATAGTAAACCCTAATTTAACCTTGATTTGGTATAAGCCTCATACACACAACTTGTTTGTATCATCAAGCATGATACAAACATGTACACTTGCATATATCACATATAAACAATGTGCACATTCAAGTGAGAAAATCAATCTTAAGTGAAGCAAAACTAGTTAATGTAAAGTAATATATCAAATATATAATTGTACATTAAATCATTAAATCAACACTTGATTTAACGATCCGGTCATATTGCATATAACCAACTAATATCAATAGTAACAACTTATCGAATCAACACTTGATCCGATTACCCGGCTATATTGCATACAACCGATCAATGTCACATATCGCGAGAATAGAATACAGTATCACATACTGGTATTATTCTCCGTCCCGCACATATCTCATATGCGCTCCTATTTCGTTTCGCTTGAGTCAGGAAACCCCTGTGTAGGACTCTAAAGACTCGTCAATACGCCGGCAGTAGGTGATGATCATATCAAACACCCACAAGCCGCAAGCGGTCTGCTAAACGTAATGGCCACCCGGGTATTGAGCGATCAGAAGATCAACGAGCAAGCCCGCTCACACTCCTGTGAATCCAACCAGTAACACTACCGTACAGTCCGGTCTGTTTGTCTGATTTGTCGCATATCTTGTCTATGGGTGGTAAACGTCAGACCCCAATAACTCGATAAGTCGTGTCGATATGAGTCTCATAACGGGTCGAGAAACTACTGGTAACACTTACCAGTAAATCCCTAAAACAGCCTTAGCCAAGGACTTCCCGTTATAGCCAATCGAGCACAGTGCAACATCAACTCCCTATACCGGGATAGACGAAACCCCTCCTATCGCTCATTGCCTCCATGTGATTCGGGACTGTACCCAAAAACCACCGTTTTGCACGCCCTCTTGGACGTGGTAAGGTGGAAATCAAAGCACAGTGGGAATCACACAAGACTCTATGACGATCTCGGGTATACAGACTAACCTGTACCAGTGTCACCAGAGAACTGCCATCTGACGTAAGGTATAATACCATCTGGGAGTTCTCGGTGAGTCCGTCCAGTGTACCCAGTCTCCACTGAGCACCCGTATATCATCTCTGATGTCAAACACCAATGGATATGGGATCATCCATCGCCCATCTATATGGGTCGAGTAGCTACACGCTAGTCTACTTTGGTATATCGATGCCCCGTCTCGATACACCCACGACTAGGGACTTTGAAGGATGTACTTATGGACTACCACGTCCCCACTAGTATGATCCGCATCATAGTCCAGGTAGTCAAGTACACATCCTAAGGGCTTCACCAACATATAACAGAGAGACAATCAGTGTACACGTTAAAGTAAAGAGTAACCAGATAGCATACTATTATATCGAGCAAGAAAGTCATCCCTATATATGTCCAAGCATCCACTATAATATACATCCTATGTATTGTATTGGCCTCTAGGGCATACATATAACTAACAATCTCCCACTTGCACTAGGGCCATCTGATAGCAGTGGTTGTAGTATCTCATACTCAACCATCCCATAATAGTCTCTCTCTGGGAAAATGCCTTTGTGAGTGGATCCGCCGTGTTGTCCTCTGAGTCTACTCTCCTAACCTCGATCCCCTAGAGATCAACCATCTCCATGATCAGGTGACACTTGCCTTAGAATATGTCCGGATCACTGATGAGAACCTCGGCATAAGCCACAACTCCATTGTCACACAATGGAGGGAACTAAGTTCATCTCATGAACTAATATACATCCAGACTGCCTCTCTGGTAGCATCTTAAGTAGCGATGTATCCAGCCTTTATCGTCTAGTTTGCCACGGTATCTAGCTTGGAACTCTTCCAACATACCGTCCCTTTACTGAGGGTAAAGACAATGCCTGTGACTGACATTCAGTCGTCCTTATCACGCTGGAACCCTTCGAGTGATTGTCCCCAGGATCGATTGATACCATCTCACTACAACTAGTGAGAATCCTAACATCCAATTAGATCTATCTCATAGATCCAAAACCCAGGATTTAGTAGGTATCACTTTGATCCTATATGGAGAATCATTATGATAAGCGGAGATTAACTAAGCGTAGCATAGGAAACTCCTTCCCAATCAAGAGTATGTTATCCACGTACTCTACGAGGATCACCACCATACTCCCTACTACCTTTTTGTATATACAAGGTTCATCTACCATTTTGATGATGTCAAACTCTTTGACTAACTCATCAAAACAGATGTTCCAACTCCACGATGCCTGCTTTATCACATAAAACATCTTGCATACGTTTCCGCTGCTCCCACTGTCTACGAAGCCCTCTGGTTGTGTACTTATAGACGCTTTCTTCCAAATCATCATTTAGAAAAACAGTCAAGACACCCAACCGCCAGATATCGTAGTCATGGTATGTAGCCGTAGCAAGTAGGATCTGGATGGACTTAAGCATAGCTACTTAGAAAAGGTTTCATTATAAGCCATAACTGGTCTATAATGCAGACCTTTAACAAGTCTAGCTTTGAAAGTCTCAACTTTTCCATGTATACTAAGTAATCTTCTCAAGATATACTTTCTCCTGATGGGGATTTAACACTTCAGATAAAGAAACCAAAGTCTATACTTTGTTGGTGTATAAGGATTCCATCTCAGATCGATAAACATCCAGCCATTCTTACAGAGTCACACTCCTGATGGCCAGCTCGAAACTAGTTAGGTCATCATCCCATGATACAATCCTCGCTCCCACTGTCATAGAGAAACCAAAGTATCTCTCAGGTGGGTGAGGAAACCTACTAGATCGGCGGAGAGGCTGAGGTTCGTTGGATTCTATTGAATCCTTTGGTTCTACCAAATCATCAGCTGCAGTTTTTCTAGCTGGAACTCTTTCCAGTTCTACCTCATGACCAATAATTTCTTCACAAGAAATTCCCTTTCACAAAGGTGGCATGTTGAGAAACAAAACATTTTTTTTTGTTCCTCGGTTAGGTAGAAGGTATTCCCTTGCGAATGCTTGGGATATCCAACAAACTTCTACAGAGTTGACTTTGCCTCGAGCTTGTCCGGATTTTGTTTTTTAGACATAGGCCGGACAACCCCAAATCTTAACAAACATAAGATATGGGCTCTTCCCTTTCCATATCTCATATGAAGTGGTGGGCAACTGATTTGATCGGAACCCTATTCAATAGGTAAGCAACTTCATAAGTGCATAACTCCCTAAAAGGAAATAGGAGACTCAGTAGTATTCATCATAGAGCACACCATATGTAATAGGGTGTGATTGCTCCGCCCCGATACACCGAGGTGCTATGGTGTATACGGAGGAGTAATGCTGAGAGAGAATCTCATTCTTAGAATAGTCCAGGAATCCCGTGCTCAAGTATTCTCCTTCTTGATCACATCAAAGGACATAATACTTATACCCGTTTTTGGTCCTCTACTTCTAACTTATATTCTGTGAATATCTCAAAAGGTTCGGATTTGTGTTTCAACATGAACATATGTCTGAATCTCGAGAGATCATCAGAGAATTTAATGAAGTACAAAGAACCGGTCTTGGCATTTGTAGACAGGGGACCTTCATACATCAATATGTATCATCCTAAGAGTTCACTAACTCTTTCTCTATTTCCAATAAACAGAGCTATGGTCATCTTTTCTCTGTGACATGACTGGCAAGTTTCACAAGATGTAAATTCAAACTAATTTAAATATGCATCTTAATGTAACTTCAGCTAGTCGGGTCGCATTGATATGACCTAGTCTACAATACCTCAAGAAAGATTCGTTCATTTATGAACTCTTCCTCTTATGTGTGTTCTATATACTAAGAACTGTGGTTTGATTTAGAACGTCAATGCTTTTAGATAACGTGCCTGAACCGATCAACTCTTGATATAGGAAATGTTCAAAACATTATCCAATCAATACAAAATTATATCCTTCTTTACTAATAAAGAGACTGATATGATTTTGTATATCAGGTTCGGTATCTAATGACATTTATTCAGAATCAATGTATTCAGGTAATACAGGGTGACAGTGACCAACAGACTTGGCTGCAACACTTGCACCGTTTTCTGCCTCATGAAACTTATCACCCGTCCTCAGTTCTCTACCTTTCTGTAGCCCATGTAATATATTACATATGTGGGATCCTGATCCGGTATCAGATACCCAGGACGCAGAGGATACTGAGAAACAGTTCTGTGTAACGAACACACCCGAAGATGATGCATCAACATGCACTTTCTTCGTTTTGGCGGCACGGGAAATCTGGTATCCCCAATTTCCTGCTCTGTCTTATAACAATTATAAGTTGGAGCGGGACCAATGTTCCCCAGCTCGGTATAACAAGTGGGTTCGGTCAATTCATCTGTTTTATTATCTTGATTAAGGCGTGACATGGTCGCTACCTGGAAAGAGAGAGAGAGAAGAAAACACTCTGCGTGCGCTCTTGCAAGATCAGATTGGTTATTATTTTATCTAATCAGGATGGCTCCCACTGTTTTTATCAAATCTTCCTTCAAACCCTAAAAGGAAAGTCTAGCCGGGATTAATCACACGCTACAAGTTCGCCAATCTTTCAGCCAGGCCAGTGTCGGTACTTTGAGGGATGTTCCCCGTGCTTTCGCACGGACCTAATTAAAGTAAACCTCGTTTTCCCAGAGGCGTAACCCCGTTGACACCTTTCTAGACACCTACTTAATCGGCTAATTGTAATGTGTAAAACTCTCACAGGAGTAACAATTACTCGCAGTGGGTATCGGGATCCAACTATCTCATAGAAGGTATGCAATCTCATTGCAAATTTCAACACTTGAAATTCCCGATAATTTTGCCCCTAGCGTCCTATGACCTTGACGCAGGCCAACGAACCATAATGCGCTAGTCAAGTTCAACCCGTCATTTCCTAATTGAATTAAACCCACCCGTACGACCCTTGACGTAGGCCAACAAAGTCACACGACTACCCTAATCCAATCTGCATCATATGCATAAGCAGATAAATACTAGTTAGCTACCGCACATTACGCCTTAACGCAGGCCAACAAACGTATAACGAATACTAACTACTACTTATCTGAAATGACGGAGGGCTACGACAGGTTTTTTTGAAAATCTATTGTGTAATGAACTTGATATCGTTGTAGAATCAAATGATTTTAAAATGGAGTGTTTTTGAGGCTTTTCTAGTTTTGATAAAGGGGTCACTCCCGGTGAAGGGATCGTCGGCCCTTTCCTCATCGAATAGGGTGCAGGATATATCATATATACCGCTGTGCAAAGCAAAAACTATAGAAGCAATCAAAAGACAAACCGAGGGTTGTAGCATCTGCCAAATATTGCTAAAGGGGTCACTCCCGGTGAAGGGATCTCGGCCCTTTCCTTATGGAATAAGGTGCAGGATGTTCTACAAGGAACACCGCGATGCAAAGCAAGAACTGTAGCTACCTGTTTTTGAAAATTCGATTCCACAACATCTTAGGTTTCTTTTCTTTCATTAATCATATTAATGAAGTCCCATCATTTAAGTTACCTAAAAATAACAGATAAATACGACGTACACTTATGTCATCCGCATTCGCCTCCATGTCCCCTCGTACACCGTTAGGTTAGGTAACTAACGGCAGAGCGGGGTAGGGCTAGCGCGGGTGTAAAACATAAGTAACGCCTATATAATATATCATATATACTATATACGGTATTTATCACAGAACATCAAATGATCACATCACAGATATCGCAGCAGAAGAATAATATGAAATATTGGATATACTAGGACGTCCGTGTTTTCAATATGAGCCTGTATAAAACACGGATTCCACGGTCGCGATGAATAGCCAAACCCACACCCCTAGACCCCTACGAGAGCGGCAAGCAACCCTACCAATTCTAAAGTTAGGAGACCCGGACTCGACTCCTCGAGTTGGTCTCCCACTGGACTCCAGAACCCGGTTACTTGTGCTCTCCTCCTTGGGTCTATCCTAGTGCGGAAAAGTAAATAATATACAATGGCGACATCTTCCGCAACCTGGAAGTGCCCCAATAAAAGAATATTACATAAAATTAATTTTACATGAATGAAAATGAAAAACACTCATCTGACATAAAAACCATCGGCTATTCAAAACGCGACGATCCAATATAACATATCCAGCAACACATAACATCACATGTCATCAACGTAAGTAAATGTGCGCATCCCAATTGTCGTTGACATGTAGCAACGAAACCGGCGATATCACATATTACACTTACGGTCACAGAAAAGAAAGTGTAAAACTACAACAGGTGGAATCCGCAACCTTCTTAGACATCGCATGCCTAATCAAATGAACTACATAGACATCGCATGCTTAAGCTTTATAAACCCCGCATTTTAGCCTCAAAATCGAAAACCGTTTTCAATATCAAGTCGGCAATTCAACAAGATTCCAGACATACTGATCGAATGCTCATCGCAAACTTTAGTAGACGGCCGCAACCCGGATGCCGTCGACGAAGTGCTCTAAGGCGGAACATCGCTGCCGCGAGTACCCGAACGGATGCTTTTGGCTACGGGGTTCTCCTACAGTCACTTGGTTGGGGCTATGGGGCGTGGTTGTCTATTAAGTTTACCGACGAGTATCCGCGTACGCTACGTGATTGCGACGGACTTTTGATCACATCAAAATTCCATGGCAACCGATCAAATGAGACTAAACTGATATGTTTATAACATCCATATTAGTTATCTCATAACTACTTGTGAATTCCAAATATTGTATCACATTCCAGATAAACAGAAAATGTTAAACTTTCCGATCGAACAATCAAACACCCAAGTTTTCCCGAAACAGCTCAACACATGAAATAAGTTTAAAAACATCCATTTCATGCCACAGTACCAACGGTCCAGCCTTAGAAAGGTCAAGCCAACGCCTCTCATGTGGCACGCCGTACTGCCCCAAACCCTAAGGTTCAAAGGGCAGTTTAAGACGGTCAAATAATCGAGTTAAGGTTTGTTGTCTTCTGGAGGGTCCATCGCATTACTTGCACTACTTAGAATGTTCTTAAACCACGGAAAAATCCAACACTTGGAAATTTCCCTACAGGGGAAAAAGTGGGTATTTATATCCGGTCGAACTTTTTAACATATTCAAAAATTATCTGGTAAAACACATAACGAATTAAAAATTCCCGATCGAATCGACGAACACAAAATAAACCCCAGAACACTCAACCCTTGAGTCAGATTAAAAATACCCATAAAATAGTAACAACAGAGTTAAGAATTACTGTGCCAAAAACCGTCCCTAATACCCTTAATCTGCCGCGGAACCGCCGCCAAAGGTGGCTTGTTGCCGCGGTTCCGCGGCTACGTGGAGGTATTGGAGGCTCGTTTTTCAGGGTAATTCTTAGAAAACCCTGCTGAAATTTTTAGGTATTTTTAATATAGAAAAATTCCAGATTTGAAAAAATTTCCAGAGAGGGTTAACTTTACGATTCCGGGTTCGATCAGGGTTTTAACTTCGTAAACAAATCGCCTAATGCTCTAGTTAGACTCTGATACCACTGTAGGGTTACTAGGCACACACAAGAGGTTCCACAAGGTATCAACCATGCCAAATTCAAATTTTCCGGTGCCGAGAAACCCTAAACTAGATCGTTAACTAGAGATCAGGCGAAGCAACAAGCAAGCAAACTACTTTGCTACTAAGTGAATGGAAATACAACTTTTGTAGATCCGGTCCTCCACTTCTAAAGCTCCGTGTTGACGTCCCTCCGCTGCGATCAACGGATCCCGGACTCTAGCGATGGTTTCATCGGAGAAATGATCGGGCTAGGTCATTGACTTCGAGGCTGAAGATGATCTACATCGGGGAGACTTAAACTCAAGCTATTCCTTCACTTAGTCAAAAACTTTGTGAAGAGAACACCCTATACTACATGGCAAGTAGTAGAGGATGAAGAAATAGGAAGTGGGTTCACTTTAGAATTGGATTTCTCACTCTTTTTCCCATGGCACCATTGGAGCTAGCAAGCTTTTGTGAAGCTTGATGAAGATGAAGAAGAAGAAGAAAAAGAATCATATCAATAATAATAAGAATCCAAATGAAACTCATCCTTTCAATTATGGCACCATGGTTGAGTTAAGCCCTCATGCTTAACTCATGTAGAGATTTAACCAAAGCATTAGGTTAAGGGTTGGGTTAACTAATATCCTAAGGAAATGATAAAAGATTTGACTTTGTCAAAGTTTCTTCAAGCTTCATGAAGCTTGATAACTTTGACCAAAGTCTCACTCTTTTGTTATTTGTTAGGAAAATAGTAAACCATAATTTAACCTTGATTTGGTATAAGTCTCATACACACAACTTGTTTGTATCATCAAGCATGATACAAACATGTACACTTGCATATATCACATATAAACAATGTGCACATTCAAGTGAGAAAATCAATCTTAAGTGAACCAATACTAGTTAATGTAAAGTAATATATCAAATATATAATTATACATTAAATCATTAAATCAACACTTGATTTAACGATCCGGTCATATTGCATATAACCGACTAATATCAATAGTAACAACTTATCGAATCAACACTTGATCCGATAACCCGGCTATATCGCATACAACCGATCAATGTCATATATCGCGAGAATAGAATACAGTATCACATACTGGTATTATTCTCGGGCCCGCACATATCTCATATGCTCTCCTATTTCGTTTCGCTTGAGCCAGGAAACCCCTGTGTAGGACTCTAAAGACTCGTCAATACTCCGGTAGTAGGTGATGATTATATCAAACACACACAAGCCACAAGTGGTCTGCTAAACGTAATGGCCACCCGGGTATTGAGCGATCAGAAGATCAACGAGCAAGCCCGCTCACACTCCTGTGAATCCAACCAGTAACACTATCGTACAGTCCGGTCTGTTCGTCTAATATGTCGTATATCTTGTCTAGGGGTGGTAAACGTCAGACCCCAATAACTCGATAAGTCGTGTCGATATGACGCTCATAACGGGTCGAGAAACTACGGGTAACACTTACCAGTAAATCCCTAAATTAGCCTTGGCCAAAGACTTCCTGTTATAGCCAATCGAGCACAGTGCAACATCAACTCCCTATACAGGGAGAGATGAAACCCCTCCTATCGCTCATTGCCTCCATGTGATTCGGGACTGTACCCAAAAACCACCGTTTTGCACGCCGTCTTGGACGTGGTAAGGTGGAAATCAAAGCACAGTGGGAATCACACAAGACTCTATGACGATCTTGGATATACAGACTAACCTGTACCAGTGTAACCAGAGAACTGCCATCTGACGTAAGGTATAATACCATCTGGGAGTTCTCGGCGAGTCCGTACAGTGTACCCAGTCTCTACTGAGCACCCGTATATCATCTTTGATGTCAGATACCAATGGATATGGGATCATCCATCGCCTATCTATATGGTTCGAGAAGCTACACGCTAGTCTACTCTAGTATATCGATGCCCCATCTCGATACACCCACGACTAGGGACTTTGAAGGATGTACTTATGGACTACCACGTCCCCACTAGTATGATCCGCATCAGAGTCCAGGTAGTCAAGTACACATCCTAAGGGCTTCACCAACATGTAACAGAGAGACAATCAGTGTACACGTTAAAGTAAAGAGTAACCAGATAGCATACTATTATATCGATCAAGAAAGTCATCCCTATATATGTCCAAGCATCCACTATAATATACATCTATGTATAGTAATGGCCTCTAGGGCATACATATAACTAACACAGAGTAGACTGGTGCATACGCTTCTCGTCCCAGCAGGGGAGATGGTCTGTCCCACAGCCATCGGTACGTCGTACTGGAGATAGTATGCAGGTGCTCGTTAGGTTACGAGTACACTGGACATGACTCGTTGGGGACTATTGGTTGGTATTATACCTATCGTCAGTTAACAGTTCCCAGGTGACATGAGTACAGCTTAGTCCGTTGACTTAACACTGTCACTTATCCACGAGTGTGTTCCTACTGTTCTTAGATTACTACCCTTCCACGGCTCTATTGAGTCGTGAAAACAGGTACTAGTTGGGTGCAGTCCCGAAGCACTTTGAGGCAGTGACGGTTAGACATTATTCGTCTCTCCCGGTATTGGGAGTTGATATCGCGCTGTGTCTAGGAGAGCCATTACACAAAGTCCCTGGCCAGGGAAAGCGATATTTACTGGTAGTGTTTCCAGTAGTTTCTCAGGGTGTTTTGGGCTACACTCCGACATGACTTGTACCGCTATTAGGGGTCGGACGTTTACCGCCCCCTAGGCCTGACATGCGATACTCTTAGATGAACAGACCGGACTGTACGGAGATTGTCACAATCAGGCTCAGTAGGAGTTCAGATGGGTTCACCTCATCGGTGTTCTTATCGGCATCTACCTGGGGACCGTTACATACAGCTAGTATCTCTTGCGGCCTGTGGTTAAACCCACTGCCAGTGTAGTGTCGAGTCTTTAGAGTCCCATACAGAGGGTTGTTAACCTTTGGGCGAAACGAGTAAAGGTTGTATGGTTTTGCGACGGGGTTCGTTCACATATGCGTACTTGTGCGCGTTTGGTGTTCGGACAGTTGATACTAATGGGCTTTGGTTTAAGCCGGATCCTAGTATTTGATTTTGGCTTGGTTCAGTCTCATTGCAATCGTGTTCTTCAGAATGCGGAAGCGGGTATGTATATACAGTTGACAGAGACAAATGAAAAAGACATCTCTTTATGGTTTTTGACAATTGACTTGATTAAGATCTTAATGAGATGAAGGTAATTGATTAATAGTTATAATTAGTGATAATTGTGTTATGGTTATTTGGATTGACCATTTGACTTGTTGACCAAAGTTGACTAAGATATTTTTCTTAAGCAAAAGATTCTTTGCTTAGCATTAATGGTGACTTGATAATCGTCAAATCAAATGAACCAACACAACTTTTTTGCTAATTAAAATTATTATTCTTTTATGCTAATATGAGAGCTATCTCTTCATTCTATCATATCCATTCTCTCTCCTAGCTCTCTCTCCTTCATCCTCTTTCTCAAACCCTAACCTATCATGTGTTGAGAACCAAGGGAAATTGAGATCAAACCATAAAATCACTCTCTACTCAATATAGGGTTCTTAGTCTAGCAAGCAAAGCACTCTAGTTACTTCATGGTTGATGTAGGAGCTCAAAGTAGAGGCCTTCGGGTGGATCTTCTTCGATATAGAGAAGCCGGTGAGGAGGAGCCATCTAGATCATTCCAAGGAGCTCACAACAAGGAGAATAAGGAGTTCAAGTTTAAGGTATAACTTTCTATCATAGTAGATAGAACACTATTTAGTGCTAACTAGGTTTATGGTAAAGATCCAGTTAAGGTTTATTCTAGTGCCAAGTTCGTTATTGTAGGGTTCCTAGGCACATTCAAGAGGTTCCACAAGGCATCAACCATGCCAAAATCAAAATTTTCATGTGCCTAAGAATCCTATGCAAGATCGTTAACTAGAGATTAGGCGAAAAGCAAGCAAGTAAACAACTTTATTGCTAAGTGAAAGGGACTACAACCTTTGTAGATCCGGTCTACCACTTCATTAGCTCCGTGATGACGTCCCTTCGCTGCGATCACCGGGATCCCGGACTCTAGCGATGGTTTCGTCGGAGAAACGAGCAGGCTAGGTCGTTGACTTCGATGCCGAAGATGATCTACATCGAGGCAACTCTAACTCAAGCTCCATCTTCACTTGGTCAAGAAACTTGTGAAGAAAACACCCTCTACTACATGGCAAGTGGTAGATGATGAAGAAATAGAAAGTGGGTTCACTTTGGATTTGGATTTCTCACTTGGAATCATCACTTGAAATTTTTCAAGAAAGGTTTTCTTTTTCTTCATGAAGAAGATGAAAAAGAAAGAAAAGAATAATGAATTATGAATAATGGAAAATCAAGTGATGGTTATCATTTTAGCAACCATGGGTGAGTGTAAATTGTGTAGAGACTAAACTAGGGTTTAGGTGAATGGTTAGGTTAAGGAAAAAAATAAAATGGTCAAAGCTTCATGAAGCTTCAAGGTAAAAACAAAAGAAGCCACCATTTTGTTTCTTGCCCAAAAATAAATAAATAAAATAAATAATTAAGAAAAGATAACAAAACCCTAACCATTAACCTAAACAAGGTTTAAATCAAACATACACCCAAGTTTGCATGTATCATCAAACATGATACAATCAAGTGCACAAAAATATATCACATATACTACTTGTGCACATCAAGTGAGAAAATCAATCTTAAGTGAACAAATACTAGTTAATGTAAAGTAATATATCTAATATATAATTATACATTAAATCATTAAATCAACACTTGATTTAATGATCCGGTCATACTGCATATAACCGACAAATATCCAGTGTATCAATGTATCGAATCAACACTTGATTCGGTAACCCGGCTATATCTCATATAACCGTCCGATGATACAAATCGCGAGAATAGAATCCAGTATCACATACTGGTATTATTCTCGGTCCCGCACATATCTCATATGCGCTCCTATTTCATTTCGCTTGAGCCAGGAAACCTCTGTGTAGGACTCTAAAGACTCGTCAATACGCCGGCAGCAGGTGATGATCATATCAAACACCCACAAGCCGCAAGCGGTCTGCTAAACGTAACGGCCACCCGGGTATTGAGCGATCAGAAGATCAACGAGCAAGCCCGCTCACACTCCTGTGAATCCAACCAGTAACACTTACCGTACAGTCCGGTCTGATCGTCTGATATGTCGCATATCTCGCCTAGGGGTGGTAAACGTCAGACCCAGTAGCTCGATAAGTCATTCCGATGTAAGGTCCATAACAAGTGTGAAACTACTGATAACTCTTACCAGTAAATCAATGCAACCGTGGCCAGGGATTTCCAGTTATGGCCAGTCGAGCATACCGCAACATCAACCCCCAATACCGGGAGAGACGAATCCCCTCCTATCGCTCATTGCCTCCATGTGAATCGGGACTGTACCCAAAAACCACCTGTTTGCACAACTCAGTAGAGCCGTGGTAGGGTGGAAATCAAAGCACAGTGGGAGACACACAAGACTCTATGACGATCTCGGGTCAACAGACTAAGCTGTACCAGTGTCACCAGAGAACTGCCATCTGACATGAGGTATAATACCATCTGGGAGTTCTCGGCGAGTCCGTTCAGTGTACCCAGTCACCACTGAGCACCAGCATACCATCTCTGATGTCAAACACCAATGGATTTGGGATCATCCATCGCCCATCACATTGGTCGAGAAGATATACGCTAGTCTACTCTGGAATATCGATGCCCCGTCTCGATATTCCCATGACTAGGAACATTGAAGGATGTACTCATAGACTACCCAGGCCCCACTAGTATGATCTACATCATATTCCTGGAAGTCGAGTACACATCATAAGGGCTTTATCAGCATGTAACAGAGAGACAGAAAGTATACTTGTTAAGATAAAGAGCAACCAGATAGCGTACTATCATGTCGAGCAAGAAAGTCCTACCTATATATGTCCCAGCAACCACTACAATATACATCCAATGTACAGTAATGGCTTCTAGGGCATACATATAACTAACAGTTATTGCTACGAAATTTTTGTTCCGCATTTTGCCACGGAAGTTGGCCGGGGCGCTAGTGTAACCCTTCATGGTATCAAAGCCTACCCATAAAGCCTACTAGCTAGTTTGCACAAGGTTAAAATCTCGATTGACAAATTTTTCCGAATCACGAATCTATGTTCATGAGCTTGCTGTCGATTTTCAAAGTTGTCCTAAAATTTTTCTGAGTATCTTAGAATTACATTCAAGTGAAACTATAGCTACAGAAAAAATTTGGGGGCCTAAGTCTAAAATTCCGCCACGGAAAGTGAGCAAAATGGCGCATTTTGCTGCCTTCCACGGCGCTTTTTGGGCTACACTACCCAAAAATTTTTTGGGGCTCTAGTTCATGAAAATATGATATTTGTGATATATAGTTTTAGCCCAGGTTTATTTGAGTGGTGGATTTGCTTTTGGGGCCTATTTGGAAAAGTTTAGTCGATCGAAATTTTAAATGTGTATTTTACAGTACATTCACTTTTATCTGCGACCGGGAATGTCACTCGATCGGTAAAACTCGTATGATTGCTATATGTTCTTTTAGATGGGTTTTGCGAACATGACATTCGCGTTGATGTTGTGTGCTTGTTCTGTGGTTGTGGTTTGATAGTCGTGTTGGATAGCATATGATGAAATGTTAGTGGCGCAGTTTAAATTCTTTTGTACATTTGTTATTGCGGGGCGAGTGTCCGATATATGGACTGTCATCTTTGCCGGGTTGTATATTATTTTGGGGCATGACCGGGTTGAGGTCGATGCACCGTTTGTACATATTATTTTCTTTTTCTGTACTAGGATTACCCCGCGGTGGAGTGCACGAATAGCCGGGTTCAAGAAAGGCAGCAAGCCCGCATCTCATGGCGTTGAGACGGAGGGGATTCTTTCTCATGGTGTTGAGACATAGGGGGATTCATTCTAGAATTGGCGGGCTATTCATCGCACTTGTAGGGGGTATTGGTTTTCATTGCATAGGCTATCCACACGACCGGGAACGTCGGGTTTTATTTGTTTCTCAAATGAAACCCGGGGCTCCAAGATTATCCACCATTCTGTATTGTTGGCTGTGTTTCTGTGTTGTTGTTTATTATCTTGCCTGGGACGAATGTTGTATATACTTATATATATATATACTAGTAGATGTTGTATATGTTTTGCACCCGCGCTAGTCCAGCCCCCGCTCTGTGTTAGTTAAGTAACCTAACGGGTGATGACAGGGCCCAGTGGCAAATGCGGATGGCATATACGTACATTGTATTTTCGTTCTTTTCTGGTGTGGTAGATTACATTGATGGGCAAACATTAATTTTTATTAATGCAAGAAAAGCAAACCTAAAAGATGTTGTATGAACCAAGTTTTAAAAACAGACATTAC
Organism: Agapanthus africanus; assembly: GCA_030015575.1. Taxonomy (NCBI): domain Eukaryota; kingdom Viridiplantae; phylum Streptophyta; class Magnoliopsida; order Asparagales; family Amaryllidaceae; genus Agapanthus; species Agapanthus africanus. The sequence goes on along the minus strand of CM057350.1, from coordinate 401,160,876 downwards.
AGACGTTCTCTTTTGCTTTGCACAGTGGTATTCAGTTTAGAATATCCAGCACCTCATTCGACGAGGCAAGGGCCGAGATCCCTTCATCGGGAGTGACCCCTTGAGTAAAAGTTTGCGTCAACGTAATACTTTCACTATAGTCAATTATTCTTGCTTTGCATCGTGGTATTCAGTTTGGAATATGCTGCACCTCATTCGACGAGGAAAGAGCCGAGATCCCTTCACAGGGAGTGACCTCTTTAGCAAAAGTTTTCGCCACTATATATTTTAAAAGGCAATCAGGTTCCTTCAACGATATCAACTTCATTACGTTAACGGGTTTTTCGCCAAGAACCCAGCCGTAGCCCTTCGTCATTTCGGATTGGTATTATTTAGTATTCGTGGTGAGTTTGTTGACCTAGTCAAGGCGTAGTGAACGGTAGCTAAGTGATATTTTTTCTGTGCATTGCAAATGTGATTGGTTAGGACAGTCGTGCGGCCTTGTTGACCTAGTCAAGGCACGTACGGGTGGGTTTAACACAATCAAGATAATGACGGGTAGAACTTGACTAGCGGTTTATGGTTTGTTGACCCAGTCAAGGTTATAAACCGTTAGGGGTAAAAATCACATCGGGAGTTTCAAACATACAGGAAACTTGCAGATTTAGCATACCTTATGGAGTGTGGTGACTAGAGTGGATTCCATCTAGGCTATCACATAATGATAGTTCGATCCCGATCCCACTGATGAGTTGGATTACTCTCGGGAGATTATTTCACTTAACAATCAATGCAATAAACCAAGTAGGTGTCTAGAACGGTGTTAGCGGGGCTACGCCTCAAGGGAAAAGAGGTTATGTAATTATGAAACTTCGCGAAAGCGTTGGAAAACCTCCCTTGAAGTACCAACACTAGCATGGCTGAAAGGTTAAGCAAGTATTATGACGTGCGATTAATCCTGACTAATTCTTCTTTTTTGGTTTGAAAAAGAATTTGAGGAAACAGCGGGAGCCATCCTGATAAGATAAATTAATAAACCAATATAATGTTGCAAGAGCGCATGCTGAGTTGTTTCTTTTCTCTCTCTCCAGGTAGCAACCATTTCATTCCCTAATCAAGATAATAAAATGTATCGCTTGACCGATCTGAATTCTTATTCGGGGCTGGGGAACGTCAGTTCGGCTCTAACTTACGACAACAGTCATAAGTATGAGCAAGGGAAAGAGGATTGTATGGATTCCAAGGACACCCAGTTGAAAAAGAAGCATAATATTGCATCTACTTCAGGTGTTCTTGTAATTGAGAACTGCTTTTCGGTCAGCCCTACCTCCTGGGTACTTGATACCGGATCAGGATCTCATATCTGTAATTTATTGCAGGGACCGAGAAAAAGTAGGAAAGTTGCACCTGGTGATATGTCCCTCGGGGTAGGGAACGGAGCCCAAGTTAATGCTGCAGCCTTCGGTGAATATCACCTAGTGTTGCCAAATGGCAATACTATGGTTTTGAACAATTGCTACTATGTACCTTCGATGGTTTGCAACATAATATCAGTGTCTTTACTTGATAAAGATGGATATAATTTTGTTCTTGATAGAAATATCATGAACATTTACCTTGATAAGGTACTGGTTGCAGAAGGTACACTGTGTAATGGTATCTATGTTCTAAATCAGAATACAGTTCTCAATATACAAAACACACGCAAGAGGAAGAGTTCTAATACGAATGAATCCTACTTGTGGCATTGTATACTTGGTCATATCGGGGAGAAAAGACTAAGTAAGTTGCATAAAGATGGACTCCTGAATATGTTCGAGTTTTCATCTTATGAAACTTGTCAGTCTTGTCTCAAAGGAAAGATGACCAAATCTCCGTTCACCGGACATGGAGAAAGGGCAGCAAAGCTCTTAGGACTCATATACAGTGATGTATTGGTCCAATGTCTATACATGCAAGGGTGGGTTCTTGTACTTCATCACATTCACTGACAATCTTTCTAGGTTCGGATATGTGTATATGATGAAACACAAATCTGAAGCTTTTGAGAAATTCAGAGAATTCAGAAACGAAGTGGAGGACCAGATAGGCAAAAGTATCAAGATCCTCCGGTCTGATAGAGGAGGGGGGGATACTTAAGCACGAAATTCCTAGATTACTTAAAATAGAACGGTATTCTCTCTCAGCTTACTCCTCCGTACACACCACAGCATAATGGTGTATCGGAGCGGAGGAACCGTACCCTGTTGGATATGGTTCGCTCCATGATGAGTAGTGCTGAGTTACCTCTTTCATTTTGGGGACATGCGCTTTTGACATCGGCATATCTATTGAATGATGTTCCGTCTAAATCAGTGCCTAAGACTCCATTCGAGATATGCATTGGAAAAAAGGCCATATCTTAAAAGATTTAAGATATGGGGTTGTCCGGCTTATGTTAAAAAGCATAAACCAGATAAACTAGAGGCGCGGTCAGTTTTATGTAAGTTTGTGGGATATCCATAGAATGGTTATGGATATCTGTTTTACCACACCGAGGAACAGAAGGTGTTTGTTGCTAAGCATGCCGTTTTCTTAGAAATGGAGTTTCTTGCAAAAGAAATAAGTGGGAGCACGGTAGAACTGGAAGAGATTCAGCAACCACAAACTGAAACTGAAGATTTGACAGAACCTCAGGATTCAATAACCCCAAACGAACCTCAGCCACTCCGCAGATCTGGTAGGATTTCTCATCCGCCCGAGAGATACTACGGTTTTCTCAAAGACGAGGATCGAGAGGATTGCATCTTGGAAGAAGATGACCCTACCAGTTTCAGTCAGGCCATTATCAGTAGGAACTCTGATAAGTGGCTGGATGCTATGCAATCCGAAATGGAGTCCATGTACACCAATAAAGTGTCGACCTTGGTTATTGCTCCACCTGGGGTAAAACCAGTTGGATGCAAATGGATCTACAAAAGGAAACTTGGTGTAGATGGGCAGGTGGAAACCTATAAGGCTAGACTCGTTGCAAAAGGTTTTCGTTAAAAACCTGGTGTGGACTATGACGAATCTTTTTCTCCAGTGGCTATGATCAAATCCATTCGAATCCTACTTGCCATTGCTGCCTTCCATGACTATGAGATCTGGCAGATGGACGTAAAAATGGCTTTCCTAAATGGCAGTTTGGAAGAGTGCGTTTATATGGATCAGCCAGAAGGTTTTGTAGACAGTGGGAGCAGCGGGAAGGTGTGCAAGTTGCCTAAATCCATTTATGGATTAATGCGGGTATCGCGGAGCTGGAACATCTGTTTTGATTAAGCAATCAAGGAATTTGATTTCATCAAGAACGAAGATGAGCCTTGTATTTATAAGAAGATTGTAGGACGAACTGTCGTTTTCCTAGTCTTGTACGTGGACGGCATTCTTTTGATAGAAAATGACATTTCTATGCTATAATCGGTCAAGCTATTCTTGTCATAACGGTTCTCCATGAAGGACCTGGGTGATGCCACATGCATACTGGGGATCAAGATCTACAGAGATAGATCCAAGAGATTACTGGGACTTTCGCAGTCCAGGTACATAGAGACCGTACTAAAGAGATTTAGTATGGAAGATTCCAAACGTGGTAATATACCAGCATTGCACGGAATCACCCTCTCCAAGAAAATGTCTCCCAAGACTGACGAGGAGAGGGTTCGCATGAGCATTATACCCTACGCTTCGGCGGTAGGATCTATAATGTATGCGATGCTATGTACAATACCAGATGTAGCTTACGCGCTAAGCGTGGTGAGCCGGTATCAGTCAGACCCAGGTGAGAACCATTGGACGGCAGTGAAGAACATTCTTAAGTACCTGAGAAGGACTAAGGAGATGTTCCTGTGTTACGGTAATAGAGACCTCAGGGTCGAGTCCTTTACCGATTCAAGCTTCCAGAGTGATAAGGATGACAGCAAGTCTGTCTCGGGTTTTGTGTTTACCCTCAACGGAGGGGCGGTGTGTTGGACGAGTTCCAAATAGGATACCGTCGCAGACTCAACAATGGAGGCTGAATACATTGCTGCAAGCGATGCCGCAAAAGAGGCGGTCTGGATGAAGAAGTTCATTAGTGAACTTCAGGTAGTTCCGTCCATTGTTGACCCAATACCTTTGTATTATTGGAGATAGTGCCCTCAGAGTCAATTATTGGATCACATGCACGTGATTGCAATGATTGAGGGAGGACCTATCCCAGTAGGATAGTCTTACTCAAGTATGCTATCTGGTTTATATTTATCATCGTGTACTGCTTTAGGTGACCTTACGAGTTGCTCTTGCACGTTGATAGAGCCCCTAGGATTCTTGCTTGACTACCGGCAGTATGAGGGCGATCATATAAGTGGGAGCTGTAGTCTATAAGCACATCCTTAAAAGGTCCCTAGTCGTGAGAGTTTCGAGACAGGGCATCGATACTCCAGAGTAGACTAGTGTATATAGTCGAGACCCTGACGAGGGGCGGTGGCAGGTCTCACAAGCCACTGGTGTCAGTTGGTTCACCTAAGATGTATACAGATACTCATTGGGTTATGAGTACACCGGACAGGACTCGCCGGGAACCTGCTAGTTGGGATTATACCTGATGTCAGATAGCAGTTCCCTGGTGACATGTGTACAGGTTAGTTCATCGACCTGAGATCGTCATTTGTGTCGTGGGATTTCCCACTGTGCTTTGATTACTACCCTACCATGCTCAAAGGAGACGTGCAAACAGGTTTTAGTTGGGTACAGTCGCGAGCCACATGGAGGCAGTGAGCGGATCTGCAGGGGTTCGTCTCTCCCGGTATTGGGGGTGAGGTCGCGCTGTGTCTAGGAGAGCCAGTACATGAAAAGTCCTTGGCCAAGGCAGGAGATTTACTGGTAGCTATTCCAGCAGTATCTGAGGGTGTTCTGGGCTACACTCCGACACGACTTGTACCGCTTTTGGGGGTCTGACTTTTACCAAACCCCTAGGCCCGCCATGCGATGCTCATAGACGAACGGACCGGACTGTACGGATATTGTCACTGACAGGCTCAGTAGGGTGTCAGGATGAGTTCGCTCATCGACGTCCCTTTTGGTCAATAGCTGGTGGCCCGTCACGTATGGCTAATACCTCTGACATGCTAGTGGTTAAATCCACAGCCATAGTATTGACGAGCCTTTAGTGTCCACCACACACACAGTTACTCAAGTTTCGGGCGAAACGCTGTAGAGGCCGTATGGAGATATGGCAGGGTTCGATCAGATATGTGCGGTATTGCACGGATCGTGATCGGACGGATTTTACTAGCCTGCTTTGGCATAAACTGGATCCTAGTATTAGATAGTGTAGATTTTGTCTCTTTGCATTTGTATTCAGTGGGAATACAAATGCGGTCATGTATATGCAGTAGCGGGGTTTTCCTGTGATTTATTACGGGATCAGTTTTCTGAAGTTGCCAGTTTGCATTCCGTTCCGGCCAGTTTTCCTTTGTTCCTTCCCAGCCGGGTTTTCCGATGGAGGGGGTTATTTGCAGTTGTGCAAATTATAATTGTGGAGGGGTTTCTTGCTTTTGTGGGATCATGATTTGATTAGCATCTTTGCTTTTATCATGATGCTTGAAATTAATTGAGATTAGAGTTGATTTGAATTGGATATGACCTTGTTATCATTGCTCATGGATGTGGTCACCCTCTACTTTTACTACCATCACCTCCCTTATTTGATTCCCTTCTCAATTTTGGCCGGCTACATTAGAGGGAGAGGATGAGAGAGTTTGATTTTGAGTATGTGGCATTTTCCTCATCTCATTTTCTTTGCTAAAATTGTGAGCACCATTTCCCTCCAAAGCATTTTTCTCTCTTCTCCATCATGGCAACTTCTATAACCTCAAGAGATAAAGTTTTCTACACTAGTCTACAGCAAACCTTGGATGCGTCGGCTAGCCAACTTCGCGCCCGAGTTGCCTCGGTCTAGAGGTGGGAGCCCGTAAAAGAATCCGGCTACGTGGTGCCCTTTTTCGACGAGGAGGTGACGGACGGAGTTTCCAGGGGAGATCGGAGTGGAGACGAAGACCGAAGGACACGGATCGCTTGGTATACTTCTCTACCCATCTTGTTGTTTGGTAGTAGCTAGGTTAATGGCCCGATCCGGGTTAAAAGTGCACGGTGGTGCCGGTTTGCTAGTTTGCAAAGTTTTTCGTTTCCGCATCTCCGGCGTCGGATCGACGGCCGGGGCGCCGCCGTGCACTTACATTGGTATCAGAGCCTCGCCATTAACCTAGCCTAGCATGGTCTACTGTGTTTACATCTTCGATCGAACAAAAATCCCGAAAACCCGATTTCAAGTGTGTCAGTTTCTGTCGAATTTTTTTTGGCTCCAAAAATTTTTCAGGTTGTTTCAGAATACTGTGCATGGAATTCTAAGCATTCTGTGAAAAATTGGTCAAGTGATCTCACCATAACACCGCGGAACCACGGCCAAACCCATGCTTGGGCCGCGGTTCCGCCGCGCTTTTGACTGATCATTTGCCAAAATTTTGAAGATAGCTTCTGAGTTGGAAATAGGGGTTTTCGGATATTATTTTTGGGCCCAAAATTTCTTTAACTGCTACAGTAATGCTTGGGGCCCACTTGATAAAATTTGTTCGATCGGATATTTTAAACATGCTAGTTCACTGTATTTACATTATATCTGCGACCGTGAATGTCATTCGATCGGTAAATCCTGTCTAACTGCTATAGCCCTTTTAGACGGATTTGCGAACGTGACATTCACGTTGATGTTCTGTGTTGTGCTGTGATGTTGCGGATTGGTCGTGGGGGATAGCCTGGATGCAATGGTAGTACAGTTTTGTTTTATATGTACATTTGATTTTACGGGGCGAGCGTCCGACATGTGGACCGCCGTCACTGCCTGTTTGTATTATTATTTTGGGGCACGACCGGGTCGAGGTCGATGTACCCGTTGTATGTATATTTTACTTTCTGTACTAGGATTACCCCGCGGAGGGGTGTACGGATAGCCGGGTTCTATAGGGCAACTGGTTCGCATCTTATGGCATTGAGAAGGAGGGGGCTTTACTCTAGAATTGGCAGGGCTATTCGCCGCACTCATAGGGGGTACAGGTTGACCCAAGAAGGGGTGCCCAAGTTACCGGATTCCGTGAAGTGCTGGGTGGTCCATTCACGTTGCTGAAGGGGCCTGCCTCGCTTCAGGTTTTGGCAGGTACCTTGTCGCACCCGTAGGGGTCTAGGATCTCATTGCACAGGCTATCCACACGACCAGGGGGACATCGGGTTTCAGTAGCGGCTCTATGAAACACGAGGATCCCAGATATCTGTATTATTCTGTGATGCTGTACATTTCTGTGATGTTGCATTTTATCACGCCTTGAGCGAAAATTATATATTATACATATACTAGTAGATGTTGTATATGTTTTGCATCCGTGCTAGTCCAGTCCCCGCTCTGTCGTTAGTTAAGTAACCTAACGGGTGATGACGGGACCCAGTGGCGAATGCGGATGGCATATACGTACATCATTATTTTCGTACTTTTGTGGTGTGATCAATTGATGGGACTGCGTTGATTCGGATCAATGCAAGTTAAAAACAAACCTATTCTGATGTTGTTGGAACACTTTCCAAAAAGCTGTTATTGCAACGGCGTTCTCTTTTGTTTTGCATCGTGGTATTCAGTTGGAATAACCTGCTCCTCAGTCGACGAGGCAAGGGCCGAGATCCCTTCACCGGGAGTGACCCCTTGGACAAAAGTTTGCGCCAGGGCTATAACTTCATTATAGCCGATTACTTTTTCTTTGCATCGTGGTATTCAGTTGGAATATCCTGCACCTCATTCTACGGGGAAAGAGCCGAGATCCCTTCACCGGGAGTGACCTCTTTAGCAAAGGTTTTCGTTACTATATTTTTTAAAAGCTATCCGGTTCCTTCAAGGATATCAAGTTCATTACGTTAAAGGTTTTCGCCAGAAACCATTCGTAGCCCTCCGTCGTTTCAGACGGGTAGCACGTAGTATTCATGCTGTGTTTGTTGGCCTTCGTCAAGGCATAGTGTATGGTAGCTGCTTGTTACCTTTCTGCTGCATAGATAGATGCGTTGGTTTGGGACAGTCGTATAGCCTTGTTAGCCTTCGTCAAGGGCTTGTACGGGTGGGTTCAAATTAACCTGGACAATGACGTGTAGAACTTGACATGTGACTTATGATTTGGTGGCCTTCGTCAAGGTCATAAGAGCATGGGGCAAAAATCCACATCGGGAGTTTCAAAAGAACTGAAACTTGCCAGATATGCGCATACCTTCTGGAGTGTGATAACATGAGCGGATTCCGTCACGTTATCATGCGATGATAGTTGGATCCCGATTCCCACTGATGAGTTGGTTTTACTACTCGGGTAATCCCGGCTAATTCTTCTTTCAGGTTTGGGGAAGAATTTGACGTTACAGTGGGAGGTTTCAGATTAGATAAAATGATAACCATTCTGATCTAGGTTAGAGTGCACGCTGAGTGTTTCTTTTCTCTCTATCTTTGGCAGCGACCATTGACCCGACCCTAGACTATGACTCAGTGACCAAGTTGACCGAACCTTCTTAACACTGACTTTTGGATTGTCAGAGTTGCAAACCTCATTGCCACTCCTACTTTTACCCTTTTCTCTAGGACACCCCATATTACTACAACCGTCCACTTCCATGGGACAAAACCATCGTATGGTTATATACGAACTCGAAGAAATTCGAGGATAGTTTCCGGTTCTGGAGAAAACGAATAAGACTATTCTGTTGTCTTTTCCATTTACCTTCTCTCAGGTTGCGAGTACTTCTTGGTTTAGGAGATAGTACACCTATTACGCAAATTGGATAGTCTTCTTCCAAACCATAGGCAGGTGCCAACCGGAAGGGAATGAAGAAAACCAGTTAGCCTAAACGGTGTACAGAAGGTATTAGGTTAAGACAAAGAAAGGGATTAGTAAGAGGGCAAAGTAAACTGCGACTGCTATTCATGACCAAACCAAGTATTTCTTCGCCAATCCTAAATCATCTTTGTATTTCTCCAGGACACTCCGTATCACTACGAAGATCCCAAGTTTATTGGATACTCCATCGTATGGTTATATACGAACTCGAAAGGAACTTGTTCCAGTTCGGGGATGGATCCTGGTTCAGGAGAAATAAGAATAAGGTTTATTCGGTTGTCTTTTATCTTCACCTTCTCTCGCATTGCGAGTGTTCCTAGGACTAGAACAGTACACCCATTACGCTTATTGGATAGTCTTCTTCCAAACCTTAGGCTGGTGCCGAACGGTAGGGAAGGAAGAAAACCATTAGGCTTAAAGGGGTGTGCAGAAGGTAATGACTAAAGACATATAAAGGGATTTGGAGAGATGGCAAAGAATTATACGGTTACAGTTGTGAATCTGGACAATGGAAGAGGCATTACTAGGAATACCCGGATACCCCATCGAAACATTTTAATGTTTCAGTTTCACTGTGTACTGTTAAAGGAAAACTGATTTCCCAATTAGACACTTACTCCAGGGTATGTATTTACCAGGTTTTGATTCTCACAACTGTATAGTTTTACAGATGATGAGTGGGAGTAAGTTATTGGGAATTAGGTGATCATCCTCATTATATTGGGATTCGTTGTAATTGGTGATATTTGAGGAAGTCACCTGGGTTGTTTGCCGGACGGCAAATATTTGGTTTTGAATATCCGTTGTTATGCACCAATTTCAAATTGATATATCTGTACGTCAATTTTTATAGAGTAAGACATACCTTTTTGAAATTATGTCTATGACATTTACCTATACCAGTGGATGGTTAGGTAAGGAGCATTGAACAGCGGTGTAATTCTTCTTAACCGTAAGTACAGTTTTCAACCTACGACACACAGTGAATGAGTTGTTAGACTCAGCGGACTTATACAGAGTTTTGTGTATTGTCCAGTGTCCATTAGGACAGAGGGGTTGGTCCTCGTACTATATTCTGTTTACTTATGACTTCTCTAGTTCTTAGACATGTGTTTCGTAGAAATGCAAGGTCTATGTTTTGAGGAGTTATAGGTATAAGAATAAAGTAGAGAACCAGATGTTGCAAGTATCGGGATTCTTCAAGGTGATCGATGATGTAGATACTTGTGAATGGTATTCAGTTGATAGTAATGGTTAAGAGAACTTGCTTCTCTTTCAGGTTATTCATAATTGGAAGTACTCCAATGTTGAGTAACGCTGATCGGCCTCTCTTCCATTTAGTTGACATGCACTGGAGACAGCTGCATGATTTGAATCTGGTTCAATTAAATCAGTGCCTCTGTTTCTATATTTGATATAGAACAGTTCATATCTTGACATTGTTAAGATACAGGGAGTTGTCCGGCTTATGCTTAAAACCAGACTCCGGATAACTCAAGGCACGTTTCTGTAATGGCTGTTTGTGAGTTGACCCGGGCTATGACGAGGGTTGATTTTCCACCATCTAGAAGATCAATAGCGATATTGTTCTTAACTCGCCACAGTTTTAATTTAAAATGGATTTTTTTTTCAGAAAACAGTAGTGGGAGTATGGTTGAACTGGAAGTGATTCCAGAACCGCAAACGATTACCGAAGATTTGATAAGAACCTAAAGATTCAATCTGGTTTGACATTCCATTGGCCACTCCGCAGATATAGTGGGTAACCTCAGGCGCTCGAGAGGTACTTCGGTATACTCAAGGACGGTGGCAGGGAGGTTCTTGTTTACCCAGACTTTCCATTGCTGTTGTTCCAGACTGTGAGACCCGGAAGGAGAATGAGTATAGCGTCGTTCTGAACTAGCTTCAGAAGCGTACGTGTATATGACTCTGCCAGAGGGTTGTCGTGGTCAGTGGGAGCAGCGGAAGCATGGTGGACAAGTGGCTTATGTCTATTTATAGACTAAAGCAGATATAGCGGAGATAGATCATCTATTTCTGATGTGACAGTCATAGGTTTGACTTCATCAGAATAGGGGATGGATCTGTTAAGAGGGTAGTAGGGTGTGATGTCCTGGTATTTGATGACATACACAGAGTAGGAAGTGATATTCCAATACTACGATCGGTTATACTTTGGTTGTCACACAGTGGTTTCTCTACACAGGACTTGTATATTATATCAGACATTCTAGTTACTAGATCTATGGTTTTAGATCTAGATTTGGGTGGTTTCCTAATCTGGGTACTTAGACAGCATTCTATGAGTATTTAGAATGGACGACTCCTGGCATGGTGGTTTACCTGCAGGTAATGGAGTCACCCTCTCTAAAGGTGTCTTACAGACTAAAGGGGAGAGGGATGCGCATGATTGGCAGATCACTTACTTAGGTAATTTAGTCAATCATGAGATGTCCGGTACCACACTAGATGTTGTTCTTGCAGTAGATGCAATAAGTTGATATTGATCCAATCCTGGAGAAACAGTCGGAAGCAGTTTTAGAACATAAGTTGATGTTCTAGGGATTTCATAACGTCAGCCTCTTTTAGGAGACGGTTATCATTCCAGGCTTCCAAGGTGACCTGGATGACAGAGTGGCTGTCAGAGTTATAGTTTTCCCTCTGAAGAGGGGCAGTATTTTGGACAGGTGGTCCAGGTGGATACTGAGGGAAGGCATAGCGCAGGATACTGATTAAGTTCAGTTGACGATACAGTCTAAGAAGTTTGGATTTGGAGTTCATTTATGAGCTTGGTCCCATCAGATATCCAGACACATTCTAAGATAGGTATTGCTCATTTCGGGAGATGGCTTTCTCCGCGAACTTGAGATAGAGAGAGACATAGAAAGAAACATCAGAGCGGATCCACTCACTGAGGCTATTCCTCGAACGCAATAGTTTCGCAAACGAGCTTTGTGAGACTGACTAGTAGAGGAGTTGGGTTTCGGTATCATACGGGCTGTGAGTATGCGACATCGCAATAATCAGCCTTGAGTGCAAGTGGGAGATTGTTGGACATAGTGCCCTCAGAGTCAATTATTGGATCACAGGCACGTGATTGCAATGATTGAGGGAGGACCTATCCCGGTAGGACAGTCTTACTCAAGATGATAGTATGCTATCCGGTTTATTTTTATCATCGTGTACTGCTTTAGGTGACCTTATGAGTCGCTATTGCACGTTGATAGAGCCCCTAGGATTCTTGCTTGACTACCAGCAGTATGAGGGCGAACATATAAGTGGGAGCTGTAGTCTATAAGCACATCCTTAAAAGGTCCCTAGTCGTGGGAGTTTCGAGACAGGGCATCGATACTCCAGAATAGACTAGTGTATACAGTCGAGACCCCGACGAGGGGCGGTGGCCGGTCTTACAAGCCACTGGTGTCAGTTGGTTCACCTAAGATGTATACAGGTGCTCATTGGGTTATGAGTATACCGGACAGGACTCGCCGGGAACCTGCTAGTTGGGATTATACCTGATGTCAGATAGCAGTTCCCTGGTGACATGTGTACAGGTTAGTTCATCGACCTGAGATCGTCATTTGTCTCGTGTGAGTTCCCACTGTGCTTTGATTACTACCCTACCACGCTCAAAGGAGACGTGCAAACAGGTTTTAGTTGGGTACAGTCCCGAGCCACATAGATGCAATGAGCGGATCTCCAGGGGTTCGTCTCTCCCGGTATTGGGGGTGAGGTCGCGCTGTGTCTAGGAGAGCCAGTACATGAAAAGTCCTTGGTCAAGACAGGAGATTTACTGGTAGGTATTCCAGTAGTATCTCAGGGTGTTCTGGGCTACACTCCGACACAACTTGTACCGCTTTTGGGGGTCTGACTTTTACCAACCCCCTAGGCCCGCCATGCGATGCTCATAGACGAACGGACCGGACTGTACGGATATTGTCACTGACAGGTTCAGTAGGGTGTCAGGATGAGTTCGCTCATCGACGTCCCTTTTGGTCAATAGCTGGTGGCTCGTCACGTATGGCTAATACCTCTGACGTGCTAGTGGTTAGATCCACAACCATAGTATTAATGAGTCTTTAGAGTCCACCACGCACACAGTTACTCAAGTTTCGGGCAAAACGCTGTAGAGGCCGTATGGAGATATGGCAGGGTTCGATCAGATACGTGCGGTATTGCATGGATCATGATCGGACGGATTTTACTAGCCGGCTTTGGCTTAAGCCGGATCCTAGTATTACATAGTGTAGATTTTGTCTCTTTGCATTTGTATTCAGTAGGAATACAAATGCGGGCATGTATATGCAGTAGCGGGGTTTTCCTGTGATTTATTATGGGATCAGTTTTCTGAAGTTGTCTGTTTGCATTCCGTTCCGACCAGTTTTCCTTTGTTCCTTCCCGGCCGGGTTTTCCGATGGAGGGGGTTATTTGCAGTTGTGCAAATTAAAATTGTGTGTGGGGGGGGGGTTTCTTGCTTTTGTGGGATCATGATTTGATTAGCATCTTTGCTTTTTTCATGATGCTTGAAATTAATTGAGATTAGAGTTGATTTGAATTGGATATGACCTTGTTATCATTGCTCATGGATGTGGTCACCCTCTACTTTTACTACCATCACCTCCCTTATTTGATTCCCTTCTCATTTTTGGCCGGCTACATTAGAGGGAGAGGATGAGAGAGTTTGATTTTGAGTATGTGGCATTTTCCTCATCTCATTTTCTTTGCTAAAATTGTGAGCACCATTTTCCTCCAAAGCATTTTTCTCTCTTCTCCATCATGGCAACTTCTATAACCTCAAGAGACAAAGTTTTCTACACTAGTCTACAGCAAACCTTGGATGCGTCGGCTAGCCAACTTCGCGCCCGAGTTTCCTCGGTCCAGAGGTGGGAGCCCGTAAAAGAATCCGGCTACGTGGTGCCCTTTTCGACGAGGAGGTGACGGACGGAGTTTCCTCGGGGGATCGGAGTGGAGACGAAGATCGAAGGACACGGATCGCTTGGTATACTTCTCTACCCATCTTGTTGTTTGCTAGTAGCTAGGTTAATGGCCCGATCCGGGTTAAAAGTGCGCGGTGGTGCCGGTTTGCTAGTTTGCAAAGTTTTTCGTTTCCGCATCTCCGGCGTCGGATCGACGGCCGGGGCGCCGCCGTGCACTTATATGTATTGCGATAACAATGGGGCTATAGCTTTAGCAAAGGAACCAAGGTCCCATCAGAAGTCCAGACACATCTTAAGGCGGTATCACCTGATCAGGGAGATCATTGATCGCCAGGAGATCGAGATACGGAGAGTGGACACAAAAGATAACACAGTGGATCCATTCACAAAGGCCCTCCCTCAAACACAGTTCGAGCGACTTTTTGAGCTTTTGGGTATGCGGTACGCCAGCAGCTGGCCATAGAGCAGACGTTGGGTATGCGGTACACCAATTACTGGCCTTTAGTGCAAGAGGGAGATTGTTGGATATGTAAGCCCTAGAGGCCATTATTGTATAGTACTAGTTTGTATAATACATTTTGGAAGATTGGGATTTATATAAGGGTTTACGACAGCCTTGCTCAATATAGTAGTATGCTACTTGGTTTGTTTCTATCTTAATATGTGTATATGTTTCTTTTAACATATCGCTAATACATATTGATGGAGCCCTTAGGATCTTTGCTTGACTACCGGCGTTGTGATGGCGATCGCACTAGTGGGGGCTGGATAGTCTATAAGCACATCATTATACAGGTCCCTAGTCGTAGGATTATCGAGACAGGGCATCGATACTCCAGAGTAGACTGGTCCATACGCTTCTCGTTCCAGCAGGGGAGATAGTCTGTCCCACAGCCATCAGTACGTCGTACTGGAGATAGTATGCAGGTGCTCGTTAGGTTACGAGTACACAGGATATGACTAGTCGGGAACTGTTGGTTGGTATTATACCTATCGTCAGTTAACAGATCCCAGGTGACATGAGTACAGCTTAGTCCATTGACTTGACACTGTCACTTTACCTCGAGTGTGTTCCCACCGTTCTTAGATTACTACCCTACCACGGCTCTATTGAGTCATGCAAACAGGTAGTAGTTGGGTGCTGTCCCGAAGCACTTGGAGGCAGTGACGGTTAGACAGGATTCGTCTCTCCCAGTATTGGGAGTTGATATCACGCTGTGTCTAGGAGAGCCATTACACAAAGTCCCTGGCCTGGGCAAGAGAGATTTACTGGTCGTGTTTCCAGTAGTTTCTCAAGGTGTTCTGAGCTACACTCCGACACAACTTGTACCGCTATTAGGGGTCTGACGTTTACCGCCCCCAGGCCCGACATGCGATACTCTTAAACGAACAGACCGGACTGTACGGAGATTGTCACATTCTGGCTCAGTAGGAGTTCGGATGGGTTCACCTCACCAGTCTTTTTATCGGCATTTACCTGGGGACCGTTACGTACAGCTATTACCGCTTGCGGCCTATGGTTAAACCCACTGCCAGTGTAGTGTCGAGTCTTTAGAGCCCCACACAGAGGGTTGTTCACCTTTGGGCGAAACGAGTAATGGTCGTATGGTTTTACGACGGGGTTCGTACATATATGCGTACTTGTGCGCGTTTGATGTTCGGACAGTTGATACTAGTGGGCTTTGTTTTAAGCCGGATCCTAGTATTTGATTTTGGCTTGGTTCAGTCTCATTGTATTCGTGTTCTTCGGAACGCGGAAGCGGGTATGTATATACAGTTGACAGAGACAAATGAAGGAGACATATCATTAGGGTTTTTGACCATTGACTTGATTAAGATCTTAATGAGATGAAGGTAATTGATTAATAGTTTTAATTAGTGATAATTGTGTTATGGTTATTTGGATTGACCATTTGATTTGTTGACCAAAGTTGACTAAGATATTTTTGTTAAGCAAAAGATTATTTGCTTAGCATTAATGGTAACATGATAATGGTCAAATCAAATGAACCATCACAACTTTTTTGCTAATTAAAATTATTGTTCTTTTATGCTAATATGAGAGCTATCTCTTCATTCTATCATATTCATTCTCTCTCCTAGCTCTCTCTCCTTCATCCTCTCTCTCAAACCCTAACCTCTCATGTGTTGAGAACCAAAGGAAATTGAGATCAAACAATAAAATCACTCTCTACTCACTCTAGGGTTCTTAGTCTAGCAAGCAAAGCACTCTAGTTACTTCATGGTTGAGGTAGGAACTCAAGGTAGAGGCCTTCGGGTGGATCTTCTTCGATATAGAGAAGCCGGTGAGGAGGAGCCATCTAGACCATTCCAAAGAGCTCACAACAAGGAGAAGAAGGAGTTCAAGTTTAAGGTATAACTTTCTATCATAGTAGATAGAACCCTATTTAGTGCTAACTAGGTTTATGGTAAAGATCCGGTTAAGGTTTATTCTAGCGCCAAGCTCGATATCGCTATGAAAGTTTTGTTCCGCATTTGGCCACGGAAGTTGGCCGGGGCGCTAGTGTAACCATTCACTTGCATGCAATAAAAGTTTACCAAAAAGGTTTCAAAAGGAGCTATAGTCTCGCTATTTCCTACGTGTCCGTGAGCTGCACGATCGTTTTTTAAAGTAAAAACCTTTTGGGATATTTTGAAATGACGGAACGTATATTTAGCAAAACATATATGGACATATGTTATTATTTTACGAATGAGCGTCCGTCACTTATGCCGTGAGTTACGCATCACGCGGCGATTCAGAAAAGATTTTGCATGTATTTTATTCAGATTTTGGAGTTTTCAAAGATACATAGTATACACGTATTATATTATTTGACTAGTGTATATTGAATTTCAGTAGTGGGTTTGAAGATCTGTATCTTTATTGTAACTCCGAGGATATGCATGCAAATCCGATGATTTATGTGACGCTTTACGGAGTTCGGTTTTTGAGTTTTGTACTCGTTTTCATGCGCACTTGACACGCTGTGTTGTTTCTGTGTTTTCCATGATTTCGGAGCACCATTGATTTGAGCTGATTATTGAAATGTTTTAGATTTTGGGTGTTTAAATTTAAATTCGGGGACGGAATTTATTTAAGGGGGGAAGATTGTAACATTTCAGAAAATATAAAATATTTTTTTTTGAATTTAATATTAAAATAATATATTTCCCGAAAACTGCCCGATTTGCGAAATTAGGCTTTTCGAAAAAGGGTATAAATATATACCAATAATTTTGAAATAATTGGGGATTAAAATGATATATTCATTTAAAAATATATTTAAATGATTTGGAATTTTTAAAATTAATTATATGCAAGTTTAAAATTTTACCCGATTAGTGCACTGCTAATCGCGATTAAGCCAAATCCGTGTTTCTACTGTTTTTCATGGCTAGTGCATCATGGCATGTTGCATTCTGGTTACATGTTGTTGCTTGTGTTGTTTTGGGGTATTATATGGTTTGGTTTTAAATGAATAAGAAAAGGTTAAAAGTGAAAGGGTAAATAGTGAGTGAGGGTGAGAATAAGAGAGGAAAGAGAGAGAGAGAGGGCAGCCATCTTCGTCCTCCCCCATTTGTTTCATCTCCTCCTTCAACTCATTTCCCTCTACCTCTACCCCAAGATCCATCTCCAAACATTCACCTAAACCATATACTCCCTTCACAAAAGTTGATTCCCTCCTTCTCCTATACACATTGGACCTAGAAAAGTGAGATTTTGACAACAATGGCAATCTTGGTTTTTTCTTGGGTTGCCCAAATGAGATAATTTCTGGACCATTTGTATTGTATTTCATTCACCTTAGCATCCGTACAGTTTTAGAAGTGATATTGTGATGTTTAGTAAGGTTAGAAAATTCCAAGTTAGGGTTTGAGGGAATTTTCAGTGGTGATATGTAATTGAGGTTAGTGGAGACCTTATAACCCCTGTAGGGATCGTATACTGACCAAAACCTGAGACTTAACCCCCAGAATACGAACTTAGAAACCCCGACATCGGATAATTGTGTGAATTGGTAGGGTATTTTGCAATCTGCTAACACTCGGGGGCCTGGAAAATTATTTAGCGAACATAGTGACACATTCAGGCACCCAGGAAGCTACCACAGAGAGCCGAGCCCAAACCCACTTGACATGGCCACAATTTTATTCTTCCTGGCCGCAATTGGCTGCCAGGCTGGGGCAGAACGCCTCCAGGTTTGGTCCCTGGCTCCTTTAGCAGTAAATTAGACCCTTCCTGTATGCAAAATTGGCTAGTTTGGACAAGGGTAAAATCTGGAGCTAATTTTCAAGATTTCTGATTTCGTTTGCGGCTTTTAATGAATTTGGACTTGGTATTTGATATTGTGTTTCCGTCGTGTGGCGTTGAACGTCCACGACTAAGGTTACTGATCCTGTTTTGCATGCGAGGCTATAGGTTTTGACCTATGAGCGAAACGTGTGCCGTTTTGGGTTCCGACTTGATTTTAATACGCAATTGCGATGTGTTATGATATGTAGGTACCCCATAAGGATTTCAAGACGATGAAGAAGAGGATGGCGACATCGACGTCGGCAAGCTCAAGGTGAGTGGATTTATATCCACGGGGGAAGTCGGGTGGATAGCGTATAGCACCCCCGCACACTTTGATGGAAACCGATTATATATAGATTTTAGTTAATGAAACCTTTAATAGAAAACTATAGATAGAATTAAAAAGGTAGTTAGAGAACCATATTAGAAACTAAGGATAGTTAGAAGTGTTATGATACAACTAGTATGTGATGACGGGATTTGAGGATGATATTTGATGATATTGCCGTTTAGGGTATTATACGACT
This sequence comes from Agapanthus africanus, assembly GCA_030015575.1. Lineage (NCBI taxonomy): Eukaryota > Viridiplantae > Streptophyta > Magnoliopsida > Asparagales > Amaryllidaceae > Agapanthus > Agapanthus africanus. The sequence continues at coordinate 401,142,215 of CM057350.1, read as the reverse complement.
AGATAGTTGACGTAGATGTGTCATCCGAACCATACCTATTTTCTAACTGAAGAATCGTATGTATCTTTTAAACAGATATCTTGAGAGACGTTACGGATTTTCAAACGATATCTTGTCCTTAAAAACACCGTAGCTCCTACATTCAAAACTACGATTGCATCTTTCAAAAAACCGTTCGTTTGGTTCGGGTGTGTATGTTAGATTAGATACTTATGCTTATAGTAAAGGTAGAATGTATTTGTAAAATTGATTTTATGAGGGATATAAATGCGATGAAAAGGATATATGACGCGATATGATGATTTGGTGATATGTTGGTATACGGATGCGAGTCGATTGAGATGATTTATACCCTGCCGGTCCCCTGATATGAGATTATTGCGGATGTGACCTGAGACATAGGTATATAGAGATATTTACATGTGTTGTGAATCGTGAGTGTTAGCCGTACGTGACGTTAGGTTCGTACGCTCCTCGTCTTATAGGTTGATAGGATCCCTGATAGCTTAATGCCGCCGTACGATAATTTTCCATGCATGATGAGTTTGACTTGATGATTGATCCATACACTTGACTAGAGCTTGCCGTACGATGGATTATACCGTACGCGATGTTGTTAGGCTGGATACCAATTGATGGATTGACCGACTCGATCATGTTAGATATGTAAACCTTATAACTTTTAGCTGACGATTTACCTTATGATGCATTCATGTTATTCACATTGCATTACTTATACCTGTGCTAGTACACATACACCATTATCAATGATGTGTATGTTACACGCACACAAATTGCCGGCTCACACAGTTCATCGTCGATAATTTCCATGTCACTACACAGTAGGATTACTGCATCATGATATGACTCTTTGCATAATTTACTTTCTATAGTTACCTATGCACCTTCATACGATGTTGCATTTGACTTTGGAGATATTGGGAACCGCAGGACATATCTTCAAAACTGGAATCATTTAAAGGAGCGGTTTTCCCCTAATATGATACATCACTGTTCCATGTTGCATGATATACGGATATGCTTACATTTCTATCATATGTCGCATATATCATGCTTTCTGATTTTACGCATTGGGATATGCTGTTTTCATGAGATTTCTGGATTTGAGAACCGTGGTCGATTTTAAAAGAAAGTATGTATTGTTTTAAAATCCCGGTTTCTCTTGATATGATATTTCAGTGCGTCCACCATGCGTTTTCTCGGTTCTGAGACGTATGACATGTGAAAACCGATTCGAGAAGCTGGATGAGGCCGATTGCGGGTACATGGTGGACCCGGTATGGTACCCCGGGGCATGAAAGGGATGCTGTGCGATAGACGGTGAGCCTGGCAGAGGGACTACTACCTACCGGTGATAGTATTTGGGCTCGGCGGATATCCGGATGATACCGACCGGAGTCGAGAGATGATATGGGCCCATCCGGACTTATGGAGCCCATGGTCCGATCCGGACTGACGAAGCCCGGGATATGAGGATTTACGTTTCGAAGCTGGATATGGGTTTCATGATGTTTTCGGGTGTCGATGTTGGACACCCAGGTTCCATGATTTTGATGTGTCGCGAGAGACATCTTTGATTTATATCCCCATACTTTCATGCATACTCTTTTATGATATTTACGTGCATACAGACATTGATTATATGGGTGGACGAGATCCACATGCATACATACATTTACTATATTGCTGGATGATATCCACATACAGATAGACCTTGAGTATATTATTGGCACTTATATAGACCCGGTCACCCTAGATATCATAGTATTACCTTTATGATATAGTTGACCTAAGAGTCGTTGTTTATTCGATTTCTACTTGTTGATGTTTTTCTACTCACGAGTTGGCAACTCACCCCCGTTGTGCCACAGTTCGTGTAGGTCGACCGTACAGATCAGTAGCGGCATCGCTGGCACATAGCTACTTTTGGGTAGTTTGCTTGGTAGGTGGGACATTTGCATCATACCCACTCTTGTATTTACTATTTCACATTGTATCAAGTCAACTCCATCAATCAAATTTAGTAATTGTATATGTAATGAGACTTAGTGAGATTGTGGTTGCGAGACTTAGAGCGAGGGGTTTTCCGCTACTTGTGGTTTAGATGTCTTGCTTAATTCTTTATCTTTTATGGTAAACTTCGGCGTTGGGCGTCGTATACTTATATTTATGCATTGCGTGGTTGTAGATCCGCCGATTGGCGAAGAGCTAGCTCCCACTTGGGGATGCCTTTTATTTCATTATGTATTGTGGTTTCGGATCAAAAAATACAAAGGAGGTGCTACCCAAATTTTTCAAAAGACGAAACATATTTTCAAACTAGAAAAGTTCACTTGCATTATTCATGTTCCTTTCCTATGCATTTAAGAAAACTTGATTTTCATTATACCTTTATTTCAAAACTGCACCTATTTTATTTTCTTAAAAAGGTTAGATTTCTGGGTTTCAGCTTACTTGCATTACGTCACGCTTCTAGACGTCGCGTGATTTAAGTGCTGGTCACGAGCTAATATTTCGGGTTGTGACAGGGTTGGTCATGAATAGGGAGTCTGGGTATTAATGTGACTTCATGGATGAAGTCCCTATCGATTATTATTTCCATCCCCCCAAATTAACCTAATGTAACCGTGTTGTGAGAGGCAACCATTCTCCATGCATTCATAAAATCGGGTGACAAGATCTGGAACCGCGAAGGAATTTGGATGGTTAAAAAGTAAAAAGTTCCACCCACGCCTTCGGATCTCATCACCGAAATAACTACCATAGACCATGTGTGCAAAGATTTATGAGAAATCTCTTTCAAACTGTAGAGTTGGTGCCATTACAGAGAGTGCAGATATTTCTAAAAATTTTAACAGAGAGGATCAGAGAATGCAAACCTTCTCTGAAGATTTCAGAGGGAGAGAAGCGCGGCAGATGTGGCGTTGGGCGGCGGTTCCGTGGCTCGGTAAGGAGATCTCTCTGTGCGATCTTCAGCGGCGGCTAGGGTTTTCTGAAGTTGGAAATTAGGGTTATGTAAAATGCAAAGAGGGGTCGGGTTGTATTTATAGCGGGTGTTTTGGTTATTTGCAAAAAGGACCTCTTAAAAAGCGGAATTTATTTGTAAATAAATTTTTTATTTTTTTTATTCAATATTTTTTAAAACTGAAAATTTACAAAAATATCCCGAAAATATTTTTTAATTTTATTTTTATTTTTATAATTACAAGTGTGACATACACCCAAAATTATTTGAAACAGTGTTTCCATTGTTTATGGCTGGATAACCGAAACTTGGTGGTAGGCGGAGGAAGATCAGTCGATGTAAACCGGCTCCTGCAACATCAGGATCTCTTCCGAATGGTCCGCGGTGAGGAACGGTTTTAATCTATGTCCATTCACTTTGAATGGTGAACCGTCCTCAGGATTTTCTACGTCGACTGCACCGTGCGGATAAACAGTGCGTACAAAAAATGGCCCTTTCCATCGAGATCTAAGCTTGCTGAGATGGAAATGTAGCCGGGTGTCGTAAAGTAAAACCTGTTGACCAGGTTTGAATGTTTTGCGCATAAGGTGTTTATCGCGAAACACCTTCATTCAGTTTTTGATGACAACCGCGCTCTCGTAAGCTTCATCCTGAAGCTCGCTTAATTCATTTAATTGCAGCTTTCTATGGCTGCCCGCATCTTCGATAGATAGATTCAGCTCTTTTATCGCCCAAAATGCACGTTGCTCTATTTCAACTGAAAGGTGGCAAGCCTTTCCATAAACAAGCCTATAAGGAGACATGCCAAGATTTGTCTTATAGGCAGTTCGAAATGCCCAAATGGGATCAGTAAGTTATAAAGACCAATCCTTACGGTTTTTGGAAACCGTTTTCTCCAAAATCTGTTTAATTTGCCGATTTGAAATCTCAGCTTGCCCACAAGTTTGGGGATGATAAGGTATAGATAGCTTATGATTAATGGAATATTTCCGCATTAAGGAATCGAAAGTCCTATTACAGAAATGAGTTCCATTGTCGCTAATGATTGCTTGGGGTGCCCAAACCGAGAGAAAATGTTTTCTTTGAGAAATCTAACGACAACCTTGTTGTCATTAGTCCGACTGGGCACAGCCTCGACGCAGTTAGAAACTTAATCAAAAGCGAGGAGAATATACAAGTTCCCAAAAGAATTGGAAAACAATCCCATAAAATCAATCCTCCAAACATCAAAAATTTCCACAGCCAATATTGGTTAGAGCGGCATTTCGTTTCTCCTAGATATTCGGCCCAAGTGTTGGTACCGGGAGCATGTCTTGCAGTAATCATGTGCGTCTTTAAAAAGTTGTGGCCAGTAGAAGCCATACTGCAAGATCTTTTCGGCTGTCTTTTTAGGTCCAAAATGCCCGCCACATGCTTGATTGTGGCAGAAAGACAGCACTCTCTTAAATTCATTGTCGAGGACACACCGACGAATAATTTGGTCGGGACAGTATTTGAATAGATAAGGTTCATCCCAGTAAAAATATTTTACCTGGGATAGGAATCCGAGTCTGTCCTGATGCGACCATTCATTTGGTATAAGTCCGGTGGCCAAATAATTCACAATATCTGCGAACCAAGGTTCACATGATACAGTCAAGAGCTGCTCATCTGGAAAAAAGACTTTTATAGGAAATTGAAGCTTCGGCGAAGAAGGAAGGCGTGAAACATGGTCGGCGACTACGTTGCATCCTCTTTTGTCTTTGATGACAAGGTCAAACTCTTGTAGTAAGAGGATCCAACGTATCATCCGAGATTTAACGTCCTTCTTCGCAAAAAGATGGCGCAGAGCTGAATGGTCAGTGTATACGATGACTGGAGGGCCGATTAAGTAGGGCCTGAACTTTTCTAATGCAAACACAACAGCTAAGAATTCCTTCTCGGTTGTTGTGTAATTTAATTGGGCCTCGTTCAAGGTTCGGCTAGCGTAATAGATTACATGCGGCATCTTATCGATGTGCTGTCCAAGGACAGCACCAATGGCAAAATCAGATGCATCGTATATAATTTCAAATGGATGCGTCCAGTAAGAAGACGAAATAATGGGAGCAGAAGTAAGTGAGTTTTTCAATGACTCGAACGCCTTCATACAGCTCGAGTCAAAATCAAATGTGGTGTCCTTGGCCAACAAAAGAGTCAAGGGTCTAGCAATCTTGCTAATATCCTTGATGAACCGTCTATAGAAACCGGCATGGCCAAGGAAGGCTCGAATGTCTCGGACGCATTTGGGAGGGGAGAGATTGGAAATGACTTCAATCTTCAGTTTATCTACCTCAATGCCATTTTCCGAGATGATATGTCCTAAGACAATACCTTCTCGTACCTTGAAGTGGCACTTCTCCCAATTTAAAGTAAGGTTCTTATCCTTACACCGGGTAAGGACTGTGTCTAGATGTCGCAAACACTCATCAAAGGAGTCACCGAAAATGGAGAAATCATCCATGAAGATCTCCAAGAATTTTTCCACCATGTCTGGAAAAATATCCATCATACACCACTGGAAGATAGCGGGTGCATTATATAACCCAAAGGGCATGCGACGGTAAGCAAACGTACCGAAAGGACAAGTGAATGTGGTCTTTTCTTAGTCTTTTTCGGCGATGGGAATTTGATTATATCCGGAGTAGCCATCCAAAAAGCAATAGTATTCATGCCCAGCCAATCGTTCTAGCATTTGGTCAATGAAAGGTAATGGAAAGTGGTCTTTCCGTGTCGCGGCGTTGAGTTTTCTATAATCGATGCATACTCGCCACCCATTTTCGGTGCAAGTAGGTATTAACTCATTCGACTCATTAGTTATGACCGTTTTGCCCGATTTCTTTGGGACAACATGAATGGGGCTAACCCACTGGCTATCAGAGATAAGGTAAATGATACCATTATCAAGACATTTTACGATCTCCTTTTTAACAGCCTCCTTCATTACTGAGTTGAGTCGTCTCTATGGATCCCTTGCTGGCTTGGCATCCTTCGTCATATGAATATGATGTTCAACTATTAGGGGACTAATCCTCTTGATCTCCGCCATAGTCCAGCCAAAAGCTTGCCGATTGCTTTGCAAGACCATCAAAAGGGCTTTCTCTTGGTCTAGGGCTAGAGAAGCCGAGATGATAACACGAAGGGTCTCATTCTCACCTAAGTAAGCATATTTAAGGTGAGACGGCAATAGCTAGAGTTCGAGTGTTGGAGGTGAAACAATTGAAGCTAAAATTGGTGAAATTGTCTCAAACTCAAAGGATTCCAACAGAGATTCAAAACGAGTGTAAGCAACCGAGTCGGATGGTTCAGCCGAAAATTCAAAGGATTCAAACTCGGGTGGTGATTGTTCAAGATCGTTCGAGAAAGTGAAACACTCGTAGTTATTATCCAGCGTGAAAGCAATATCAGATTTAAAGAGGAACGCACTAGTGGTGTCAAAATTGCTGTGATTGAACAGAAATTTCTCGAGCTCACAATCCTCCTGGGTAATCTCTTGGATCGAGAAAACATAAAGTATATTAGCATTAGGTTCGGAGGGCTAATTCCTCAACTTAAAAATGTTGAGTTCAATTGTCATGTTTCCTAAAGATAGGTTCATCGAACCATTTCGACAATTGATCGCCGCATTAGAAGTTGCAAGGAATGGTCGACCGAGTAACACCGGAATTTGATTCCGGGGGTTAGCTACTGTAGGGTTCCCAGGCACTCTTACAAGGGTTCATAAGGCATCAACCATGCTCGAATAAAAATTTAGACGTGCCGAACAACCCAAAGCCGGGATCTTTGCTAGATTATTAGCGTTTAACATGCAAGTAAACATCTTTACAACTAAGTGTGAGGGATTACAACCTTTGTAGTCCGCTCCTTCGCTTCATAAGCTCCGAGTAGAAGTCCCTTCGCCGCGATCCACGATCTCCCAGACTCAAGAGAGGCTCCACGACTCGAACGATCCATGCTAGCTTGTAGTGTTCCTTTTCTCCGATGATCTACGTCGAAGTTTCTATAACTCAAGCTCTCTCACTCTAATGAGGTGAACACCCTAATCTAATCGGCTAGATTAGATGAAGATGATGTAGTAGTATTTATGCTTTCTTTTTATACCAAATTATCACATGAAAACATCACAAAAGGAAAACCTAGTAAGCTTTCTCAAAGCTCAAGGTTGAAGATGAAGAAGAAATAATGCATAATCCTTTTGTGATGAATAATGAAATGAATATATGATTAATCATGGAACCATGGTCAACTATGACAAGGATAACCCTTGTAGAGAATTAACTAGGGCTAGGGTTTGGTTGGGTTAAAGAACGAGTCATGGAAAAATATCAACCATAATATCTAACTCATGACAAAAGGAAAGCTTATAGAAGGTGCTTGAAGTAACTAACCCTAATCAAACCCTAACCTTGTTTAATCTCCACTAAACATGTTCCATTATTAATCATATCATGTTACAATAATATATATCACATATATATTATATATTTGCAACAAAAGAAAATAATACAATTAACATATATCACATATATATCAATGTATTACCCGGTGAGAAAATGAAATAATAAAGCGTGCCAATATTAGATAATGTAATACAATATATCATATATATTATTATACATTAAATCATCGAATCAACACTTGATCCGACAATCCGGCTATATCGAATATAACCGACTAATATATCATGTATCGATTCATCGAATCAACACTTGATCCGATGACCCGGTTCATATCTAAATATCGCGAGAATACAATACGGTATCTCATATCGCATTATCCTCGGTCCTGCACATATCACATATGTGCCTCAACTCCGTTTTGCCTGAGCCAAGAAACCTCTGTGTAGGACTCTAAAGAATCGTCAATACGCCGGTAGTAGGTAATGATCATATCAAACACCCATAAGCTGCAAGCGGTCAGCTAAACGTAACAGCCACCTAGGTATTGAGCGATCAGAAGATCAACAAGCTAGCCTGTCCGTTCTCCTATGAATCCAATCAGTAACACTCCCGTACAGTCCGGTCTCTTCGTCTGATATGTCGCATATTTAGTCTAGGGGAGGTATACGTCAGACCCCAGTAACCGATAAGTCATGTCGATGTGAGGCTCATAACGGGTCAAGAAACTACTGGTAACAATTATCAGTAAATCTCTATATCAGCCCTGGCCAGGGACTTCCTGTTATAGCCAATCGAACACGGCACAACATCAACTCCCTATACCGGGAGAGACGAATCCCCTCCTATCGCTCATTGCCTCCATGTGATTCGGGACTGCACCCAAAAGCCACCGTTTCGCCCGCTCTCTTGGACGTGGTAAGGTGGAAATCAAAGCACAGTGGGAATCACACAAGACTCTATGACGATCTCGAGTCTACAGACTACCCTGTACCAGTGTCACCGGAGAACTGCCATCTGACATGTGGTATATCACCATCTGGGAGTTCTCGGTGAGTCCGTCCAGTGTACCCAGTCTCCACTGAGCACCCGTACACCATCCTTGATGTCAAAACACCGATGGATATGGGATCATCCATCGCCCATTATATGAGTCAAGATGCGTATACGCTAGTCTACTCTGGTGTATCGATTCCCTGTCTCGATATACCCTCGAATAGGAACAGTTATAGGATGTACTCATCGACTTCCATGGCCCCACTAGTATGATCTCATCATAGTCCCAGTAGTCGAGTACAGATCCTAAGGCCTTTATCAACATGTGAGAGTAAGACAGTAAACAATATATAAGTCAACATGTTAAGATAAAGTGAAACCAAATAGCATACTATCATGTCGAGCAAGAAAGTCCTCTCTATATATGTCCAAGCATCCATTATAATATACATCATATGTACAACAATGGCCTCTAGGGCATATACATAACTAACAATCTCCCACTTGCACAAAGGCCAGCTGCTGTAGTATCTCATACCTAGCATCCCGAATAATCTCTAAAACTGTATCTTGGGAATAGCCTTCGTGAATGGATCCGCAGTGTTGTCCTTCGTATCTACTCCCCTGACCTCGATCTCCCGGTGATCAACTATCTCGCTGATTAGGTGATACCGCCTCAGAATATGTCTGGACTTTTGATGGGACCTGGGTTCCTTGGCCAAAGCCACAACTCCATTGTTATCGCAATACAGAGGTATTGGATGTTCAATGGATGGAACCACACCAAGTTCATTAATGAACTTCTTTATCCAGACAGCCTCTTTGGCAGCATCGTTAGCAGCGATGTATTCAGCCTCCATCGTCGAGTCTGCAACGGTATCCTGTTTGGAACTCTTCCAACATACCGCCCCTCCATTGAGGGTAAAGACAAATCCTGAGTGCAACTCAAAGTCGTCCTTATCACTTTGGAAGATGGAATCGGTAAAGGACTCCACCTGGAGTTCTCCGTTACCATACACCAAGAACATCTTTTTAGTTCTTCGCAAGTACTTGAGAATGCTCTTCACAGCTCTCCAGTGACTCTCTCCAGGATCTGTTTGATACCGACTCACTACACTTAGTGAGTATGCTACATCGGGTCTCGTACATAGCTTCGCATACATGATAGAGCCAACTGCCGAAGCATAGGGTATCCCTTACATGCGAGTTCTCTCCAAATCAGTCTTGGGAGACATCTCTTTGGAGAGAGTGAGTCCAGAGATCGTGGGTAGATTCCCACGCTTGGATTCTTCCATACTAAACCTCTTTATTATGGTGTCAATGTACCTGGATTGGGACAATCCCAGTATCCGTTTAGATCTATCTCTATAGATCATAATTCCCAATATGCAAGAGGCATCATCTAGATCTTTCATTGAGAATCTTTGTAATAAGAAGAGCTTGACTGATTGCAGCATAGGAATATCATTTCCTATCAAGAGTATGTCATCCACGTACAATACAAGGAAGACAACCTTACTCTCTGCTACCTTCTTATAGATACAAGGTTCATCTATATTTTTGATGAAGTCAAACTCTTTGACTACAACTTCAAAACAGATGTTCTAACTCCGCGATACTTGCTTTAACCCATAGATGGATCTAAGTAACTTGCACACATTTCCGCTGCTCCCACTATCTACGAAGCCCCCTGGCTGAGTCATGTACGCGCACTCTTCTAAATCACCGTTTAGAAAGGCGGTCTTAACATCCATTTGCCAGATTTCGTAGTCATGGTATGCAGCAATGGCAAGTAAGATCCGGATAGACTTAAGCATAGCTACTGGAGAAAAGGTTTCGTCATAATCCACACCTGGTCGTTGACGAAAACCCTTTGCAATAAGTCTGGCTTTGAAAGTCTCAACTTTTCCATCTACACCAATTTTCTTTTTGAAGATCCACTTGCTCCCAATAGGTTTTACCCCTTCAGGAGTATTTTCCAAAGTCCATACTTTGTTGGTGTACATGGATTCCATCTCAGATCGCATTGCATCCAGCCATTTCACAGAGTCACCACTCGTGATGGCCTGCTCGAAACTAGTTGGGTCATCATCTTCCATGATGCAATCCTCACTCCCACCATCAATGAGAAAACCGTAGTATCTCTTAGGTGGATGAGAAACCCTGCTAGATCGGCGGAGAGGCTGGGGTTCGTCGGGTACTACTGAATCCTCTGGTTCTACTAAATCTTCAGTTGCAGTTTGTGTTGCTGGAACCTCTTCCAGCTCTACCTCTTTGCCACTAATTTCTTTTGCAAGAAATTCATTTTCCAACAAGGTGGCATATTGAGAAACAAACATCTTTTGTTCTTCAGCGTGGTAGAAAAAGTATCCTTGGGAATTCTTAGGATATCCTACAAACTTGCAAAGAACTGATTGTGCCTCGAGTTTGTCCAGATTTTTCTTTTTGACATAGGCCGGACAACCCCATATCTTAACTCGTTTTAAATACGGTCTCTTCCTACTCCATATCTCATATGGTGTGGTAGGTACAGATTTAGATGGAACTTGATTTAATAGGTATGCTGTTGTCTCAAGCGCATAACCCCAGAAGGAAATAGGCAACTCAGCAGTGCTCATCATAGAGCGCACCATATCTAATAAGGTGCGATTCCTCCGTTCCGATACACCGTTGTGCTGTGGTGTATAGGGAGGAGTAAGCTGAGAGAGGATCCCATTCTCTTTTAGATAGTCAAGAAACTCATTGCTTAAGTATTCTCCTCCTCGATCAGATCGAAGGCTCTTAATACTTTTACCCGTTTGGTTCTCTACTTCGTGCTTATATTCTCTGAATTTATCAAAAGCTTCAGACTTGCGCTTCATCAGGAACACATGTCCGAATCTTGAGAGATCGTCAGTGAATGTAATGAAGTAGGAAGAACCGTTCCTGGCATGCGTAGATATAGGACAGCATACATCACTATGTACCAGTCCTAAGAGTTCCATAACTCTTTCTCCGTGTCCACTAAACGGAGTTTTGGTCATTTTTCCTTTGAGACATGAATGGCACGTATCATAAGATGATAATTCGAACGAATTCAAATATCCATCCTTATGTAACTTAGCTAGTCGTGTCGCATTGATATGACCAAGTCTACAATTCCATAATAAGAATTCGTTCATTTCTGAACTCTTCCTCTTGTGTGTGTTTTGTATATTAAAGACTGTATTTTGATTGAGAATGAATATGCCATTATGTAACGAGACTGATCCAATCAACTTTTGATCTAGGAATATGTTCATAACATTATCCTTTACTACAAAATTATATCCTTCTTTAATTAATAAAGAAACTGATATAATGTTGCACATCATGTTCGGTATATAATAGCACTCATTCAGAATCAGTGTACTACTACTTGGTAATACTAGGTGATATTCGCCAACTGCTTTGACTGCAATATTTGCACCATTCCCTACTTGAACGGAATGATCACCTTTTCCCAGTTCTCTACCTTTACGTAGCCCATGTAATAATTTACATATGTGGGATTCTGATCCGGTATCTAATACCCAGGACGTAGGGTGAACTGAAAAACTGTTCTCAATAACTAACACACCCGAAGAAGATGCATCAACATGCATATTCTTTTGGGCGGCATGAGAATCCAGATATTCTCATGTTTCCTGTTTAGTCTTATAACTTTTATAAGAAAGAAAGGGACCAACGATCCCCTGCTCAGTATAATAAGCGGGTTCAGTCAATACATCCATATTATTATCTTGATTAAGTCCTGACACGGTCGCTACCTGGAGAGAGAGAGAAGGAAACACTTTAGCGTATGCTCTTGCAAGATTAGATTGGTTATTATCTTATCTAAGTAGGATATTTCCCACTGTTTTTATCAAATCTTCCTTCAAACCATAAAAGGTAAGATTAGCCGGGATTAATCACACCCTACAATTTCGTCAATCTTTCAGCCAAATCAGTGTCGGTACTTGAGGGAGGTTCCCCGTGCTTTAACACGGACCTAATTAAAATAAATCTCATCTTCCCAGAGGCTTAATCCCGTTAACACCTTTCTAGACACCTACTTGATCGGCTAATTGTCCTGTGTAAAACTCTTCCAGGAGTAACTCTTACTCGTAGTGGGTATCAGGATCCATCTATCTTATAGAAGGTATGCAATCTCATTGCAATATTCAACACTTGAAATTCCCGATAATGCTTTTGCCCTTAGCAACTTATGACCTTAACATAGTCAACAAATCATAATTGCTAGCCATGTTCAACCCGTCATTTCCCGATTGAATTAAACCTGCCTGCACGACCCTTAACATAGTCAACAAAGTCGTACAACTACCCTAATCCAATCACATCTCATGTTTTAACAGATAAGTACTAATTAGCTAACGCACACTATGCCTTAACATTGTCAACAAACGTAGCACGAATACTAAGTAGTCTTTATCTGAAATGACGGAGGGCTACGCAGGTTTTTCAGGAAACCTTGAGCTTAATGAACTTGATATCGTCGTAGAATCATGTGATTTTGAAAAGGAGTGTTTTTGAGGCTTCAAGTTTCGCTAAAGAGGTCACTCCCGATGAAGAGATCTCGGCTCTTTCCCCATCGAATAAGGTGCAGGGTATATCATTTATACCACTGTGCAAAGCAAAACTTATATAAGCTGTTAAAAACTAAACCGTGAGTTTTATAGCATCTGCCAGTTTAGCTAAAGTGGTCACTCCCGGTGAAGGGATCTCGGCTCTTTCCTCATCGAATAAGGTGCAGGGTATATCATATATACCACTATGCAAAGCAAAACTGTAGGTACCCTTTTTATAAAGTTTTGATTCTACAACATCTTTTAGTTTTCTTTTCTTTTTATTAATCTCATTAATAAATCCCATCAGCTTATGCTTCCTAAGCATCACAGAAGAAACGAAAGCAGTAATATTTATATATCAGCATATATATATATAGTATAAGCATTCGTCTCAGGCAGTAATATGATCTCATCACAGAACATTGCAGCAGAAGAACATATATGAAATATTGGATATACTAGGATGTCCGTGTTTTTAATATGAGCCGGTATAAAACACGGATTCCACGGTCGCGATGAATAGCCAAACCCACATCCCTAGACCCCTACGAGAGTGGCAAGTAACACTGCCAATTCTATGGTTAGGAGACCCGGTCTCGACTTCTCGAGATGGTCTCCCACTGGACCCTAGAACCCGGTTACTTGTGCTCCCCTCCTTGGGTCTACCTAATACGGAAAAATAAATAATATACAACGGTGACATCAACCTCATCCCGGAAGTGCCCCAATAAAAGAATATTACATAAAAATGAATTTTACATGAATGAAAATAGAAAACTCTCATCTCACATAAAACCCCCGGCTATTCAGAACACGACGATCCAATATAACATATCACAGCAACACATAATATCTCATATCATCAACGTAAGCAAGTATGCATATCCCGATTGTCGTTGATGTATAGCAACGAAGACCGGTAATACAACTACATACTACACTTACTGTCACAGAAAAGAAATTGTAAAACTACAATATTTGGAATCCACAATCACCTTAGACATCGTAAATCCGAAATATCACATACTTTGCATTTCATGCCTAACTATATGAATTCCACATATTGTATCACATTCCAGATAAATAGACAATATTAAACTTTCCGATCGGATAATCAAATACCCAAGATTTCCTAAGTAGCTAAATAGTTGAGCGGAGTTCAAATAATCCCAGAATATGTCACAGTACCGATGGTCCAGCCGTAGAAGGGTCAAGCCAACGCCTCACATGTGGCACGACGTACTGCCCCAAACCCTAAGGTTTAGAGGCGGTTCAGACGGTCACATAATCGAGTTAAGGTTTTTCCGAAAGATTTAAACCCAAGAAAAATTCAACACTTGAAAGTTTTTCGTGCCGGGAAAAAATGAGTTAATGATATCCGTTCGAACATTTTAACAGTTTCTAAATATCCAGAAAACATAACGAAATTAAATATTCTGATCGAATCAACGAATACAAAATAATCCCCAGAACACTCAACGCTTGAGTGAGATTAAAAATACCCAGAAATTAGCACTAACAGATATAAATATTACTGTCCAAAAACGAGTGCATAAGCCTTCTGTACGGCCGCGGATCCGCGGCCCAAGAGTGGTACTGCCGCGATTCCGCGGTGGGTTGTACGGATTATAACCTCGTTTTTCACAGTAATTTTTAAATTCCCCTGCTGAATTTTTTAGGCATTTTTAATTCAGAAAAAATCACGGTTTTAAAAATTGTCCAGAGAGGGGGTTGTTTTGACGTTTCGGGGTTCGTTCGGAGTTTTAACTTCGTATACACGTCTCCTAATGCTCTAGCTAGGCTCTGATGCCACTGAAGGGTTCCTAGGTACTCTTACAAGGGTTTATAAGACATCAACCATGCCCAAATAAAAATATAGACGTGCCGAACAACCCAAAACCGAGATCTTTGCTAGATTATTAGGGTTTAACATGCAAGTAAACATCTTTACAACTAAGTGTGAGGGATTACAACCTTTGTAGTTGTTAGGTCTACCTACCACCTCATGTAGGGTTTGGAAGCATCACATGTGTTAGTGTATATGCCCTAGAGGCCATTACTGTATCATACTAGTTTGTATATTACTTGATGGAAGCTTGGGATATTCACAGTTGTATATACAATCTTGCTCGAAATGGTAGTAAGCTACTTGGTTTGTCTCTGCTTTAATATGTGCATGTGTTTCTTTTAGCATATTGCAGGTATACATATTGGTAGAGCCCTTAGGATCTTTTCTTGATTACCGGCGTTGTGATGGCGCTCGCACTCATGGGAGCTGGGTGATCTATAAGCACATCCTTATACAGGTCCCTGGTCGTTGGACTATCGAGACAAGGCATCGATACTCCGGAGTAGACTAGCGTATGCGCTTCTCATCCCAGTGTGGGAGACGGTCTTTCCCACAGCCGTCAGTACGTCGTACTTGAGATAGTATACGGGTGCTCGTTAGGTTACGAGTACACTGGACAGGACTCGTCGGGAACTGTTGGTTGGTATTATACCTATCGTCAGTTATCAGTTCCCAGGTGACATGAGTACAGCTTAGTCCGCTGACTTGACACTGTCACTTCTCCTCGAGTGTGTTCCCACTGCACTTTGATTACTACCCTACCACGGCTCAAAGGAGTCGTGCAAACAGGTAGTTTTTGGGTGCAGTCCCGAAGCACTTGGAGGCAGTGACGGTTAGACAGGATTCGTCTCTCCCGGTATTGGGGGTTGACATCGCGCTGTGTCCAGGAGAGCCATTACACGAGTAGTCCCTGGCCAGGGCAAGCGAGATATACTGGTAGGTTTCTAGTGTTATCTCAGGGTGTTCTGGGCTTCACTCCGACACAACTTGTACCGCTATTAGGGGACTGACGTTTCACCGCCCCCCTAGGCCCGCCATGCGATGTATCAGACGAACAGACCGGACTGTACGGAGATTGTCACATACAGGCTCAGTAGGAGTTCAGATGGGGTTCACCTCGTCAGTCTTCTTATCGACATCTACCTGGGGACCGTTACGTACAGCTAGTGCCGCTTGCGGTCTGTGGTTAAACCCACTGCCAGTGTAGTGTCGAGTCTTTAGAGTCCCACACAGAGCTATTCGCCTTTAGGCAAAATGAGTAGAGGTCGCATGGTTTTGCGACAGGGTTCGGTCACATCCGCGCACTTGTGCACGTTTGCTGTCCGGACAGTTTATACTAGCGGGCTTTGGTTTAAGCCGGATCCTAGTATATGTTTTGGGATTGGTTTTTCTCATTGTATTCGTGTTCCTCGGATCACGAATGCGGGTGCGTATGCACAGTTGCTTGAGACAGAGGGAGAGGACCTTGATTAGGGTTAATGGCTATTGTCATTTTATTAACCCTAATGCTTATGTGTGTATTATAGTTAATTGATAATTAGTTTAATAATTGTGCATGGTTATGGTTGTTGACCATTTGACTTCATTGAATTGTTGACCTAGGTTGACACTTTGACCATCATCATTTCTTTTGGAAGATGCTTTTTGATCCTTGCAAATTGAAATGATAATGGTCATGTCATGATTAACCATGACAATTATCTAGCTAATTATTTAATTAAAATAATATGCACATATTAGTGAGAATGGCTCACATTATTCTCATTCTATCATATCTTTTCTCTCTCTTGTTCCTCCTCTCCCTCAAGCTCTCTCCCTCTCATGTGTTGAGAAACACTTGAGCTTAAGAAAAACCCTCTCTTGATCATCTCTACTCTCATCTAGGGTTGAAGAACTAGCACTTCTTGAACCCTAGTTACTTCTAGCTTGGAGTTGAAGCCAAAGGTTGAGGCTTTCGGGTGGATCTTTCTTCGGCGTGAGAAGACGAGCAAGGTGACCTCCTTCCACCACTCCAAGGAGCAAGGAAAGAAGGACTTAGAGCTCAAGGTATAACCTTTGTAGAACTTAACTAGTTACTAGTTAGCTTTAGCAAGTTTTTGTTTAGTAAAGATCCTTACAAGTCTAGTCCATGTTGCCTTAGTTGATAAAAATCCGATTTTTATTCCCTTTTCCGCCTCCCCGTAAGTACCGGGGTAGGCAACGTGGACTTACAGTGGTATCAGAGCCTAACTAAACATAAACTAGCTAGGTAGTGAAGTGTAACGAAGTTCGAAACCGAAAAATCCGAAAACCGAGTTTTCAAAAACCCTAGTTTCTGTTAAAAATTTTTTCTGGTCAAAACAAAATTTGTTATATTCCTAAAATAGTCTCAGGGTTTTTTAAAGATAACCACAAAACCCGGTCCAGTTAGTCGTCTAAACCGCCGCGTTTCCGCGGCAATAGCAAGCTATTGCCGCGGAACCGCCGCCGTTTGGACTCCTCACTGGGTCGAGTTTGGTGCAGTGTATCTCTGGCTTGGTTTTAGGATTTTTAACATATGTTATATGTGCCCAGATTTTCCAGAATAAAAATTTATTTTTGGGGGCCTATAAATCCGTATTTTTTTTCGAACTTCACTACACTTTGACTACAAAGGTTATATCTGTGATGTTTGTATGTATTGAACGTCGGCTAATCGCTATATGTCGATTAGTCGGGGTTATACATATCTGTGATCTGTGATTGATGATGGTTTGTGTATATGAATGGGTTGGATTGTCGCGGGTGAATAGCCGGGGTGGATGTGAGATGAGTGTTGCTTTTCTTCCATTCATTTGTAATATGTAAATTGATGTAATATTATTATTTGTTTGGCCGCACAACCGGGTCGGGGTTGTAGCCGCCATTGTATAATTCTTTTTACTGCTTTTGCTCCTAGGATAGACCCATGGAGGGGGTGCACAAACTACCGGGTATCTCGAAGTGCCGAGTCGCCTACTCACGGTGGTGAGGGAGGTTGCTTCGCTTCGGGTACTTGGCGGGTAGTTTGCCGCACCCGTAGGGGTCTTGGGTGGGGTATTGGCTATTCACCGCGACCGTGTAATCCGCTTTTCGTTGCAGGCTCGAACGGATTCCGGATTCCTAGTATATCCAATGTATTCATCTGTGATCTGTAATGTCTATCATTGCTATATACTTATATATGATAACTATTTAGGCGTTGCTTATGTTTTACAGCCGCGCTAGCCCAGCCCCCGCTCTGTCGTTAGTTAAGTAACCTAACGGGTGATGATGGGGCCCCGTGGCGAATGCGAATGGCATAAGCGTACGTCATATTTTGGTTGTTTTCTGCAATGGTAGGATTAAATGATGGGACGCATTAAAAGAACTAATGCAAGAAAATAAACCAAGTAAAAGTCGATTGGAACACTTTGAAAACCACTCGGTTCTTTTCAAAACTAAAACTTTTAAACGCGGAGCTTGAACCACTCCTTTTAAAAGCAATCTCATTCCATCGATTAGATCAAGTTCACTACGTTTACGGTTTCGCCAAAACCATCCGTAGCCCTCCGTCATTCCACATGAATAGTCAAAAAGTATTCAAGCTATGTATTTTGGCCAAAGTCAAGGCATAGTGATTGGTAGCTATTGGGTATTCATGTGCAGCATAGTTAGATGCGTTGGTTTGGGACAGTCGTGCTGCCATTTTGGCCAAAGTCAAAGGTAGGTACGGGTGGGTCCAAATTAACCAGGAGAATGACGGGTAGAACTTGACATGTGACTTATGATATTTTGGCCAAAGTCAAGGTCATAAGAGCATGGGGCAAAAATCCACATCGGGAGTTTCATAAGTACTGAAACTTGCTAGTGCTGCATACCATTTGGAGTGTGATAATTCTGGTAGGATTCCTTCGGTTTTATCACGCGATGATATTTGGATCCCGATCCTACTGTGAGTATATGCTACTCCTCGGGAAAACTCTCACTTAACGATCAATGCTATAAACTTAGTAGGTGTCTAGAAAGGTGTTAGCGGGGCTACGCCCACAGGGAAAAGAGGTTAATTAAGGAACTTCGCGAAAGCGTTGGAAAACCTCCCTCGAAGTACCGACACTGGCCTGGCTGAACGGTTAAGCAAGTATTGTACGGTGAGAGTGATCCTGACTAATCCTTTCTTTACGGTTTGAGAAGGGATTCGAGAGACAGTGGGAGCCATCCAGTTTAGACAAATTAAAAACCACTCTAAGCTTGCAAGAGCATCATGCTAAAGTGTTTCTTTTCTCTCTCCTAATTGCAGCGACCATTCAAGATGACCGGACTTAAGTTATTACTAGATAAAAATATATTGACAGGGCCAAACTATAAAGATTGGCTCAGAAATGTCAAAATGGCGATCACTTATAACAAGTTGGGGTATGTACTTACCACCAAAGCTCCCCTTGTCCCAGGTCCCACCTCCAGCGTCGCGGATAAGGAAATCCGTAAGACATGGGAGTTAGATTGCGCGAAGGCCAAATGCCTCGTATTAGCCTCGATGGACAACGAACATCAGAGGAGGCACGAGAATATGGACCTAGAGTCCATATTTCTTCATACAAAAGAACTGTTTGGAGAGCAATCTCGTATCGCAAGATACGAAGTGTCGAAGAAGCTATTTTCGGCAAGGTTGGCCGTCGGATCATCGGTAGCGGAACACGTGCTTAAGATGATTGGCTACAATGAGGAGCTCGCAGACCTTGGGACCACGTTGGAGAATGAACTATATACAGATTTGATTCTCCAGTCCCTTCCATCCACTTATGCTCAGTTTATTCTGAACTTCAACATGCAAGGAAAGGAGGTAGAACTTTCCGAGCTTCTGAACATGTTGAGGAGTGCTGAGGGCACCCTACAGAAGGGTAGGGAGACATCCACTTTGTTTGTAGGAGGATCTTCCTCTTCTAGATCCAGGGCGAAAGCCAAGGGTAAGAAGAAGAAAGCCCCCGCCAAACCAAGAGGCGGTGTCAGTAAAGTGGATACGAAGGGAAAAGGTAAAGCAACAAAGATAGCGGGAAAGCTGGTGCGGAAGGAAGAATGCTTCTATTGTCACAAAAGTGGTCACTGGAAACAGGATTGCAAGGCTTGGAAAGCCAGAACACAGGATTTGAAGCGAGTTGCAGCTTCAGCTTCAGGTGTGTATGTTATTGAAAACTGTCTATCAATAAACTCTACTTCCTGGGTATTGGATACCGGATCAGGATCTCATATCTGTAATTCTTTGCAGGCGTTGAGAAAGCGTAGAGTTTTGAAGGCAGGTGACATAACCCTCAGAGTTGCAAACGGTGCTAGCATGGATGCTGAGGCCGTGGGGGACTATCACCTGGGATTGTCAAATGGACATTTTTTTGGTTTTGCGTAGTTGTTATTATGTACCAAATGCAACCTGTAATATCATTTCTGTATCTTTATTATCTAAAGAAGGTTATGAATTTGCATTTGTAAGTAATGTAGTGAACATTCACCTTAATCAAGTTTTGATTGGGTCAGGTACATTGAACAACTGTATATACGTGTTAAACCAACCACAGATTTTCAATGTCCAGAATACACACAAAAGAAAGTCTCCAGAAATAAATAAAACTTTCTTATGGCATTGTAGACTGGGTCACATCAATGAGAGAAGGTTGACTAAGTTACATGCAGAAGGATATTTGGATCCGTTCGAATATCAATCGTATGCAACTTGTCAATCCTGTCTCAAAGGAAAGATGTCAAAGACTCCGTTCACTGGACACGGAGAAAGAGCGAGCGAACTCTTGGGACTCGTACACAGTGACGTGTGCGGTCCAATGTCTACACATGCACGAAGCGGTTATTCTTACTTCATTACTTTTACGGATGACTTTTCAAGGTACGGTTATGTCTTCTTAATGAAACATAAATCCGAGGCTTTTGAAAAATTCCAGGAATATAAGAATGAAGTAGAAAAACAAACAGGCAAAAGTATCAAGGCACTGAGATCTGATCGAGGTGGTGAATACTTGAGTTCCGAATTCCTGGGTTACTTAAAAGAGAATGGAATTCTCTCTCAGCTTACTCCTCCATACACTCCGCAACATAATGGTGTATCGGAGAGACGGAACCGAACCCTATTGGATATGGTACGGTCCATGATGAGTAATGCTGAGTTGCCGCGATCGTTTTGGGGTTATGCACTAGAATCAGCTGCATACCTTTTGAACCGGGTTCCAACTAAGACTGTGCCTACTACACAATATCAGATGCGGTATGGGAAGAGACCCTATCTTAATCACATTAAGACATGGGGATGTCCAGCTTTTGTAAAAAAGCAGCATGCGGACAAGCTCGAGGCACGCTCAGTACAGTGCAAGTTTGTGGGATATCCAAAGAACTCCAAGGGATATTACTTCTATTGCGAAGAGGAACAAAAAGTCCTTGTTTCTCGTCATGCCCACTTTCTAGAACAGCAGTTCATAGAAAAAGAATCAAGTGGGAGCGCAATAGAACTGGAAGAAATTCCAGAACCACAAGCTATTACTGAAAGCTTATTGGAGCCAGAGGGTTCGAAAGATCAGGACATTCCCACGCCACTCTGCAGGAGTACTAGGCAGTCTCATCCGCCCGAGAGATACTACGGTTTTCTCATTGACGGGGATAGAGAGGATTGCATCATAGATTGTGATGAGCCTACTAGCTTCCAGCAAGCCATTCAGAGCGTCGACTCGGTAAAATGGCTGGAAGCAATGCGGACCGAAATGGAGTCCATGTACACCAACAAAGTATGGACGTTGGACATTGCTCCAGATGGGGTAAAACCCGTAGGATGCAAGTGGATCTTCTAAAGGAAGATTGGTGTAGATGGACAGGTTGAGACCTATAAAGCTAGACTGGTTACAAAGGGTTTTCGTCAGCGACCTGGTTTGGACTATGACGAAACCTTTTCTCCAGTAGCTATGCTGAAATCCATTCGAATCCTTCTTGCCATTGCTGCCTTCCACAATTATGAGATTTGGCAGATGGACGTAAAGACAGCTTTTCTAAATGGTCATTTAGAGGAGTGTGTCTATATGGATCAGCCAGAGGGTTTCATTCAGAGTGGGAGCAGCGGAAAGGTGTGCAAGTTGCTTAAGTCCATTTATGGACTAAAGCAGGCATCGCGGAGTTGGAACGTCTGTTTTGATGAGACGGTCAAGGAATTTGGCTTCATCAAAAATCCAGATGAACCATGCATCTATTGTAGATTTGTAGCGAGAACTGTAATATTCCTCGTTTTATACGTGGATGACATTCTCTTAATAGGAAATGACATTCCTATGCTACAATCTGTCAAGGGGTTCTTGTCACACAGGTTCTCCATGAAAGACCTGGGTGATGCCTCATACATTCTGGGTATCCGGATCTACCGTGACAGATCCAAGAGGATATTAGGTCTTTCGCAGTCCAGGTACATCGATGCCATACTGAAGAGATTCAGTATGGAAGATTCCAAGCACGGTAATCTACCGGCTTGTCACGGGATCACCCTCTCCAAAGAGATGTCTCCCAAGACTGATTTGGAGAGGGATCGCATGTCTATTATACCCTACGCTTCTGCGGTAGGCTCTATAATGTATGCGATGTTGTGTACCAGACCGGATGTGGCTTATGTGTTAGTGTATATGCCCTAGAGGCCATTACTGTATCATACTAGTTTGTATATTACTTAATGGATGCTTGGGATATTCACCTTGTATATACAATCTTGCTCAAAATAGTAGTATGCTACTTGGTTTGTTTCTACTTCAATGTGTACTTGTGTTTATTTCAGTATATCACTTATACGCATTAGTGGAGCCCTTAGGATCTTTGCTTGATTACCAGCGTTGTGATGGCAGTCACACTAGTGGGGGCTGGGTAATCTATAAGCACATCCTTATTCAGGTCCCTGGTCGCAGGACTATCGAGACAGGGCATCGATACTCCGGAGTAGACCAGCGCATGCGCTTCTCATCCCAGTGTGGGAGACGGTCTGTCCCACAGCCGTCAGTACGTCGTACTTGAGATAGTATGCGGATGCTCGTTAGGTTACGGGTACACTGGACAGGACTCTTCGGGAACTGACTAGTTGGTATTATACCTATCGTCAGTTATCAGTTCCCAGGTGACATGAGTACAGCTTAGTCCGCTGACTTGACACTGTCACTTCGCCTCGGGTGTGTTCCCACTGTACTTTGATCACTACCCTACCACGGCTCAAAGGAGTCGTGCAAACAGGTGGTAGTTGGGTGCAGTCCCGAAGCACTTGGAGGCAGTGACGGTTAGACAGGATTCGTCTCTCCCGGTATTGGGGGTTGACATCGCGCTGTGTCTAGGAGAGCCATTACACGAGTAGTCCCTGGCCAGGGCAAACGAGATATACTGGTAGGTTTCCAGTGTTATCTCAGGGTGTATTGGGCTTCACTCCGGCACGACTTGTACCGCTATTGGGGGACTGACGTTTACCGCCCCCTAGGCCCGCCATGCGATGTATCAGACGAACAGACCGGACTGTACGGAGAATGTCACGCTCAGGCTCAGTAGGAGTTCAGATGGGTTTCGCCTCGTCGGTCTTCTTGTCGGCATTACCTGGGGACCGTTACGCACAGCTAGTGCCGCTTGCGGTCTGTGGTTAAACCCACTGCCAGCGTAGTGTTGAGTCTTTAGAGTCCCACACAGAAAGCTTTTCGCCTTTAGGCAAAAGAGTAGAGGTCGCATGGTATTGCGACAGGTCGCATGGTTTTGCGACAGGGTTCGGTCACATCCGTGCACTTGTGCACGTACAGTGTCCGGACAGTTTACACTAGCGGGCTTTGGTTTAAGCCAGATCCTAGTGTACCTTATGGGATTGGATTTATCCAGTTTGCATTCGTGTTCCTCGTAACGCGGATGCGGGTGTGTATGCACAGTTGACAGGGAGGCAGAGGCAGCGGATTCTCATTAGGGTTGTTGACAGTTGACCGTTGACTTTTTGACTTTATGCTCAACCCTAATGAGAATATGATATGTGATTAACTATTATATTAATTAAGTGTTATGGTGATATGGTTGTTGACTTGTTGACTTTTGTTGACTTGTTGACTTTGGTGACTTGTTGACTTTTGTTGACTTGTTGACCGGTTGACTAGGCTTGACTAGTTGACCATCATGATAACCATGGTTATCATTTCATGCCAAAGACTTTTTCTTGCTTGCTCATTTGAGTAAAATGAGTGCATGACATGATAAGCTTATGGTTGCTTCAAACCATCACATAAGACTTTTTTGATATGATGAGTTATGATCACTTTGGATTATGAGAGGGTGAAAGACAAAAGAGTTGCTCATTCTTTCTTGCTCATTCTCTCTCTTGTTCTTGAGCTCTCCTCTTGCTCTCATCCTCAACCTCTTGCTCCCTCTCTTGATCTATGGTTCTCTTGTCTCATGAGTTGAGAATCAAGAACCATAGATAAAATCCCATTCTAAATCATCTCTACTCATTCTAGTTCACTAGGTTTAGCAAACCAAGTGAACTAGTTTCTTCAAAGAACGAAGAAGGAGCTAAAGGTTGGAGCTTTCAAGTGGATCTATCTTCGGCGTACGGAGACAACGAGAAGGAGCCATCGAACCACCAACGGAGCTTGAAGAGAAGGAGTTCAAGTTTAGGTATAACCATCTTCATCCGAGTAGCTAACTCTCTTTAGCATAGTTTGCTAGTTTTAGTTTAGACAACGATCCCGACCATAGTTTAGTCCATGTTGCCTCTTGCGATAAAAATTCGTTTTTTATACCGTTTCCGCCTCCCCGTAAGAACCGGGGGTCGCAATATGGACTTACAGTGGTATCAGAGCCTAACTAAACTTAAACTAGCTTGGTAGTGAAGTGTAACGAAGTTCGGAACCGGAAAAATCCAAAAACCAAACTTTACAAAAACCTGAGTTTCTGTTGAAATATTTTCTGGTCAAAATGAAAAACTTTATACTTGTAAATTCGGCTCAGGGTTTTGTGTGAACACCCAAGAAAAACGATACAGTGACTCGTCTAAACTGCCGCCCTTCCGCCGCGTGAGCCTTCTTAGCCGCCGCGGAACCGCCGCGAGTTGTTGTCTTCTCTGCATCGTTTTTCGTGCAGTGTGTTTGTGTGTTGGTTTTGGGATTTTTAAAATATATTATATGTGCCCAGATTGTCCAGAAAAGAAATTTCCTTTTGGGGTCCTATAATTCCGTATTTTTTCCGAACTTCACTGCACTTTGACTATGATGGTTATATCTGTGATGCTTGCATGTATTGAACGTCGGCTAATCGCTATAAGTCGATTAGTCGGGGTTATACATGATCTGTAATGTGCTGGAATGTGTATATGAATGTGTTGGACTGTCGCGGGTGAATAGCCGGGGTGGATGTGAGATGAGCTTTTGTTTTTCTTTCATTCATTGTAAATGTAAATTGATGTAATAATATTATTTGTTTGGCCGCACAACCGGGTCGGGGTTGTAGCCGTCATTGTATAATTCTTTTTACTGTTTTTGCTCCTAGGATAGACCCATGGAGGGGTGCACAAACTACCGAGTACTTGGCGGGTAGTTTGCCGCACCCGTAGGGGTCTTGGGTGGGGTATTTGGCTATTCACCGCGACCGTGTTATCCGCTTTTCGTTTCAGGCTCGAAAGGATTGCGGATTGCTAGTATATCCAATGCATTCATCTGTGATCTGTAATGTCTATCATTGCTTACTATTTAGGCGTTGCTTATGTTTTACAGACGCGCTAGCCCATCCCCCGCTCTGTCGTTAGTTAAGTAACCTAACGGGTAATGACGGGGCCCAGTGGCGAATGCGAATGGCATAAGCGTACGTCATATTTTGGTTGTTTTCTGCAATGGTAGGGTTAAATGATGGGACGCATTAAAAGTACTAATGCAAGAATATCACGCATTAAAAGAACTAATGCAAGATAATAAACCAAGTTAAAGTCGTTGGAACACTTTCGAAAAACCACTCGGTTCTTTTCAAAATAACTTTTAAATGCGGAGCTTGAGCCACTCCTTCTAAAAGCTATCTCGTTCCATCGATTAAATCAAGTTCACTACGTTCACGGTTTCGCCAAAACCATTCGTAGCCCTCCGTCGTTTCGTATGAATATTCAATAAGTATTCAAGCTGTGTTTGTTGACCTTCGTCAAAGCATAGTGATTGGTAGCTATTGGGTATTCATATGTAGCATAGATAGATGCGTTGGTTTGGGACATTCGCATTACCTTGTTGACCTTCGTCAAGGGTACATACGGGTGGATTCAAATTAACCTGGATAATGACGGGCAGAACTTGACATGTGACTTATGATTTGTTGACCTTCGTCAAGGTCATAAGAGCATGGGGCAAAAATCCACATCGGGAGTTTCATAAGTACTGAAACTTGCTAGATTTGCATACCATTTGGAGTGTGATGATTCTGGTAGGATTCCTTCAGTTTCGTCACGCGATGATATTTGGATCCCGATCCTACTGTGAGTATATGCTACTCCTCGGGAAATTTCTCACTTAACGATCAATGCTATAAACCTAGTAGGTGCCTAGAAAGGTGTTAGCGGGGCTACGCCCCCAGGGAAAAGAGGTTCTCTAATTAAGGAACTTCGCGAAAGCGTTGGAAAACCTCCCTCGAAGTACCGACACCGGCCTGGCTGAACGGTTAAGCAAGTATTGTACGGTGGGATTGATCCTGACTAATTCTTCCTTTATGGTTTGAGGAGGGATTCGAGAAACAGTGGGAGCCATCCTGTTTAGACAAACTAAAAACCACTCTAAACTTGCAAGAGCATCATGCTGAGTGTTTCTTCTTCTCTCTCCTAATTGCAGCGACCAATCAACATGACTGGACTTAAGTTACTCCTAGATAAAAACAAACTGACAGGGCCAAACTACAAAGATTGGCTCAGGAATGTCACGATAGCAATCACTTATGACAAGCTGGGGTATCTTCTTACCACCAAAGCTCCCCTTGTCCCTGGTCCAACTTCCAGTGTCGCGGATAAGGAAATCCGCAAGACTTGGGAGATTGATAGCGCGAAGGCCAAGTGCCTCCTGCTTGCCTCGATGGACAACGAACATCAGAGGAGGCATGAGAATATGGACATGGAGTCCATATTGCTCCATACAAAAGAACTGTATGGAGAGCAATCACGTATCGCAAGATACGAAGCGTCGAAAAAGTTATTTTCGACAAGAATGGCCGTCGGATCATCAGTAGCCGAGCATGTGCTAAAGATGATCGGCTTCATTGAGGAGCTCGCTGACCTAGGGATCACATTGGAGAGTGAGCTATATACGGATATAGTTCTCCAGTCCCTTCCTTCCACTTACGCCCAGTTTATACTGAACTTCAACCTACAAGAAAAAGAGGTTGAACTATCAGAGCTCCTCAACATGCTGAGGAGCGCAGAGGGCACCCTACAGAAAGGTAGGGAAACATCCACTTTGTTTGTAGGAGGATCATCTTCTTCTAGGTCCAAGGCGAAAGCCAAGGGAAAGAAGAAGAAGGCCCCCGCCAAACCAAGGGGCGGTGTTGGTAAAGTGGATACGAAGGGAAAAGGCAAAGCAACAAAGATAGCGGGGAAGCTTGTGGATAAGGAAGAATGCTTCTATTGTCATAAGAAAGGACACTGGAAGAATGATTGCAGGGCCTGGAAGGCCAGAACACAGGAATTGAAGCAGGTTGCAGCTTCAGCTTCAGGTGTGTATGTTATTGAAAACCGTCTTTCAATAAACTCTACTTCCTGGGTATTGGATACCGGATCAGGATCTCATATCTGTAATTCTTTGCAGGCGTTGAGAAACCGTAGTGTTTTGAAGGCAGGTGACATGACCCTCAAAGTTGCGAACGGAGCTAGCATGGATGCTAAAGCCGTGGGGGACTATCACCTGGGAATGTCAGATGGACATGTTTTGGTTTTGCGTAATTGCTTTTTTGTACCCAACGCAACTTGTAATATCATTTCTGTATCTTTAGTTTCTAAAGAAGGTTATGAATTTGCGTTTGTAAGTAATGTTGTAAACATTCACCTTAATCAAGTTTTGATTGGGTCAGGTACATTGAGTAATGGTATATACGTGTTAAACCAACCACAGATTTTCAACGTCCAGAATACACACAAAAGAAAGTCTCTGGAAATGAATCAGACTTTCTTATGGCATTGTAGATTGGGTCACATCAATGAGAGAAGGTTGACTAAGTTACATACAGAAGGATATTTGAATGCGTTCGAATATCAATCGTATGCCACTTGTCAATCTTGTCTCAAAGGAAAGATGACAAAGACTCCGTTTACTGGACAAGGAGTAAGAGCGAGCGAGCTCTTAGGACTCGTACACAGTGACGTGTGCGGTCCAATGTCTACACATGCCCGAAGCGGACATTCTTACTTCATTACTTTTACGGATGACTTCTCAAGGTACGGTTATGTCTTCTTAATGAAACATAAGTCCGAGGCCTTTGGAAAATTCCAGGAGTATAAGAATGAAGTAGAGAAACAGACCGGCAAAAGTATTAAGATTCTAAGATCGGATCGAGGTGGAGAATACTTAAGTGCCGAATTCCTGAATTACTTAAAAGAGAATGGTATTCTCTCTCAGCTTACTCCTCCATACACTCCGCAACATAACGGTGTATCGGAGAGATGGAACCGAACCCTATTGGATATGGTTCGGTCCATGATGAGTAACGCTGAGTTACCGCGATCATTCTGGGGATATGCACTAGAAGCAGCTGCGTATCTCTTGAACAAGGCTCCTACCAAGACTGTGCCCACCACCCCATATGAGATGTGGACTGGGAAGAAACCCTGTCTTAATTATCTTAAGGTATGGGGATGTCCAGCTTTTGTAAAAAAGCAGCATGCGGACAAGCTTGAGGCACGTTCAGTACAGTGTAAGTTTGTGGGATACCCAAGGAACTCCAGGGGGTATCTTTTCTATTCCGCTGAGGAACAAAAGGTTTTTGTTTCTCAGCATGCCCGCTTCTTGGAAACTGAGTTTTTGGAAACCCAGATAAGTGGGAACACAATAGAACTGGAAGAAATTCCAGAACCACAGACTGTTACTGAAAGCTTAGTGGAACCAGAGGGTTCAACAGAACAGGACATTCCTACGCCGCTCCGCAGGAGTAGTAGGCAGTCTCATCCGCCCGAGAGATACTGCGGTTTTCTCATAGACGGGGATAGAGAGGATTGCATCATAGATTATGATGAGCCTACTAGCTTCCAGCAGGCCGTTCAGAGCGTTGACTCAGTGAAATGGCTGGATGCAATGCGGACCGAAATGGAGTCCATGTACACCAACAAGGTATGGACGTTGGACATTGCTCCAGACGGGGTAAAACCCGTAGGATGCAAGTGGATCTTCAAAAGGAAGATTGGTGTAGATGGACAGGTTGAGACCTATAAAGCTAGGCTGGTAGCAAAGGGTTTTCGTCAAAGACCTGGCTTGGACTACGACGAAACCTTTTCTCCAGTAGCCATGCTGAAATCCATTCGGATCCTTCTTGCCATTGCTGCCTTCCACGATTATGAGATTTGGCAGATGGACGTAAAAACCGCTTTTCTAAATGGAAATTTAGAGGAGTGTGTCTATATGGATCAGCCAGAGGGTTTCATTCAGAGTGGGAGCAGCGGAAAGGTGTGCAAGTTGCTTAAGTCCATCTATGGACTAAAGCAGGCATCGCGGAGTTGGAACATCTGTTTTGATGAGACGGTCAAGGAATTTGGCTTTATCAAAAATCCAGATGAACCATGCATCTATTGTAGATTTGTAGCGAGAACTGTAGTATTCCTCGTTTTATACGTGGATGACATTCTCTTAATAGGAAATGATATTCCTATGCTACAATCTGTCAAGGGGTTCTTGTCACAAAGGTTCTCCATGAAAGACCTGGGTGATGCCTCATACATCCTGGGGATCCGGATCTATCGTGATAGATCCAAGAGGATATTGGGACTTTCTCAGTCCAGGTACATCGACACCGTACTGAAAAGATTCAGTATGGAAGATTCCAAGCGCGGTAACCTACCGGCTTGTCACGGGATCACCCTCTCTAAAGAGATGTCTCCCAAGACTGATTTGGAGAGGGATCGCATGTCTATTATACCCTACGCTTCTGCGGTAGGCTCTATAATGTATGCGATGTTGTGTACCAGACCGGATGTAGCTTATGCACTGAGTGTAGTAAGCCGGTATCAGTCAAACCCTGGGGAGAAACATTGGATAGCGGTAAAGAACATTCTCAAGTACCTGAGGAGGACTAAGGAGATGTTTTTGGTGTATGGCGGAAAAGACCTCCAGATTGAGGCCTTTGCTGACTCCAGCTTCCAGAGTGACAAGGATGATTCCAAGTCCATGTCGGGTTTTGTCTTTACCCTCAATGGAGGGGCGGTGTGTTGGAAGAGTTCCAAACAGGAAACCGTTGCAGACTCGACTATGGAAGCGGAATACATCGCTGCATCTGATGCCGCAAAAGAAGCTGTCTGGATAAGGAAGTTCTTAAAGGAACTTCAGGTGGTTCCGTCCATTGTTGACCCAGTACCTCTGTATTGCGACAACAACGGGGCTATAGCTTTAGCAAAGGAACCCAGGTCCCATCAAAGATCCAGGCACATCTTGAGGCGGTATCACCTGATCAGGGAGATCGTGGATCGCAAGGAGATCGAGGTTCGGAGAGTTGCTTCAGAAGACAACACTGCAGATCCATTCACCAAGGCCCTGCCCCAGACTCAGTTCGAGCGGCTGATCGAGATGATTGGTCTTCGATACGCCAGTACATGGCCTTAGTGCAAGTGGGAGATTGTTAGTGTATATGCCCTAGAGGCCATTACTGTATCATACTAGTTTGTATATTACTTAATGGATGCTTGGGATATTCACCTTGTATATACAATCTTGCTCAAAATAGTAGTATGCTACTTGGTTTGTTTCTACTTCAATGTGTACTTGTGTTTATTTCAGTATATCACTTATACGCATTAGTGGAGCCCTTAGGATCTTTGCTTGATTACCAGCGTTGTGATGGCAGTAACACTAGTGGGGGCTGGGTAATCTATAAGCACATCCTTATTCAGGTCCCTGGTCGCAGGACTATCGAGACAGGGCATCGATACTCCGGAGTAGACCAGCGCATGCGCTTCTCATCCCAGTGTGGGAGACGGTCTGTCCCACAGCCGTCAGTACGTCGTACTTGAGATAGTATGCGGGTGCTCGTTAGGTTACGGGTACACTGGACAGGACTCGTCGGGAACTGACTAGTTGGTATTATACCTATCGTCAGTTATCAGTTCCCAGGTGACATGAGTACAGCTTAGTCCGCTGACTTGACACTGTCACTTCGCCTCGGGTGTGTTCCCACTGTACTTTGATCACTACCCTACCACGGCTCAAAGGAGTCGTGCAAACAGGTGGTAGTTGGGTGCAGTCCCGAAGCACTTGGAGGCAGTGACGGTTAGACAGGATTCGTCTCTCCCGGTATTGGGGGTTGACATCGCGCTGTGTCTAGGAGAGCCATTACACGAGTAGTCCCTGGCCAGGGCAAACGAGATATACTGGTAGGTTTCCAGTGTTATCTCAGGGTGTATTGGGCTTCACTCCGGCATGACTTGTACCGCTATTGGGGGACTGACGTTTACCGCCCCCTAGGCCCGCCATGCGATGTATCAGACGAACAGACCGGACTGTACGGAGAATGTCACGCTCAGGCTCAGTAGGAGTTCAGATGGGTTTCGCCTCGTCGGTCTTCTTGTCGGCATTACCTGGGGACCGTTACGCACAGCTAGTGCCGCTTGCGGTCTGTGGTTAAACCCACTGCCAGCGTAGTGTTGAGTCTTTAGAGTCCCACACAGAAAGCTTTTCGCCTTTAGGCAAAAGAGTAGAGGTCGCATGGTATTGCGACAGGTCGCATGGTTTTGCGACAGGGTTCGGTCACATCCGTGCACTTGTGCACGTACAGTGTCCGGACAGTTTACACTAGCGGGCTTTGGTTTAAGCCAGATCCTAGTGTACCTTATGGGATTGGATTTATCCAGTTTGCATTCGTGTTCCTCGGAACGCGGATGCGGGTGTGTATGCACAGTTGACAGGGAGGCAGAGGCAGTGGATTCTCATTAGGGTTGTTGACAGTTGACCGTTGACTTTTTGACTTTATGCTCAACCCTAATGAGAATATGATATGTGATTAACTATTATATTAATTAAGTGTTATGGTGATATGGTTGTTGACTTGTTGACTTTTGTTGACTTGTTGACTTTGGTGACTTGTTGACTTTTGTTGACTTGTTGACCGGTTGACTAGGCTTGACTAGTTGACCATCATGATAACCATGGTTATCATTTCATGCCAAAGACTTTTTCTTGCTTGCTCATTTGAGTAAAATGAGTGCATGACATGATAAGCTTATGGTTGCTTCAAACCATCACATAAGACTTTTTTGATATGATGAGTTATGATCACTTTGGATTATGAGAGGGTGAAAGACAAAAGAGTTGCTCATTCTTTCTTGCTCATTCTCTCTCTTGTTCTTGAGCTCTCCTCTTGCTCTCATCCTCAACCTCTTGCTCCCTCTCTTGATCTATGGTTCTCTTGTCTCATGAGTTGAGAATCAAGAACCATAGATAAAATCCCATTCTAAATCATCTCTACTCATTCTAGTTCACTAGGTTTAGCAAACCAAGTGAACTAGTTTCTTCAAAGAACGAAGAAGGAGCTAAAGGTTGGAGCTTTCAAGTGGATCTATCTTCGGCGTACGGAGACAACGAGAAGGAGCCATCGAACCACCATCGGAGCTTGAAGAGAAGGAGTTCAAGTTTAGGTATAACCATCTTCATCCGAGTAGCTAACTCTCTTTAGCATAGTTTGCTAGTTTTAGTTTAGACAACGATCCCGACCATAGTTTAGTCCATGTTGCCTCTTGCGATAAAAATTCGTTTTTTATACCGTTTCCGCCTCCCCGTAAGAACCGGGGGTCGCAATATGGACTTACATTATGCACTGAGTGTGGTAAGCAGGTATCAGTCAAACCCTGGGGAGAAACATTGGATAGCAGTAAAGAACATTCTCAAGTACCTGAGAAGGACTAAGGAGATGTTCTTGGTGTATGGCGGAAAAGACCTGCAGTTTGAGGCCTTTGCTGACTCCAGCTTCCAGAGTGACAAAGATGATTCCAAGTCCATGTCGGGTTTCTTCTTCACCCTCAATGGAGGGGCGGTGTGTTGGAAGAGTTCCAAGCAGGAAACCGTTGCGGACTCGACTATGGAAGCGGAATACATCGCTGCATCTGATGCCGCAAAAGAAGCGGTCTGGATGAGGAAGTTCTTGAGAGAACTTCAGATGGTTCCGTCCATTGTTGACCCAATACCTCTGTATTGCGACAACAACGGGGCTATAGCTTTAGCGAAGGAACCCAGGTCCCATCAGAAATCCAGACACATCTTAAGGCGGTATCACCTGATCAGGGAGATCGTGGATCGCCAGGAGATCGAGGTCCGGAGAGTTGCATCAGAGGATAACACAGCAGATCCATTCACCAAGGCCTTGCCCCAGACTCAGTTCGAGCGGCTGATCGAGATGATAGGTCTTCGATACGCCAGTACATGGCCTTAGTGCAAGTAGGAGATTGTTAGTGTATATGCCCTAGAGGCCATTACTGTATCATACTAGTTTGTATATTACTTGATGGAAGCTTGGGATATTCACAGTTGTATATACAATCTTGCTCGAAATGGTAGTATGCTACTTGGTTTGTCTCTGCTTTAATATGTGCATGTGTTTCTTTTAGCATATTGCAGGTATACATATTGGTAGAGCCCTTAGGATCTTTGCTTGATTACCAGCGTTGTGATGGCGCTCGCACTCGTGGGAGCAGGGTGATCTATAAGCACATCCTTATACAGGTCCCTGGTCGTTGGACTAACGAGACAGGGCATCGATACTCCGGAGTAGACTAGCGTATGCGCTTCTCATCCCAGTGTGGGAGACGGTCTGTCCCACAGCCGTCAGTACGTCGTACTTGAGATAGTATACGGGTGCTCGTTAGGTTACGAGTACACTGGACAGGACTCGTCGGGAACTGTTGGTTGGTATTATACCTATCGTCAGTTATCAGTTCCTAGGTGACATGAGTACAGCTTAGTTCGCTGACTTGACACTGTCACTTCGCCTCGAGTGTGTTCCCACTGCACTTTGATTACTACCCTACCACGGCTCAAAGGAGTCATGCAAACAGGTAGTTTTTGGGTGCAGTCCCGAAGCACTTGGAGGCAGTGACGGTTAGACAGGATTCGTCTCTCCCGGTATTGGGGGTTGACATCGCGCTGTGTCCAGGAGAGCCATTACACGAGTAGTCCCTGGCCAGGGCAAGCGAGATATACTGGTAGGTTTCTAGTGTTATCTCAGGGTGTTCTGGGCTTCACTCCGACACGACTTGTACCGCTATTAGGGGACTGACGTTTCACCGCCCCCTAGGCCCGCCATGCGATGTATCAGACGAACAGACCGGACTGTACGGAGATTGTCACATACAGGCTCAGTAGGAGTTCAGATGGGGTTCACCTCGTCAGTCTTCTTATCGACATCTACCTGGGGACCGTTACGTACAGCTAGTGCCGCTTGCGGTCTGTGGTTAAACCCACTGCCAGCGTAGTGTCGAGTCTTTAGAGTCCCACACAGAGAGCTATTCGCCTTTAGGCAAAATGAGTAGAGGTCGCATGGTTTTGCGACAGGGTTCGGTCACATCCGCACACTTGTGCACGTTTGCTGTCCGGACAGTTTATACTAGCGGGCTTTGGTTTAAGCCGGATCCTAGTATATGTTTTGGGATTGGTTTTTCTCATTGTATTCGTGTTCCTTGGATCACGAATGCGGGTGCGTATGCACAGTTGCTTGAGACAGAGGGAGAGGACCTTGATTAGGGTTAATGGCTATTGTCATTTTATTAACCCTAATGCTTATGTGTGTATTATAGTTAATTGATAATTACTTTAATAATTGTGCATGGTTATGGTTGTTGACCATTTGACTTCATTGACTTGTTGACCTAGGTTGACACTTTGACCATCATCATTTCTTTTGGAAGATGCTTTTTGATCCTTGCAAATTGAAATGATAATGGTCATGTCATGATTAACCATGACAATTATCTAGCTAATTATTTAATTAAAATAATATGCACATATAGTGTGAATGGCTCATATTATTCTCATTCTATCATATCTTTTCTCTCTCTTGTTCCTCCTCTCCCTCAAGCTCTCTCCCTCTCATGTGTTGAGAAACACTTGAGCTTGAGAAAAACCCTCTCTTGATCATCTCTACTCTCATCTAGGGTTGAAGAACCAGCACTTCTTGAACCCTAGTTACTTCTAGCTTGGAGTTGAAGCCAAAGGTTGAGGCTTTTAGGTGGATCTTTCTTCGGCGTGAGAAGACGAGCAAGGTGACCTCCTTCCACCACTCCAAGGAGCAAGGAGAGAAGGACTTAGAGCTCAAGGTATAACCTTTCTAGAACTTAACTAGTTACTAGTTAGCTTTAGCAAGTTTTTGTTTAGCAAAGATCCGTACAAGTCTAGTCCATGTTGCCTTAGTTGATAAAAATCCGATTTTTATTCCCTTTTCCGCCTCCCCGTAAGTACCGGGGTGGGCAACGTGGACTTACAACATGTCTCAAAATTAAATTTTTAAGGTGCTAAGTGAACATACAAAGAATCATCACTAGAAATTTAGGGTTTCTAAACATACACATCATCACAAGTTGATAAAGCTAGGGTTTTGAGAGTACAACCTTTGTAGCTCCCTACGCTAGACTCCTTAGCTACTTGAGGGTTGGAAAACGTCCGCTTTAGAACCTCTAGGTCCACGATGATCCACCCGGAGTCCTCTTTGTCCAAGCTTGAAACTTCACAAGATCAAGAGAAGAAATGGAAGCTAACACTCTTCACAAGTGGGCAAGACTGGTGTAGAATGGTGTTGTGGTTGGTTTTCTCACTTCAGAATCCTAACTTGATTACTCAGTTGCTTACTTGAAAAAACTAGAGAGCAAGAGAGAAAGGAGGAAGAAGTTGATGGCTTTCTAAGCTCAAGATAATGATAAGCTTAATGTGAAAAATAGAAAATATAAGTATATATATTTTCTACTCTTCATCTCAAACCATGGTTACATAATAAAGATATTATTGTACTTGAGTTAAAACACAAAAGGAAGATTAACTCATGGTTAAAAAGTAGGTGAACAAGGTTAGTTCAAAGAAGAGTGTAGAAGATAACCATGTATTAATCTTTTTCTTTTATTTAGTTTTAAAACAAATACAATATATATCCATATATATAATCATAAGGTGTGAGTCTTATATTTCCACCATCTTCTATATATACAACCATGATAGAATGATGTATGCATGTATGTGTGCATGCACATCCATATGTGCATGAACAAGAATGAATGCATACATGCATGCATACACCCAAAAAATACAAGAAAGGATTTCTAGTGAGAAACTAATAGTTAAATGATAAATCAACACTTGATTTAGCAATCCGGTCATATCACATACGACCCGACCAAAAGCAAGCCGCCCGATTAATATACGATATCTCATACGCGCATTTTAACTGGGTCCATGCGCATATCGCATATGCGCACCACAACGTTTTGCCAGGACAAGGTAACTCCTTTGTGGGACTCTAAGACTCGTCAATACGCCGGCAGTAGGTGATGATCATATCATGCACACCCAAGCCGCAAGCGGTCAGCTAAATGTAACGGCCACCCGGGTATTGAGCGATCAGAAGAAAACAAGCAAACCTGCTACAACTCCTATCAAGCCAACCGGCAACACTACCGTACAGTCCGGTCTCTTCGTCAGATATGCTGCATATCGAGTCTAGGGATGGTAACGTCGACCCCAATAACTCAATAAGTCGTGCCGATGAAAGGTCTATAACAGATCGAGAAACTACTGATAACACTTATCAGCAAATCCCAACAGCCCTGGCCAGGGACTTACTGATATAGCCAGTCGAGCACGGCACAGCAACAACTCCCAATACCGGGAGAGACGAAACCCCTCCTATCGCTCATCGCCTTCGTTTGTCTCGGGACTGTACCCAACGGCCACCTGTTTGCAAGACTCAGTAGAGCCGTGGTAGGATGGTAATCAAAGTACAGTGGGAGAACACACAAGACTCTATGACGATCTCGGGTCTACAGACTAACCTGTACCAGTGTCACCTGATAACTGCTATCCGACGATAGATATAATTCCATATAGGAGTTCTCGGCGAGTCCGTCCAGTGTACCCAGTCACCACTGAGCACCCGTATACGATCTCGATGTCAAACATCGATGAATGTGGGAACATCCATCGCCCATCATATGGGTCTAGTATCATATACGCTAGTCTACTCTGGTATATCGATGCCCCGTCTCGATACACCCACGACTAGGGACATTCCAGGATATGCTTATAAACTACAAATGTCCCACTAGTATGATCTTCATCATAATCACAGTAGTCAAGCCTATATCCTCAGGGCTTTATCAACATGTATGAATGAATAAAAGCATGATCAATTCAACATGTCAGATAAAGAAGAACCGATAGCATACTATCATGTCGAGCAAGAATGTAGACTGAATATATATATATATACATGTATAAATACATCCACTATCATATAATGGCCTCTAGGGCATACATATATCCAACAATCTCCCACTTGCACTAAGGCCAGTTATTGGCGTATCTCACACCCAACATCTCAAAAAGTCGCTCATGCTGTGGCTGTGGGAGGGCCTTGGTGAGTGGATCCGCAGCGTTATTCTTTGTGTCCACTCTCTTAATCTCGATCTCGCGGCGATCTACAATCTCCCGGATCATATGAAAGTTCCTCAGGATGTGTCTGGATCGCTGATGGGACCTGGGCTCCTTGGCTAACGCCACAGCCCCATTATTATCACAATACAATGGTATTGGATCAATAATGGTTGGAACTACTCCTAGCTCCGAGACGAACTTCCTCATCCAGACGGCTTCCTTGGCGGCATCATTCACAGCAATGTACTCAGCCTCCATCGTAGAGTCTGCAACGGTATCCTGTTTGGAACTCTTCCAACTTACCGCCCCTGCAATGAGGGTAAATACAAACCCAGAGATAGATTTTCTGTCGTCCTTATCGCTCTGGAAGCTCGAATCGGTAAAGGCCTCCATTTGGAGATCTTCATTACCATACACTAAGAACAATTCTTTAGTCCTTCGCAAGTACTTAAGAATGTTCTTCACAGCTATCCAGTGATTCTCCCCTGGGTTGGATTGATACCTGCTTACAACACTAAGTGCATAAGCTACATCTGGGCATGTACATAACATCGTATACATTATAGATCCTACTGCCGAAGCATAGGGTATAATGCTTATGCGAGCTCTCTCTTCATCGGTCTTTGGGCAAGATTCCTTGGAGAGAGTGACCCCATGGCAAACGGGTAAGGCACCCCGCTTGGAGTCTTCCATACTAAACCTTTTTAGGATGGTGTTGATGTACCTAGTTTGGGACAATCCCAATAACTTCTTGGATCTATCCCTATAGATCCTAATACCCAGAATGTATGTGGCATCACCCAGGTCCTTCATGGAGAACCTTAATGATAAGAAAGATTTGACCGAGTGTAGCATAGGAATATCATTTCCTATCAGAAGAATATCATCCACGTACAATACGAGGAATGTGACAGGTCTCCCTACAGCCTTCTTATAAACACAAGGTTCATCTGGATTTTTGATGAAATCAAACTCTTTGATAAATCATCGAAACAGTTGTTCCAACTCCGTGATGCCTGCTTTAACCCATATATGGATTTAAGCAATCTACATGCTTTCATGCTGCTTCCACTGTCAATGAAGCCCTCCGGCTGATCCATATAAACGTATTCTTCTAAATCCCCATTTAGAAATGCTGTTTTAACGTCCATCTGCCAGATTTCATAGTCGTAGTGAGCAGCAATAGCAAGTAGGATCCGAATGGATTTAAGCATGGCTACGGGCGAAAAAGTCTCGTCATAGTCCAAACCTGGTCTTTGACGAAAACCCTTCGCCACAAGTCTTGCCTTATAGGTCTCTACCTGCCCATCTACACCAATCTTTCATTTAAAGATCCATTTGCACCCCACAGGTTTTACCCCAGGGGGTACAACATCCAAAATCCATACTTTGTTGATGTACATAGACTCCATTTCGGATCTCATGGCATCCAGCCACTTCACAGAGTCACCACTCGTGATAGCTTGCTGAAAACTGGTAGGATCATCATCCTCCATGATGCAGTCTTCTCTGTCACCATCAATGAGGAAACCGTAGTACCTCTCCGGTGGGCGAGAAGTCCTACCAGACCTACGGAGTGGCTGAGGTTCCTCAGTTTCTATTGCAACAGCCGGTTCAACCAAGTCGTCATTTGTAGTTTGTGTCTCTAGAACGTCTTCTAGATTTACCACAATGCCATCATCTTTATCTGTGAAAAACTCTTTTTCCAAGAATGTGGAATGCTGAGAAACAAACACCTTTTGTTCCTCCTAGTGGTAGAATAGATATCCATAAGAGTTCCTTGGATATCAAACAAAGTTACACATGACTGACCGTGTCTCGAGTTTGTCCGGATTTTGCTTTTTAACATAGGCCGGGCAACCCCAAATCATAATTCACTTAAGAGATGGTCTCTTCCTATGCCATGTCTCATATGGCGTGGTAGACACGGTTTTGGTTGGAACCCTGTTCAAAAGAAACGCCGCAGTCTCCAATGCATGGCCCCAAAATGAGACAGGTAACTCAGCATCACTCATCATGGAACGGACCATATCTAACAGGGTCCTATTCCGTCGTTCTGACACACCGTTGTGCTGTGGTGTGTAAGGAGAAGTGAGCTGAGAGAGAATCCCATTCTCTTTTAGGAAGTTTGCAAATTCTGTACTGAGGTACTCCCCACCTCGATCTGATCTAAGCATCTTGATACTCAAGACGGTTTGTTTTTCTACTTCTTGTTTATATTCAGTGAATTTCTCGAAAGCTTCGGATTTGTGCTTTAATAAAAATACATGACCGAATCTTGAGAAGTCGTCAGTGAAAGTAATGAAGTAATAAAAACTGCCTCTAGCCTGTGTAGACATTGGTCCACATACATCACTATGTATGAGTCCTAGGAGCTCGGTAGCTCTTTTTCCGTGT
The DNA here is from genome assembly GCA_030015575.1 of Agapanthus africanus. NCBI lineage: Eukaryota > Viridiplantae > Streptophyta > Magnoliopsida > Asparagales > Amaryllidaceae > Agapanthus > Agapanthus africanus. The sequence continues at coordinate 401,102,178 of CM057350.1, read as the reverse complement.
CCGGTAAACGGAGTTTTGGTCATTTTACCATTGATACAAGACTGGCATGTCGCATAAGATTTATATTCAAAAGGGTACATGTCGCATAAGATTTATATTCAAAAGGGTTTAAATATTCATCTTTGTGTAACTTGTTTAGTCTTGTTTCGTTAATATGACCAAGTCTACAGTGCCAAAGAAAAGCTTCTTTTATTTCTGAAAGTTTTCTTTTATTAGTGTGTTGTATGCTGAAACTGTGTGTTGATTTAGGACGTATATCCCGTTATTAAGTGTACCATACCCAACCAACATTTGATTCAGGTGAATGTTCATAACATTGTTCTGCAATACAAAATTATATCCTTCATTATCGAACAAAGAAACAGATATTATATTACAAAGCATACTTGGTACAAAATAACATGGGTTCAAAACCAATATACACCCGATGGCAACCCCAAGTGATACTCTCCCGCTGCGACTGTATAAACCATTTCTAACGCGGAGAGTATGGTCACCTGTCTTCCAAACTTTGCTATTTCTCAGCCCCTGCATAGAATAGCAAATGTGAGAACCTGAACCGGTATCTAATACCCAGGAAGCAGAGTTTATTGAAAAACAGTTTTCTGTCACAAACACACCTGAAGCGGAAGCATCCCCATGCTTCTTCTTGAGATTCAAGTACTTCGTATAGTTGCGCTTCCAATGTCCTGTTTTGTGGCAATGAAAACATTCCCCTTTCCCCGATTCTCCAGCTTTGGACTTTTCCTTCCCCTTAATCTTTTTAACTCCATCCTTAGGATTGGTAGGCTTCTTCTTTTTCTTTCCCTTGGCTTTAGCTTTTGGGCGCGAAGAGGAAGATTGTCCAACAGTCATAACGGGAGTTTTCACTGATTTCAGTGTTCTCTCCGCACACCTTAACATATTAAGGAGTTCAAGTAGTTCCCTCTCCATGTTGTGCATGTTGAAGTTAACTATGAATTGAACAAAGGTGGAGGGGAGGGACTGCAGAATAATTTCCGAATATTGTTCATTGTCTATTGTCCATCCGAGATCCTCAAGCTCTTCTATGAGAGCTATCATCTTCAGAACATGGCCTCCTACTGATGTGCCAGGGGCCATTCGCATCTGAAACAATTTCTTTGATGCTTCGTATCGTAATACGCGGGATTGCTCTCCATACAACTCCTTTGTATGGAGAAATATGGCTTGAATGTCGATATTCTCGTGCTGCTTTTGATGTGTGTTGTCCATCGATGCAAGTGCGAGGCATTTGCCGTGGCACAGTCATCGTCCTATGTCTTGCGGACTTCTTTTTACTCAACTGAGGATTTTGGACCTGGGACGGGTGGGGCTGAAGCCGTGAGGACATATGATACTTTATCATAAGTCAAAGCTATTTTCAGATTCCTCAGCCAGTCTTTATAGTTGGTCCCATTCAGTTTATTTTTATCTAGTAGAAGCTTGAGTCCAGTCATTGGTATCTGCCATTAAGAGAGAGAAAAGATACACTCAGCGAAAGCTCTTGCAAAGATTAGATTGGTTATTATCTTGTCTAATCGATGTATCCCACTGCTTTAATCAAGTTTTTCTTTCAAACCTTAAAAAGAAAACTAGCCAGGATTAATTACAGTCACAACTTCGCTAACCGTTCAGCCAGGCCAGTGTCGGTACTTGAGGGAGGTTCCATGTGCTTTCGCACGGACCTAATTAAAGTAAACCTCGTTTTCCCAGAGGCGTAGCCCTGTTAACACCTTTCTAGACACCTAATGGGTTAGCTAATTGTAAACTGCAAAACTCTCCTGGGAGCAACTATTTCCCACAGTGGGATCGGGATCCAACCATCATATGGAAGGTATGCAATCTCATTGCAAATTTCAACACTTGAAATTCCCGATGTGATTTTCACCCCTAGTACCTATGACCTTGGCTATGGTCAACAAATCATAAGTACTAGTCAAGTTCAGCCCGTTATTTCTTGATTAATCATATCCGTTTACATGACCCTTGGCAAAGGTCAACAAAGTCATATGCCCGTCCTAATTAATCTGCATCATATGCATTGTACAAAGACATCACTTAGCTACCGTACACTACGCCTTGGCTAAGGTCGACAAACGTAGCACAAATACTAAGTACTCTACTTCCTAAAATGACGGAGGGTTGCGGATGATTTTTAATAAAATCTTTAACGCTTTGAACTTGATATCATCGTAGAATCACATGGTTTTCAAAAGGAGTGGCTTGAGCTCCGCAGTTTTGAAATATAGCTTTTTCATAAAGAGCCGAGTGGTTTTAAAATCCGATTCTACAACATCTTTTTAGGTTTATTTTCTTTGCATTAATCATATTAATGTAGTCCCATCATTTAAGTTCTTAAGCCAATCACAGAAAAGAAACGAAAATACAACGTACGCTTATGCCATCCACATTCGCCGCAATGTTCCGTTATGCACCGTTAGGTTACTTAACTAACGGCATACCGGGACTGGACTAGCGCGGGTGTAAAACATAAGCAACGTCTACTATATATCTCATATATAATATATCATTCGTCTCAGATATCACAGAACACAGGCAGCAGAAACATATATATAATGTGGGATATACTAGGACGTCCGTATTTAGTATTTAGCCAACAATAGAAAATACGGATTCCACAGTCGCGATGAATAGCCAAGCCCACACCCCTAAACCCCTACGAGAGCGGCAAGCGACCCTACCAATCCTGGAGTTTAGGAGACCCGGTCTCGACTCCTCGAGATGGCCTCCCACTGAACCCCAGAACCCGGTCACTTATGCTCCCCTCCTTGGGTCTATCCTAATACGGAAAAGTAAATAATATACAACACTGGTGACATCAACCTCAACCCGGAAGTGCCCCAAATAAAAGAATATTACATTACATTTGAATTTTACATGAATGAAAAGAAAACTCTCATCTCACATAAAAAAAACCCCGGCTATTCAATCGCGACAATCCTGCACATAATATCTCAGCAACACATAATATCATATATCATTAACGTAAGTAAGTATGCGTACCCCGATTGTCGTTGATGTATAGCTACGAAACCGGCGATAAGCGACATACTACACTTACGGTCAAAGAAAAGAATGTGTAAAACTACAATATTTGAAATCCACATTCTTTTTAGACATCGTAAATCCGAAATATCACATACTTCGCATTTCATGCCTAACTATATGACTTCCACATATTATATCACATTCCAGATAAATAGACAGTATTAAACTTTTCGATCGAATAATCAAATACCCAAAATTTCCTAAAGCTCAAAACTTGAGCGGAGTTCAAAAATCCCGGAATGTGACACAGTAGTAGCGGTCCAGACGTAGAAGGGTCAAGCCAACGCCTCACATGTGGAACGCCGTACTGCCTCAAACCCTAAGGCTCAAAAGGCAGTTCAAGATGGTCACATAATCGAGTTAAGGTTTGTTGTATTCTAGAGGGTCCACCACAAAACATGCACGTATTTCGGAAAGATTTAAACTCGAGAAAAGATTCAACACTTGAAAATTTTTCATGTCGGGAAAAAGTGAGTTAATGATATTCGTTCGAACTTTTTAATACTTTTTAAATTATCTGAAAAAGGCACGAGATTAAAATTCCGATCGAATCACCGAATCCAAAACCATCCCCAGAACATTCAACACTTGAATCAGATTAAAAATACCCAAAAATATATACAAGCAGGTAGGAAGATTACTGTATAAAAATGATGCCACAACTCTCCTGTATGGCCGCGAAACCGCGGCCCAAGCAAGCTCTGGCCGCGGTTCCGTGGCGCAATGTTCGAATTAGGGCTTCGTTTTTTACAGTGTTTCTTAAAATTCCCTGCTGAATTTTTTACGTATTTTTAATTCTGAAAATTACACAGTTTCAAAAATTGTCCAGAGAGGGTTCAAAAAGTCCGTATTTTGGTTTGATCGGAGTTTTAACTTCGTTAAAGTGTCGCCTAAAGTTCTAGGTCGGCTCTGATACCAATGTTAGGTTTACCTAGCACCTCATGTAGGGTTTGGAAGCATCACATGTCTCAAAATTAAATTTTTAAGGTGCTAAGTGAACATACAAAGAATCATCACTAGAAATTTAGGGTTTCTAAACATACGCATCATCACGAGTAGATAAAGCTAGGGTTTTGAGAGTACAACCATTGTAGCTCCCTACGCTAGACTCCTTGGCTACTTGAGGGTTGGAAAACATCCGCTTGAGAACCTCTAGGTCCACGATGATCCACCCGTAGTCCTCTTTGTCCAAGCTTGAAACTTCACAAGATCAGGAGAAGAAATGGAAGCTAACACTCTTCACAAGTGGGCAAGACTAGTGTAGAATGGTGTTGTGGTTGGTTTTCTCACTTCAAAATCCTAACTTGATTACTCTTTTGCTTACTTGAAAAAACTAGAGAGCAAGAGAGAAAGGAGGAAGAAGATGATGGCTTTCTAAGCTCAAGATAATGATAAGCTTAATGTGAAAAATAGAAAATATAAGTATATATATTTTCTACTCTTCATCTCAAACCATGGTTACATAATAAAGATATTATTGTACTTGAGTTAAAACACAAAAGGAAGATTAACTCATGGTTAAAAAGTAGGTGAACAAGGTTAGTTCAAAGAAGAGTGTAGAAGATAACGATGGATTAATCTTTTTCTTTTCTTTAGTTTTAAAACAAATACAATATATATCCATATATATAATCATAAGGTGTGAGTCTCATATTGCAACCTTCTTCTATATATACAACCATGATAGAATGATGTATGCATGTATGTGTGCATGCACATCCATATGTGCATGAACAAGAATGAATGCATACATGCATGCATACACCCAAAAAATACAAGAAAGGATTTCTAGTGAGAAACTAATGGTTAAATGACAAATCAACACTTGATTTAGCAACCCGGTCATATCACATACGACCCGACAAAAAGCAAGCCGCCCGATTAATATACGGTATCTCATACGCGCATTTTAACCGGGTCCATACGCATATCGCATATGTGCACCACAACGTTTTGCCTGGACTAGGTAACTCCTTTGTGGGACTCTAAGACTCGTCAATATGCCGGCAATGGGTGATGATCATATCAAGCACCCACAAGCCGCAAGCGGTCAGCTAAACGTAACGGCCACCCGGGTATTGAGCGATCAGAAGAAAACAAGCGAACCTGCTACAACTCCCATCGAGCCAACCGGCAACACTACTGTACAGTCCGGTCTCTTCATCAGATATGCTGCATATCGAGTCTAGGGATGGTAACGTCGACCCCAATAACTCAATAAGTCGTGTCGATGAAAGGTCTATAACAGATCGAGAAACTACTGATAACACTTATCAGCAAATCCCAACAGCCCTGGCCAGGGACTTACTGATATAGCCAGTCGAGCACAGCACAACATCAACTCCCAATACCAGAAGAGACGAAACCCCTCCTATCGCTCATCGCCTTCGTGTGTCTCGGGACTGTACCCAACGGCCACCTGTTTGCACGACTCAGTAGAGCCGTGGTAGGGTAGTAATCAAAGTACAGTGGGAGAACACACAAGACTCTATGACGATCTCGGGTCTACAGACTAACCTGCACCAGTGTCACCTGAGAACTGCTATCGGACGATAGATATAATTCCATATAGGAGTTCTCGGCCAGTCCGTCCAGTGTACCCAGTCACCACTGAGCAGCCGTATACAATCTCGATGTCAAACATCGATGAATGTGGGAACATCCATCGCCCATCATATGGGTCTAGTATCATATACGCCAGTCTACTCTGGTATATCGATGCCGCATCTCGATACACCCACGACTTGGGACATTCCAGGATATGCTTATAAACTACAAATATCTCACTAGTATGATCTTCATCATAATCACAGTAGTCAAGCCTATATCCTCAGGGCTTTATCAATATGTATGAATGAATAAAAGCATGATCAATTCAACATGTCAGATAAAGAAGAACCAGATAGCATACTATCATGTCGAGCAAGAATGTACAATGAATATATATATATACATGTATAAATACATCCACTATCATATAATGGCCTCTAGGGCATACATATATCCAACAGTAGTCCGCTCCTTCGCTTCATAAGCTCTGAGTAGAAGTCCCTTCGCCGCGATCCACGATCTCCCGGACTCAAGAGAGGCTCCACGACTCGAACGATCCATGCTAGCTTGTAGTGTTCCTTTTCTCCGATGATCTACTTCGAAATTTCTATAACTCAAGCTCTCTCACTCTAATGAGGTGAACACCCTAATCTAATCGGCTAGATTAGATGAGGATGATGGAGTAGTATTTATGCTTTCTTTTTATATCAAATTCTCACATGAAAACATTACAAAAGGAAAACCTAGTAAGCTTTGTCAAAGCTCAAGGTTGAAGATGAAGAAGAAATAATGCATAATCCTTTTGTGATGAATAATGAAATGAATATATGATTATTCATGGAACCATGGTCAAGGATGACAAGGATAACCCTTGTAGAGAATTAACTAGGGCTAGGATTTGGTTGGGTTAAAGAATGAGTCATGGAAAAATATCAACCATAATATCTAACTCATGACAAAAGGAAAGCTTCTAGAAGGTGCATGGAGCAACTAACCCTAATCAAACCCTAACCTTGTTTAATCTCCACTAAACATGTTCCATTATTAATCATATCATGTTACAATAATATATATCACATATATATTATATATTTGTAACAAAAGAAAATAATACAATTAACATATATTACATATATATCAATGTATTACCCGGTGAGAAAATGAAATAATAAAGAAAGCCAATATTAGATAATGTAATACAATATATCATATATATTATTATACATTAAATCATCGAATCAACACTTGATCCGACAATCTGGTTATATCGAATATAACCGACTAATATATCATGAACCGATTAATCGAATCAACACTTGATCCGATGACCCGGTTCATATCTAAATATCGCGAGAATATAATACGGTATCTCATATCGCATTATCCTTGGTCCTGCACATATCACATATGTGCCTCTACTCCGTTTTGCCTGAGCCAAGAAACCTCTGTGTAGGACTCTAAAGAATCGTCAATACGCCGGTAGCAGGTGATGATCATATCAAACACCCACAAGCTGCAAGCAGTCAGCTAAACGTAACAGCCACCCAGGTATTGAGCGATCAGAAGATCAACAAGCTAGCCTGTCCTTTCTCCTGTGAATCCAATCAGTAACACTCCCGTACAGTCCGGTCTCTTCGTCTGATATGTCGCATATCTAGTCTAGGGATGGTATACGTCAGACCCCAGTAACCGATAAGTCGTGTCGATGTGAGGCTCATAACGGGTCGAGAAATACTGGTAACACTTACCAGTTAATCTCTATATCAGCCCTGGCCAGGGACTTCCAGTTATAGCCAATCGAACACAGCACAACATCAACTCCCTATACCGGGAGAGACGAATCCCCTCCTATCGCTCATTTCCTCCATGCCATTCGGGACTGCACCCAAAAGCCACCGTTTTGCACGCCCTCTTGGACGTGGTAAGGTGGAAATCAAAGCACATTGGGAATCACACAAGACTCTATGACGATCTCGGGTCTACAGACTACCCTGTACCAGTGTCACCGGAGAACTGCCATCTGACGTGTGGTATATCACCATCAGGGAGTTCTCGGCGAGTCTGTCCAGTGTACCTAGTCTCCACTGAGCACCCGTACACCATCCTTGATGTCAAAACACCGATGGATATGGGATCATCCATCGCCAATTATATGGGTCAAGATGCGTATACGCTAGTCTACTCTGGTGTATCGATGCCCTGTCTCGATATACTCTCGACTAGGAACAGTTATAAGATGTACTCATCGACTACCATGGCCCCACTAGTATGATCTCATCATAGTCCCAGTAGTCGAGTACAGATCCTGAGGCCTTTATCAACATGTGATAGTAAGACAGTAAACAATATATAAGTCAACATGTTAAGATAAAGTGAAACCAAATAGCAAACTATCATGTCGAGCAAGAAAGTCCTCTCTATATATGTCCAAGCATCCATTATAATATACATCATATGTACATCAATGGCCTCTAGGGCATATACATAACTAACAGCTACAGGCTGTGTATCTAAAATAATGAAATCAACGGGGAAAATGAAGTCCCCTACTTTGATCAACACATCCTCTAGCTCACCCCTAGGATGGGTGATGGATCGGTCGGCCATTTGGAGAGTACAATGTGTAGGTTTCAGCTCTCCAACGCCTAGTTGCTCATATACCGAATAGGGAAGCAGGTTAACACCAATAGTGCGCGGTTGATGTTCTTATCCCCAATAGTTATTGAAATCATAGGACAGCCAGGGTCCTTTCGTTTATTAGGTAAAGTTTGAGTAAGAGCATCACTCACGGCACTAGATAAGAAAACTTTCTTAGGTACCTGTGATTTTCTCTTCTTAGTGCATAAGTCCTTCAAGATTTTTGAGTAAGAAAGGACTTGTTGGATTGCATCCAAGAGGAGAATGTTAATGCTAACCAGTTTAAATAACTCCACTATCTTCTCCATTTATGGATTTTGTTTATTGGATCTCAACCGGTTTGGAAATGGAAAATTTTGAAAATTGGTTGAGTCCAATGCTTATGGAGGCGATTGCGCAGTTAGAACGGATCCCAGTGCTGGTGTTTTCGTGGAATGAGATGTGGGTTCGTTCGGAGTAGCGGAAGAAGTGAAGCCTTGTGAAGAATGGAGAACAGGCTCTGAAGACGAAGAAGAAGAAGCGGCCGGGGTGTCATCATCAGTGCCAACATTGTTGTGCAACATCCTTCCAGATCTCAATGTAGTCATGACACTCACATTATAGTTTTGTTGTTCAAGAGAAACATTTGCATTTTGTGGGTGACCAGGATTTGGGAGTGGTTGAGATGGAAGCTTCCCTTTCTCTCGCTCGCTTAAAGCTGCATTCAGTTATGCAATCTGGGCTTCAATGGTTTTAATGCATTGCCTATATGATGCAGTGTGTTGCACCAAAGACTGAATGGAAGACTAGATGTTGGCTGAGAATTGAGTTGATTGTTTTAAAAACGCCTCCAGACTTCGTTCTAGCGAAAAAACCTTATCGTTATTTGGTGGAACAAAATTGTTTTGAGGAAAAGAATTGTTGGGTGCAAAATTGTTCATTTGATTTTGGTAAGGTTGGGGTTGGAAAGGTTGCTGATATTGAGTTTGTTGAAGAGCTTGTTGTTGAGGAGGAGGCCTCTGGAAATTGTTATTGCCTTAGAATTGTTGTTGATTTTGATTCCAAGAAAAATTGGGGTGGTTCCTCCAACCAGGATTGTAAGTTGAAGAGTATGGATCATTACTTTGTCTTTGCTGAAAGGCGGCAATGACTTGATCCTGTCCTTGAGCAGGTGGGTTGTAAGGACACTCTTAAGTCAAATATGATGGATCCGAACAACAAGCGCATATAGTGCGAGGGGGTAAAGCAGGGGCAGGTGAAGGCGATGAGAATTTGCTCTCAATTGCTTCTAGTTTTCGTGTAATTGCGGCCATTTCGGCTTTCATTGCAATTGACATATCAAGTTGATGAACGCCTGCCTAGACGGACCTGAAGAAGTAGATGAAGTAGACGAAGAGGTCGGTCTAGTGCTTTCCCACTGAACCATTTGTTCAGCAAGATCGTCGAGAAATTGCCAAGCTTCCTCATCAGATTTGAATAAGAAGTGGCCTTGACAAATGGTCTCCAGCAACTGCTTAGTTGCTGGGTTTAGTCCTTCGTATAAGGTCTGGCAAAGTTTCCATCTCTCAATACTGTGATGAGGGCACTGACCAAGAAGGTCTTTGTATCATTCGAAACACTTCCAAAAAGGTTCGGAAGGAAGCTGGGAAAATTGGTTAATTTCATTACGTATTCTCACGGGCTTGTGATGTGGGTAAAACTTTTTAAGAAATTCTTTAACAAACTCTTCCCATCTACTTATGGAATGCGATGCGGTACTATATAGCCATTTTTCATCTAGGTCACACAATGTGAAGGGAATGACTCGTAGCCTTGTAGCATCATCGGACGGTTGGGTTGTCTTCATCATTGCACAGACGTTCTGGAATTTGTTGATGAAGATATAGGCATCTTCGGATTCCAGTCCGTGAAATTTAGGCAACAAGTTGATGAAGTGGGGCTTAATTTCGAAATTATCCCCATTTGCCGGCGGGAGTGAAAGACAAGTAGGAAGTGCGGAGCGGGTAGGATAGAAACGATCCTGGACCGCGATTCGCTGTGGCGCTTCAACAGGAGGTTGTTGCGGGTTATTCGCACCCAGTTGAGGAGGAATCAGTACCGAGGTAGGTAAAGGGTTGTCAGGATTGAATCCTGACATCACTTTAGAAGATGATGAATGTGAAGATGAAGGTGAATGGACAGAATTCCGGTCAACGTTGGAGTTGGCCGGCAAAGGTAAGGATGAAAAAGGAGTGGAGGGAGTTTCGACGTCGGAGTTGATCGCGTAGTCGGTAGCGACTAACGAAACACGGACTAAGCTGGCGCTAGTGTCCCGAGTCCAACCGGACATACACTAAACGAGTTTAGTGTAGTCAAAACGTAGAATGTGAGGGTAAGAAAACGTCGATGGGGAAATATGAGGATGAAAGGTCGGTGTAATGGGATTCTAGCGATAAATGGCAAGTTTTTGTAAGAATTTTTGTTTTGTGTATTTATTTATTTTATAAAGTGTTTTGCAAAAATTTGTACCGAACTACGGCACACTTTCAAACAACCACAGTTTAAACATGCACAATCAAACCTAGAGCTAGGGTCTCTTAAGTCAACTAGACTACTCCTAACTGTTCCTAAGCGACAAGTTGTGAGATATCCCTCAAATCGCCTCTTCACCGCCAATTGTGGCCAGGTAAGTAAAAATGAAGAAAGGAGGGTTCCGCTCACGAATCACCGTGAGATGGGACTTTTAAAGTTACCTTTCTCACTTGTCTAGCCTAAGAACCATAAAGTCAGGTTTAGATAAACGACTGAATGCCCACAACCTTCCTCTGTCCTAATGAGCGCGACAGTCCTTAATTGGCTGAGTCTAGATATTTTTTAATTAGCTCAAGGGTGATATGCATATGCTTTTAGTGATTTCTGGGGTCTTGGGAAGGGTAATGAAATTCCCACCCAATCTTAATTGGTGTTATAGCCCCTTAGATTCCGTTTTAAATATGCAAAGCAGTAACACACCAAAATCTAAAACACTTGCCAAAAAATTTTCTTTTTATTTGCGGCGAAAAAATCCTGCATAAAATGATTTATTAGATAGGAGAAAGATTCTGTGCAAAGAACCCTGCAGGAAAATTTTTCAGTGGGGTGCAGAGGAGAGAAGGAGAAAAAATATACTCACAGAGAGTTTTCAATCACCTGACGTCACCTGTTTGACCGCGGTTCCACGGTTAAACCCCTGCTTATGCCGCTATTCCGTGGCTAAATAGCTGGTTTGGATCTTCAAAAATTTTCTCTGTGCTGATTTGGTTCTCCTCTGTCTGTTCAGATCCTCTGTTTCTGGATTTGTTCACTGAGCTTGCTCCAGATCTGAATCAGTCTGTTTTCCTTTCCTGCACAATTCGCACAAAAACCAATCAAAAATAACAAGATGATTTTTTAATGTTTTTTAATTTTTGTTTTTGTATATTTTTTTATTTAATTAACCTGAAATTACATAAAGAAATAAACTACCGTTTCCCCGGCAACGGTGCCATTTGGTTTGAAAGAGATTTTGTATGCGTTTTAAATTTAAGAATACCGCAATCAAGATGGTGTCGCTTGGTAGTTAGCCAGTTGAGTACGAGTCGATCCACAGGGAAATGGTGTCCTTTTTTTTAAGTTCTAACGAGTTAAGTCCTAACTTTGGATGGTTTTGTTTTAAGATCTAAGAATGAGAATAAATTGATATAAATGCTTGCTAGGGTTAGGATTAGGTTAGTTCGAAATAGGGTATCTTCTTACTTCTTTCAATGCCCTAGTTAAGAATATAGGTGTTTGGGTAATAGTCAACAACGGGGATTAGCACGAGTAGGAAGAAACTTAGTTTCTTCCTTTTGGTCATTGTCCGTCCGTTCTTGTCTCTTAGCCCTAACCTTCAGTTAATTCAACCAAAACCGGTCTAACTATGGAATCACCGCTGTCATATAGGATAGGGTGCCGTAGTGAGCGGATTGTGGTTGATTTAAAGAGAGTCCTTTAATTATAATTATTTGGGCAAAGAAAGGAGTGAGAGAGATTTCCTTCTCTCAATCCCTCCCTCTCCTATCCCTAGCAAGTGAGGAATTACATACTCATTTGGAAGATAACAATAAAATTCAATTTTTTTTATTTTAATAGATGAACTAAATTGCAGATAATAAAAGAACAGATAAAAATTTGCAGGAATTAAAATTCAGATAAAAAGAATGCGAGATTAAAAACTAAAACTTACTTTATTGATGTCCTCTCAACAACGCATTACAATGGAATTTAAATCTAGGAATTAAAAAGAGACTTAAAACTAAAGAGAGGCATGCCTAATTAGGCTTCTGGCTTTCATATTTACAGATAGAAAAAACCCTAGGTTACATTCTGTTCCATACATGAATTTACCAAACAACCATAAAAAAACCGGGTCAATGCACCGACACCTCCATCGACACATGCACCGACACGTGCACCATACGGCCGCAGAACCACGGAAGAAAGGCATGTTTGGCCGCGGTTCCGCGGCCATTAATTGGGATCTTCGGCACAACTCTTCAGGGTTTCTCTGTGTTGCTTTTATCTTCTATTTTCTTTACTTGGTTTCTCAGAATCTCTTCTATTTCCTTCCAGATTTCCAACAGTGAAGAATGATGTGGACTTTTGCCTTGAGCTTCGTGTTAAAGTCTTGAATCTTGTGCTGCCCTTGTGCTTTGTGCATTGAACTGTCTAATGATTTTCCATTTGTTCCTTGAACTGGTAGGCGGCATCATACGGATTCATCTATTGTTGGTCGTAGTCTCACATTTGTAGCGACTTTTCATGAATTTCACTGTAACAATCTGAGAACCTATAACCTGCAACTATTTAGCAGACATGGATCAAAAGCACCTATTTATATGTAATGTGATTAAGAATGGGCGATATAATATTGAAAAATTCTGATATGAACAGAGCCCCACTCGTGAAACATCACAATAATCGACAAAGTCGTCCGATCCAGATTGCAAAGATAGAACTGGTGCAATCGTCAACCAAGCCTTCGACTGCTGAAAACTCCGCACGCATGCCTCAGTCTAAAGAAAAGGAACCCCTTTCCTATTTGGTCAGTCCGGTCAACGGTGCAGCGAATACACAAGAAATCCTGCACGAAACAGCGGTAAAAACCGGCTAAGCCCAAAAGCTGAGGACCTCTGTCCCGGCTACAAGTCTGGGCCAAAGCTGTACGGCTACGATCTTCCTCGGGTCTATACGAATACCGTCTCCCATAACCCCATGACCTAGGAAGTCAACACTATCAAGCCTTAAGGAACACTACGAGAATCTAGCAAACAGCTGGCGCTTTCCCAATGTCTGCAAAGCAAATCCTCAAGTGCTGCTCACGTTCCTCACGACTCTTGGAAAAGACCAGAATGTCATCTATGACACAACAATACACTGGTCGAGGAAGGGCCTGAAGAATCCAGTTCATCACACAACGAATGCTGCTAGGGCACTGGTGAGTCCAATGACACCACCAAAAACTCATAAAGCCCATAGCGCGCACAAAAGAAGTCTTCAGAATGTCATCACTCCGAACCCGCAATCAATGATGACCTGATCCCAAAACAAACTTAGAAAAATGTCCCGCACCCTGGAGCTGATCAGAGAAATCATCAAGGCGAGGTAAAGGATGCCTATCCGCACCGTAATTCGGTTCAATTGATGATCAATCAATACACAACCTCAAACTTCCATCCTTCTCTTGACGAACGGAATAGGAGCTCCCCAAAGAGAAACACTCGGACGCACAAGTCCCCCTATCTAGCAATTCTGCAGCAGATCCTTAAGCTCCCTAAGCTCCGCCGGCTCATCTTGAAAAATGTCGGAAATCTCCCGCACGATAGGAACCCGGTCCAATGAATCCACTATAGCTCCGGTATCACAAATGAAAGCCAAGAATCCCCGACATCCTCTCCTCAGAAACCGACTAGCGTAAAAGGCTGAATTCAAGCTGTGAAAGGCGACACCACTGTCCCCCTGCACAATAAGAACTGACTCGCCGGGAAAACAAAACCTGACTGTTTTCTCGCGGTAGTCAACAAACGCATAGCACGTAGCTAACCAGTCCGTGCCCAGGAGAACGTCAAAGTCCAACATCTCTATAAGGATCAAATCGATGGACGAATCTCTATCTCCTATCCGATTGGCACATGACCGAAACACGTGTTGCGCAACAAAATAATCGCTGACAAAAGTTAACACAATAAACGGATGATCTAGCATTCACAACTCTCGGCCCAACCACGACACTAAGTGTGTAGAACAAACGAGTGTATAGATCCCGAATTAAACAACATACGAAGGAAAAGAACTTCCGATTTAAGAATACTTGAAAACTAAGCATTGGACACCCGCGCATCCTGATGGGTAGAAGCAAACGCTCATGCCTGCCCTCTACCCGCAACTGGCTGAACTCCTTCTCTGCCATCCTGTATACTCAGAATGAATCCTCCGCGACCCCGAACTCTCTGAACAAAAGTCTGATGCGGTGCCAAGGAATAATGTCTGACGAAGTGTTGAAGGCTCCCGCATCAAAAAAATACATACGATGGTTGCTGACCCTCCTGAGAATAAGAGCTAAACATCTGTCCTCGTCCCAACCCTCTACTACTCTCGCGACGTGCACGAAGCCTGTTACGGCAAGTGAACCCATGTCTCTGGGCTGGTACACCTGCACGAGCCTCCTCTGTCCTCGGACACCCAAAGTCTCGGAAAGACGCTCCTCATCGAATAGGGCTGCGTCCACTGGTGTTGTGTAAGTAACACAATGCTGTGTGCTGATCGCAAGGAATAACTAGGTAACATGGGTGACAACCTCCTGTCGCTGCGCTCGACTGGTCTCAACCAACGACCTCATCGTCTGGCGCAACTCCTGCATATCTGCCACAAGCCTAGAGATACGATCTATCGAAGGTGGATCAATCTGCTCCTGTGCAACGAGCATACCATCCTGGTGAGTTCTCACCCCAAACGAGTCAACTCTGACCTCGGCTCTCGCTGCATCACTCTGAGCCCATATAGTCATCGGAGGCATAAGGCTATAAATGAAAAAAGGATTCGATAAGAACACGAAAATCGAATCACAAGGATATGTATCATCAAGGAAGGAATTTCAAGCAATTAGTACTTAGGTCACTTTAGGCGGAGTACCGTGTCGTAAGTATGCCGCGGACATACACACGCCACATCACTCTACTTAAGCTTCCTAGTCCATCATACCAAGGTCATCCTACACTCTGAAAGGTAAAACCTAGCGCTCTGATACCAACTTTGTCACGACCTAAAAATTAGCACGTGACGGCCCTTAAACTACATAACGTCTCCAGGGGTAACGTAATTCAAGTAAGCCAACAACCCAGCAATCTAAACCATCAAAAGTAGTAAGTGATAATAACATTGTTAAAACTTTTGAAATCTCAATCAAAATTATTTAAAGTCCGAGTTTACTTCCTTTAAAATTTTGGCAGCACCTTCTTTGTAAAACAAGCCCCCAAAAAGGGTACAACAAAAGATATAAGTAAAGCATCCCCAAACTGGAGCAAATACACGCCCAAAGGCGGAAAACAATCACCACAACAGATATACGACGCCGTAGCAAAAAAAAGATGATACAAAGAGAACAGCATGAAAATCTCCAAGTCACCAAATAATATACAATATCGTCCTAACAAATCGTCTCTAAGTCAATACATGAAATAGTAGATGGAGAGTACTAGATACAACGAATATACAATGAGCAACATCAGATAACTGCAAAACCTACCTATAGCAAAACTGTACCCAGTCAGCCGTAGCGGTATCCGCTGGAAAAGATGATACGATAGATAAAAGCCCTGCCTCGACTGCCCTGAGGGACTACCTGCAAAACACTGTGGCATAACAGGGGTGAGTTGCCAACTCATGAATAGTAAATAATATATGCAGGTAATCGCAAGTATGCACATACTGCGCGAATCTATCGCATGCAAGCTAATAGCAATAAATGGCCATATGTATGCAACAGTCATGAAAGGTACTCTATCAGGTACAACTAATACATGAAGCAATAATATGGCAATATGTGTATGCAACAATCATGAAAGGTACTTTATCAGGTACTACTAATACATGAAGCAATGCATATAAAACAAATATGGAGTATGGGAAAAAACATGTCATCCTTACGGAATCCTCATCATGGCAGGACCAGTGTCCATCAAGACAATCTAATTTCCAAATTCCTCAAATCGGACCTGAGATCGGCCCTCATATCAACCATAATATCGGCCCTCATATCGACCATAATATCGGCACTCATATCCTGTAAGTCTCACGGAACCGGAGTCTCAAACATCGACACCCAAAAACATCAAGAAATCAATAAATATAATTGCATCGATCATTATATATGGGTACATATATAACGGCGTCCAATACAACTGATATATATACATAAGAGTAAAACATCATAGGAATATAAATATGCAACATGAAACAGTAATATGAGCATATAAAGGAAAAACCGCTATTTAACTGCAACAAGTTATTAATATATCATGTGGTTCCTAATATCCAAAATCTAACGCAACATCATATAAAGGTGTACATGTAACTATAACAAGGAATATTGGTGTACATGTAAGTATGTATGCAAGATGTACAGGTAGCTATATCTCATATATGTATATACCTGTCACTAATGGTACCCTACCATATAGGTATATGTGTAGCTAGCATGTAGGTATAGCAAGGTATATGTGTAAGCATATAGGTATACAGGTATGCTATATGCGATATGTGCAAAGGACATGAATAAATATCTAAATGTCCCTAACCATACAAAATCACATAGGTATGTGTGTTGTGTGTGTCATGGAAATTATCGACGGTGTGTGTGGCATATAATCAGTGCTCGTGCGACATGAACCGTCAATAATAGTGCAGTGTCCAATGGGTTCTGGTCTAAGCAAAACAATTAATGACATGAAATGAGTTCATGCACAATCTCTATATATGCAAATAAACATGCGGCTATTGTCATATCATATCTAGCCCATACGCATAATGTGTAGGGTTACTAGGCACTCTAATAAGGTTCTACAATGCATCAACCATGCCCGTTTAAAATTTTAGCCGTGCCGAATAACCCTAAACAAGATCGTTGCTAGAAAATTAGGGTTTCATATGCTAGTAAACTACGTTTAAGACTAAGTGAATACGAAATACAACCTTTGTAGATCGGTCCTTCACTTCTTTAGCTCCTTGTTGAAGTCCCTTCGCTGCGATCGTGGTTCTCCCGGACCCTTGTATGGCTTCACGAGGCGAAAGACGCGTCCTTGCTTGAAGTCTTCGAGGCCGAAGATGATCTATGTCGAGGGGATGCCAACTCAAGCTTCTACTTCACTAACTTGAGAATTAGTGAAGCAAACACCCTAAACTAAAGTGCTAGTCTAGTAGAGGATGGAGAAATAGGAAGTGGGTTCTCTTTAGAATTTTATTTCTCACAATCTTTCTCACTTTGGATCAAACCCTAGCAAGCTTTTTCTTTTTAACAATAAAGAAGAAGAAGAACAAAAGAAAGAGATGAGGATAATGATCAAGTGAGTAAGCTAACCATGGTGAGTGAGTATCAAATACTAACTCATATAGAGACATAACCATGGCTAATGCTTATGGTTGGGTTAACAAATATCCATAGTAAAAACAAACTAAGTGGACTTAGTCAATGCATCCACAAGCTTCCACAAGCTTCATGCATTTTGCTAATCCTCCACTAATTTTGTAATTACTTTAAATATTAAAACCCTACATAAATAAATAGCATGGTGTAAGTCTTATACACCCAAGTCATGTATATCATCAACCTTGATACAAAAAGAAAACACAATTTTAATATATATCACATAAATATCAAAGTTGTGTACATGTGAGAAAAATCCTTAAGTGAAGAAGTGTTAGTTAATGTAAACTAGTATATCTAATATACAATTATACACTAAATTATTAAATCAACACTTGACTTAATAATCCGGTCATATCTCATATAACCGACTAACATCCATCGTATCGACTTATCGAATCAACACTTGATTCGATAACCCGGCTATATCACATATAACCTCGCGATACAAAAGTCGCGAGAATAGAATACGGTATCACATACACGCATCATTCTCGGTCTCGCATATATCACATATGCGCTCCTATTTTGTTTTGCATGAGCCAGTAAAACCTCTGCGTAGGACTCTAAAGACTCGTCAATACGCCGGCGGTAGGTGATAATCACATCAAGCACCCACAAGCCGTCAGCGGTACTAGCTGGACGTAACGGCCACCCGGATATTGAGTGATCAGAAGATCAGCAAGCAAGCCCGCTCCAACTCCTGTAAAAGCCAGCAGGTAACACTTCCCGTGCAGTCCGGTCTCCTCGTCTGATATGTCGCATATCAAGTCTTGGGGTGGTAAATGTCAGACCGCAAAAACCGATAAGACGTGCCGATGTGAGGCTCATAACGGTTCGAGAAACTACTGGTAACACTTACCAGCAAATCTCTAAATCAGCCCTGGCCAGGGACTTCCCAATTACGGCCAATCGAGCACAGTGCAACATCAACCCCCAATACTGGGAAAGACGAAACTTCTCCTATAGTTCATTGCCTCCATGTGACTCGGGACTGTACCCAAAAACTATCCTTTTGCACGCCCTCATGGACGTGGTAAGGTGGAAATCAAAGCACAATGGGAATCAGACAAGACTCTATGACGATCTCGGGTCTACAAACTAACCTGCACAAGTGTCACCAGAGAACTGCCATCTGATGTAAGGTATAATACCATCTGGGAGTTCTCGGCGAGTCCGTCCAGTGTACCCAGTCTCCACTGAGCACCCGTATACCATCTCTGATGTCAAACACCAATGGATATGGGATCATCCATCGCCCATCTCATGGGTCGAGAAGCATATACGCTAGTCTACTCTGGTATATCGATGCCCTGTCTCGATACACCCACGATTAGGAACATTAAAGGATGTACTTATGGACTACCATGGCCCCACTAGTATGCTCTGCATCATAGTCCAGGTAGTCAAGTTCACATCCTAAAGGCTTTACCAACATGTAACCATAAGATAGTATCAAGAGACAAGTATACATGTTAAGATAAAGAGCAACCAGATAGCATACTATCATATCGAGCAAGAAAGTCCTCTCTATATATGTCCAAGCATCCAATATAATATACATCATCTGTACAATACTGGCCTCTTGGGCATACATACAACTAACAATCTCCCACTTGCACCAGGGCCAGCTGCTATAGTATTGCATACCTAGCATCCTGAAGAGTCTCTTAAACTGTATCTGGGGAATGGCCTTCGTGAGTGGATCTGCAGTGTTGTTCTTCGTGTCAACCCTCCTGACCTCGATCTCCCGGCGATCAACTATCTCCCGGATCAGGTGATACCGCCTCAGAATATGCCTGGATCGTTGATGGGACCTGGGTTCCTTGGCCAATGCCACCGCTCCATTGTTATCACAATACAAAGGTATTGGATGCTCAATGGATGGAACCACTCCAAGTTCAGTGATGAACTTCTTGATCCAGAAAACCTCTTTGGCAGCATCGTTGGCAGCGATGTATTTAGCCTCCATCGTCGAGTCTGCCACAGTTTCCTGCTTGGAACTCTTCCAGCAAACCGCCCCTCCGTAGAGGGTAAAGACAAATCCCGAGTGAGACTTAGAGTCGTCCTTATCACTCTGGAAGCTCGAATCGGTAAAGGACTCCACTTGGAGTTCTCCGTTACCATACACCAAGAGCATCTCCTTAGTCCTTTGTAAGTACTTGAGAATGCTCTTCACAGCTGTCCAGTGACTCTCTCCAGGATCAGCTTGATACATACTCACTACACTTAGTGAGTAAGCTACATCGGGTCTGGTACATAGCATCGCGTACATGATAGAGCATACAGCCGAAGCATAGGGTATCCCTTGCATGCAAGCTCTCTCCAAATCAGTCTTGGGAGACATCTCTTTGGAGAGAGTGAGGCCTGAGATCGTGGGTAAAAACCCACGTTTGGACTCTTCCATACTAAACCTCTTTAGTATGGTGTCAATGTACCTGGATTGGGACAATCCCAATATCCTTTTAGATCTATCTCTATAGATCATAATTCCCAATATGCAGGAGGCATCACTAAGATCTTTCATTGAGAATCTTTGTGATAAGAAGAGCTTGACCGATTGTAGCATAGGAATGTCATTTCCTGTCAAGAGTATGTCGTCCACGTACAATACGAGGAAGACAACCTTACTCTCTGCCACCTTCTTGTAGATACAAGGTTCATCTACGTTTTTGACTAAATCAAACTCTTTGATAACGACGTCAAAGCAGATGTTCCAACTCCGCGATGCTTGCTTTAATCCATAAATGGATTTAAGCAGCTTGCATACCTTCCCGCTGCTCCCACTATCTACGAAGCTCTCTGGCTGAGTCATGTACACGCACTCTTCTAAATCACCGTTTAGAAAGGCGGTCTTAACATCCATTTGCCAGATTTCGTAGTCATGATATGCAGCGATGGAAAGCATGATCCAGATGGATTTAAGCATGGCCACTGGAGAAAAGGTTTCGTCATAGTCCATACCTGGTCTTTGACGAAAACCCTTTGCAACAAGTCTAGCTTTGAAAGTCTCCACTTTCCCATCTACACCAAGTTTTTTCTTGAAGATCCACTTTCTCCCAATGGGTTTTACCCCTTTAGGAGCATCTTCCAAAGTCCATACTTTGTTGGTGTACATGGATTCTATCTCGGACCGCATTCCATCAAGCCATTTCACTGAGTCCCCACTCGTGATAGCCTGCTCGAAGCTAGTTGGGTCATCATCAACCATGATGCAATCCTCGCTCCCACCATCCATGAGAAAACCGTAGTATCTCTCAGGTAGGTGAGGAACCCTACTAGATCGGCGGAGAGGCCGAGGTTCGTTGGGAACTACAGAATCCTCTGGTCCCACCAGATCTTCTGTTGCAGCTTTTGTAGCTGGAACCTCTTCCAGTTCTACCTCATGACCACTAATCTCTTTTGCAAGAAATTCCTTTTCTAAAAAGGTGGCATGCCGAGAAACAAACACCCTTTGTTCCTCAGTATGGTAGAAGATATACCTTTGTGAATTCTTGGTATATCCTACAAATTTGCATAGAACAGACCGTGCCTCGAGTTTGTCCGGATTTTGTCGTTTGACATAGGCTGGACAACCCCATATCTTTATAAGTTAAGACATAGTCTCTTCCCTTTCCATATTTCATATGGAGTGGTAGGCACAGATTTGGTGGGGGCCATATTCAAAAGATGTATGGCTGTCTCTAGCGCATACCCCCAGAAGGAAATAGGTAACTCAGCTGTGCTCATCATAGAGCGCACCATATCTAATAGGATGCGGTTCCTCCATTCTGACACACCGTTGTGCTGTGGTGTATATGGAGGAGTCAGCTGAGAGAATCCCATTCTCTTTTAGGAAGTCCAAGAATTCATTGCTCAAGTATTCATCTCCTCGATCAGATCGTAGGATTTTAATACTTTTTCCGGTTTGGTTCTCGACTTCTTGTTTATATTCTCTAAATTTCTCAAAAGCTTCAGACTTGTGTCTTATCAAGAACACATGTCCGTATCTTGAGAGATCGTCAGTGAATGTAATGAAGTACGAAGAACCATCCCTGGCATGTGTAGACATGGGACCGCATACATCACTATGTATCAGTCCCAAGTGTTCGATAACTCTTTCTCCGTGTCCCGTAAACGGAGTTTTGGTCATCTTGCCATTGAGACATGACTGGAAAGTGTCATAAGATGAAAATTCGAACGGTTTCAAATATCCATCCTTATGAAACTTAGCTAGTTGTGTCGCATTGATGTGACCCAGTCTACAATGCCACAAGAAGGATTCTTTCAGTTTTGAACTCTTCCTCTTGTGTGTGTTTGTTATGCTCAGAACTGTTGATTGATTTAGAACATAAATGCCATTGCACAACGTGCCTGATCCAACCAACTTTTGGTTTAGGAAAATGTTCATAACATTATCCTATAATACAAAATTATATCCCTCTTTACTCAACAAAGAAACCGATATAATGTTGCATATCAGGTTCGGCATGAAATAGCATTCGTTCAGAATCAATGTATTACCAATTGGCAATACAAGTTGATATTCCCCGACGGTTTTAGCTGTAACAATTGCACCATTTCCAACCCTTATTTCTTTATCACCTTTTCCATGTTCTCTACCTTTCCTAAGCCCATGTAACTGATTACATATATGGGATCCTGACCCAGTATCTAATACCCAGGACGTAGAGCAAATGGAGAAAAAGTTCTCTGTAACGAACACACCCGAAGAAAATGCATCAACATGTACTTTCTTCATTCGGGTGGCATGGGAATCCTGGTATTCCCCTATATCCTATTCAGTCTTATAACTTTTATAAGAAAGAACGGAACCAACGTTCCCCAACACAGTATAACATGCGGGTTCGGTCAATACATCCATATTATTATCTTTATTAAGGCATGATATGGTCGCTACCTGGATAGAGAGAGAAGAAAACACTTTAGCGTATGCTCTTGCAAGATCAGATTGGTTATTATTTTATCTAATCAGGATGGCTCCCACTGTTTATATCAAATCTTCCTTCAAACCCTAAAAAGAAAGACTAGCCGGGACTAATTACACCCTACAATTTCGCCAATCTTTCAGCCAGGCCAGTGTCGGTACTTTGAGGGAGGTTCTCCGTGCTTTCGCACAGACCTAATTAAAGTAAACCTCATTTTCCCAGAGGCGTAACCCCGTTGACACCATTCTAGACACCTACTTGATCGGCTAATTGTCCTATGTAAAACTCTCCCGGGAGTAACAATTACTCGCAGTGGGTATCGGGATCCAACTATCTCATAGAAGGTATGCAATCTCATTGCAAATTTCAACACTTGAAATTCCCGATAATATTTTTCCCCTAACGTGCTATGACCTTGACGAAAGCCAACAAACCATAGCCCGCTAGTCAAGTTCAACCCGTACATTTCTTGACTGAATTAAACCCACCTGCACGACCCTTGACGAAAGCCAACAAAGCCGTACGACTACCCTAATCCAGTCGCATCATATGCAGCAGATAAGCAGCATATAGCTACCGCACACTACACATTGACGAAAGGCAACAAATGCAGCATGAATACTATATGCAACTTATCTGGATTGACGGAGGGCTACGACAGTTTTTTCTGAAAACCTATTGCGTAATGAACTTGATATCGTTGTAGAATCATGCGAATTTTGAAATGGAGTGATTTTGAGGCTTTTATTAGTTTTGCTAAAGAGGTCACTCCCGGTGAAGGGATCTTGGCTCTTTCCTTATGGAATAAGGTGCAGGATATATCATATACATCACTATGCAAAGCAAAACTCCAAAAGCAATCAAAAACAAACCGAGTGTTGTAGCATCTGCCAGTTTTGCTAAAGAGGTCACTCCCGGTGAAGGGATCTCGGCTCTTTCCCCATCGAATAAGGTGCGGGATATATCATATATATCATTATGCAAAGCAAAACTGTAGCTACCCTTTTTGAAAAATTTGATTCTACAACATATTTTTAGGTTTCTTCACTTTCATTAATCCCATTAATGAAGTCCCATCATTTAAGTCACCTAAACATCACAGATAAATACGACATACACTTATGCCATCCGCATTCGCCTCGATGTCCCCTCGTGCACCGTTAGGTTAGGTAACTAACGGCAGAGCGGGGCAGGGCTAGCGCGGGTGTAAAATATAAGTAACGTCTATATAATATATCATATATACTATATACAGTATTTATCACATCACATCACATGATCACATCACAGATATTGCAGCAGAAGAAACATATGAAATATTGGATAAACTGGGACGTCCGTGTTTTATTTTGAGCCTCTATAAAACAAGGATTCCACGGTCGCGATGAATAGACTAACCCACATCCCCAGACCCTTACGAGAGCGGCAAGCAACCCTTCCAATTCTAGAGTTAGGAGACCCGGACTCTATTCCTCGAGTTGGTCTCCCACTGGACTCCAGAACCCGGTTACTTATGCTCTCCTCCTTGTGTCTATCCTAGTGCGGAAAAGTAAATAATATACAAATTGTGACATCGACCTCATCCCGGAAGTGCCCCAATAAAAGAATATTACATACATTTAATTTTACATGAATGAAAATAAAAACACTCATCTCACATAAAAAAAACCCGGCTATTCAGAACGCGACGATCCAATACAACACATAACATCACATGTCATAAGTGTAAGTAAATATGCGCATCCCAATTGTCGTTGACATATAGCAACGAAACCGGCAATATAATATATTACACTTACGGTCGCAGAAAAGAAAGTGTAAAACTACAACATTTGGAATCCACAATCTCTTTAGACATCATAAATCCAAAATATCACATATTTCGCATTTCATGACTAACTGTATGAATTCCACATATTGTATCACATTCCAGATAAATAGACAGTATTAAACTTTCCGATCGAATAATAAAATACCCAAGATTTCCTGAATAGCTCAACACATGAGTGGAGTTCAAAAATTCCAGAATACGTCACAGTAGCAACGGTCCAGCCGTAGAAGGGTCAAGCCAACGCCACACATGTGGCACGCCGTACTGCCTCAAACCCTAAGGTTCAAAAGGCAGTTCAAGACGGTCACATAATCGAGTTAAGGTTTGTTGTCTTCTAGAGGGTCCATCGCGTCACATGCACGTTTTTCCGAAAGATTTAAACCCGAGAAAAATTCAACCCTTGAATGTTTTTCGTGCTGGGAAAAATTGAGTTAATGATATCCGTTCGAATATTTTAATACTTTCTAAATTATCCGGAATAACAAAACAAAATTAAATTCTCCGATCGAATCGACGATTACAAAATAAACCCCAAAATACTCAGCACTTGAGTCAGATTAAAAATACTCAGAAAATATAAATCACAGAAATAGAAATTACAGTGTAAAAACGAGTACATATGTCCTCGGTACTGCCTCGGATCCGCGGCCCAAGCGCGGTACGGCCTCGGTTCTGCGGCGGTTTGGACGTATTTTGTGTTCCTTTTTCACCACAATTCTAATATTTCCCTGATGATTTTTTTAGGAATTTTTAATTCTGAAAAAACCAAGTTTTTAAAAAATGTACAGAGTGGGGGTTATCTTGACGTTTCCGGGTTCGATCGGGGTTTTAACTTCGTTAACACATCGCCTAATACTCTAGCTAGGCTCTGATACTACTGTAGGGTTACTAGGCACTCTAATAAGGTTGTACAATGCATCAACCATGCCCGTTTAAAATTTTAGCCGTGCCGAATAACCCTAAACAAGATCGTTGCTAGAAAATTAGGGTTTCATATGCTAGTAAACTACGTTTACGACTAAGTGAATACGAAATACAACCTTTGTAGATCGGTCCTTCACTTCTTTAGCTCCTTGTTGAAGTCCCTTCGCTGCGATCGTGGTTCTCCCGGACCCTTGCATGGCTTCACGAGGCGAAAGACGCGTCCTTGCTTGAAGTCTTCGAGGCCGAAGATGATCTACGTCGAGGGGATGCCAACTCAAGCTTCTACTTCACTAACTTGAGAATTAGTGAAGCAAACACCCTAAACTAAAGTGCTAGTCTAGTAGAGGATGGAGAAATAGGAAGTGGGTTCTCTTTACAATTTTATTTCTCACAATCTTTTTCACTTTGGATCAAACCGTAGCAAGCTTTTCTTTTTAAGAATGAAGAAGAAGAACAAAAGAAAGAGATGAGGATAATGATCAAGTGAGTAAGCTAACCATGGTGAGTGGGTATCCTATACTAACTCATGTAGAGACATAACCATGGCTAATGCTTATGGTTGGGTTAACAAATATCCATAGTAAAAACAAACTAAGTGGACTTAGTCAATGCATCCACAAGCTTCCACAAGCTTCATGCATTTTGCTAATCCTCCACTAATTTTGTAATTACTTTAAATATTAAAACCCAACATAAATAAAAAGCATGGTGTAAGTCTCATACACCCAAGTCATGTGTATCATCAACCATGATACAAAAAGAAAACACAATTTTAATATATATCACATATATATCAAAGTTGTGTACATGTGAGAAAAATCCTTAAGTGAACAAGTGTTAGTTAATGTAAACTGGTATATCTAATAAACAATTATACACTAAATTATTAAATCAACACTTAACTTAATAATCCGGTCATATCTCATATAACCGACTAACATCCATTGTATCGACTTATCGAATCTACACTTGATTCGATAACCCGGCTATATCACATATAATCTCGCGATAGAAAAAGTCGTAAGAATAGAATACGGTATCACATACACGCATCATTCTCGGTCTCGCACATATCACATATGCGCTCCTATTTCATTTTGCCCGATCCAGTAAAACCTCTGTGTAGGACTCTAAAGACTCGTCAATATGCCGGCAGTAGGTGATGATCACATCAAGCACCCACAAGCCGTCAGCGGTACTAGCTGGACGTAACGGCCACCGGGTATTGAGCGATCAGAAGATCAGCAAGCTAGCCCGCTCCAACTCCTGTAAAAGCCTGCAGGTAACACTTCCCGTACTGTCTGGTCTCCTCGTCTGATATGTCGCATATCAAGTCTAGGGGTGGTAAACGTCAGACCCCAATAACCGATAAGTCGTGCCGATGTGAGGCTCATAACGGGTCGAGAAACTACTGGTAACACTTACCAGCAAATCTCTAAATTAGCCCTGGCTAGGGACTTCCCTGTTTCGGCCAATCGAGCACAACGCAACATCAACCCCCAATACTGGGAGAGACGAAACCCCTCCTATCGCTCATTGCCTCCATGTGACTCGGGACTGTACCCAAAAAGCACCGTTTTGCACGCCCTCATGGACGTGGTAAGGTGGAAACCAAAGCACAGTGGGAATCACACAAGACTCTATGACGATCTCGGGTCTACAGACTAACCTGCACAAGTGTCACCAGAGAACTGCCATCTGACGTAAGGTATAATACCATCTGGGAGTTCTCGACGAGTCCGTCCAGTGTTCCCAGTCTCCACTGAGCACCCGTATACCATCTCTGATGTCAAACACCAATGGATATGAGATCATCCATCGCCTATCTCATAGGTCGAGAAGCGTATGCGCTAGTCTACTCTGGTATATCGATGCCCTGTCTCGATACACCCACAACTAGGAACATTAAAGGATGTACTTATGGACTACCATGGCCCCACTAGTATGATCTACATCATATTCTAGGTAGTCAAGTACACATCCTAAGGGCTTTACCAATATGTAATCATAAGACAGTATCAAGAGACAAGTATACATGTTAAGATAAAGAGCAACCAGATAGCATACTATCATATCGAGCAAGAAAGTCCTCTCTATATATGTCCAAGCATCCAATATAATATACATCATCAGTACAATACTGGCCTCTAGGGCATACATACAACTAACATAATGCCATGCGGGCGATTCACTTGTAGTTGTTAAATCTACTCACTGATGATCCTGGCTAAGTAAAGCCAACCACTCGCTTCCCCTCCTTCCCAGCATCCGAAGTCCGCCTGCGATATTAAAATAACATAACAACAAAGCAAGTGTATATTAGAAATCGACCAATAATATGTACAAACTACATTTGACCAACGCATCAACTCCAAATATACTCTCAAGTGTTCGTTAAGCGGCTAACGTGCATAGCGACACTACGAAACCAACTCAAGAGCAAAAGGTACACAATGTACACGCACCGTGTCGGATAACGTAACACACGTAGTCGTAACACTAGAAACAAGCTATGCGATCCCAGATTTTGTATACAGTAAAAACCCAAAAATCAAATAGGACCAAACACACCTAACCAGAGCAGACAGCTACCCACAAAAACTCACACCCGAACTCCTCCAAAAATCCGAGGTCGCCGGATCTTCATAGGGTGTCGCCGGCCAAGGTCCGAGCCTAGGGGTTCATGCTTCAGGTGTAGGCCCAGGGTCACTGGTACAACACAACTACATTGCTAGATTTTCTAGTACACACACTGGGTCACAGCAGATCACAGATATCATATATTGACACTAAACGATACGATATGTGCACTAAACGATACTTTAAGTGTTCTGAACTAAAACTAAAAGGCTACACAATACTATAAGCAACTACTTAACGGATAGAGGTCGTTACCTAGCAACAAAATCTCCAAGATCCTAGCTTTCCAAGCTCCAAGGCATCTAAGAGGCAAAACAAGGTTTAAGAAGTGCTTTTTGTGAGTTTTGATGAAGTTTTGTGTAGAATTAGTGAAAGAATGATAAGTGTTCAGTTGAGAATGTGAGGAGTATGGGAAATAATGAAAGAGATAGGAGAAATGAGAGGATGAAAGGATAGAGAGAGAGATGCGAGAGTAATGAGAGAGAGAGGTGAGTGCACCCTTGCATTAACTCACACATTAATGCAAGCCATGACTCCCTATGCCACCTCTTCCCAAAACAAAATACAAAGAAGAAAATATCTTCTCTCTCACAACAAATATCAAGTGTTATGGTTAAGGTTTAATCAAAGGATTAGGATTAGATCAAAGTGTCATGGTTACTAAACTAGTATAATACAAACACACCCTCACATTAACATGCACAAGTGTGTGCAAGCCATAACAAATAATAATATATTATTAATTAAATGTTATAAAATGTGAAGAAACCGAAATGGTATACTTTTTACAGAAAACCCGCAGTATCGCTTAATTAACACTAATCGAAATCCTAAGGCGTTACAGTGGCATTGCACCATGACAACTTAAACTAATCTTGCAACATGTTCTATTCTTTCAATATTTTAGAGGGCTCTAGAGTTCTTTAGAAAGTGAAAAGAAAAAATAAAATTTAAGTAATAATGAGGTATGGTGCATTTAAGAGGTAAGGTGTGCAAGGTTTCTTGTTGCCCACTCACTCACCCACACACTCACCTCCCCTCCCATGTCCTGGCCGAGCCCAGAAAATCTGCAGCCCCTCTTTTGTTCATCTCATTTCCATAGACTTCTAGAATTCTCATTTGTAATGGAAAAGAAAATAAAATGGAAACAAGGCGGCATGGTGCTTTAATTAATGAATGGGGGAGCTTTGAATCAAACACACACGCACACCTCACTCTCTCCCCTCATCCTATTTTCTGGCAGAAAATGTCCTTCTGCCCTCTCCCATTTTCCCCACCTCATATCTCTACTAAAATCTTCAGGAAATGCATCAAAAATCCATACAAACTCTCACTAATTCCTAATTAAACCTTCACCCATTATTCCTTGACCTATCTAGCTTGGATCTTGATGTAAGAAACCATTTTAGGAGGCCATGTTGCATATTGATCTCAAAATTTGTGAGGTATAAAACTTACTCAAATTGTTATCTTGTTAGCAATGGCTTTAATCTAAATTTTAATTAGGTGTTACCCAGTTCTCTACCTCTTCTAAGCCCTTATAAAATATTACATATATGGGATCCTGATCCGGTATCTAATACCCAGGACGTAGAGTGTACTAAGAAACAGTTCTCAGTAAAGAACACACCCGAAGAAGACGCATCAATATGCTCATTTCTCATTTGGGTGGCATGGGAACCCTGGTATTCCCCTATTTCCTGCTTAGTCTTATAACAGTTATAAGAAAGAGCGGAACCAACGTCCCCCAGCTCAGTATAATAAGCAGGTTCAGTCAATACATCCATATTATTATCTTGATTAAGGAATGTCATGGTCGCAACCTGTAGAGAGAGAGAAGAAAAACACTTTAGCTTATGGTCTTGCAAGATTAGATTTGGTTATCATCTTATCTAATCAGGATGGCTCCCACTGCTTTTTATCAAATCTTCCTTCAAACCCTAAAAGGTAAGATTAGCCGGGATTAATTACACGCTACAAGTTCGTTAATCGATCAGCCAGGCCAGTGTCGGTACTTTGCGGGAGGTTCCCCTTGCTTTCGCACGGACCTAATTAAAATAAATCTCGTTTTCCCATGGACATAACCCCATTGACACCTTTCTAGACACCTAATGGGTTAGCAAATTGTATTATGCAAAACTCTCCCAGGAGTAACTCTTACTTGCCGCGGGTATCGGGATCCAACTATCTCATAGAAGGTGTGCAATCTCATTGCAAATTTCAACACTTGAAATTCCCGATAATCTTTTGACCCTAGCGTCCTATGACCTTGACGCAGGCCAACAAACTATAGGACACTAGTCAAGTTCAGTCCGTACATTTCTTGATTGAATTAAACCCACCCGCACGACCCTTGACACAGGCCAACAAAGTCGTACGACTATCCTAATCCAATCGCATCACATGCTAGCAGATAAGTACTAATCAGCTACCACACACTACACTTTGACGCAGGCCAACAAACACAGCACGATTACTAAATAATACCTATCTAAAATGACGGAGGGCTACGGCTGGTTTTTAAGAAAACCTTTTGCGTAATGAACTTGATAGCGTTGCAGAATCTAGTGATTATGAGAAGGATTGTTTTTTAGGCTTTTAATAGTTTCGCTAAAGAGGTCACTCCCGGTGAAGGGATCTCGGCTCTTTCCTCATCGAATGAGGTGCTGGATATTCTATAAGGAATACCACAATGCAAAGCAAAAACTAACAAAGCAATCAAAAACAAAACCGTGTTGGTTGTAGCATCTGCTAGCTTCTGCTAAAGAGATCACTCACGGTGATGGGATCTTGGCCCTTTCCTTATCGAATGAGGTGCTGGATATTCTACAAGGAATACCACTTTGCAAAGCAAAAACTAGAGCTACCTTTTTTTAAAAATTTGATTCCACAATATCTTTAGGTTTCTTTGCTTTTCATTAATCTCATTAATGTAGTCCTATCATTTATGTTTCCTAAGCATCACATATAAAGAAACGAAAATACAACGTATGCTTATGCCATCCGCATTCGCCACTTTGTCCCGTTATGCATAGTTATGTTACTTAACTAACGGCATAGCGGGGAGGGGCTAGCGCAGATGCAAAACATAAGAAATATCTATTATATATCATATGTAATAATGACAAAACATTCGTCTCAGGAAGTAATATGATCTCATCACAGAACACTGCAGCAGAAGTCAACATATGAAATATTGGATATATTAGGATTTCCGTATTTTAAAACAAGCTAGTAAAAAACACGGATTCCACGTTCGTGATGAGTAGCCAAACCCACATCTCTAGACCCTTACGAGAGCGGCAAGTAACCCTGCAAATTCTAGGATTAGGAGACTCGGTCTCGACTGATTGAGAGCTGTTTCGTGTGCGTGCATTTTAAAATCAAGGTTAAGAATATACCGCAATCTATAACGGTGTCGCTTGGTAGCTAGCCGGTTGAGTACGGGTCGGTCCGCAGGGAGATGGATTCCTTTTCTTTATGTTCTAACGTGTTAATCCGATCAAGTCGGGTTTTGTTTTACGATCTAAGAATGAGATTAAATTTGATTAAAAGTCTTGCTAGGGTTAGGATTAGGTTAGTTTGGAAAAAGAATTCTACTCACTGCTTTCTTTTCCCTAATTAGGATTTTAGGTGTTAGGGTAGTAGTCAACAAAGGGGATTAGCACGACTAGGAAGAAACTTAGTTTCTTCCCTTTGGACCTTGTCCGTCCTTTCTTAACTCTTATCCCTAACCTCTATTCAAATCAACCACAACCGGTCTAACTAGGGAATCACCGCTATCTTGTGGGATAGGGTGCCGTAGTGAGCGGTGTATGGTTCATTTAAACAGAGTCCGTATTAATTAAAATTATGGTGGAAAGGAAAGGAGTGAGAGAGATTTCCTTCTCTCAAACCATCCCAATCTAAACCCTAACAAGTGAAGAATTACTCACTCATTAGGATATTAACAATAGAATTCATTTTTTATAAATTTTTATATTAGAAAACTAAATTGCAAATATTAAAGGAACAGAAAAAATGTAAGAATTAAATTCAGAAAAGGAATGCGAGATAAAAATAAAAAGACCTTTCTTTATTGATGCACTCTTGAACGATTACAAGGAAATTAAAATTTAGACTAGAATTAAAAGGAGGCATCTCAAAAGAAGCACCCAAAAGAGTCACACCTAATTAGGCTCTCAACTTTCCTATTTATAGATAGGAAAAAAGCCTAGGGTTACATCTGATCCATACACGACATGACAAAACTACCCCAAGAGCCGAGTCAAAGCACCGTCACTGCCACCAACATGTGCATCACACGACCCGCGGTTCCGTGATAGAAAGCTATGTTTGGCCGCGGTTCCGCGGCCGTGTTGAGGGTTCTCTGCCTCATTTCTTCAGGGTTGCTTTATGTTGTCTTTTTCTTCTGTTTTCTTCACTTGGTTCTTCAGAATCTTTTCTGCTTTCTTCCAGATTTCCAACAGTGCGGAACTTGTGGACTTTTACCGTAAGCTTCGCTTTGAAGTCTTGTATCTTATACTGCCCTTGAACTGTCTTGTGCATGGAACTGTTTATTGATCTTCATTTGTTCCTTGAACTGTTAGGCGGCATCATACGGATTCATCTTTTGTTGGTCGTAGTCTCACTTTTGTACGTCTTTTCATGAATTTCACTGTATTGTTCTGAGAACCTGTAACCTGCAACTATTTAGAAGACATGGATCAAAAGCATCTATTTATTTGAAGTATGATTAAGAATGGGTGATATAATAATGCAAAATTCTAATATGAACAAATACCCCCAAACTTATCTTTTGCTCGTTCCGAGCAAAACCATTTTTATTTTCAACAAAATCCTAACCTCATTTTCGCAGGGAATCACGATTGCACCGAGCTCGTGCAACACGCCGTTAAACCTCTAGGTGTCCCTAGTAGGAGGAGTGTTGTCTCCTGAGGGTTTTCAGCGGATACTACCCACAAAATCCGATCAATTTGGCCTGTTGACTTTCATTCTTCAATTCGGTATTCTAGCAAGAAATTCTATTATCTTTAACTTAGAAATTATCAACCCGAAATTTTCACACTCACTTATCATTTAACTTAAGATTGTATATGTTCTATAAATTTATTTAGCTTTTAGCATCTTTTGAATTTTCCTTCTAAGGTTTCATCTCAACTTAGGAATTTTTTATCATCTCTACTGAAGATATAAGCTTTATCTTTCATTCCTATCTCTCATCCAAACCCCAATCATATACCCCTACATGTGTGTATGTATCACCCCTACACTTGGAAATTCAATTCAAGCTATCATACTTTTGTCCATCTTCCAAAATACTTTTAGTTGGTGAATTTTAAATGAAATTGCTCACACATCCTTCATGCGACCGTTAATACTTCTTGAGGTACTAACGACCGATTACAAAATGTGTTCGCGCATTAAGGCATAATTCCTCGTCTTGTAATACCTAAGGCTTTAGCAGTGACTCCCAAACCAGTTGGTCTAAGGCACAAGGTGATGAAGCACCCTTGCTATAATTTTTTATTTATGCAGCCTTAAGTAATTACAAAACCAGTGTTCATTTTTTTTATATCTTTTTATTCACACTTGTACTTTTATTTTATTTTCCTTCATACTAAGGATTTTAGACAAGAGCATTTCAAGTTATCCTCAACTATCCCAAGTTTCAAGGTGCGTGTGGTGCGAGTTGTAGGGTATATATTTTCAGAATTTAGACTTATGGTTCGGAATTATTCTTCAGACTTACACTTCAATAAAAATTTCAATACTCTTCCCTTATTTTGACTTAGCCCAAGAACTGAACTCAAAATTTTCCAATTTCTAAATAATTTACAAGAACATATATTTTCTACAGTTAAACTTTAAGAAAGGTTATTTTTAGGATTTTTAATTTACTAAGTTTAGAATCTAGTTTTTCCTTACTATTCAACCGTCTTGTCGAACTTAAGTCAAATATGGCCAAAATTGAATTTTTCAAATTTTATAATTTTTTGATTTTTATGGATTTTAAAATAAGTATACAAATGCAAAATTATATATATGAATGCGAAGGAAGAAAGCTTACCGAGCAAACCCCCAAACATAAACTTGACAGTGCCATCACTGTCAGGCTACACCAAGAGGGTAAAAATTATCGGCACTCCTATGTTTGTTTATTTTTTTTTATTTTTATATATATTTTTAAATTTATTATTAACAGAAAAAGAAAACAATATATATATACACAAAAGGTTCCCCCCCAAACTTAAGTGAAACAGTGTTTCCACTATTAAGCATTAAAGTTCAGAGTTAGGGCGGAGAAAAAAAACAGTATCAATCTATAAAAGGCCTGACACAGGCCAATGGTTAGTACCAACCATTCAAAAAATTTATAGTTATAATGGTGTGGTTGATGAAAGAATGGAGTGTAGAGAAAAGAAATGAGAAACCGACGAGATTGTGTGGAGATAAAAGCAGTATACGGTCTCGGTGGAGGAGGAGAATGGCAGAAGGGAAAAAGAAATGGTGGTGGTTCGACTTCTTCAAGTCGAGGTTGATTAATCACAAAATCCGTGTCGTTTAGGAATGTGAGTTCGTCGGCGAAAATATCTTCGAAACTTCCATCGATGGTCCGATTGAACGTTTCAATGTCAATAAGTGTCGCGCCATAATTCAGCACACTTGATTTTTCAAAAATTATGAAGGTAGGATGGTCATAAGGTTCATTTACCTTATTTTCAAAAGAGTTTAAATCAAGTTGTCTTTCTAGAATTATCGAACTCAAAATGTCGGATTGTGATTCATTAACACTCGGTATCGTTAAAGGAAGATTAGAAGAAGAACCAGAGAAAGTGGGAGAAAGAAATGGAATACGAACTTGAGGGGGGAGATGGAGTGTATAAATTAGCACAATTTGTAATGACCGATGTGTAAAATGCGATTGTGCTAATCTATCAACCCACTGAGAAATGAGGTCAAATCCCTCAAGATTCATGAGAAAATATAGGTACGTCGAACTTGGGAAACCAGACATTGAAAATGAAAGTGTAACGATTGCTTGCAAAGCCGGAACAAGGAAGGAGGGAAATGATTGAGGAAGGGTATCGGTTAAAGATTCAGGAGGGTGTGCTCAGTCAATAGAAGGGATATAATGAATTGAAAAATCTAACTCCTCAAGTAAAACTGCTTCATCCTCAATAATTTCCTCAATACTCTCCTCAAAATTTAGCTTATCCATGCAACTTTCATCAAAATCACGACGCATATGAAGTTCGGGAAAAACATTTAATGACTCGGGATGATGAATTGGAGAGAAAAACTCGGCCAAATCTACGGGTTCATTATCCAAAATATTTCCTGTGTCAATATCCTCGATCAAGTGAAAATTAAATTTCTCAGACACCTCATCAAAAGCATGGACATCAATTAATTCAGGTTCTAGAGTGGAGGTGTAGAGGTCAAAAGGATTGGGCGTGATTTCACTCGGAAGGGACCCTTCACAATCAGGTAAATCAAACGCTAGAAAGTCGCACAACTCATTAGACGTTTTATCTTCAACTAGTGAATCATTTGGAACACTTGATAAACATTCAAAACCGGAATTGTGGGATTCAATTAGGGATGGGTAGGTTTGATCTGGAAGGATGTACGGCTCACTCTCACCACTCAAATTCTCAATCTGTCCAACCGTCTCATCATACATTGGAAAATTTGGAGCTAGTTGGAAACTAGCTACCGGGTCACGAGGTTGTATAAGGGCGGCCATGGACGCATTCAGATCCATCATATGTTGTCTTGACGTTACCATAAAATCTTCCAACGACTGTTCGAGACTAGACATTGGTTGTGAAGGGGTTTCAGTAAAAGATTCAAAGTTGCTTGGATTCCGGAAACTCCCAAATGGCTGTATAGAAGCAATGTCTAGGGAAGGTGCAACAGTTGGGTAAGATGGATAGGAATTGAATGGTTGGGCAGTATTAGGATCAATATTTGGATAAAAATGTGAATGGAATTGTTGATCCCAAGAACTAGAAGTGTTGAAAGGAGTGAAAGATCGGCTACGAGATTGTTCAATATGTTCAGCAATAGACATGGGTTTCGGAGTTACCACCGGACTCTCAAAAGGGGTATCAACGTAAGAAGGTAGTGAAGGTTGAAACGGTTGATACAAAGTGGATTGCGGAGTCCAACTGTTTATCCTAGACGCGTCTAGTCGATCTTTCAAAGAGATTTTGGGCATGGTGGGGTCATCTGAAATTCGACCAAAACAATGCGCGTAGGAAATAATGTCTGGTTAAGGGTACCAAAGTTCGGCAAGAGTTTTGCGAGGTGGGGTACCCATGATGTGAGAAAGGAGAAGAAAAAGAATGTGATGATTTTTTTTATTTATTTTTCTAAAAAAATTTTTTATTTAAAAAAAATGTTTGTTTTTGGAGTTTTGAAATTTTTGAAAGTGTTTTTTTTAGAAAGAGTTTTGCAAAAATTTGTACGGAACTATGGCACAATTTCAAACAATCACAATTTATACATGCACAATCAAGCCTAGAGCTAGGGTCTCCTAAGTACACTAGACTGCTCCTAACTGTTCCAAAGGGCAAGTTGTGAGATATCTCTCAAATCGCCTCTTCACCGCCAATTGTGGCCAGGTAAGCACAAATGAAGAAACGAGGGATCCGCTCATGAATCACCGTGA
The DNA here is from genome assembly GCA_030015575.1 of Agapanthus africanus. Taxonomy (NCBI): domain Eukaryota; kingdom Viridiplantae; phylum Streptophyta; class Magnoliopsida; order Asparagales; family Amaryllidaceae; genus Agapanthus; species Agapanthus africanus. Next base: position 401,065,267 of record CM057350.1, on the reverse strand, counting down.
GACGGACCTTTTAAAATTATCTTTCTCACTTGTCTAGCTTAGGCACCACAAAGTCAGGTTTAGATAAACGACCGATTGCCTACAACCTTTCTCTGTCGTAATGAGCACGACAGTCCTTAGTTGGCTGAGTATAAATATTTTTTAATTAACTCAAGTATGATGCATATGCTTTTTAGTGATTTTTGGGGTCTTACGAAGGGTGATGAAATCCCCACCCAATCTGAATTGGTGTTATAGCCCTTTAAAAGTCCGTTTTAAAAAAATGCAACGCAGTAAGCACACAAAATCTAAAACACTTGCAAATTTTTTTTTATTTGGCAGCGCAAAGAATCTTGCACAAAAACAATTTATTGGAGAGGGAGAAGAATTTTGCGCAAAGAACCCTGCAGGAAATTTTTTTCAGTGGAGTTCAGAGGGTAGAAGAGAGGACAAAAATACTTACAGAGAATTTTGGGATGCTGACGTCACTGGTTGACCGCGGTTCTGCAGTCAGCTGCATATATCCGCCGCGGTTCCGCGGTGATTCTGTTAGTTTGGATCTCCAAAAATTTTCTGTTTGTTGTTATGATTCTGCTCTGTCTGTTCAGATTTTCTGTTTATTGATTTGTTCACTGGGTTTTTTCCAGATCTGAATCTGTCCGTCTTCTTTTCCTGCACACTTGCACAAAAACCTTTCAAAAAGAACAAGATGATTTTTATTTTTATTTTATATTTTTTTGTTTTAAAATTTTTCAAGTTTTATAATTTTTTTTAATTTTTTTTAACCCGAAATTACACAAATAAAGAGACTACCGTCTCCCCGGCAACGGCGCCATTTGATTGAAAGCTGTTTCACGTGCGTGCATTTTAAAATCAAAGTTAAGAATATACCGCAATCAATAACGGTGTCGCTTGGTAGCTAGCCGGTTGAGTACGGGTCGGTCCACAGGGAAATGGATTCCTTTTCTTTGTGTTCTAACGAGTTAACTCGATGAAGTCGGGTTTTGTTTTACGATCTAAGAATGAGATTAAATTTGATTAAAAGTCTTTCTAGGGTTAGGATTAGGTTAGTTTGGAAAAAGAATTCAACTCACTGCTTTCTTTGCCCTAGTTAGGATTTTAGGTGTTAGTCAACAAAGGGGATTAGCATGACTAGGAAGAAACTTAGTTTCTTCCCTTTGGTCCTTGTCCGTCCGTTCTTGACTCTCAGCCCTAACCTTCAGTTAATTCAACCACAACCGGTCGAACTGGGGAATCACCGCTATCATTTAGGATAGAGTGCCGCAGTGAGCGGTGTGTGGTTCATTTAAACAGAGTCCGTATTAAATAAAACTATTTGGGCAAAGAAAGGAAGGAGAGAGATTTCCTTCTCTCAAACCTTCCCTATCCTAACCCTAACAAGTGAGGAATTACTCACTCATTAGGGTATTAACAATAGAATTCATTTATTTATAAATTTTTATATTAGAAAACTAAATTTCAAATATTAAAGGAAAATAAAAAAAAGGCAAGAATTAAATTCAGAAAAGGAATGCGAAATAAAAATAAAAATACATTTTTTTATTGATGCACTCTTGAACGATTACAAGGAAATTAAAATTTAGACTAGAATTAAAAAGAGGCATCTCATAAGAGGCACCCAAAAGAGGCACACCTAATTAGGCTCTCAACTTTCGTATTTATAAATAGGAAAAAACCCTAGGGTTACATCTGATCTATACACGAAATGACAAAACTACCCCAAGAGCCGAGTCAAAGCACCGTCACTGCCACCGACACGTGCACCACACGGCCGCGGTTCCGCGGCAGAAAGCCATGTTTGGCTGCGGTTCGGCCGTGTTGAGGGTTCTCTGCCTCATTTCTTCATGGTTGCTTTATGTTGCCTTTTTCTTCTGTTTTCTTCACTTGGTTCTTCAGAATCTTTTCTACTTTCTTCCAGATTTCCAACTGTGCATAACTTGTGGACTTTTACCGTAAGCTTCGCTTTGAAGTCTTGTATCTTGTGCTGCCCTTGAACTGTCTTGTGCATGGAACTGTTTACTGATCTTCATTTGTTCCTTGAACTGTTAGATGGCATCACACGGATTCATCTTTTGTTGGTCGTAGTCTCACTTTTGTACGTCTTTTCATGAATTTCACTGTATTGTTCTGAGAAACTGTAACCTGCAACTATTTAGCAGACATGGATCAAAAGCACCTATTTATTTGAAGTATGATTAAGAATGAGTGATATAATAATGCATGAATTTTACCAAGCGACACCGTTATCTGTTCATATCAGAATTTTGCATTATTATATTCTCCATTCTTAATCATATTACAAATAAATAGGTGCTTTTGATCCATGTCTGCTAAATAGTTGCAGGTAACAGCTTCTCAGATCATTACAGTGAAATTCATGAAGAGACGCTACAAATGTGAGACTACGACCAACAATAGATGAATGTGTATGATGCCGCCTAACAGTTCAAGGAATAAATGAAGATCAGTAAACAGTTCAAGTGCACAAAGTACAAAGACAACACAAGATTCAAGACTTCAACGCGAAGCTTACGGTAAAAGTCCACATAATTCTGCACTGTTGGAAATCTGGAAGAAAATAGAAGAGACTCTGAGAAACCAAGTGAAGAAAATAGAAGTAAAAAGCAACATGAAGAAAACCTGAGAAAACGAGCCGGAGATCCCTCAAGATGGCCGCGGAACCGCGGCCAAACAAGGCTTCCTACCGCGGTTCCGCGGCCGTGCAGTGCACGTGTCGGTACAAATTGTCGGTGGTGTCGGTGCTTTGACCCGGCTTTCTTAGGGTAGTATTGTAAATTCAGATGTTGATCAGATGTAAACCCTAGGGTTTCTCTTATCTATAAATAGGAAAGCCTACATTCTCTTTTAGGGTGTGCCTCTTTTGGGTGCCTCTTTTGAGATGCCTCTCTTTAGTTCTTAATCTCTTTTCAATTTCTAGATTTAATTTTCATTTTGTAATGAATCGTTGAGAGGTCATCAATAAAGATATTTTTTTTATCTTGCATTCGTTTTATCTGCAATTTTAATTCCTGCAATTTTTATCTGTTCTTTTATTATCTGCAATTTAGTTTTCTAATATTAAAAATTATAAAAATGAATTTGATTATCACTTTCCTAATGAGTGAGTAATTCCTCACTTGTTAGGGTTAGGATAGGGAAGGTTTGAGAGATGGAAATATCTCTCACTCCTTTCTTTGCCCATATAATTTTATTAAAAGGACTCTTTTTAAATCAACCACACTCCGCTCACTACGGCACCCTATCGTACGTGAAAGCGGTGATTCCCTAGTTAGACCGGGTGTGATTGAATTAACTGGAGGTTAGGGCTAAGAGCCAAGAATGGACGGACAAGGACCAAAAGGAAGAAACTTAGTTTCTTCCCAGTCGTGCTAATCCCCATTGTTGCCGATTACCCTAACACCTTTATTCTTAGCTAAGGCATTGATAGAAGCGAGAAGATCCCTATCTCGAACTAACCTAATCCTAACCCTAGCAAGATTTTTAATCAAATTTAATCTCATTCTTAGATCGTAAAACAAAACCCGACTTGATCGGATTAACTCGTTAGAACATAAAGAAAAGGAATCCATCTCCCTGTGGACCGACCCGTACTCAACCGGCCAGCTACCAAGCGACATCGTTATTGATTGCGGTATATTCTTAACTTTGATTTTAAAACGCACGTACGCAAAAGCAGCTCTCAATCAAATGTGAGACTACGACCAGCAATAGATGAATCCGTATAATGCCGCCTAACAGTTCAAGAAATAAATGAAGATCAGTAAACAGTTCAAATGCACAAAGTACAAAGGCAGCACAAGATTCAAGACTTCAACGCGAAGCTTACGGTAAAAGTCCACATAATTCTGCACTGTTGGAAATCTGGAAGAAAACAGAAGAGACTCTGAGAAACCAAGTGAAGAAAACAGAAGTAAAAAAGCAACATGAATCAAACCATAGAAAATGAGCCAGAGATCCCTCAAGATGGCAGCGGAACCGCGTTCGTGATGTTCTACATTCGTGATGAATAGCCAAACCCACATATCTAGACCCCTACGAGAGCGGCAAGTAACCCTGCCAATTCTACGGTTTGGAGACCCGGTCTCGACTCTTCGAGATGGTCTCCTACTGGACCCTAGAACCCGGTTACTTGTGCTCCACACCTTGGGTCTATCCTAATGCGGAAAAGTAAATAATATACATCAATGGTGACATCATCCTCAACCCGGAAGTGCCCCAATAAAAGAATATTACATACAATGAATTTTACATGAATGAAAAGAAAAACTCTCATCTCATATAAAACCTCCGGCCATTCTATCACGACGATCCAATATATCATATCACAGCAACACATAACAATGTTAGTGTATATGCCCTAGAGGCCATTACTATATCATACTAGTTTGTATATTACTTAATGGAAGCTTGGGATATTCACCATTGTGTAGACAATCTTGCTCAAAATAGTGGTATGCTACTTGGTTTGTTTCTACTTCAATGTGTGTACATGTGTTTCTTTTAACATATCGCCTATACACATTAGTGGAGCCCTTAGGATCCTTGCTTGATTACCAGCGTTGTGATGGCAGTCACACTCGTAGGGGATGGGTAATCCACAAGCACATCCTTATGCAGGTCCCTAGTCGTAGGACTATCGAGGCAGGGCATCGATACTCCGGAGTAGACTAACGTATGTGCTTCTCATCCCAGCAGCGGAGACGGTCTGTCCCACAGCCGTCAGTACGTCGTACTTGAGATAGTATGCGGGTGCTCGTTAGGTTACGAGTACACTGGACAGGACTCATCGGGAACTTTTGGTTGGTACTATACCTATCGTCAGTTATCAGTTCCCAGGTGACATGAGTACAGCTTAGTCCGCTGACTTGACACTGTCACTTCGCCACGAGTGTGTTCCCACTGTACTTTGATTACTACCCTACCACGGCTCAAAGGAGTCGTGCAAATAGGTAGTAGTTGGGTGCAGTCCCGAAGCACTTGGAGGCAGTGATGGTTAGATAGCATTCGTCTCTCCCGGTATTGGGAGTTGATATCGCGCTGTGTCTAGGAGAACCATTACACATAGTCGTCCCTGGCCAGGGCAAGCGAGATACACTGGTAGGTTTCCAGTGTTGTCTCAGGGTGTTCTGGGCTACACTCCGACACGACTTGTACCGCTATTAGGGGATTGACGTTTACCACCCCTAGGCCCGCCATGCGATATTCTCAGACGAACAGACCGGACTGTACGCAGATTGTCACATTCAGGCTCAGTAGGAGTTCGGTTGAGTTCACCTCGTCAGTCTTCTTATCGGCATCTACCTGGGGGACGTTAAGCACAGCTAGTGCCGCTTGAGGTCTGTGGTTAAACCCACTGCCAGCGTAGTGTCGAGTCTTTAGAGTCCCACAAAGAGAGCTATTCTCCTTTAGGCAAAAAGAGTAGAGGTCGCATGGTTTTGCGACAGGGTTCGGTCACATCCGTGCACTTGTGCACGTTTAGTGTCCGGGCAGTTATTACTAGCGGGCTTTGGGTTAAGCCAGATCCTAGTATACGTTTTGGGATTGGTTTTATCTCGTTTATATTCGTGTTCCCCGGAACGCGGATGCGGGTGTGTATGCACGGTTAACCGAGACAGAGGCATAGGATTCTCATTAGGGTTATTGACAGTTGACTTTTGCTAAACCCTAATGAGAATAAGAAATATGATTAATGATAATATTAATTAAGTATTATTGTGCCATGGTTGGTTGAAAGGTTGACTTTGTTGACTTGTTGACTTTGTTGACCGGTTGACTGGGTTGGACTTGTTGACCATCATCATTACAATGGCTATCATTTCATGGCAAAGACTTTTGCTTGCTTGTTTGTTCACACATTGCATTTAATACATGAAATGATATTGCCATTTGATATGATAACAACCATCACATAATACTAAATTATTATTATTTGTTTTGCTTATTTTGGATTATGAAGAGGATGGTTGTAAAAATCTTTCTCATTCTACCATTTGCATTCTCTCTCATGCAAAAGCTCTCCTCTTCCTCTTGCCCTCCCTCTTTCTCTAGTTCAAGGCAAAAACCTCTCATGAGTTGAGAACCATTTGCCTTGGAGATAAAAACCCAAAACATTTCTCTACACATCCTAGTATACAAGGTCTAGCAAGCCAAGTGTTCTAGTTTCCTCTAGATTGAGGTTGGAGCCAAAGGTAGAAGCTTTCGGGTGGATCCATCTTCAGCACAAGGAGACGACGAGGAGAGAACCATCCGACCACCACAAGGAGTCGAAGAGAAGGAGTTCAAGTTAAGGTATAACCCCCTAACCGAGTAGGTAAAACTCTTAGTTAGGTTGTTAGATAGTTAGTTTAAGAAAGATCCGTTTTGGAGTCCATGTTACCCCCACCGTAGAAAATAGTTTTTCACCATTTCCGCAACCCCAAAGAACCGGGGACGGGTAACGTGGACTTACAAACAATATATGTCATCAACGTAAGTAAATATGCGTATCCCAATTGTCGTTGACGTATAGCAACGAAACTGGCGATACACCACAAATTACACTTACGGTCGCAGAATAGAAATGTGAACTACAATAATTAGAATCCACAATCACCCTTAGACACCATAAACCCAAAATATCACATTCTTCGGATTTCATGCCTAACACAGTAAAATCATTATACATCATAAACCCGAACATCACATATTCCGAATTTCATGCCTAACTATATAAACCCCGCATTTTAGTCTCGTATTGAAAACAATGTTCAATTATTAGTCGGGTAATTCAACAGGATTCCCGACAACATGATCGAATGCGTGTCGAAAACATTAGTAGATGGCCGCACCCCCGATGCCGTCGACGAAATGCACTTAGGCGGAACACCGTGGCCGCGAGCACCCGAACGGATGCTTTTGGCAACGGGGTTCTATAGTCACTTGGTCGGGGTTATGGGGCATGGCTATCTAGTAATGTTACCCGGCGAGTATCCTCGATCGCTGCACGATTGCGACGAAGTTTTGATCCAAATTGAAACTTCGTAGCAACCGAAGATTTGAGACTAAATTGATAGATTTATAAGATATAATCCAGTTTTCACAAAACTTATAATTGTGGAGTCCAAATATTGTATCACAAATCACATATAGCTAGGCGGCGTTAAACATTTCGATCGAATCAACGAATTCCTAAAATTCCCAGAAAACTCAACACTTGAGCACAGTTAAAAAATACCCAGAACATGCCACGGTACCTATGGACTAACCGTTGAAGTGCCAACCCAAGCCTCACACTTGGCGCCGCGGAACCGCCACAAAAACCACTATTTGGCCGCGGTTCCGTGGTCAAGTAATCGAGTTAGGGTTTCATTCTTCAAGAGGGTCCATAGAATTACCTGCATGATTTTTTGAATATTTTTTATCTCAAAAATTCCAACGTTTGGAAAAATTTCCAAAGAGAATAGGAAATTAGGGTTTTTGGTGTTCGTTCGGACTTCTAACTTTGCCTAGACGACGCCTAATGCTCTAACCTGGCTCTGATACCATGTTGGAGTTTCTTAGCACATATATTATAGTTTCAAGGTGTATCTAGCATACAATTTTAAATTATTAGTGTTCTAATGAACTCAAACTTAGAATCGAACTAAAGAATTAGGGTTAAATATCAAGTGGGCAAGCATAAACCTAAGTGATTATGGAATACAACCTTTGTAGACCGGTCCATCACTTCAAATGCTCCGTGTAGAAGTCCCTTTCGCTCCAAGTAGTGGTGTTTCGGACTCTCCATACGCTCCACTAGCCGAAATGAACGAGCTTGCTTAATGATCGTCGAAGCCGAAGATGATCTACTTTGAGGAGTGTTCTCCACCGAAAGACGCGACCGGGACGTTGGGACGTCTGGCATGAATTTTGGGGGTAGATGCTATTTGGGTTTTATCCGTCCACTTCTCCGAAGATGCCAAGTTGATTTATGGCACCGTGTATCGAAGGTTTAGACGGATGCGACCGTTGTAGCAGACTTTGTCAGATTCCCCCTCATTTGAGGGGTTTTTGATTGTGGGGATGCTCTTCCCTGCAGGCGCAAGCCCATGCAGTTAATTACGCTACCGCATCGCGGTAACCGCTTTCTCCTTCTTTAGATGGTAACTTCGTGCCGTTTATGTTTGTTTTATTTTTGGTTGCCTGTGGATTGTATACGGAGACTAATTTATGTTGTCGCCCGTAGGGCGTGGATTAGTCCAAATCCGTATTTTCTTAGATTTGGTTTTGGGTTGGGTTTAAGGATCGTTAATCTCATTTAAGACTAAGATCAACTTAAACGTTTGTTAAGGATACATTAGTCTAATTTTAGACTAAGATCTACTTAACAGGATCATTAAGATCCAACAAAAGAGCATTTGGACTCTATTGTTTTAGTTTAGGGACTTTGCGGTCCAAAAGTTTAAGGACATCATAGTCCGTAAAGTTTAAAGATATCATCGTCTATGAGTTTAAAGACCTCACAGTCCATGGTTGTTTAGAGACATCATAGTACGTAATGTTTAAGGACATCATAGTCCATGAGTTTAAGGACCCCACAGTCCGTAAAGTTTAAGGACATCATAGTCTGTTAAGTAGAGCGCACGTGAGGAGCACGTGGCGCGCTTGGCGTTGGTCACCAGATTTGGAGCGCTAAGGTGCTTCTTATGAAGCAGCGCACACGTGAGGAGTACGTGGCGCTCTTGGCACTGAGCGCCAGACAACGAGCGCAGAGCGCTTCTGATAAATTTTGTGAATAATTTCTCGCTTATAAAAGACTTTGTCTCATGGTTCTAAGAACAAAGTTCTTATTTATAGGAGATGTTACAATCTCTTCTATTTTCTTTTTTGAAAGACTTTGTCTTTGTAGATCTATGATCTGAAGAGAATGAAATTCTTCTCCCCCCTTTTTATGATGAGATGCTATGATCTCTTTTCGTGAAAGACCTCTGTCTTATAGATTTATGATCTAAAAAGAGAGCTATGTTCTTCTTCCTGTTAGTTATATGTATGCGCTAGAGACCATTACTGTACATACGATGTATATTGTAGTGGATGCTTGGACATATATAGGGAGGACTTTCTTGCTCGACATGATAGTATGCTATCTGGTTGCTCTTTATCTTAACATGTACGATGATTGTCTCTATGTTACATGTTGATAAAGCCCTTAAGATGAGTACTTGACTACCAGGATTATGATGCAGATCATACTAATGGGGACAGTGTAGTCGATAAGTACATCCTTCAAATATTCCTAGTCGTGGGTGTATCGAGACAGGGCATCGATATACCAGAGTAGACTAGCGTATAGCTTCTCGACCCATGTAGATGGGCGATGGATGATCCCATATCCAATGGTGTTTGACATCAGAGACAGTATACCGGTACTCAGTGGAGACTGGGTACACTAAAGGGACTCGACGAGAAATCCCAGATGATATTATACATAACGTCAGATGGCAGTTCTCTGGTGACACTTGTACAGGTTAGTCTGTAGACCCGAGATCATCATAGAGTCTTGTGTGATTCCCACTTTGCTTTGATTTCCACCTTACCATGTTCAAGAGAACATGAAAAACGGTGGCTTTTAGGTACAGTCCCGAGTCACATGGAGGCAATGAGCGATAGGAGGGGTTTCGTCTCTCCCGGTATTTAGGGGTTGATGTTGCGCTGTGCTCGATTGGCTATAACAGGATGTCCCTGGCCAGGGCTGCTTCAGAGATATACCGGTAAGTTTATCAGTAGTTTCTCGACCAGCTATAAGCGTCATATCGACACGACTTATCAAGTTACAGGGTTCTGACGTTTACCACCTCTAGATGAGATATGCGACATATCAGACGAAGAGACCGGGCTGTACGGTAGTGTTACTGATTGGATTCATAGGAGTACGAGCAGGCTTGCTTGTTGATCTTCTGATAGCTCAATACCCGGGTGGCCATTATGTTTAGCAGACCGCTTGCAGCTTGTGGGTGTTTGATATGATCATCACCTACTGTCGGCGTATTGACGAGTTTTTAGTATCCTACACAGAGATTTCCTGGCTCAAGCGAAACGGAGTAGGAGCACATATGTGATATGTGCAGAACCGAGATTGATACGATATGAGATACCGTATTCTATTCTCGCGATTTGTGACATTGGTCGGTTATATGCGATATAGCCGGGTTATCGGATCAAGTGTTGATTCGATAAGTTGTTACATATGATATTAGTCGGTTATATGTGATATAGCCGGATTATTAAAATCAAGAGTTGATTTGATAATCTAATGTATAATTATATATTTGATATATTACATTACATTAACTAGTATTAGCTCACTTAAGATTTCTTTTCTCACTTGGTTTGTGCACATTGTATATATGTGATATATGCAAGTGTACATTATTTTGTGTCATGCTTGATGATACATGGACATGGGTGTGTGTATGACTTACACCATGCTAGGGATTATCTAGGGTTTTATTTATCTAAAGTTATTCAAAAAGAAGTTAGACTTTATCATGTCAAGAAGCTTTGAGAAGCTTGTGGTTGCATTGACTTAGTTTTCTAGTTTTGTTTAGCTTAAGATATTTACAAACCCAACCATCATAGCTGGCCATGGTTAACTCTCTACAAGGGTTAAGGGATGGCATATACTCACCATGGTTTATTTTCTAACCTCATGATTTTATTCATTCATCATAAGAGTTATCTTCTTCTTCTTCCTAAAAAGCTTTCTAGCTTCAATGGAGATATGAGAAATAATGTGAGAAAATCAATTATAAAGTGAGCCCACTTCCTACTTCATCATCCTCTACTACTTTCCATTTATTATAAGATGTTTGCTTCACTAATTCCATTATTAGTGAAGAGATAGCTTGGATTTGTATCTCCTCAACGTAGATCATCTTCGGCCTCGAAGACTTCGAAGCAAGCATATTCGTTTCTTCATGGGAGCCTCTCTAGAGTCCAGAGTTCACGATCGCAGCGATGAGACTACTACACGGAGCTATTGAAGTGAAGGACCGGTCTACAAAGGTTGTATTCCTATCTCACTTTACTTTCAAAGTGTTTGCATTTACATTTCCGTCGATTTCTAGTTAACGATTCTTAGTTAGGGTTAGCTAGAACGGCAAATTTTTAAATTTTGCATGGACGATGCCTCCCGAAACCTTGCTGCCGTGCTAGGAATCCCTGCATTGGTATCAAAGCCATGCTAGAAATTTATATAGATTTTGTTAAGATTACGAAACCGAAATACTCCGAAACTTGAAACGCCAAAATGAAGTTTCTGTCGATTTTAAATTATTGTCAACAAAATTTTTAAACAAGTACAGAGTGATGTATGAGATATATCATGAACACAGTCAAAATTTCAGGGGGTTCTGCTCAGATTTGGCCAAGATCATATATGTTGTGGCCGACCACTTTGGTCTGGAAATGCATGAAATTTTCACTCTGTTCCAGTGACTTGGTTTTGATGTTTCAGTGTTGTTTGTTTTTGCTAATTTTGCATATGATGTAATCTTACACTATAAGCAATTCAGAGTGTTTTGTATTCGTAGTTTTAACATTGTTGCAGGTTATTAGCATGTTATCTAGACGAAGTTAAAAAGTTCGATCGAATGTCAAAAACCGATTTTTCTAAGTTTAACGTATTCGGAAAATGCAAGTGATTATATGAACCCTCTAGAAGATTGAAACCCTAACTCGACTTTTTGGAACGCGAAACCACGGTCAAACCCTAGGGTTTGCCGTAGTTCCGTGGCGACATGAGTGAGGCTTGGGTTCGCCCTTCTACGGCTGGTGCATAGGTACTGTGGCATATTCTGGGTATTATTGAACCGTGCTCAAGTGTTGAGCTATCGGGAAATTGTGGGACTTTGATGAATCGATCGAAAAGTTTAACGTTCGTCCAGATATTATGTGATGGGATACAATATTTGGAATCCACAAAAGTAGTTATGAGATACCTAATTTGAATGTTATAAATCTAGCAATTTAGTCTCATTTGATCGGTTTCCACGGGATTTTGATGTGATCAAAAGTCCATCGTAATCACGTAGCGTATGCGGATACTCGCCGGATAAACTTAATAGATAGACACGTCCTATATCCCCGACCAAGTGACTGTAGGAGAACCCCGTCGCCAAAAGCATCCGTTCGGGTGCTGGCGGCAGCGGTGTTCCGCTTTAGTGCACTTCGTCGACGGTATCGGGGGGTGCGGCCGTCTACTAAAGTTTCCGACGAGCATTCGATCAGGATGTCGGGAATCTTGTTAATTGCCCGACTAGATATTGAAATGTGTTTTCGAGATCGAGACTAAAATTCGGGGTTTATAATTGTTAGGCATGTAATGTCTAAGGAATTCATTTGGTTAGGCATGAAATCTAAAGTATGTGATGCACTGGGTTTATGATGTTTAAGGCGGTTACGGATTCCAACTATTGTAGTTTTTCACTTTCTTTTCTGTAACCATAAGTGTAATATGTGGTGTATCACCGGTTTCGGTGCTATATTTCAACGACAATTGGGATACGCATATGTACTTACGTTGATGACATGTGATGTTATGTGTTGCTGTGATATGTTATATTGGATCGTCCGTTTTGAATAGCCGGGGGTTTTATGTGAGATGAGGGTTTTCATTTTCATTCATGTAAAATTCATTGTATGTAATATTCGTTTATTGGGGCACTTCCGGATTGAGGATGATATCACCATTGTATATTATTTACTTTTCCGCATTAAGATAGGCCCAAGGCGGGGAGCACAAGTAACCGGGTTTTAGGGTCCAGTGGGAGACCATCTCGAGGAGTCGAGATTGGGTCTCCTAACCCTAGAATTGGTAGGGTTGCTTGCCGCTCTCGTAGGGGTCTAGAGATGTGGGATTGGCTATTCATCACGACCGTGGAAACCGTGTTTTATACTGGCTTAATCTAAAATACGGAAATCCTAGTATATCCAATATTTCATATGTTGATGTTTTATTCTGCTGCGATATTCTATGATGCGATCATTGATTATATTCTGAGACGAATACCAATATATTATATATATGAGAAAAAATTAACATTGCTGCTTTCGTTTCTTATCTGATGCTTGGGAAGCATAATAAAATGATAGGACATTCATTAATGAGATTAATGAAAGAAAAGAAACCTAAAGATGTTGTAGAAACTTGTCTCGAAAACTGGTAGCTCTAGTTCTTGCTTTGCATAGTGGTATTCCTTACAGAATATCCAGCACCTTATTCGGTAAGGAAAGAGCCGAGATCCCCTCACCGGGAGTGACCTCTTTAGCGAAACTAGCAGATGCTACAACGCTCGGTTTGTCTTTTGATTGCTTTTATAATTTTTGCTTTGCATAGTGGTATTTGTGAAATATCTGCACCTTATTCGAAAAGGAAAGAGCTGAGATCCCTTCACCGGGAGTGCCCTCTTTAGCAAAACTAGTAAAAACCTCAAAAACAATGCATTTTCAAAATCACTCGATTCTACAACGATATCAAGTTCATTACGCAAAAGGTTTTCTTAAAAACCAGTCGTAGCCCTCCGTCATTTCAGATAAGTACTGCTTAGTATTCGTGCTACGTTTGTTGACTATGTTAAGGCGTAGTGTGCGGTAGCTAATTAGTGCTTATCTGCTTAAGCATGAGATGCGATTGGATTAGGGTAGTCGTGCGACTTTGTTGACTATGTTAAGGGTCGTGCGGGTGGGTTTAATTCAATCAGGAAATGACGGGTTGAACTTGACTAGCACTTGTGATTTGTTGACTATGTTAAGGTCATATAGATGCTAGGGGCAAAATATTATCGGGAATTTCAAGTGTTGAAAATTGCAATGAGATTGCATACCTCCTATGAGATAGTTGGATCCCGATACCCACTGCGAGTAAGAGTTACTCCTAGGAGAGTTTCACACATTACAATTAGTCGATCAAGTAGGTGTCTAGAAAGGTGTTAACGGGGTTACGCCCTTAGAAAAATGAGGTTTATTTTAATCAGGTCCGTGCGAATGCACAGGGAACCTCCCTCAAAGAACCGACACTGGCCTGGCCGAAAGATTGGCGAACTTGTAAGTTGTAATTAATCCCGGCTAGTCTTTCCTTTTAGGATATGAAGGAAGATTTGAATAAAACAGTGGGAGCCATCCTGATTAGATATATTAATAACCAATCTAATCTTGCAAGAGCATACGCTGAGTGTTTTCTTCTCTCTCTCTCCAGGTAGCGACCATGTCACGTCTTAATCAAGATAATAATATGGATGTATTGACCGAACCGGTTGTTATACTGAGCTGAGGAACGTTGGTCCCGCTCCAAATTATAATTGCTATAAGACCGAGCAAGAAATAGGGGATTACCAGGATTCCCATGCCGCCCAAACGAATAAAGTACATAATGATGCATCTTCTTCGGGTGTGATCATTACCTAGAACTGTTTTTTCAGTATCCTCTACGTCCTGGGTATGTGATACCGGATCAGGATCCTATATATGTAATTTATTACATGGGCTACAGATAGGTAGAGAATTGGGAATGGGTGATAAGTTTCAAGAGTTAGCAACGGTGCAAGTGTTGCAGCCAAGTTGTTGAAAGTTATCGCCCTGTATTACTAAATACATTGATTCTGAACGAATGTTATTAGATACGGAACCTGATATACAACATCATATCAGTCTCTTTATTAAGTAAAGATGGATATAATTTTGTATTATTGGATAATGTTTTGAACATTTCCTATATCAAGAGTTCATCGGTTTAGGCACGTTATCTAAAAGCATATACGTTCTAAATCAAACTACAGTTCTTAACTTACAGAACAAACACAAGAGGAAGAGTTCAGAAATGAACGAACCCTTCTTGAGGCATTGTAGACTAGGTCATATCAATGCGACCCGGCTAGCTAAGTTAAATTAAGATGCATATTTAAATCAGTTTGAATTTACATCTTGTGAAACTTGACAGTAATGTCACGAAGATATGATGATCATAGCTCCGTTTATTGGCAACAGAGAAAGAGTTAGTGAACTCTTGGGATTGATACATGATGATGTATGAAAGTCCCCTGCCAGGACTGGTTCTTTGTACTTCATTAAATTCACTGATGATCTCTTAAGATTAGGACATATGTTCAGTTGAAACACAAGTCTGAACCTTTTGAGATATTAAAAGAATATAAGTTAGAAGTAGAGAACCAAAAATGGGTATATGTATTATGACCTTTGATGTGATCAGGGAGGAGAATACTTGAGCACGGAGTTCCTGGACTATTCTAATGGAGAATGAGATTCTCTCTCAGCATCACTCCTCCGTATACACCGCAGCACGTCGGTGTATCGTGGCAGAGTAATCGCACCCTATGTGATATGGTGTGCTCTATGATGAGTACTACTGAGTTACCTATTTCCTTTTGGGGGTTATACACTTGTGAAGCTGCAAACCTATTGAATAAGGTTCCAGCCAAATCAGGTGCCTACCACTCCATATGTGTTATGGTATGGGAAGAGCCCATCTCTTAAGGATGTTAAGATTTGGGGTTGTCCGGCCAATGTCTAAAAGCAAAATCCGGACAAGCTCGAGGCAATGTCAGTTCTGTGGAAGTTTGTTGGATATCCCAAGCATTCACAAGGGAATATCTTCTAGCACTGAGGAGCAAAAAGTGTTTTGTTTCTCAGCATACCACCTTTTGGAAAGGGAATTTCTTGTGAAGAAATTAGTGGTCATGAGGTAGAACTGGAAACTCCCGATATGGATTTTTTTCCCATGCTCTTATGACCTTAACGAAGGCTAACATGTCATAAGTCACATGTTAAGTTCTACCCGTCATTGTTCAGGTTAATTTAAAACCACCCGCACATACCCTTGACGAAGGCCAAAATAGTCGTACGACTGTCCCAAACCAACGCATCTATCTATGCTACTGATGACTATCCAGCAGGTACTAAACACTATGCCTTAGCGAAGGTCAAAATACATAGCTTTAATACTACTGAATATTTAACTGAAGGAGGGCTACGAATGGTTTTGGCAAAACCGTGAACGTAGTGAACTTAATATAATCGAAGGAACCTGATAGCTTTTAAAAGGAGTGGTTTAAGCTCCGCATTTAAAAGTCTGCTGTTTTAAAATAACCGAGTGGTTTTAAAATTTGTTCCAACGATTCAGCTTTGGTTTGTTTTCTTTGCATTAATGTAATGCAGTGCCATCAATTAACCTACCATTGCAGAAAACAATGAAAATACAACGTACGCTTATGCCATCCGCATTCGCCACGGGGCCCCGTCATCACCCGTTAGGTTACTTAACTAACGATAAAGAGGGGGCTGGACTAGCGCGGATGCAAAACATAAGCAACGTCTATTATATAATACATATATAATAATATCCATTCGTCAGACGCAATGATAGGAATTCCAGATCACAGATGAGCACATTGGATATACTATGAATTCCACGTTTCATTTGAGCATGTAACGAAGACAGATTCCACGGTCGTGATGCATAGCCAAACCCCACCATCGACCCCTACGGGTGCGGCAAACTACCTGCCAAATACCTAAAGTGAAGCAACCTCCCTCAACAAAGTGAGTAGGCCACTCGGTACTTCAAAGTACCTGGTAGTTTTTGCACCCCACCTTGGGTCTATCCTAGGAGGAAAAACAGTAAAAGAAATAATACAATGGTGGCTATAACCTCAACCTGGATGTGCCCCGCAAAAATAATATTACATCACTTTACAAATTTTATATTGAATGAAAGAATGAAGACCCTCATCTCGCATCCCCGGCTATCCATCCACGACGATCCAACAAGTTCATATACACAAACCATCACAACAACATCACATATATATGCAACCCTGACTAATCGACGTATAGAAATTAGTCGACATTTCCAAACACATATAAACATCACAAAGATTGTAAAGTAACTACGATATTAGAATTCCGCACGCAATTAGCAAACTTAAACAATTTTCCAAGACTTGAAAATCCAGTGAGCTAAAGTTCTAAAATTGATATTTTTGAGCCAATCCGGGAGTTGAAACGAAATCGAAACCCGCCCGAATCTTCATGAAGGTGAAGACACATGAATTATTGTCGAATGAAGGGCCTCGGGTGGGGGGGTACTCACCCCTGGGCGCCACCACGAGGTGGCCCCCAAAAGGAGGCAGTGCTCTCGGGTCACTAGCCCCTAAGGCCACAAAGTGGTGGCCTTGGGGGATGGTCCCAACCGTTGGTCCCTCCCGGGGTGTCCTCGTGGTGCTCACGCTTCATCCCGCGGCTTCTCGGTTCAAACCGTGAGCCCGCGGGGTGTGCAAACAACTCAAAACCTTACTTTTGAAAACTGTTTTTGTCGGCAGTTTTTGCGCGACAAAAACGGCGGAATTCAAACATTGCTACAAGCTATCTAAGGTTTATGAGAGGCTCTGATACCACTGTAAGTCAATGACGCGGACCACACGTGTTCTCGGGGAGGCAAAATTTTCAAAAAATGATTTTTACGAGCTTCGCAACACCGACTAGAACCAAGGATCGTCCATAAACCCTAGCTAGCAAACTACTTGAGGTTTAACTACTCGGATACGATGTTATACCTCACGATACATGTCCTTCAGGTCTTCATTGCTGTCTTCCTCGTCGTCGTAGGCTCCAAGGATTGATCCGAATCGTAACTTCTTCGACGGCCACCTCGAGTCAATAACGATCCACCCGAGAGTCTATAGTCCGAGCTCCACCTCAAAACCGAGGTAACTAGGGCAACAAGCTTGATAAAATTGATAGCCTAGGTGATGTAGAGTATGAAGATGGATTTATTTATCTCATAAAACCCTAGGATTCTCAACACATGAAAGCTTTTAGGGTTTTCATGTGATAAAGAAGAAGAGAGCTAGCTTGAGGAAAGAGAAAGGATTTTTGATAATGATAATGATAAATGAAAATGAGATGGCTAACTTGACATGACCACAAGCATGGAATGAAAAATATCTCATCCAAAATATCTAGGTCACAAAAAATCTCACAAAAATATCTAAGTCAAATAGTCAAACCAAGTCAAGTGGTCAAGCCAAGTCAAATGGTCAAACAAAATTAAGTATTCAAAACAAGTAGCCATACCTCAATTATCAATTACAAAAATAACAAATAATTTCCTCCACCTCATAATCGTTTTAATCAAGTAAATGGCCAAAACCCTAATGAGGTGTCTCCTTCGATGCCCCTCTCATCCGTATATACATACCCGCATTCGTGCTCCGAGAAACACGAATACTAAGAGACAAAACTGATCCATCAATATAATACTAGGATCCGCCTTAAACCAAAGCCCACAAGTATTATCCGTCCGAACATCATACGTGTATAAGTGCACGTACGTGATCGAAGCCCTGCCGTAACACCATACGGCCTCTACACCTTTTGCCCGGTCCAGGGAAACTCTCTATGTGGAACTCTAAAGACTCGACACTACGCTGGCAGTGGGTTTAACCACAGGCCGCAAGCAGTACTGGCTGCACGTAACGGTCCCCAGGTAGATGTTGATAAGAATGCCGATGAGGAAAATCCCTCCGAACTCCTACTGAGCCTGAATGTGACAATCTCTATACAGTCCGGTCTGTTCGTCTAAGAGTGTCGCATATCGGGCCTAGGGGGCGGTAATCGTCAGACCCCTAATAGTGCAATAATTCATGTCGGAGAGTATCCTAATACACCCTGAGAAACTACTGGAATACCTACTAGTAAATCTCTCTTTCCTTGGCCAAGGACTTTGTATAATGGCCTTCCGAACACGTCGCGATATCAACCCCCAATACCGGGAGAGCCTAATCCTATCTAACTGCCACTGCCTCCAAGTGCTTCGGGACTGCACCCAACTACTACCTGTTTGCATGACTCCTTTGAGCCTTGGTAGGGTAGTAATCAAAATACATTGGGAACACACTCGAGGCGAAGTAGCAGTGTCAAGTCGACGGACTAAGATGTACTCATGTCACCTGGGAACTGCTACCTGACAACAGGTATAATAACCACCAACAGTTCCTGACGAGTCATGTCCAGTGTACTCATAACCTAATGAGCACCTGCATACTATCTCCAGTACGACGTACTAATGGCTGTGTGACAGACCATCTTTCCTGCTGGGATGAGAAGCGTATACACTAGTCTACTCTGAAGTATTGATGCCCTGTTTCGATAATCCTACGACTAGGGACCTGTACAGGATGTGCATATAACTACCCAGCCCCCACTAGTGTGACTGCCATCACAACGCTGGTAATCAAGAAAAGATCCTAAGGGCTCTACCAATATGTATAACCGATATGCTAAAGGAAACACATGCACATATTGAGGTAGAAACAAACCAGATAGCATACTACCATTTCGAGCAAGACTGTTACTATTGTAAAGCTACAGCAGCGCCCCGGTCGTCAATCCAAGGCCAAATGCGGAACAAAAACTTTTTAAACTGGCGCTATCGTAACCCTAAAACCCGGATCGTTCCATTAACCGTAAACTAGTAAACTATAAAAGAGTTTGGAGAGATTATACCGATCAATCCGTGTCCTTCGGTCTTCAATCTCTGCACTAAGCTCCTCACTACTGCACCGACGAAGTTCGCTCTCCGATCTCGCTCGTCGAAGTGGCACCACGTCAAGGATTCTTTATACGGGCTCCCACTTCAAACCGAAGCAACTAATACATCAAGTTTGCCAAAAGAGATGACCAAGGATGAAGTAGAGAGTGTGTGTGAATACTTTATCTCAATACACCCTACTTTTCTCAACACATGAGGTATGTTAGGGTGGAGGTGAAAGAGTTGCCAAAGATGAAAGTTGTGAGCTCAAGAAATTGGCTAAGGATAAGAAAAACTATCTGTTGTTTTTGGGTTGTGTTGTGTGAGGTATTGGTGTGAGGCAACAAAAGAAAAACCCTTGCTCAAAAAATGAGCAGCCTCAAGCACAAATATCTCACACCTTGCACACAAATATCTGCACAAAAAAAAAAAAACAATGCAAGCCCCAAAACCATGAGTCACCAAGGCCACTTGCAACAATCAATGCCACAAGCCAAAACTTATTCTCACAATTTGCATCACATAAAACATTAATCCAAATGTTTAAACAAAAAGAATAAATGGCAACGATAAAGTAAACTCATAATGAATTACAAGAATACCCCTCATCCGTATATACATACCTGCATCCGTATTCTGACTGAACACGAATACTATGAGACGAAAGTAATCCAACAATCTAATACTAGGATTCGGCTTAAACCAAAGCCCACTAGTATGATCTGTCCGATCATGATACATGCACAAGTGGACGTATATGATCGAACCCTGCCATAAAACCATACGGCCTCAACAACGTTTCGCCCGAACTTGGGAAACTTTCTGTGGGGGACTCTAAAGACTCGTCAATACGCTGGCAGTGGGTTTAACCATAAGCACGTCAGTGGTACTAGCTGTACGTAACGGCTGCCTAAGTATTGAGTGAAAGGGAAGCTGATGAGCGAACTCATTCTAAAACCCTACTGAGCCTGTCAGTGACAATATCCGTACAGTCCGGTCCGTTCGTCTATGAGTATCGCATATCGGGCCTAGGGGGCTGGTAAACGTCAGACCCCCAATAGCGGTATAAGTCCTGTCGGAGTGTAGCCCAGAACACCCTGAGAAACTACTGTAATACCTACCAGTAAATCTCGCTTGACTTGGTCAGGGATTTTGTGTAATGGCTCTCCTAAACACAGCGCGATCTCATTCCCAATACCGGGAGAGATGAATGCCCCGCCGATCCGCTCATTGCCTCCATATTGCTCGGGACTGTACCCAACTAAAACCTGTTTTCACGACTCCTTTGAGCCGTGGTAAGATAGTAATCAAAGCACAGTAGGAACTCACACGAGACAAATGACGATCTCAGGTCGATGGACTAACCTGTACACATGTCACCAGGGAACTGCTATGTGACGATAGGTATAATACCAACTAGCATGTTCCCGTCGAGTCTGTCCGGTGTACTCATAACCCAATGAGCACCTATATACGTCTTAGGTGAACCAACTGACACCAATGGCTTGTGAGACCAGCCACCTCCCCTCGTCGGGGTCTCGATCCGTATACACTAGTGTTGAGTTCCTTAGCACCCTCACGGTGTTTACTAGGGTATCGTACATGCCATTTCAAAATTTTCTAGAGAGCTAAGGAACCCGAATGAGGATCGAACTAGAGACTTAGGGTTAAACAAGATATGTAAACAACTTTACATCTAAAGTGAACAAGGAATACAACCTTTGTAGACCGGTCTTTCACTTTAATAGCTGGGTGTAGTAGTCCTTTCGCTGCGATCATCGAACTCCCGGACTCAAGTGAGGGTTCACATGAAGAAATGAACGGATTTTCTCGATGCTTTCGAAGCCGAAGATGATCTACGTCGAGGAGACTCGAGCTCATGCTACCTCTTCACTAATCATGAGATTAGTGAAGCAAACACCCTAAACTAAATGGCAAGTAGTAGAGGATGATGAAATTGTAAGTGGGCTCAATTTAGTTTAATTTTTCTCACAAGGTTTCATCACCTTAGAAAAAACTAGCAAGCTTTTTCACTTGAAAAAGAAGAAGTGATGAAGCAAATGAATGAGAGAGTGAGGTTAGAATTGCAACGATGGGTGAGTTAGTGTCATGCCTAACTCATGTAGAGAATAAACCATAGCTATGAGTTAAGGGTTGGGTTAAGAAATATCTTAAGCAATGACAAAAGAGTGGACTTGGTCAATATTTTCTACAAGCTTCTCCAAGCTTCAACCATGACTCATTCCATAATCTTTTGTGAATTACTTAATGATAAATAAAACCTAAACATAAACCCTAGCATGGTATAAGTCTCTTACATACTTTTTGCAAGTGTAACCTTGCTGGGTTATGCCGGCGCCCTGGCCATCAAAAGTGGCCGGTGCGGAACAAAAACGACGAGTAAAAATCTGACGCCGACAGAACCCAATCCCAAGATCGAACCCATAAACACTAAAACTAGCAAACCAAACACAAAGAGATAGAACGGTTATACCTAATGAACCAAGTCCTTTGGGTCTTCAACCATTTCCAAGCTCCTAGTGATGCGGATCGACTTTGGTCGCCGGTCTTCCTTCATCTCCGATGATCCACCCGAGGGAAACGGCGCAAGCTCCAGGTTCGTTAAACGGACCAACCGACCCACCAAGATCGCTAGTAGTGGAGAGTGGGGGTGATGGATAGTCTCACAATAATTTTCTCTCAAACTTTAATGCTTATAGAGCAACCATGGAAGATGTGAGGTGATGAAAGCAAGGATGGCTTGTGCTCAAAATTTGGCTAAGTGTTTTTGGGTGTGAGTGTAATGAGAGTAAGAGAGAGGGCTTCAAGTGTATCTCCAAAAATGAGCATGCATTCCACCACCACTCATGCGTCCGGCCCTTTCTCTCCTCCAAAAATAATGCACCCAAAAAACTTATCCAATTAGCAATAATTTATTAACAAGACCTTACCAATCACTACATATGCAAGACATGCTTTGACCAAAAACCATACCCTTACCATGTCACCTTTTCCACCTCATTATTAACATGTGATTCTCTAAAGAAAATCAGTAATGAGGCGGCGTCTTCTAGAAGCCATTCCGTATAAAATACGGAATGCTTCTATGTATCGAAATACACATACGCGTATTCGTACGAAAATACGAATAGCCAAAGACAGAAAATGAATACCGAGCAATAATACTAGAATACATATATACAAATACATATATCAATTATTAAATCAAATCTTGATTTAACAATCCGGCTTAATCCTAAGCCGCTAGTATTATCAACCGTCCAATTAAAGTCTGTGCAGCCGGTGCACATATTTAATCGGACACCTGTATGTATAAACATACGTTACCTACACCATATCGCCTGAGCCGTGAAAACCCTCTGTGTGGGACTCTAAACACTCGTCAATACACTGGCAGTGGGTTTAACCACAAGCACGTCAGTGGCACTAGCTGTACGTAACGGCTACCTAGGTATTGAGCAAAAGGAAGGCCGACGAGCAAACTCATCCGAACCCCTACTGAGCCTGTTAGTGACAATATCCATACAGTCCGGTCTGTTCGTCTAAGAGTATCGCATATCGAGTCTAGGGGGTGGATAAAGTTAGACCTCTAATAACGCGATAATTCGCGTCGGTATGAAACCCATCACCTCCTGAGAAAGTACTGATCCAAATCAGTAATTCTCCATTACCCCGGCCGAGGATTTCAGGTGATGGCCACCCGTGCACTATGCGACATCAACCCCCAATACCGGGAGAGACGAATCCCTGATGATTCGCTCACTGCCTCCATGTGGCTCGGGACCGTACCCAACTAGAACCTGTTTGCACGTCTCCTTTGAGCGTGGTAGGGTAGTAATCAAACCATAGTGGGAACTCATGTAAGTCGATGTACAACACCCCAATACTTGTGGGGAGGCGGAATTTTCAAAAACGAACTTGTTTAGTGAACAAACATCGACTAACCGCTTGAATCGAAGCTAAACGATAACTAACTTAAAACATAGAGTTTCTATGCTACTATGTTTAGGGATTATACCTAACGAATCGTGTCCTTCATCTTTGTGAACTCCTCCTCCTCCTCGGCCTTCTCGAAGTAGTAGACGATCCACCCGAGAGCTTTACTCCAAGCTTAGCCTCTAAACTTGAGGCAACTAAACTTCTTTAAGTGCTAATCAAAGAAGCTAGGTGAAATATAGAGAGGGTTATGGATTAAGTAGTCTTACTAATCCTTGTACTCAACTCATGAGCGGGGAGGATTAGTGTTTGACGAGGGAGAGCTTGAGGAGAGAGAAGATGATAAAGATAATGATATGAGAATAGTGAGATAACATGATATATATCAAGCATTTCTTTTTATCAAGAAAAGAATAAGAAATTAATTTAGCAACCATGCTTGATAATATCTAGTGATGATTCACTCCATGAGTCATTAAGCATTTATCATGCATTAATGACATGGATGAATCATCCATATGACTCACTAATCACATTCATTGCATATGCCACCTAAACCTCCTTAGTCACCATCTTCTAGAAGCTTCTCGCGCAATTACGAGAATGCCCCTCCTTTCCGTAAAAATACGGAAAAAATTTAGACTGTATAAATCCAATAACCGGATACCAGTAACTGGCTTAAACCAAAGCCGACTGGTAAAAACTGTCCGAAAGTCGTACGCGTGTAAACGCACGTATGCGTCCGAACCCTTGTGGTAAAACCATACGACCTCTATATCGTTTCGCCTGGAGTAGGGAAACTCTCTGTGTGGGACTCTAGAGACTCGACTACTACGCTGGCAGTGGGTTTAACCACAGACCGCAAGCAGCATTAGCTGTACGTAACGGTCCCCAGGTAGATGTCGATAAGAAGGCCGATGAGGGAACCCATCCGAACTCCTACTGAGTCTGATGTGACAATCTCCATACAGTCCGGTCCGTTCGTCCAAGACTATCGCATATCGGGCCTACGGGGCGGCAAGCGTCAGTCCCCTAATAGCGGTATAAGTCGTGTCGGAGGGAAGCCCATTACACCATGAGAAACTACTGGAACCTACCAGCAAATCTCGCTTGCCCTGGCCAGGGACTTTGCCTAATGGCTCTCTGACACAGCGCGATATCAACTCCCAATACCGGGAGAGACGAATCCTGTCTAACCGCCACTGCCTCCAAGTGCTCGGGACTGCACCCAACTGCTACCTGTTTGCACGACTCCTTTGAGCCGTGGTAGGGTAGCAATCTAAGAATAGTGGGACACACTCGAGGCGAAGTAGCAGTGTCAAGTCTGCGGACTATGCTGTACTCATGTCACCTGGGAACTGTTCACTGATGACTGGTATAAAACCAACCAACAGTTCCCTGTGAGTCCTGTCTAGTGTACCCGTAACCTAACGAGCACCTGCATACAATCTCCAGTACAACGTACTGACGGCTGTGGGACAGACCATCTCCCCAACTGGGATGAGAAGCGTACACACTAGCCTACTCCGGAGTATCGATGCTCTGTCTCGATAATCCAACGACCAGGGACCTGAAAAAGGATGTGCTTGTAGACTACCCAGCCCCCACTAGTGTGACTGCCATCACAACGCTGGTAGTCAAGCAAGATCCTAAGAGCTCTATCAATACGTATACTCACATATTAAGATAGAAAAACCAAGTAGCATACTACCATGTTTAGCAAGACTGTTATATACATGTGAATATCCTAAGCTTCCATTAAGTAATATACAAACTAGTATGATACAGTAATGGCCTTCTAGGGCAAAAACACTAACAATCTCCCACTTGCACTAGGGCCATGTACTGGCATATCGAAGACTAATGATCTCGAGTAGCCTCTCGAACTGAATCTGAGGTAGGGCCTTCGTGAATGGATCAGCAATGTTCTCTTCAGAAGCAACTCTCCGAACCTTGATCTCCTGACGATCAATGATCTCCCTGATCAGGTGATACCGCCTCAAGATGTGTCTGGACTTCTGATGGGACCTTGGTTCCTTCGCTAAAGCTATAGCTCCGTTGTTGTCGCAATACAGAGGTATTGGATCAACTATGGTAGGAACCACCTGAAGTTCTGTTAGGAACTTCTTCATCCAGACTGCTTCTTTTGCGGCATCGCAAGCAGCTATATACTCCGCTTCCATCGTCGAGTCAGCAACGGTGTCCTGCTTGGGGCTCTTCCAGCACACCGCCCCTCCATTGAGGGTAAAGACATAACCCGACATGGACTTGGAATCGTCCTTATCACTCTGAAAGCCGGAATCAGCAAAGGCCTCCAACTTGAGGTCTTTTCCGCCGTAAACCAAGAACATCTCCTTAGTCCTTCTCAGGTACTTGAGAATGTTCTTTACTGCTCTCTAGTGCATCTCCCCTGGGTCTGACTGATACCGGCTTACCACGCTTAGTGCGTAAGCTACATCTGGTCTGGTGCACAATATCGCATACATTATAGAGCCTACCGCAGAAGCGTAGGGTATAATAGACATGCGTTCCCTTTCCAAATCAGTCTTGGGAGACATCTCTTTGGAGAGTGTGATTCCGTGACAAGCCGGTAGATTACCGCGCTTAGAATCTTCCATACTGAATCTCTTCAGTACAGTGTCGATATACCTGGACTGCGAAAGTCCCAACATCCTCTTGGATCTATCACGATAGATCCGGATCCCCAGAATGTAAGAGGCATCACCCAGGTCTTTCATGGAGAACCTGTGTGACAAGAATCCTTTGACAGATTGTAGCATAGGAATGTCATTTCCTATCAATAGAATGTCATCCACGTACAAGATGAGGAATACGACACTTCTGGCTACTACTTTACTATATATGCACGGTTCATCTGGATTTTTGATAAAGTCATATTCTTTGACTGTCTCATCAAAACAGATGTTCCAACTCTGCGATGCCTGCTTTAGTCCATAAATGGACTTAAGCAGCTTGCATACTTTCCCGCTGCTCCCACTCTGATTGAAACCCTCTGGCTGATCCATATAGACGCACTCTTCTAAATTTCCATTCAGAAAAGCCGTCTTTACGTCCATCTGCCAGATTTCATAATCATGGAAGGCAGCAATAGCAAGAAGGACCCGAATGGATTTGAGCATGGCCACTGGAGAAAAAGTTTCGTCATAGTCCAAACCAGGTCTTTGACGAAAACCCTTTGCAACAAGTCTAGCCTTATAGGTTTCCACCTGTCCATCTACACCAATCTTTTTCTTGAAGATCCATTTGCATCCTATGGGTTTTACCCCATCTGGAGCAAAGTCCAAAGTCCATACTTTGTTGGTGTACATGGACTCCATTTCGGTCCGCATTGCATCTAGCCATCGTACTGAGTCGCCGCTCTGGATGGTCTGCTGGAAGTCAGTAGGTTCATCATCATCTATGATGCAATCCTCTCTATCCCCATCTATGAGAAAACCGTAGTATCTCTCAGGCGGATGAGACGGCCTACTACTCCAGCGGAGGGGTGCGGGAATGTCCTGTTCTTCTTGAACCACTGGTTCTATCAAACTTTCAGTATTAGTTTGTGGTTCTGGAATTTCTTCCAGTTCTATTTCGCTCCCACTTGATTCCTTTTCTAAAAACTGATGTTCTAGAAAATGGGCATTACGAGAAACAAACACCTTTTGTTCCTCTGCGTAATAGAATAGATATCCCCTGGAGTTCTTTGGATATCCCACAAACTTACACTTTACTGATCGTGCCTCGAGCTTGTCCGCATGTTGCTTTTTAACAAAAGCTGGACATCCCCAAATCTTTATATACTATAGATGGAGTTTCTTCCCGCTCCACATCTGATATGGAGTGGTAGGCACAGTCTTGGTAGGAACCATGTTCAAAAGATATGCCGCTGATTCTAGCGCAGAACCCCAGAAGGATCGTGGTAACTCAGCATTACTCATCATGGATCGTACCATATGTTAGTTATATGTATGCCCTAGAGGCCATTACTGTACATAGGATGTATATTGTAGTGGATGCTGGGACATATATAGGGAGGACTTTCTTGCTCGACATGATAGTATGCTATCTGGTTGCTCTTTACCTTAACGTGTATACTGATTGTCTCTCTGTTACATGTTGGTAAAGCCCTTAGGATGTGTACTTGACTACCTGGACTATGATGCGGATCATACTAGTGGGGACATGGTAGTCCATAAGTACATCCTTCAAAGTCCCTAGTCGTGGGTATATCGAGACGGGGCATCGATATACCAGAGTAGACTAGCGTATACCTTATCGACCCATACAGATGGGCGATGGATGATCCCATATCCATTGGTGTTTGACATCAGAGATGATATACGGGTGCTCAGTAGAGACTGGGTACACTGGACGGACTCGCCGAGAACTCCCAGATTGTATTATACCTCACGTCAGATGGCAGTTCTCTGGTGACACTGGTACAGAGTAGTCTGTAGACCCGAGATCGTCATAGAGTCTTGTGTGGTTCCCACTGTGCTTTGATTTCCATCTTACCACGTCCAAGAGGGCGTGCAAAACGGTGGTTTTTGGGTACAGTCCCGAGTCACATGGAGGCAATGAGCGATAGGAGGGGATTCGTCTCTCCCGGTATAGGGAGTTGATGTTGCGCTGTGTTCGATTGGCTATAACAGGAAATCCCTGGCCAGGGTTGCTGAGATTTACTGGTAAGTGTTACCAGTAGTTTCTCGAATTGTTATAGACCTCATATCGACACGACTTATCGAGCTATTGGGGTCTGACGTTTACCACCCCTAGGCGAGATATGCGACATTTCAGACGATCAGACCGGACTGTACGGTAGTGTTACTGGTTGGATTCACTGGAGCGTGAGCGGGCTTGCTCGTCGATCTTCAGATCGCTCAATACCCGGGTGGCCGTTACGTTTAGCAGACCGCTTGCGGCTTGTGGGTGATTGATAAGATCATCACCTGCTGCCGGCGTATTGACGAGTCTTTAGAGTCCTACACAGAGGTTTCCTGGCTCAAGCAAAACGAAATAGGAGAGCGTATGAAATATGTGCGGGACCGAGAATGATACCAGTATGTGATACTGTATTTGATTCTCGCGATGTGACATTGATCGGTTATATGCGATATAGCCGGGTTATCGGATCAAGTGTTGATTCGATAAGTTGTTACTAATGATATTAGTCGGTTATATGCGATATGACCGGATCATTAAATAAAGTGTTGATTTAATGATTTAATGCATAATTATATATTTGATATATTACTTTGCATTAACTAGTATCGGTTCACTTTAAATGGATTTTCTCACTCGGATGTGCGCATTGTATATGCGATATATTTTTGTGCACTTGTTTGTATCATGTTTGATGATACATGTTTACTTGGTTAAGTGTAAAGAATTAAACCATGGTTAAACTTATGATTAGGGTTTTATTTCCTTTTCTCTTTTCCTTTATCTATTTATTCATTTTGGAAAATAGATGGAAAAAGGAGAAAAAGAATGGTGGCTTTTTTTGTTGTTTAGTGGAAGCTTCATGATACCTTGACCCTAACCATTCATTTAACCTAAGTTAATTCTCTACACTTTATCATAGTTACAATTATGATAAGGATTGTTTTTCTTTTCTTTTCTAATTAAACTTATCATAATATTCTTCTTCTTCTTCGTTGAACTCAAGAAGAAACCTTCACTTCATCAATGGTGGATTGATGAAATGAGTGAGAAATCCAAAACTAAAGTCTACCCACTTCCTATTTCTTCATCCTCTACCTCTTGCCAAGTGGTAGAGTGTGTTTCCTTCACAAGTTTTCAAGACTTGGTGAAGGTGGAGCTCGATCTAGTGATGCTTCGACGTAGATCATCTTCGGCACGTCGTCGACGACCAAGCCCGTCCATTCTCCGATGAAGCCGACGCTAGAGCCCGGATTTGATTTGGACAGCGGAGAGGACCTCATCTCGGAGCCGTGGAGGTGGAGGACCGGATCTACAAAGGTTGTATTTCCGTATCTCTTAGTTAAGTGTTAACTAGTTAGCTTTTTCGCCTAGATTTCTAGCCGACGATCCGTAGTCGGGTTTCTCGGCACCTAGATTTTTTTAATTTGGCATGATCGATGCCTTATGAGACCTCACTAGTGTGCCTAGGAACCTTTCAGTGGTATCAGAGCCTAGCTAGAGCCTTAGGCGAAGTCTAGACGCAATTTGAAGTCCGAACGAACCCGAAACCCAACCCGGAAAATGCTCTCTGTCCTTTTTCTAAAATCTGGGATTTTTCAACATTAAAAATATGCAGAAAATCAAGCAGGGTTTTCTAGGAATTACTGTAAATTTTGTGAACCTAATTCCACTTTCCTACCGCGGTTCCGCGGCATGAGCAAGGCTCATGCGGCGGATCCGCGGCCGTACGGCCACATTGTCCAGAGAATCTTACACAGTAACTCCTAATTAATTATGCTGGATTTTCTGGGAATTTTTAATATTAATTCAAGAGTTGAATTTTCTGGGGTTGTTTTGGGGATTCGATGTTTCGATCGGAGTATCAAATTTTGTCTATGTGGCTTTCCGGATAAATTTTTAGAATATGTTAAAAAGTTCGACCGGATATAAATACCCAATTTTTTCCCTGTCGGGAAATTTCCAAGTGTTGGATTTTTCCGTAGTTTAACGACGTTCTAAGTAGTGCAAGTAACTCGATGGACCCTCTAGAAGACAACAAACCTTAACTCGATTATGTGACCGTCTTGAACTGCCCTTTGAACCTTCGGGTTTGGGGCAGTACGGCGTGCCACATGTGAGGCGTTGGCTTGACCCTTCTACGGCTGGACCGTTGGTACTGAGGCACGAACGGAATGTTGTTAGACTTATTTCATGTGTTGAGCTGTATCGGGAAAACTTGGGTGTTCGATTGTTCGATCGGAAAGTTTAACATTTTCTGTTTATCTGGAATGGGATACAATAATTGGAATTCACAATAGTTATGAGATAACTGAATGAATGTTATAAATCTAGCGGTTTAGTCTCACTTGATCGGTTGCCACGGAATTTTGATGTGATCAAAAGTCCGTCGCAATCACGTAGCGTACGCGGATACTCGCTGGGTAAACTTAATGGACAGCCTCGCTCCATAGCCCCGACCAAGTGACTGTAGGAGAACCCCGTCGCCGAAAGCATCCGTTCGGGTGCTCGCGGCAGCGGTGTTCCGCCTTGGTGCACTTCGTCGACGGTATCGGGGGTGCAGCCGCCTACTAAAGTTTGCGACGAGCATTCGATCAGGATGTCGGGAATCTTGTTGAATTACCCGACTTGGTATTGAAAAGTGTTTTCGATTTTGAGACTAAAATGCGGGGCTTATAATTGTTAGGCATGCGATGTCTAAAGAATTCATTTGGTCAGGCATGCGATGTCTGAAGTGATTGCGGATTCCAACTGTTGTAGTTTTACACTTTCTTTTCTGTGACCGTAAGTGTAATATGTGATATCGCCGGTTTCGTTGCTATATGTCAACGACAATTGGAATGCGCATATTTACTTACGTTGATGACATGTGATGTTATGTGTTATTGGATATGTTATATTGGATCGTCGTGTTTGAATAGCCGGGGGTTTTTATGTGAGATGAGTGTTTTTCATTTTCATTCATGTAAAAACTTGTATGTAATATTCTTTTATTGGGGCACTTCCAGGTTGCGGAAGTAGTCACCGTTTGTATATTATTTACTTTTCTGCACTAGGATAGACCCAAGGAGGAGGGCACAAGTAACCGGGTTCTGGAGTCCAGTGGGAGACCAACTCGAGGAGTCGAGTCCGGGTCTCCTAACTCCAGAATTGGTAGGGTTGCTTGCCGCTCTCGTAGGGGTCTAGGGGTGTGGGTTTGGCTATTCATCACGACCGTGGAATCCATGTTTTATACTGGCTCGTATTGAAAACACGGACGTCCTAGTATGTCCAATATTTCATATGTTTCTTCTGCTGCGATCTCTGTGATGTGATCATGTGATGTTCTGTGATAGATACAGTATATAGTATATATGATATATTATATAGGCGTTACTTATGTTTTACACCCGCGCTAGCCCTGCCCCGCTCTGCCGTTAGTTACCTAACCTAACGGTGCACGAGGGGATATCGAGGCTAATGCGGATGGCATAAGTGTACGTCGTATTTATCTGTGATGTTTAAGTACTTAAATGATGGGACCTCATTAATATGATTAATGAAATAAAAGAAACCTAAGATGTTGTAGAATCGAATTTTAAAATAAAACAGGTAGCTACAGTTCTTGCTTTGCACAGCGGTATATATGATATATCCTGCACCTTATTCGATGAGGAAAGGACTGAGATCCCTTCACCGGGAGTGACTCCTTTAGCAATAACTGGCTGATGCTACACACTCGGTTTGTCTTTTGATTGCTTTTAAGAGTTTTTGCTTTGCACAGTGTCATATATGATATATCCCGCACCTCATTCGACGAGGAAAGGACCGACGATCCGTTCACCGGGAGTGACTCCTTTAGCAAAACTAGAAAAGCCTCAAAGACACTCCATTTTAAAATTCATTTGATTCTACAACGATATTAAGTTCATTACGCAATAGGTTTTCAGAAAAACCTGTCGTAGCCCTCCGTCATTTCAGATAAGTAGTAGTTAGTATTCGTGCTACGTTTGTTGGCCTGCGTCAAGGCGTAGTGTGCGGTAGCTAACTGGTGCTTATCTGCATAAGCATATAATGTGATTGGATTAGGGTAGTCGTGCGACTTTGTTGGCCTGCGTCAAGGGTCGTGCGGGTGGGTTTAATTCAATCAGGAAATGACGGGTTGAACTTGACTAGCGGACTATGGTTTGTTGGCCTGCGTCAAGGTCATAGGACGCTAGGGGCAAAATATTATCGGGAATTTCAAGTGTTGAAATTTGCAATGAGATTGCATACCTTCTATGAGATAGTTGGATCCCGATACCCGCTGCGAGTAATTGTTACTCCTAGGAGAGTTTTATACATTACAATTAGCCGATCAAGTAGGTGTCTAGAAAGGTGTCAATGAGGTTACGCCTCTGGGAAAACGAGGTTTACATTAATTAGGTTCGTGCGAAAGCACGGGGGACCTCCCTCAAAGTACCGACACTGGCCTGGCTGAAAGATTGGCGAACTTGTAGTGTGTAATTAATCCCGGCTAGTCTTTCCTTTTAGGGTTTGAAGGAAGATTTGATAAAAAGCAGTGGGAGCCATCCTGATTAGATAAAATAATAACCAATCTATTCTTGACAGACCGCACGCTGAGTGTTTTCTTCTCTCTCTCTCTCCAGGTAGCGACCATATCACGCCATAATCAAGATAATAATACGGATTATTGACCGAACCCGCTTGTTAACTGAGCTGGGGAACGTTGGTCCCGCTCTAACTTATAATTGTTATAAGACAGAGCAGGAAATTGGGGAATACCAGAATTCCCGTGCCGCCCAAACGAAGAGAGTGCATGCTGATGCATCATCTTCGGGTGTGTTCATTACAGAACTGTTTCTCAGTATCCTCTACGTCCTGGGTATGTGATACCAGATCAGGATCCCAGATATGTAATATGTTACATAGGGCTACAAAAGGGTAGAAAAACTGAGAACGGGTGATAAGTTTCATGAGACAGAAAACGGGGCAAGAGTTGCAGCCAAGTCTGTCGGTCACTGTCACCCTGTATTACCAATACATTGATTCTGAACGAATGTTATTAGATACCGAACCTGATATACCAAATCATATCACTCTCTTTGTTAGAAAAGAAAGGATATAATTTTGTATTGATGGATAATGTTTTGAACATTTCCTATATCAAAAGTTGATCGGTTCAGGCACGTTATCTAAAAGCATTGATGTTCTAAATCAAACTACAGTTCTTAGTATACGGAACACACACAAGAGGAAGAGTTCAGAAATGAACGGATCCTTCTTGAGGTATTGTAGACTAGGTCATATCAATGCGACCCGACTAGCTAAGTTACATTTAGATGCATATTTAAATCAGTTTGAATTTGCATCTTATGAAACTTGCCAGTCATGTCACAAAGATAAGATGACCATAGCTCTGTTTATTGGAAGCAGAGAAAGAGTTAGTAAACTCTTGGGATGATACATGTTTGATGTATGTATATCCCCAGTTTACATATGCCAAGACTGGTTCTTTGTACTTCATTACATTCTCTGATAATCTTTCAAGATTCAGTCATATGTTCCTGTTGAAACATGAGTCCGAAGCTTTTGAGATAGTCACAGAATATAAGTGAGAAGTAGAGAACCAGAATACGGGTATAAGTATTATGTCCTTTGATGTGATCAGGGAGGAGAATACTTGAGCACGGAAATCCTGGACTTTTCTAAAGGAGAATGAGATTCTCACTCAACATATGTTCCTTTTGGGAGTTATGCGCTTGAGAAGCTGCATACCTATTGAATAGGGTTCCAATCAAATCAGTTGCCTACCGCTTCATATGTGATATGGAATGGGAGGAGCCCATCTCTTAAGGTAGTTAAGATTTGGGGTTGTCCGGCCTATGTCTAAAAGCAAAATCCGGACAAGCTCGAGGCAAGGTCTGTAATGTAGAACTGGAAAAGTTCCAGCCAAACAAACTACAGCTGATGATTTGATAGAACCAAAGGATTCAGTAGATTCCAACGAACCTCAGCCTCTCCGCCGATATAGTAGGGTTCCTCACCCACCTGAGAGATACTTCGGTTTCTCTATGACAGTGGGAGCGAGGATTGCATCATGAGATGATGACCCAACTAGCTTCGAGCTGGCCATCTGGAGTAAGACTCTGTAAGAATGGCTGGATGCTTAGCGATCTGAGATGGAATCCTTATACACCAACAAAGTATGGACTTTGGTTGCTATATCTGAAGGGTTAAATCCCCATCAGGAGCAAGTATATCTTGAGAAGATTACTTGGTGTAGATGGAAAAGTTGAGACTTTCAAAGCTAGACTCGTTAAAGTTTGCATCATTGACCAGGTGTGGATAATGATGAAACCTTTTCAAGTAACTATGCTTAAGTCCATCCAGATCCTACTTGTCACGGCTACATACCATGACTACGATATCTGATGGTTGGGTGTCATGACTGCTTTTCTAAATGATGTTTTAGAAGAGTGCGTCTATAAGTACACAGCCAGAGGGCTTCGTAAACAGTGGGAGCAGCGGAAATGTGTGCAAGATGTTTTATAAGATAAAGCAGGCATCGCGGAGTTGGAACATCTGTTTTGATGGATTAGTCAAAGAGTTTGACATCATCAAAATGGTAGATGAACCTTTTATAAACAAAAAGGTAGTAGGGAGTATGGTGACGATCCTCGTAGAGTACGTGGATGACATACTCTTGATAGGGAAAGAGTTTCCTATGCTACGCTCGGTCAATCTCCGTTTATCACTATGATTCTCCATATAGGATCAAAATGATACCTCCTAAAATCCAGAGTTTTGGATCTATGAGATAGATTTAATTGGATGTTAGGATTCCCACTAGTTGTAGTGAGATGGTATCAATCGACCATGGGGAGAATCACTGGAATGGTTCCAGGGTGATAATGACGACTGAGTGTCAGTCACAGGCATTGTTTTTACCCTCAGTAAAGGGACGGTATGTTGGAAGAGTTCCAAGCTAGATACCGTGGCATACTAGACGATAAAGGCTGAATACATCGCTACTTAAGATGCTACCATAGAGGCAGTCTGGGTGTATAATAGTTCATGAGATGAACTTCGTTCCTACCATTGTGAGACAATAGAGTTGTGGCTTATGCCAAGGAACACCCGTCCCATCAGTGACCCAGGCGTATTCTGAGGCCGCATCGCCTGATCATGGAGATAGTTGATCTCCAGGGTGATCGAGGTAAGGAGAGTAGATTCTGAGGACAACACAGCGGATCCACTCACAAAGGCCTGTTCCCAGAGAGAGACTTTTATGGGATGGTTGAGTATGAGATACTACAACCACTGCTACAGATGGCCCTAGTGCAAGTGGGAGATTGTTAGTTATATGTATGCCCTAGAGGCCATTACTGTACATAGGATGTATATTGTAGTGGATGCTGGGACATATATATGAAGGACTTTCTTGCTCGACATGATAGTATGCTATCTGGTTGCTCTTTACCTTAACGTGTATACTGATTGTCTCTCTGTTACATGTTGGTAAAGCCCTTAGGATGTGTACTTGACTACCTGGACTATGATGCGGATCATACTAGTGGGGACATGGTAGTCCATAAGTACATCCTTCAAAGTCCCTAGTCGTGGGTGTATCGAGACGGGGCATCGATATACCAGAGTAGACTAGCGTATACCTTCTCGACCCATACAGATGGGCGATGGATGATCCCATATCCATTGGTGTTTGACATCAGAGATGATATACGGGTGCTCAGTAGAGACTGGGTACACTGGACGGACTCGCCGAGAACTCCCAGATTGTATTATACCTCATGTCAGATGGCAGTTCTCTGGTGACACTGGTACAGAGTAGTCTGTAGACCCGAGATCGTCATAGAGTCTTGTGTGGTTCCCACTGTGCTTTGATTTCCATCTTACCACGTCCAAGAGGGCGTGCAAAACGGTGGTTTTTGGGTACAGTCCCGAGTCACATGGAGGCAATGAGCGATAGGAGGGGATTCGTCTCTCCCGGTATAGGGAGTTGATGTTGCGCTGTGTTCGATTGGCTATAACAGGAAATCCCTCGCCAGGGTTGCTGAGATTTATTGGTAAGTGTTACCAGTAGTTTCTCGAATTGTTATAGACCTCATATCGACACGACTTATCGAGCTATTGGGGTCTGACGTTTACCACCCCTAGGCGAGATATGCGACATTTCAGACGATCAGACCGGACTGTACGGTAGTGTTACTGGTTGGATTCACTGGAGCGTGAGCGGGCTTGCTCGTCGATCTTCAGATCGCTCAATACCCGGGTGGCCGTTACGTTTAGCAGACCGCTTGCGGCTTGTGGGTGATTGATATGATCATCACCTGCTGCCGGCGTATTGACGAGTCTTTAGAGTCCTACACAGAGGTTTCCTGGCTCAAGAAAAACGAAATAGGAGCGCGTATGAGATATGTGCGGGACCGAGAATGATAACAGTATGTGATACTGTATTTGATTCTCGCGATGTGACATTGATCGGTTATATGCGATATAGCCGGGTTATCGGATCAAGTGTTGATTCGATAAGTTGTTACTAATGATACTAGTCGGTTATATGCGATATGACCGGATCGTTAAATCAAGTGTTGATTTAATGATTTAATGCATAATTATATATTTGATATATTACTTTGCATTAACTAGTATCGGTTCACTTTAAATGGATTTTCTCACTCGGATGTGCGCATTGTATATGCGATATATTTTTGTGCACTTGTTTGTATCATGTTTGATGATACATGTTTACTTGGTTAAGTGTAAAGAATTAAACCATGGTTAAACTTATGATTAGGGTTTTATTTCCTTTTCTCTTTTCCTTTATCTATTTATTCATTTTGGAAAATAGATGGAAAAAGGAGAAAAAGAATGGTGGCTTTTTTTGTTGTTTAGTGGAAGCTTCATGATACCTTGACCCTAACCATTCATTTAACCTAAGTTAATTCT
This sequence comes from Agapanthus africanus, assembly GCA_030015575.1. NCBI lineage: Eukaryota > Viridiplantae > Streptophyta > Magnoliopsida > Asparagales > Amaryllidaceae > Agapanthus > Agapanthus africanus. The sequence continues at coordinate 401,028,114 of CM057350.1, read as the reverse complement.
CTACACTTTACCATAGTTACAATTATGATAAGGATTGTTTTTCTTTTCTTTTCTAATTAATCTTATCATAATATTCTTCTTCTTCTTCCTTGAACTCAAGAAGAAACCTTCACTTCATCAATGGTGGATTGATGAAATGAGTGAGAAATCCAAAACTAAAGTGTACCCACTTCCTATTTCTTCATCCTCTACCTCTTGCCAAGTAGTAGTGTGTGTTTCCTTCATAAGTTTTCAAGACTTGGTGAAGGTGGAGCTCGATCTAGTGATGCTTCGACGTAGATCATCTTCGGCACGTCGTCGACGACCAAGCCCGTCCATTCTCCGATGAAGCCGACGCTAGAGCCCGGATTTGATTTGGACAGCGGAGAGGACCTCATCTCGGAGCCGTGGAGGTGGAGGACCGGATCTACAAAGGTTGTATTTCCGTATCTCTTAGTTAAGTGTTAACTAGTTAGCTTTTTCGCCTAGATTTCTAGCCGACGATCCGTAGTCGGGTTTCTCGGCACCTAGATTTTTTTAATTTGGCATGACCGATGCCTTGTGAGACCTCACTAGTGTGCCTAGGAACCTTTCACCATATCCAATAGGGTTCGACTCCGTCTCTCCGATACACCGTCATGCTGTGGAGTGTATGGAGGAGTAAGCTGAGAGAGAATTCCTTTCTCTTTTAGGTAACCTAGGAACTCGGTACTCAAGTATTCACCACCTCGATCAGATCTAAGTGTCTGGATACTTTTGCCGGTTTGGTTTTCTACTTCATTCTTATACTCTCGGAATTTTTCAAAAGCCTCGGATTTATGTTTCATCAGATAAATGAATCCGTATCTTGAGTAATCATCCCTAAAAGTAATGAAATAGGAAAAACCACCTCTTGCACGTGTAGACATTGGACCGCATACATCGCTGTGTATGAGTCCTAAGAGCTCGCTCGCTCTTACTCCATGTCCAGTAAATGGAGTCTTTGTCATCTTTCCTTTGAGACAAGATTGACAATTGTCATAAGTTTGATATTCGAACGAGTCCAAATATCCTTCTCTATGCAACTTAGTCAACCTTCTCTCATTGATGTGACCCAGTCTACAATGCCATAAGAAAGCTTTATTTAAATCTGGAGACTTTCTTTTTAGTGTGTTCTGGACGTTGAAAATTTGGAGTTGGTTTAAAACATATATACCGTTATTTAGGGTACCGGACCCAATCAAACCATGATTAAGGTGGATGTTAACAACATCTCTTACAAACGTGAAATCATAACCTTTATTTGATAATAAGGAAACTGATATGATATTACACGTTAAGCTTGGTACAAAATAACAGTTATGTAAAACCAAAATGTGTCCACTTGTCAATCCTAGGTGATAATCCCCGACGGACGCAGCTCCCACGCTAGCTCCGTTAGCAACCTTTAGGGTCATATCACCTTCCTTTAGTACTCTACGGTTTCTCAGTGCCTGCAATGAATTGCAAATATGAGATCCTGATCCGGTATCCAATACCCAGGAAGTAGAGTTGATCGACAGAAAATTCTCAATTACAAACACACCTGAAGTCGAAGCCACAGCTTGCTTCGGTTCCTGGTTCTTGGCGTTCCACGCCTTGCAATCCTTCTTCCAGTGCCCTTTCATGTGACAATGGAAGCACTCATCCTGGCCAACTACCGGTACTGCAAACTTTTTCTTTCCCTTCCCTCCCACCTTACTAACACCTCCTCTAGGTTTGGGTGCGGCCTTCTTCTTCCTTCCTTTGGCCCTAGCCTTGGACCCGGAAGAAGATGAACCGCCAACAAACATAGCGGGTGTTTCCCTTGCCTTCTGCAAGGTGCCCTCTGCACTCCTTAACATGTTCAGGAGTTCCGGAAGTTCAACTTCTTTTCCTTGAAGGTTGAAGTTCAGGATAAACTGGGCGTAGGTGGGAGGAAGGGACTGGAGAATAAGGTCTGTATATAGCTCATTATCCAAAGTCGTCCCAAGGTCTGCGAGCTCTTCAATATAGCCGATCATCTTTAGGACATGTTCTCCTACCGATGACCCGACAGCCAACCTCGCTCGAAACAAGTTCTTAGAGGTCTCGTATCTTGCTATACGAGATTGCTCTCCATAAAGTTCCTTTGTATGGAGAAATATGCCATCAAGGCCCATATCCTCGTGCCTCCTCTGATGTTCATTGTTCATCGAGGCAAGCACTATGCACTTGGCTTTCGCGCAATCTAAATCCTAGGTTTTGCGGATTTCCTTATCCGCATTGCTGGATTTGGGACCAGGGACAGCAGGTGCCGTAGCGGTGAGGACGTACCCCAATTTGTCATAGGTCAAAGCCATTTTGACATTCCGCAGCCAATCTGTATAGTTTGGCCCTGTCAGTATATTTTTCTCTAAAAGTAACTTAAGTCCAGTCATTTTCAGGGTCGCTGTAATTTGGAGAGAGAGAAGAAAACTCTTTAGCATGATGCTCTTGCAAGTTCAGAGTGGTTTTTAGTTTATCTAAACTGGATGGCTCCCACTGTTTCTCGAATCCTTCCTCAAACCATAAAAGAAGAATTAGCCAGGACTATTCTCACTGTACAATACTTGCTTAACCGTTCAGCCAGGCTGGTGTTGGTACTTCGAGGGAGGTTTTCCAACGCTTTCGCGAAGTTCTTTAATTAAATAACCTCTTTTCTCTGGGGGCGTAACCCCGCTGACACTTTTCTGGACACCTACTAGGTTTATAGCATTGATCGTTAAGTGACGAATATCCTGATAAGTAGCATATACTCACAGTAGGATCGGGATCCAAATATCATCGTCTGATAATGTTGTAGGAATGCTACCAACATTCATCAAACTTAAAATGGTATGCATCTCTTTGCAAATTTCTGTTTCTTTAGAAATTCCCGATATTCATTTTTGCCCCATGCTCTTATGACCTTGGCGTTAGGTCAAAATGTCATAAGTCACATGTCAAGTTCTACCCATCATTATTTTGTCAATTTGAACCCATCCGTATATATCCTTGACGTTCGGCCAAAATGATAATACGACTGTCCCAAACTAACTCATCTATCTATGCAACAAATGAATACCCAGTAGCTACTAAACACTATGCCTTGGCGTTAGGTCAAAATACATAGCTTGAATACTACTGAATACCCAGATGAAATGACGGAGGGCTACGAATGGTTTTGGCGAAACCGTGAACGTAGTGAACTTGATATAACCGAAGGAACCTGATAGCTTTTAAAAGGAGTGGTTAAACCTCCGCATTTAAAAATATCTGTTTTTAAAATTAACCGAGTGGTTTCTTTTAAATTGTTCCAACGATTAAACTTTTTGGTTTATTTTCTTTGCATTATAAATAATGCGTCCCATCATTAACCTATCATTGCAGAAAACAACGAAAATACAACGTCCTCTTATGCCATCCGCATTCGCCACGGGGTCCCGTCATCACCCGTTAGGTTACTTAACTAACGACAGAGCGGGGGCTGGGCTAGCGTGGGTGTAAAACATAAGTGACGTCTAAATAGCTATCATATATATAGATATTTATATTCGTCTGACGCAATGATATTCATTCCAGATCACAGATGAACTTAATTGGATTTGCAAGCAATCCGTGTTTGTTTTGAGCCTGCAACAAAATACGGATTACACAGTTGTGATGAATAGCCATTACCCCACCCTCGACCCCTACGGGTGCGGCAAACTCCCCGCCCGGCAGTTTGTGCACCCCACCTTGGGTCTGTCCTAGGAGCAAAAACAGTAAAATGAAATAATACAACGGTGGCTACAACCGCAACCTGGATGTGCCCCGCAAAATAATATTACAACAAATTACATTTACATCAAATGAATTAAATGATAACCCATCACATAACCCCGGCTATACATCACAACAGTCCAACACAGTTCATATGCACAAACAGATAAAATCCATTTCAGAAATGTGCAACCCCCTGCCAACTGACATACTAGCAGTTAGGGGAGGTTTACGAACACATTATACAATCACAGATTTAATCCAACAAGCAAATACTGTATAATTTCGATCGATTAAACACTTTTAATCTTGCTCCAATACTGCTCTGTAAACTTGAAACCTGAGCAAAATTAAAAAATACCAGAAAATCCCAAATATCACAGAGAACCAACACAAGAAAAATGAGTCCCTGAATCGTCAACTCGGCGGCGGAAGCGCGGCGGATCGGTGCTATCCGCCGCGGTTTCGCGGCGCCGTAGGCGATTCAGGGGACCAAATTTTTTGTGTGTTCTAATAATGTCATTTTAAGCTTTCTGAACATCCCTGAAAAATTTTGGACTTCATTTAAAAATCGACAGAAACTGATATTTTCGGGCTTTTCCGGTTTCGTTTTTTCCGTTCGAAATTCATACAAATTTGCAAGTAAGTTATTTATTGTTTAGCGAGGCTCTGATACCACTGTAAGTCGATGTACAACACCCCAATACTTGTGGGGAGGCGGAATTTTCAAAAACGAACTTGTTTAGTAAACAAACATCGACTAACCGCTTGAATCGAAGCTAAACGATAACTAACTTAAAACATAGAGTTTCTATGCTACTATGTTTAGGGATTATACCTAACGAATCGTGTCCTTCGTCTTTGTGAACTCCTCCTCCTCCTCGGCCTTCTCGAAGTAGTAGACGATCCACCCGAGAGCTTTACTCCAAGCTTAGCCTCTAAACTTGAGGCAACTAAACTTCTTTAAGTGCTAATCAAAGAAGCTAGGTGAAATATAGAGAGGGTTATGGATTAAGTAGTCTTACTAATCCTTGTACTCAACTCATGAGAGGGGAGGATTAGTGTTTGAAGAGGGAGAGCTTGAGGAGAGAGAAGATGATAAAGATAATGATATGAGAATAGTGAGATAACATGATATATATCAAGCATTTCTTTTTATCAAGAAAAGAATAAGAAATGAATTTAGCAACCATGCTTGATAATATCTAGTGATGATTCACTCCATGAGTCATTAAGCATTTATCATGCATTAATGACATTGATGAATCATCCATATGACTCACTAATCACATTCATTGCATATGCCACCTAAACCTCCTTAGTCACCATCTTCTAGAAGCTTCTCGCGCAATTACGAGAACGCCCCTCCTTTCAGTAAAAATACGGAAAAACTTTAGACTGTATAAATGCAATAACCGGATACCAGTAACTGGCTTAAACCAAAGCCGACTGGTAAAAACTGTCCGAAAGTCGTACGCGCGTAAACTCACGTATGCGTCCGAACCCTTGTCGTAAAACCATACGACCTCTATATCGTTTCGTCTGGAGTAGGGAAACTCTCTGTATGGGACTCTAGAGACTCGACTACTACGCTGGCAGTGGGTTTAACCACAGACCGCAAGCGGCACTAGCTGTACGTAACGGTCCCTAGGTAGATGTCGATAAGAAGGCCGATGAGGGAACCCATCCGAACTCCTACTGAGTCTGATGTGACAATCTTCATACAGTCCGGTCCGTTCGTCCAAGACTATCGCATATCGGGCCTAGGGGGCGGCAAGCGTCAGTCCCCTAATAGCGGTATAAGTCATGTCGGAGGGAAGTCCATTACACCCTGAGAAACTACTGGAACCTACCAGCAAATCTCGCTTGCCCTGGCCAGGGACTTTGCCTATGGCTCTCTGACGCAGCGCGATATCAACTCCCAATACCGGGAGAGACGAATCCTGTCTAACCGCCACTGCCTCCAAGTGCTCGGGACTGCACCCAACTGCTACCTGTTTGCACGAATCCTTTGAGTCGTGGTAGGGTAGAAATCTAAGAACAGTGGGACACACTCGAGGTGAAGTAGCAGTGTCAAGTCTGCGGACTATGCTGTACTCATGTCACATGGGAACTGTTCACTGACGACTGGTATAAAACCAACCAACAGTTCCCTGTGAGTCCTGTCCGGTGTACCCATAACCTAACGAGCACCTGCATACTATCTCCAGTACAACGTACTGACGGCTGTGGGACAGACCATCTCCCCAACTGGGATGAGAAGCGTACACACTAGTCTACTTCGGAGTATCGATGCTCTGTCTCGATAATCCAACGACCAGGGACCTGAAAAAGGATGTGCTTGTAGACTACCCAGCCCCCACTAGTGTGACTGCCATCACAACGCTGGTAGTCAAGCAAGATCCTAAGAGCTCTATCAATACGTATACTCACATATTAAGATAGAAAAACCAAGTAGCATACTACCATGTTTAGCAAGACTGTTATATACATGTGAATATCCCAAGCTTCCATTAAGTAATATACAAACTAGTATGATACAGTAATGGCCTTCTAGGGCATAAACACTAACAACTCACACAAGACAAATGACGATCCCAGGTCGACAGACTAACCTGTACACATGTCACCAGGGAACTGCTATCTGACAATAGGTATAATACCAATTAGCATGTTCCCGGCGAGTCCGTCCAGTGTACTCATAACCCAATGAGCACCTGTATACTATCTTAAGTGAACAACTAACACCAATGGCTTGTGAGACCTGCCACCGCCCCTCATCATGGTCTAGATAAGTATACACCAGTTTACACTGGAGTATCGATGCCCAATCTCGATACTCCCACGACTTGGGACATTTAAGGATGCGCTTATAGACCCCCAGCTCTCACGTATGTGATTGCCATCACACTGCTGGTAGTCAAGTAAGAATCATATGGGCTCTATCAACATGTACATGATGATAAAGACAAACCAGATAGCATACTATCATCTCGAGTAAGACTGTTTTATCGTTATAGGTCCTCCCTCAATCATCATGATCACCTGTCTGCGACTATGATAATTGCCTTGAGGGCACTATAGAGAACAAACCTATCATGACACAACAATATATACCACTTATATATTTTTTGTATAAAAACAAAATAATACAATTAACATATATCACATATATATTAA